>CM077184.1:13480439-14080439 GCA_039654105.1 Coreius guichenoti | reverse complement strand
CATCCCAAAGGTGTTCTATCGGGTTGAGGTCAGGACTCTGTGCAGGCCAGTCAAGTTCCTCCACACCAAACTCGCTCATCCATGTCTTTATGGACCTTGCTTTGTGCACTGGTGCGCAGTCATGTTGGAACAGGAAGGGCCATCCCCAAACTGTTCCCACAAAGTTGGGAGCATGAAATTGTCCAAAATGTCTTGGTATGCTGAAGCATTAAGAGTTCCTTTCATTGGAACTAAGGGGCCAAGCCCAACCCCTGAAAAACAACCCCACACCCTGAAAAACAACCCCACACCATAATCCCTCCTCCACCAAACTTTACACTTGGCACAATGCAGTCAGGCCAGTACCGTTTTCCTGGCAACCGGCAAACTTAGACTCGTCCATCGGATTGCCAGAGAGAAGCATGATTGGTCACTCCAGAGAACACGTCTCCACTGCTCTAGAGTCCAGTGGCGGCGTGCTTTACACCACTGCAGCCGACGCTTTGCATTGCACTTGGTGATGTAAGGCTTGGATGCAGCTGCTCGGCCATGGAAACCCATTCCATGAAGCTCTCTACGCACTCTTCTTGAGCTAATCTGAAGGCCACATGAAGTCTGGAGAAAGTTGGCGACTTCTGCATACTGTGCACCTCAGCATGCGCTGACCCCGCTCTGTGATTTTACGTGGCCTTCAACTTCGTGGCTGAGTTGCTGTTGTTCCCAATTGCTTCCACTTTGTTATAATACCACTAACAGATGATCGTGGAATATTTAGTAGTGAGAAAATTTCATGAATGCACTTATTGCACAGGTAGCAACCTATCACGGTACCACGCTTGAATTCACTGAGCTCCTGAGAGCGACCCATTCTTTCACAAATGTTTGTAGAAGCAGTCTGCATGCCTAGGTGTTTGACTTTTATACACCTTTGGCCATGGAAGTGATTGGAACACCTGAATTGGAGGGGTGTCCCAATACTTTTGGCAATATTACATGCTGATGTTATCATATATATATATATAAAAATAATTTTTTTTTTTGTAAATTCCTATTTGTCCTCCTCTGTTTCAGTGCTCTGTGGGCTCTCAGGTAGCTGTGAGGGTGGGAGGCAATTTCTACTTTGACCCTCAGCCTTCTGACCCTGTGGTTGACCTGTTGTTGGTAGCTGGTGGTGTGGGCATCAACCCTCTGTACTCCATCCTGCTTCATGCAGCCGATCTGCTCAGACATGCTGATGGTCACAGGTACACACCAGGACACACACACCTGTGCTACAGCGCCAAGAACACCAAAGAGCTGCTCTTCAAGGCAAGTATATGTACTCTTGACTTGTCACTGATGTGAGATTGAAGCTGCCAACTGATTTTGAGATACCTGTTCTATTTAGAACACCATTATTGACATTTGTCATGAGCGACCAGATAGATTCTCCTGCGATTTCCATATTACCCAGCAGAGCTCTGACGTAGAGCAGGAACTTCAGCCTTACACCATAAGTGAGTAGAAACATCTACAGTTGATATTTTGGCTGTTTGTTACCTAAAGTTTTAATTAATTTAACTGTTTTCAGATATAATGTCATATGAGATATTTTTATCTCTGCAGGTAGAAGGATATCAGAAGAGGTGCTTCAGCGCTATGTAGACTCGGAGCGCACATTGTGTTATCTTTGTGGCCCTCCTCCTATGATAGAGAAAGTGAGTTCAGACCTGCAGAGAATCGGCCTGCCGGAGGACAGAATCCTTTTTGAGAAATGGTGGTAGCTTTACAACTCTGCCCAAAGCAAAGGCCACAGTGATGGATTCATTTGCATCTGTGTCATCATAGAAACAGACTATAATGGCAATGGACCTGTAATAACTTTGAGATCTGTTGAAACGCACAACAGACACTATGTCTGCATTCTCCACATTTGAACAAACAATTTTCTAGACGATTTCTGTTATACCTCATTTTAAAGATGGACTCAACAAATTGACCATAACAAGCGCTGTAATGCTCTACATTATAGTTCATTTGCTGGTTAACGTCAGGAGTCCTGCTTTGAGGGCATGTTGAAAGATTGTTTTTTTTTTTTTTTTAAAGATCTGTGAATAATATTTGTTGTTTGCATTTTAGAACACATTATTTATTCATTAAAACATTCTTCACAGGGGCGTATAAATGATTTGAAAAGTGGTGCGACAAAACATAAAACACATTTTTGCTATATTTAATATAGTCCTAATTTGCTGAAAGGTGCTAAACCTGGTAGAAGTCCCTTTAAAGTCACCATGATATCAATTTATAATTATTATTTTTATGGAATATTTCAGTATTAATCTTTAATCAAAATAACTTCCCCTCCCTCTTGCAACATCTCTTCTCTGATGATGTTTACTGACATGAGGGCAGGACATCCTGTCACTCACATCAAATCACAGCAACACATCCAACGATCCAATCAATTCCAGATGGACAAAATCAAGTCTAGCCCTAATTTTTTTCTTGTTCAAAAAGCTTCACTCTGATATACACCAATCATGCATAACATGATATCCTAATAAACAGCCCTGACCCGTTGCGGCATGGACTTCACTAGACCCCTGAAGGTGTGCTGTGGTATCTGGCATCAAGATGTTAGCAGCAGACCCTTTAAGTCCTGTAAGTTGCGAGGTGGGGCCTCCATGGATCGGACTTGCCCACTGTAGGCACTTTCGGTGGTGGACAGGGGTCAGCATGACTGGTCTGCGGCTATGCAGCCCCATACGCAACAAACTGCGATGCACTGTGTATTCTGACACCTTTCTATCAGAACCAGCATTAACTTCTTGAGCAATTTGAGCTACAGTAGCTCGTCTGTTTGATCAGGCCAGTCTTCGCTCCCCGCAGGCATCATTGAGCCTTGGCCGCCCATGACCCTGTCGCTGGTTCACCACTGTTCCTTCCTTGGACCACTTTTGATAGACACTGACCACTGCAGACTGAAAACACCCCACAAGAGCTGCAGTTTTGGAGATGCTATGTCGTCTAGCCATCACAATTTGGCCCTTGTCTCGCTCAAATCCTTACGCTTGCCCATTTTTCCTGTTTCTAACACATCAACTTTGAGGACAAAATGTTCACTTGCTGCCTAATATATCCCACCCACTAACAGATGCCGTGATGAAGAGATAATCAGTGTTATTCACTTCACCTCATAATGTTATGCCTGATCGGTGTGTCACAATAGAGAAGAAAAGACTATCACAACTTCTGTTTCATGCTGACTTTAAGGCTAGTCGGTTCACTTGGCAGCCATAATCATAACACCCCATGAGCAGCTATTTCCAGCATTGCAAGTACAGCTTCCATCTACCTAGATTTTACTTTAAAGACTGAAATTTGTTTGTTGAAATTCTCAATAACACAAAAATCAGTTAAAAAAAAATGACAAAAATAGCATCACATATTCTGCTTTTTAAGTGCAAGTCGTGCCTTTTTTTTTTTTGCCTGGTCATAGTTATCTAATTTTACTGTAAAAAGGGGGACTACAGCTGCCATGTTGAATTTGTTTTTGCATTATAACAAGGCAAAATTAAACTCTTTAAAATATAGTTATCTCCCACAAATTGGGGAGGATGTTTGGGCGTAGTCAAAACTAATTCTTTACCACTAATAGTGAGGAATTGTTTAAATATGTAAAGTCACAACGAAAAAACGATATTGAAAACAGAAGAAAACTGCAAGCTGTTACAGTAAATCAGGTTTCCTCAAATCCAGCCCTGGAGGGCTACTGCCCTGCAGAGTTTATCTCCAACTCTAATCAAACACGCCTGAACCTGGTTACTAGAAAATTACAGTTAGGTAAGTTTGATAAGGGTTTGAACTAAACACTGTAGGACAGTGGCCCTGCAAGGCCAGATTTGAGGAACCCTGCTGTAAATGATGCATCTTTAATTTGCATCTTAAGCCCATCATTGATAGCTTTTATTTACACCATATACTCTCACACAGACATTCACTATAACTTACTTTACAAAGTAAAGGCCAAAGTATACTTCACGCGAGGGTCAGCGCACAGTGCACGTGACGCAAATTTCGTCATCAGAAGAGTACGCACAGGCACAAGAGTACGCATTTAATTTTTTGCAGTATTTACATGGGTTGTAGGTTGTAACTCGTGACGAGAGAATGCCTGTGTACGAGTCAAAAGTAGTATACTTTGCAAAGCTGTGCGTACACGTAAAAACACCAAGTATACTTTTGGCTTAAGACATCAGTTACTGCCATAATTACTGCGACTGTCTTCAATAAATGAAAATATTCTGTATTTTATGCATTTAAGCTAGTGTATGACATATTGCATATGCTAATATTGTATGTAATAAAACAAGCTAACATTACAGATTCACACAGGTACAAGTCTCAACACATTGGTCAGCGTTTAGCATATTCAGAGCTCCTTGAAACATATTTGTTTGAATCTCCTGCCATTTGCTACAGCAATTCACCTTAAAAACGAGATTCAAACACCTCTTAGCAATCTTACCAGGACAGTTACTCCATCAGCAGATGTATATGCCCAGACAAGGGCCTGATGAGAGCGTGTTCTGCCTGAATAAACATGAACATATTGTAATGGTTAAATATGCATAAATGAATACTGTCAGCACACTCCAGAGAATAAAGCTCTCTCTGTCACCACCGGTCGCACTTCCTCTAATTTAACACACGTAATCGTGCGCTTTAACTCCTGACCGCCGTTTGTAATGCCGTCCTTTTTTGCTGGGCTGATGTTTGGGATGTCGATCCTCTGCGTGTGGAATTCCACCGTCCTTTCCGCTTGATCTCTCCTCTCTGGGCTTTCTGGCAAAGTCTGCCCATTTTCCTTTTGGATAATCTCACATTGTTTCATCAGTCTTGTGTTTTCTCTCTCCATTCTTTCCATTTCTCTCTCAATCGTCGCCAGCGGCGATATCTCCCTCTCTGATGTCCTCTTACTATTCAGGTTCCTTTTGTTTTGACCTCTGAGGTGCAGTTTCTGGAAAACATACACACAAACTGTCAGACACTGAGCTACTTTTGAAGATTTTAAAGTCAGCTGACCACGCTATTACAATTTCACACAGTTCTCTTAGACAACTCTAATCTAATTTTAGAAGAATATTTCCTTTTGTGGCAGAAATAAACCTTGTGCCATGCACACACACCGTCAAGTCTCTCCTCTTGCGAGGCAGCGTGGGTCTCTGGAGGAAGAGGATCTGTTTTGTGGCCAAACTTCCATCACTAAGACAAAAATAACAAATCAGAGGTCTGTAAGAGCGGTTTAAAGAAGGAATAAAAACTCAGACTTTTTTATTCAGATAATGTTTATACTATAATTAGCCCCTAAACTGTATCATTTGAACATGATTAAGGGTTTAGTATGAATTTTGGACCTTCTCATTTTGACGATGGGAGTGGGCAGCACACACATTAGTCTCCAGCCGTATGGAGCCAGAGACTGGAGCAGAGGGATGTAGTCTGTCTTCACTGCGACACCCTGCAAAACAGAGGTGTCATTTAAACAACTTAATGTGAGAAAAAAAATTGTCCTATTGAGACAAATTGTGTGAATGTGCACATATGTCTGCACTAATTTAAAAATCAGTTCGTAAGAAGAAAGGTGTAAATGTACTACAAATAATAGAATAGTTCATTTAATTGAATTCGGGGTGTACCAGTGTAGACTTACATCAATCACAGTCCATTGCTCAACTACAATAGCATCATACACTGTGGTCGGCCCAACATCACCTGAAGGACTTTGGAAGATAAAAACACTCTCCACAGTGGAAGAAGATGCTGAAAATAAAGAAAGGATTGGAAAATGTTGATATGAATTCAAAGACTTTAGATATACCAGGACGGCGCACTCATACTACTATGAATGCTAGAAAGTGCAGCTTGCAATATGGTAGAATAAGTCCCGCCTTCAAAATAAAAGGGCCAATCGCCAGTAAGTAGTCATCACATCACTAAAAAACATTTATGAGACAGTTCATCTCAGACTTTGTTGCTGTTTTGAAATATGTTATTTAACCCTCAATGACCCTCCTCAGGTAATTTTTTTTTTTTTAATTAAAATTGAGTTCATCGGAGTGGTCCAAGACCCTATGACTTTGTCGCACTTGAACCACGAATACACAAAAAAACAATTGACTGGATTCGAGGAGTTTTGTGCTTGAAATGTAAAAAAGTAACAAATCCTTCCCTAGCGGATCAATTTGACCCCCATAGGAATGAATGGAATGCGAGGAATGCTTTAGTACACACAGAAAAACCTAAACATTCTCAAAATTCAAATTAATGTTAAAACTTTACCAAAAAATTATTTTATAATGTCTACATGTGTATCTGATTGCATTCTGAAGAAAAAACTGACTTTAGGACCCAGCGGAACAGCTCATTTGCTCCATATAGAGCTATAAGGCCATCTAGTGGCAAGAGTCATGAAATATGTTATATTATTATTTTTCCACAAGAGGTCGGCAAAGACACCCAATGTAATATTTTGAGCTGAATTAAAAGGGTAATGCATGAGTTATTTTGAATTTACTTAATACTTAAATTACTATTTATTTTTTATTGATAAAATCTAGTAAATTAAAGGTAAATAAAATAAAAAAATAAGATAAAAAAAAAATGCATTAAGGACAAAAAAAAAAAATTAAGTATAATTTTAGGGCGTCGGGTCATTTTGACCCGCGAGGGAAGAATATGTTACAAAGTGTGAGGGAAGGATGAGGGTTAAATGTGAGTATGGCAAGCGGTTTTGGGGATTGCAGGATTTCCCTATTCAAATAGATAGGACTTGGATGCTTGAAATAGCTGCCAGGAGGTGTTGCAAATATGGTCGCCAAGTGAACACTTTCTTTGAAAGGGACTTAATATGAATTGTTAATAAAATTTGTTTTAGAGTCACTGCTGAGCTGATTAATAAAATAATTACTTTTAGCATTATTTGCTTTGAAATCTATTTGAAAGCTTGCGTTCTCAGGCCACCAAAGCACCGCTGTCGTGTAAATGAACGGCCAGAATACATTAAAAATGTTCTGTTTTCAGTTGAAAACGGTATCGTGTAAACGGCCCCTAAATTAATAACTAATGATTTTTACAACGGAAATAAATCAACGCTGAACTTACTTAAACTAGACAATGACTTTCTTCTAGAGCTGCTGTACAGCCAAAACAATCTTTGTTGCATTAATTTCCTGTTATCGCTGTAAAGCTGCTTTGAAACAATCTGTATTGTAAAAAGTGCTCTATAAATGAAGGTGACTTGACTTGTATTATTCTGCTTATTTTTATTATATGTTATGCATTATCACATTATGTTTTTTCTAATAATTTTATCATTTCATTAAAACTCGCTAAATTAATAAAATGTAATATATTAGTAGAGCATATGTTTTTACATTCAGGAAAATGTACTACCATTTGTGAATTGTCACAGCATCTCCAGTACCTGCATCATCTCCCAGGTGAAAGTAGCCGTCGATGAGCTGTGCGCCACTTCTGAAGTGCTGCGTCATGTGATCCAGCCAATGAGAGTCAAGTGAGCTAACAAGCCCCGCCTCCCTTTGCACCTGCAGCGGAACCCTCAGAGAAAAGAATTTTGGCGATCCTGACAGATCTATTGTATGGTTGTACAGCGCGAACACCTGCACACCTACACATACAGAGACAAGTACTTAATAAAAGTGTTTGATCTTCAGACTTCTGTTGCTACATATTGATTCAGACTTAAAAAGCCAAATAATTATAAACAAACTTATAGATACTATGCAATTGATACACAAGCAAGATTGTTGCTCAGAATAACTGCGAAACTAAGCCGCTGATAAACAGCGTGATTGAGAGTGCTATTGATTTTTTATACAGCAGCTGTTGTTTTAAAGTTAATATTGAGTAACTTACATTTTAAACACAATATTTCCCATTTCTTTGTCTACTTTTGCTCCGCAAACTAAAATAATTCCAAACGAAGTCACAGCAGAATTTCTGTTGCGCAAAATACAGCAATCGCTTTCCTGAATAAATCAGTGTGTTTGAATGAATCGGTTGAGTAAATGATTCAATGGCTCACACTCAAAGTGAAAGTTGCTGCGTCCAAAATCACATACTGTATAGTAGGTACTACATTTGGTTTGAAACTTACTTCACAACAGTTAAAAAAGTAAGTTCTATATAGTATGAATGTGTGAAGTATGAATGAAATTCAGACGTACTACATCTACAGGTCATGTGGCCTATGGTGTTAGCTGCGTCGCTTCACTGCCATTGGCCTCATGGAATAGCAAAGTGTCCACTGAATGCGCACCTCAGAATCTCGGCGGAAGTAGTCGGTCATCCGGGTACCTTTTGCCTACTGTTTTTCAAATATTATTCAGACATAGTACTCCGTTGGCGTACTGTTTTTCACATATTATATATAGTAGGAAAGTGTTCGACTTTGCAAGTCACTTGTTTAATTCCTGAATCAGTGTGTTTGAACGAATGATTCCATGTGGTGTATTTTGTCAATATCTATATTCTACTATGATGTAAATTGTCTCTAGTTACATTTGAGTCATCAGCATATTTTGAAAATAATTATGAATTGTACCAACAGAATGGAAGTGAACTGAGCCAAATCATGACCAATACTGAGATTTCAAGATTTCTTCATCAAATCAGATTATTTCTAGAGCAAATATTTACACACCTGGGTGGGAATTATAAATTACTGTCTTATTTGATATAATTATCTTGTAACTTGATATAATGTAAAAGAAAAGTTTTTTTCCCACCAGCCCTTTCTTTGTATTTCTACAGACTGCACACTTACGATTCAACATCTGGGTGGATCCAGTGCATTTGCTGGGTTTGTCTTGGCTTTTGACCTGCTCCCTGTGCTCTCTTTTGTGTTTTTCTGCCAAATCACAGCTGGGCAGGACCGGCTGCATTCTAGCACTTTGGGTCTGATGTTGTTCTGATGCACAAGAGCCTAATATAAACTCATGCGATGACACTCGCTTCTTTAAATCCTCAGCTTGTGTACATTCACGTTCAACATTCAGGTATTGATAATCTGGACACTGACGGTTCTCAATGAAAGGATTCTGATTATTCCAGCACTGGTTGCTCTCAATGCTTTGTATTTGAAGACTGTGGTTCATAAAGTCTTCATCGTGTTGGCTCTGGTACTCAAAATCTGGATTAAAGTTTGTGTGATTCTGGTTTCCATGATCCCTATTGTCTCTATCCTGTTGGCTCCGCTCGCTCACAGGGCTGAGAGTTGGAGGTCTGCTGCTGTGATGCACAGAACAGGGACTGGAGTGCAAGGAGGAAAGCTCTTCTGGTTCCCAGTGACCAAGGAAATATGGACCCCCGCCGGGCTGGGGCAAAAACCCCACAAACAGATCACCCTGATCAGCCAAATCCTGCACCTGCATTCAATTGAAGACATTGAGACATTCATCATGACACCTGTTCTATTCAAAGTGTACAATCAAAGTTGACAATGAATGTAAATGGATTCCAATGTAATATGAATTTTACAGTGTCTTTGGAAGAGGAAGGTGGTGCGTTTTCCTGCAGATGCTTTTAAAATAAGCTGTGGAGCTGTGACAGGAAATGCTAATGAAAACCATATTTTCCAATCATCATACTGTCACGCCACACACACGTCTAAATCATCAGTAAATGTCACACGGCGCAAACACTTCCACACACACATTCAGTCAAACACTGCTTATCTACAGATAAATGCAATTACTGAAAAGGCGAGAGGGTGACGACTAATGGAATGGCAGATGAATGCGGGGTGTCAGTGTCTATGCAGAAGCTTGTCAGCTTATGTTTTCTGTTTTACAGCCGTTTTGTAAGACCATGATAGAAAGAGTTTGAAGTAAGTGGGTTTTTGGTGCCATCTTTTATTGAGTGATGACACTAAGTGTGACACTAAGTGTGCCACTAAAGTTTAATAGGTGAATGAAAAACAAATTGACCTGCTGCTCTCTGTTTGAATGAAAACAAATTCACTTTTAAAGAAGGTCTAACCTTTTTCACATAGCCCTGTATGACTTCTGGGGCAGGGTCCTGGTGACCGAGGTAACACACGTCTGTTGTGAGATGAGGCTCCACCCAGTTCAGCCCACCACTGTCGGAACCACTGGAACAAAAAAAAGCTCAATAAAGAACTTCCACAATTCAAATACACAGATTCAGATCTGTGAATCTTATTCCACGGAAAAAAATCCATAATAATTTTTCAACAGAAATAGTGTAATGGTACTTCCTTTGAAACAAATTTCTTCTTCCTGTCAAGTCACTTGGATAATGTCTGCTACTGCAGTATCCACCTTATTTTGCCACGCGGAAGTAAGCTATTCCCTGTCAATGTGCGAGACTTCAGATTCATTAGCCACTATTAGAATATCAAAGTGCAGTAAACTGTAAAACTATTTGCTCTACAAACCAGTGTGTTTATCATTAAGACAATACATTAAAATAAATGGGAAGAAATACTAGTTTGCAAATAAAGCAGCATAGCGAGCTGTTTTGTAGCTAAAAATAACGAAGCGAATGACACCGGAAGCCTCGCACGTTCAATTTACAAATGGCTGCATCCGCTCTTACACGTGGATATAGTACTGTGCATAGCATGAAAACTATTTGCATATGTAAAATTGTATAGAATACTTGTTTTAACAATTACATTTACCAAAATGTTAGGTACACAACACAGCATACTGAACATGGGACTATATTCCACAATGCAATGCAATACTGGACCATTTCCGTTGAGATGAATAAGATAGAAGTAATATACAGTACTGTTCAAAAGTTTGGGGTCAGTGTTTCTAAAAATGTTTCTGAAACAAGTCTCTCATGCTCACCAAGCCTGCATTTAGTTGGAAAAAAAAAAATATTACAGTTTTCTGTTTTCTAGTTGAATATATTTTGAAATGTAATTTATTCCTGTGATCAAAGCTGAATTTTCAGCATCATTACTCCAGTCTTCAGTGTCACATGATCCTTCAGAAATCATTCTAAGATTTGGTGCTCAAGAAACATTTCTTATTATTATCAATGTTGAACACAGCTGCTTAATATTTTTATGAAAACCGTGATTCGTTTTTGTCAGAATTTTTTTATTTGGCAAATAGAAAGTTACTTATTATTAATTAAATAAATATTTTATTTATTACTTTTGTAACATTATTTATAGATGTCTTTACTGTCACTTTTGATCAATTTAATGCATCCTTGTTGAGTTAAAGTATTGATTTCTTAAAAAAAAAAAATCTTACTGACACCAAATGGAAAGGTACGGTATGGTGTCAATTCTAAATGTCTATTTTTTTTTATTGACCTGACATGAATATGAATATGCAAATGAGCCCCGTTTCCACTCACTCATATTAGCTCGTCTACAACAAGTCAATGTATCAGAATGGTAATGCATTTTATGAATCGCTCTCTACAACGTCGGACACATAACGGTAATTAATATGATTAACCTTTGGCTTGACTGCGTTATTAAACAGCTAATAATGTGTTGCTAATGTTACACAAACCATGTTCTCGTTCACCATCTCAGAGTCAGACAGCTGTCTTCTAAAAATCAGAATCCTTAGAAACGCTTTGAACAACTTATAACGTCAGTAGAGAAAGGCATATAGTTCATCATAACATCATAATATACATCATATACATAATTCACCCGCTATACTGCTAAATGTTCCCGATTTTTCATATCAACAGAAAACTATACCAGGACAATCTGGCTTCTCTTGAGACACCCCTGCTTCAGAGCGGTCCTAGTTAATGATATGCTAAAGCCCGCCCGCACAATGACGTGATTGGATACAAGGTAGTTTGTGACGTAAGAAACATCAGCGATTTCAGCAATGGTGTTGACTTATGAATTTGCACATGGTTTGTCTTAAAGCATATTAAAACACCACATAGACATATAAACAACATTAAAAACTTGATTTTCACCACAAGGGGTCTTTAAGAATGCAACATAGTAGTATATAATGCAAAAACACTGCTGTTTGAAATGTTGATTGATGTGTACAGAACACTGTTTCTGTGCAATAAGCAGTATGCTGAACATAGCCAAGGTCTGTGTGTATACCTGTGTGTTTGTCTGATGAGCACAGCTCGGTGTAACTGCTTCTGTAAGTTAGCACTGGCAGGGCCGCAGGAGTGAACAAAGGGATGGACAGCAGCCAGTACGAATCCCTTCTGATACAACTCACACACCTGCACTGGAAGCTCTCTGACTGACGACAGACACAGCAATGAGGACACTGTCACCTCTGAAGAGACAGAGACAGAGACAGAGAGAGAGAGAGAGACAGAGAGAGAGAGACAGAGAGAGAGAGACAGAGAGAGAGAGAGAGAGAGAGAGAGAGAGAGAGAGAGAGAGAGAGAGAGAGAGAGAGAGAGAGAGAGAGAGAGAGAGAGAAAGAGAGACATTTATTTGTAATAAATTTGCAAAGATTTCAAACAAACTTCTTTCATGTTGTCATTATGGGATTTTGTTTGTAGAATTGAGGAAAAAAAAAATAATGAATTTAATCCATTTTGGAATAAGGCTGTAACATAACGTGGAAAAAGAGAATACTTTCTGGATGCACTGTATATATATATATATATATATATTTTTTTTTAAATCTTACTGATGCGCACACACACACACACACACATTTCCAAGTTTTATAGGGACATTCCACGTAATGTTTTTTACACTGTACAAAGTGTATATTATGGAAGCTTGTTTCCGCCACAGAATAAAAAAATAAAAAAGCGTAATTGCGACTTTTTATCTCACAATTCTTACTTTATTTCGCAATTCTGACTTTTTTTTCCTCAGAATTGCATGATATAAAGTCGCAATTGAGTGTTATAAAGTCAGAATTGCATGATATAAAGTCGCAATTGAGTGTTATAAAGTCAGAATTGCATGATATAAAGTCGCAATTGAGTGTTATAAAGTCAGAATTGCGAGATATAAAGTCGCAATTGAGTGTTATAAAGTCAGAATTGCATGATATAAAGTCGCAATTGAGTGTTATAAAGTCAGAATTGCGAGATATAAACTGATAGAAAAAAAGTCAGAGATGTAAACTCACATAGTATATTCTGTACATTTGGTCCCCATAACAGGGAATGTCAGGACCACACACACACACACACACACACACACATAATAATAATAATAATAATAATAATAATAATAATAAAAAACATAATAATAATAAAACAAATAATATAAATTTAATCAGTAAGATTGCAGTAAGAAATTAATACTTGTAATCAGGGAGGATGCAATAAATTGATCAAAAGTGACAGTAAAGACTTTAACACTGTTGCCAAAAAAAAATCTATTTTAAATAAATTCTGTTTATATGCTTTCTATTCATCAGCGAATCCTGAAAAAAGAATCCTCATTTCTGAAGGATCATGTGACACTGAAGACTGAGGTAATGCTGAAAATTCAGCTTTGCCATCACAGGAATAAATGTAATTTTAAATTAAATATATCATCCATTTAAATTAAATATATCAAAGCTGAAAACAGTTTTAAAAAATTCTAATAATATTTCACAATATTTCTGTTTTTACTCTATTTTTTGGTAAAATAAATGCAGCCTTGGTGAGCATAAGAGACTTTATATTAAAAAAAAAAAAAAAAATAAATAAAAAATAATAATAATAATAATAATCTTACCGACCCCAGACTTTTGAACTTTAAGGAATGTTCCTAAACAGAAATTGGTTTGAAAAAATAAACCACTAGATATTCACCAGAGTAAAAAATGTGACAACTAGCCCTGGTCCTCCACATATGTCAATATACCAAAACTCAACTGATGACTTAATGTATGCATTTTCATAACACTATATCTGCATGAACTAATATATTCACCCCCACCACATACTCCGCAACATAGTGTGGAAATGGGGGGAGGAATGACGGAAGACAAAAATGAGAAGATAGGTGCAAATCACTTCATTCACAGTCATCTCTGCCAAATAACGTGTGAAGAAGCTCACTTTCTGACATGGTCACTGACTGAAATGCGGTAGAAACTGTTTGAAAGTATTCTGGTGAGATGGTTTTACAAGCAAATTGTTTCTGGAATCAGTAATTAAAGTTAATTTCCAGCGCTCATTATTCAGGGCCGCAGTGAGCTGTAATCTGAGCACTGCTTGACTGCAATCATCTTTCAGAGGTGTGACGAGCTCGTTTAAACAAAACTGTGATGGTCTGAACATGCTTTCACTCTGAGGGGGGTTTATTAGTGTTTCCAAAGAATAAATAACAGCACAGTTCATAGCAAGATGCACTTATAGGTTGAAATTAGTGGATGTGTGAGATATTTGGATGCAGGCTATTCTAAGGACATTATGTTATTTGTGTCTAATCGAACATTTCAGTTCAACCATGTCAGTAGCCCAGCTAACAGGGAACTTTGGCTAATGTTCTTGGAAGGTTCTCTCAAAGTTAGGAACAAGTATTATTCCAGTAATGTTAATAGAAGGTTCGTTCAAAGTTATCTGATCTTTAATAATGTTATTTGAACATTATTTGTACATGTTCATGAAACTTTTTTTGTCCGAAATGTTTAGCTGAACATTCGTCCAACATTTTTTTAAATGTTACTACGTTTTAAAATGCTCAGAGAACATTCAAAAGTAACATTCCCATAATGTTTGCTAAATTACAAAATGGAATGTTCCCTTAATGTTCACATAACCAAGAAAAGACGTTTTTAAAACATTTAAAAAAACTGGTCGTTTTAAACATTCAGGGAACATTAGAAAAACGTTCTTAGAACATATTTTTGTTAGCTGGAAGGTTTGGAATATATACCTTGTATGGGTTAAAAAAAATTTTTTTTTAAATGTTTTTAAAATAAGTCTCTTATGCTCACCAAGGCTGCATTGATATTTTATTATTTATTTGAAAACAGTGCTGCTTAATATTTTTGTTGAAACCGTGATACATTTTTTTTCAGGATTGTTTGATGAATAGAAAGTTCAAAAGCATTTGATTGAAATACAAATCTTTTGTAACATTATAAATGTATTTTACTGTCACTTTTCATCATCCTTGCTAAATAAATTAATTTCTCAAAAAAAAAAAAACTGAATTGTCACTCTCTTCAATATGACGAGAGAAGGATCAAATTTAAAAACAAAATTAACACCAAACAGTTACATTTACAGCATAACTTGTTCAGTATCCAGTTCAATATATCAGTATAGAGTCCACTGTATCTCTCATGAATGACACACACTCATAAAACTTCACCAAATAACAAAATCTGTTTGCAATCATCAGGTAGTGCTGAAACAGCGGAAGTGTCTTAGACTTTATGACGTCTATTAACTCACTCCAGTCCAGAGCATGAACTATATTAACCAGCACATCATGCGAAAGCCCTGCGGCAAAGGACACTCTATGCTTTAGCTATGCGTGAGAGAATGAGAAAATGTTTGTGTATGACCTACACACACACAGAAGATTTCACTCCTCCTGAAAGGCCAAATATATGATAGTCTGTCCCTATATTTACTATGGGGAAATTCCACCTTCATAAGACAGAATTTGCCCAGTCGGGGGTTAAACACTCTAGTAAACAGTCCTTCTCAGCAACATACTCCACCTCAAGAATGCAGCCCTCTAAACGAATATCCCTCAGTCTAAATTAACGTACAAGGTCTTAAAATGAGAAGCAGAGACTTTGGTAAATCAGTTAAACCCGACCTGCAGAGACTTGGACTCTCTGAATCTAGCTGTGTCTTAAAAACCTAGACAATCACAGATTTGAACATAATTTGTAGGTTTGTAATCAAGTTGTTAGAATAATTAACTGTGATTAGCTAAAATCCGAAAACACTGTATGGATCTGTTCTTTTTTATGGCTCAAACTAACAGGACACAAGCAAGCAGGTGTTTTGCTTCATAGCTGTTAGCTGTTTATCATTTAAACAAAGTTGTTCATTGAATTGTAAATGCCAAAGTAATTTGAAGTTCACTGAACCAATCCTCTAGATGATTCTTTGAACTAAACATGTTAGTTGCAAATCTATTAGATAGCCGTCCCTTTTCCTGCTGTGCGGACCTATCAGAACTGCTCTCTAAATATTGATATGACATAAATATTAAAGTAAGTGTTTATACGATTCATAAGTATGAGGGATTCTTGCTGCTTATGACTGTGATGTCGGGTCCTGGGGGGTCTTATTTTATTTTATAATAACCCGATAGGGAGCGGAATTGCATTATTTATAGAAACCAATTTCAATTAAAACAAGATTTTGGCTATAAATACAGTTCAGTGTCACCAAGACAACTGATTTTCTCTCTTAGGCGCGCACACACGCACACACACACATACACACACACACACACATACACACACACACACACACACACACACACACACACACACACACACACACACACACACACACAAACAGATAAATCATGGATTTTAGTACTGACCCCTCACATCTTCAAGATCAGATAATCCTTAAAATGATGCCTAGCATTTTTCCTCTCTCTCTCTCTCTCTCTCTTTTCTTTTTTCCCTATCTGTTATTTCATCCATGTCAGTCATTCGCATTCATTAAGTCACTTATCGTTGCTTTCAATATTGATGCCCCAAAACAAACAAACAAACAAAGAAACATTCTAACATCTCAGCCTCACACTCGTGCTGTCACAGCAGTTTGCAGTGAACCTCTTTCTTTGTCTCTGTGTCTCTGTAGGCATCAGTGAATTTTACATATAAATGACCTGCCTGTCTGTCTACCGATAAGCAGCTAAAACAGAAAGCCTGGAGAGAGAGAGTGTGTGTGAGTGTGTGTGTGAGTGTGTGAGTGTGAGTGTGAGTGTGTGTGTGTGTGTGTGTGTGTGTGTGTGTGTGTGTGTGTGTGTGTGTGTGTGTGTGTGTGTGTGTGTGTCCAGAACCTGAACTATTGTCGCTGTCCCAGTTCTCACACATTCCAATTTATTTTTTTTTTTATAAATAAATATTTGATCAAGGTCATAATCTCAGACACACACATACATTTGTGTTTGGGTAAAGATGAATGCGTGAACTTTAAGTAGTAAATAGATAAGATAAACTAACAATACTTCAATTATTGCTAAATAGACAGAGGGGTTAGGACCGACACTTATTAAAAGATCAAAAAAGGAAATACTTATATAATCTTATAATAAAATCTTACCTTTATATTATGTTAAAGCTTCCACTAATAGCATAGTCTTTTACAATGTACAAAGCAATTGGATACAGATACATTATATTGGATACAATATAAAGTCCTCTGAGGGGCGGGACTCTAAACGGGCGCGATTGAATCAGATTTCAGTCAAAATTAAGTATTCTAGTACAAACCCGATTCCAAAAAAGTTGGGACACTGTACAAATTGTGAATAAAAACAGAATGCAATGATGTGGAACTTTCAAATTTCAATATTTTATTCAGAATACAACATAGATGACATATCAAATGTTTAAACTGAGAAAATGTATCATTTTAAGGGAAAAATAAGTTGATTTTAAATTTCATGGCATCAACACATCTCAAAAAAGTTGGGACAAGGCCATGTTTACCACTGTGTGGCATCCCCTCTTCTTTTTATAACAGTCTGCAAACATCTGGGGACTGAGGAGACAAGTTGCTCAAGTTTAGGAATAGGAATGTTGTCCCATTCTTGTCTAATACAGGCTTCTAGTTGCTCAACTGTCTTAGGTCTTCTTTGTCGCATCTTCCTCTTTATGATGCGCCAAATGTTTTCTATGGGTGAAAGATCTGGACTGCAGGCTGGTCATTTCAGTACCCGGATCCTTCTTCTACGCAGCTATGATGATGTAATTGATGCAGTATGTGGTCTGGCATTGTCATGTTGGAAAATGCAAGGTCTTCCCTGAAAGAGACGACGTCTGGATGGGAGCATATGTTGTTCTAGAACTTGGATATACCTTTCAGCATTGATGGTGCCTTTCCAGACGTGTAAGCTGCCCATGCCACACGCACTCATGCAACCCCATACCATCAGAGATGCAGGCTTCTGAACTGAGCGCTGATAACAACTTGGGTTGTCCTTGTCCTCTTTACTCCGGATGACATGGCGTCCCAGTTTTCCAAAAAGAACTTCAAATTTTGATTCGTCTGACCACAGAACAGTTTTCCACTTTGCCACAGTCCATTTTAAATGAGCCTTGGCCCAGAGAAAACGCCTGCGCTTCTCGATCATGTTTAGATATGGCTCCTTTTTTGACCTATAGAGTTTTAGCCGGCAACGGCGAACGGCACGGTGGATTGCGTTCACCGACAATGTTTTCTGGACGTATTCCTGAGCCCATGTTGTGATTTCCATTACAGTAGCATTCCTGTATGTGATGCAGTGCCGTCTAAGGGCCCGAAGATCACGGGCATCCAGTATGGTTTTCCGGCCTTGACCCTTACGCACAGAGATTGTTCCAGATTCTCTGAATCTTTGGATGATATTATGCACTGTAGATGATGATAACTTCAAACTCTTTGCAATTTTTCTCTGAGAAACTCCTTTCTGATATTGCTCCACTATTTTTCGCCGCAGCATTGGGGGAATTGGTGATCCTCTGTCCATCTTGACTTCTGAGAGACACTGCCACTCTGAGAGGCTCTTTTTATACCCAATCATGTTGCCAATTGACCTAATAAGTTGCAAATTGGTCCTCCAGCTGTTCCTTATATGTACATTTAACTTTTCCGGCCTCTTATTGCTACCTGTCCCAACTTTTTTGGAATGTGTAGCTCTCATGAAATCCAAAATGAGCCAATATTTGGCATGACATTTCAAAATGTCTCACTTTCAACATTTTACATGTTATCTATATTCTATTGTGAATAAAATATAAGTTTATGAGATTTGTAAATTATTGCATTCCTTTTTTATTCACAATTTGTACAGTGTCCCAGCTTTTTTGGAATCGGGTTTGTATATATACAGCTCTGGAAAAAATTAAGAGACCACTTAACATTGAGAAATCAATGTTATATTACATTACATATATTACATTATGTTATGTTATGTTATGATATATATATATATATATATATATATATATATATATATATATATATATATATATATATATATATATATATATATATATATATATACATACACCGATCAGACATAACATTATGACCACTGACAGGTGAAGTGAATAACACTGATTATCTCTTCATCACGGCACCTGTTAGTGGGTGGGATATATTAGGCAGCAAGTGAACATTTTGTCCTCAAAGTTGATGTGTTAGAAGCAGGAAAAATGGGCAAGCGTAAGGATTTGAGCAAGTCTGACAAGGATCAAATTGTGATGGCTAGACAACTGGGTCAAAGCATCTCCAAAACTGCAGCTCTTGTGGGATGTTCCCGATCTGCAGTGGTCAGTGTCTATCAAATTGGTCCAAGGAAGGAACAGTGGTGAACCGGCGACAGGGTCATGGCTCATTGATGCATGTGGGGAGCGAAGGCTGGCCCGTGTGATCCGATCAAACAGACGAGCTACTGTAGCTCAAATTGCTCAAGAAGTTAATGCTGGTTCTGATAAAAAGGTGTCAGAATACACAAATCATCGCAATTTGTTGCGTATGGGGCTGCATAGCCGCACACCAGTCAGGGTGCCCATGCTGACCCCTGTCCACCGCCGAAAGCGCCTACAGTCGCCACGTGAGCATCAGAACTGGACCACAGAGCAATGGAAGAAGGCGGCCTGGTCTGATGAATCACGTTTTCTTTTACATCATGTGGATGGCCGGGTGCATGTGCGTCGTTTACCTGGAGAACACATGGCACCAGGATGCACTATGGGAAGGCGGCAAGCCGGCAGAGGCGGTGTGATGCTTTGGGCAATGTTCTGCTGGGAAACCTTGGGTCCTGCCATGCACTTTGACATGTACCACCTACCTAAGCATTGTTGCAGACCATGTACACCCTTTCATGGAAAGGGTATTCCCTGCGGCCTCTTTCAGCAGGATAATGCACCCTGCCACAAAGCAAAAATGGTTCAGGAATGGTTTGAGGAGCACAACAACAAGTTTGAGGTGTTGACTTGGCCTCCAAATTCCCCAGATCTCAATCCAATCGAGCATCTGTGGGATGTGCTGAACAAACAAGTCCCATCTACATATGGCAATTTATCTGTTCAATAAAATACCTTACTCAACTGTTGAGTAATAAAAAGCCAACATTTTTATTTACAACATTTCAAATCCCTCAGCTCCTGCCATCTCCAAAAAGCCAAGCCAATGTTCCTCTTATTTTATTACGAGCTCTGTCGCGTTCTCTTTTTGCCAGCAAACTCTCTTCTGTTCAGCGGTGTTTTTTTTTTTAAAACAGGCAATTCCCCGGAGGTTCAGGATTTAGCGGCTCCATGTCAACCTTTCTCGCTCGTTGTGACAACTAACCTATGCCACTTCTACACCATACACACCTCAAAGTAGCCGGAGCAATTATTCTCTATTTACGGATATGATGAGAGACACGCACAGACGAGTAATGTATGTAATTTCCCACAAAAAACATCCCATTTGGTCTAAAATATATACACTTATAATAGGCGTACCATAGTGAATCAGGGTAAGACAAAAACACGTTTTAGAAGGATTGATGATGTACTCGTTTAAATTTCGGTTACACTTTATTTTAAGGTGTCATTGTTACAGTGTAATTATATATTTAAGTACTCAGTAATATTAATTAACTACATGTACTTACTATAGGGTTAGGGTAGGATTAGGATTTAGTTGATGGTTAGTTGCATGTAATTATGCATCATTTACTGTTATTACTATGGTAAGTACATGTAACATATATAACAATGACACTGTAAAATAAAGTGTTACCAAATTTTCTTAATTTTGAACAAAAAGTTACATAGTGTACCTCAAAAGTTTTCATTTCAGTTTTAATTTCTACTTACACATTTTTAAAATTAAGTTTTATTTTATATATAAAAGTATCAAACATTTATTTCTAAATAGGCTTGCAAATGAGGACATGAGCAATTCATCCTAAGGAAGCATTAACAATAGTATATTCATAGATATTAACTAAGATTAATAAATGTAAAGAATAATGTTCATTGTTAGTTCATGACACTAAATGCAATAAAAGTATCCAACATTATACAAACCCGATTCCAAAATAGTTGGGACACTGTACAAATTGTGAATAAAAAAGGAATGCAATAATTTACAAATCTCATAAACTTATATTTTATTCACAATAGAATATAGATAACATATCAAATGTTGAAAGTGAGACATTTTGAAAATGTCATGCCAAATATTGGCTCATTTTGGATTTCATGAGAGCTACACATTCCAAAAAAGTTGGGACAGGTAGCAATAAGAGGCCGGAAAAGTTAAATGTACATATAAGGAACAGCTGGAGGACCAATTTGCAACTTATTAGGTCAATTGGCAACATGATTGGGTATAAAAAGAGCCTCTCAGAGTGGCAGTGTCTCTCAGAAGTCAAGATGGACAGAGGATCACCAATTCCCCCAATGCTGCGGCGAAAAATAGTGGAGCAATATCAGAAAGGAGTTTCTCAGAGAAAAATTGCAAAGAGTTTGAAGTTATCATCATCTACAGTGCATAATATCATCCAAAGATTCAGAGAATCTGGAACAATCTCTGTGCGTAAGGGTCAAGGCCGGAAAACCATACTGGATGCCCATGATCTTCGGGCCCTTAGACGGCACTGCATCACATACAGGAATGCTACTGTAATGGAAATCACAACATGGGCTCAGGAATACTTCCAGAAAACATTGTCGGTGAACACAATCCACCGTGCCATTCGCCGTTGCCGGCTAAAACTCTATAGGTCAAAAAAGAAGCCATATCTAAACATGATCCAGAAGCGCAGGCGTTTTCTCTGGGCCAGGGCTCATTTAAAATGGACTGTGGCAAAGTGGAAAACTGTTCTGTGGTCAGACGAATCAAAATTTGAAGTTCTTTTTGGAAAACTGGGACGCCATGTCATCCGGACTAAAGAGGACAAGGACAACCCAAGTTGTTATCAGCGCTCAGTTCAGAAGCCTGCATCTGATGGTATGGGGTTGCATGAGTGCGTGTGGCATGGGTAGCTTACACATCTGGAAAGGCACCATCAATGCTGAAAGGTATATCCAAGTTCTAGAACAACATATGCTCCATCCAGACGTCGTCTCTTTCAGGGAAGACCTTGCATTTTCCAACATGACAATGCCAGACCACATACTGCATCATTTACAACATCATGGCTGCGTAGAAGGATCCGGGTACTGAAATGACCAGCCTGCAGTCCAGATCTTTCACCCATAGAAAACATTTGGCGCATCATAAAGAGGAAGATGCGACAAAGAAGACCTAAGACAGTTGAGCAACTAGAAGCCTGTATTAGACAAGAATGGGACAACATTCCTATTCCTAAACTTGAGCAACTTGTCTCCTCAGTCCCCAGACGTTTGCAGACTGTTATAAAAAGAAGAGGGGATGCCACACAGTGGTAAACATGGCCTTGTCCCAACTTTGAGATGTGTTGATGCCATGAAATTTAAAATCAACTTATTTTTCCCTTAAAATGATACATTTTCTCAGTTTAAACATTTGATATGTCATCTATGTTGTATTCTGAATAAAACATTGAAATTTGAAACTTCCACATCATTGCATTCTGTTTTTATTCACAATTTGTACAGTGTCCCAACTTTTTTGGAATCGGGTTTGTAGTACAGTCTTACCATGGTGGAACTGATAAAAATAAATTTAATTGACTTTTATTGTTATTATACTGAACTCATGATATGTTCTATCTATGCCCTAACATTCACATATAGGACATTTTGTATTTTTCCTTTAATGATTACTTATTTTGTTTTCTTCATGGGGACCAATGACTGGTGCCCACAATGTAGGTGAATTCAGGTTTTACTATTGTTGAGGGGTCTCTGACCCCCATCCATACACAAATATACATAGCTACGGTCATATCCTTGTAATTATGTTCAGTAATGGCCCATATACTCCTATGCTTTCAAGTCATTAAAATGAGCTGGTCTGTTTTTATGCATCAATCTGTGTCTTATATTCTCTCATCCTGTCTCATATTCTCTTTCTCTGAATTCAGCGGGATCCATTATTGCCTCTCTCGAAGCACACTAACAAAAGCAGCATTAGTATATTTAGAAACATAAGCCCTCAAAGAATATACACTGTTTGGTCTCTCTCTGTCTCTCTCTGTCTCTCAATCTCACACTTTTTTTCTCTTCCCAGTTTGAAGCTTTACACTTTATTATCTGAAGGTGGGTTTGTGCATTTGCCTATGCATATCAATATGGATGTTGCTTTGAATTTTGAAAAACGGCAATCTTGAATTTTGAAAAACATTTTTATGCTGCATGTCAGTCTGTATATTAATCCTCCGATGCATGAATTAAGTCATAAAGGAAGAAAAAAAATCTTGTTTTTAACTTTAGAAAAGTATTATTTATATATTTATTTACTTTAGTATTATTTGTATACTATTATATTATTAATATATCGAATTAGCTTTTAGTTTTATATTTTCAGTTTTAACTCATTTTTTATGTGCTTTTGTCATTTTATTAGTTTTGTCACACTTATTAGTCAGTTGATCTCAGTTTTAATGTAGTTGACGAAAATGCCTTTTAAGAGTTTTGTTTTAGTTTTACAGTAGTTAACAACAACAACAACAACAACAACAACAACAACAACAACAACAACAACAACAACAACAACAACAACAACAACAACAACAACAACAACAACAACAACAACAACAACAACAACAAAACAACAACAACAACAACAACAACAACAACACTGTTCCCAATATTTTTCCCCAAAAATGGTGTAATTAGAGTTACATATCGCTCTACTGCAATCGTAAATAAAAAATATTCCAGACATGCATCATCACAACCACAAAGGTCCATTCACACCATAACATTCTGTTTATTATAAGCATGCCCTGCAGTTATGTCATCTGTTGCTTTAAAGAGGAACTGTTAAAGATAAATTGTTACGAAGCGGCAGGGAAGAGGAGAGGCAAGGATCCAAGTGCAGCGTAAATGTATTCAAAAACACCAACAAAGATAATCCAAACAGAGAGCAGAAACAAAATCCAAACAAGGAACGGGAACAAGAATCAGACAAGGAACGAGAACGCAATAGCATTACAAACGAACAAAGACAACTACGAACAACAGACTACTGAAACAGGGGTGTATATATACACAAGATAACAGGTAAGGGTAATGAATTACTATGGAAACGAAAGGGTAACTATGGCAACAAACAAAGCAGCAATGGAAACAAAAGCAAACAGGAACTAAACACAGGAAATGAAACACTGGAACAATAGGAACAAAGAATACACTTCAACATAAAAGTCCTTCAAAACAAAACGGGGAAAACAAGGCAGGAATTGTGACAATATTGTTCCACTGTGTCATCATTACAGTTGTGGCGTGGGCTTATTCTCAAAGATTTAGAATGATTATTAAAACTTTATAGTTACCACCCTCGGTTTGAACAGATCTTAAGCATCAACATTTATAAATACATAAAATAAAAGTAAATAAACATATAAAAACCATATAAAACGCTATTTAACTCATTCCCCACCACCGTTTTTTTAAAAGTTGCCAGTCAGTGCCAGCATTTTTGATCATTTTTACAAAACTTTCATGGCCCCCAGAATATTTTGTTCTATGAATATCTGAACATACAATAGGCAATATCAAAAGAAAGAACA
The DNA here is from genome assembly GCA_039654105.1 of Coreius guichenoti. Taxonomy (NCBI): domain Eukaryota; kingdom Metazoa; phylum Chordata; class Actinopteri; order Cypriniformes; family Gobionidae; genus Coreius; species Coreius guichenoti. The sequence goes on along the minus strand of CM077184.1, from coordinate 14,055,622 downwards.
GAGCCTCTGCTTTAAAAAACATTATTCTAGCTTCAGGCATTCTTTTTTTTCATCAACACTTGAATGTGGGTTTGTTTCATTAAAAAAAAAACATTTTTGAACAAAAAGCTGAGAAAATCATGTTTTTGTCAAATACTTAGCCTGGGTCGGATTCAGAATGATGATCAAAACATAAATCAAGTAGATTGAGTCCATCAACTCCCCCAAAGCTTCACAGTCCTATACCTCTTCATCTTTGACGTTTTATTTGGTAACATTTTGATTTATAGGATGTTGAATGTTTGATGATCGTGTTAGCTTACATGTGCATAAGCAATGCTTCTATCGCATGGCTGTGTCCGAAATCGCCCCTATATCCTTAAATAGGGCATCCATCCATCCATCCATCCATTTTCAAAGCCTCTGGTCCAATGTGGCTGCAGCGTAATGTCATACAGGTATGAATTCCTTTTTAATTAATTATTAAATTGTTTAATTAAGGTTTTATGTAGTTTCCATGATAGAAATCTTTTCATCTTACTGCTGGAGCTGCCAGTTTGCTAAGTTTCAAATAATTATTAAACAGCAAGCACAAATATGTAAAACCTATGCAGTGAATGAAACGAGTGAGTGAATTCGGACACTGCGTGCGCCGGAAGGATTGCCGCTTTTGCATAGTTTGTGCTTGCGGTTTAATAATCATTTGAAACTTAGCAAACTGGCAGCTCCAGTAGTAATGAAAATATTTATCTTCAACAATAGCCCCGTTTCCACTGAAATTACCCAGAACAATTTGTCCCAGGAACTTTTTTTTCCCTCAGACCTGTTTCTGTCTGCGTTTCCATCGCAGTCTAAAGTACCGTGAAGATTAGTCCGGTGACGTAGGACTGCGCGCGACTTTCCAGTTCCCGCTGGATTTCGTCCTCCGCATATAAGCTTAATAAAGCCTGAACCTTGTCGTCGGTCCATCGGTCGTATTTTTTAAACTTCATTGTTGATTCAAATAGCAAACAACTCTTACTGCACGCACCGCAACAGACTTGGTGGTTGAAATAAAATGCTGCGTGAACTCAACCAATCAGCATGTTCAGCGCCCAAGTCCCACCCCTCGAAAGTTCCTGAACTTTGAAAAAGTACTACCTCGCGAGCAGGGACGTTTTGAGGGGGAAATTTTTACCCTGGTTCCTGCGGTCGAAACACGGCTTATGTATAAACCTTAATCAAACAATTTAATAATCAAGTAAAACGGAATTTATACCTGTAGCCACAATTGGACCAGAGGTTTGGAAAATGGATGAGTCAGCTGCGGGCGCCATCTTCTGCCAAGACATGGGAATTCATTTGGCGGGACCGCCACAGTGCATTATGGGTATTCTCTAGCCGTTGAGCATACATTGGTTGTTCACTTGTTATTGCGGTGCACTGTGGGATTGAATGAGTGCACTCGATAATGTCCACTATGTTTTCGGACACCACTACAAATGGACGTCCCCTCAAATAGTGCCCTATTTAAGGGTATAGGGGGCGATTTCAGACACTGCCCTTGTTTCTGCTTTTTCGCTTGGTTTTTGATCCAGAGATTCTGTACAGAAGATGCATAATAGCACCCCTACCGTATAACAGTGAAAACATGGATTGACAGAAAATTCTGTTAATAGCAGGAAAAGAGTTGGAATGTTTATGTATGAACAAGAATGACACCTACAAAAGGGAATTTTCAATAGATAAAGTGTTTGCGACTGCAGGAAATGGGCATGTGTACCTTCCTTTCCTAACAGGAAGTCCAGGAAGTGGTATGTGTAGGCCACTCCTGAGTGTGTCTCCACTTGCGCTCTTCTGAGGGTGGAGAAAATCTTTCCCGGAGCTTCATCTGACCCTCTGGGTTTCGGCAACTTACAGCCCATGTCTGCACACGTGGAGAAAAACAAAGACAGAGAAAGAAAATTAGATAGATGAATATGGATAATTCGTCTGAAATATTCATGTATTCATAACTGCATTATTGATTTAACTGATTGCCTTGGCAGCAGTCCCTAATTGTCATGCTAATTAAGTCAGATTGACACTGAAATAGGAACTGAGCATGTGCAAAACCGGGGAGAGGGCATATCGACATGTCTTTAAACATAACCACAAACATTCAGATACACGCAAAGATTTGTCACACGGTAACATAACGTGAAGTGTAATTGGAAAGCTAATCAACCTTCAAGCATCAACCTTTAACACAAACACAAGTTCGCTGTATCAAGCACAATGCCCCCTTCAAAACGCACACACCGTCTCCTTGGCTACCAGAAGCAGCAATCAGATAACACTTCATATTTGATCTGTGACTACACAACCAATCAAACAGCGGAATGTGTGGCCGATGAATTAGCGTGTGGCTAATGCTAATAAGTGTCACATCTAGAACGCGCTAACTTAATGTGACAGCAGAGGCACGCCACGTGGGCCCCGGCCACCAGCACTAACACACACCATCAGGTACGGGTAGTTAGCTGCCAGCATTTCCATGTCAGCGTTTGATGAGCCAGAACAGATGAAACCGAGAGGAACCGGACAAGCCCAGTGGCCGTGACAACAAGCATTAACTGCGCAATGATGATGGGACAGGGGAGCAATGGATGGATGGTTTTATGGATCAGGAACTGGGTGATCATTTGAGAGAGCTGTATGAGTAGATCAGGATATACACTTAAAAACAGCACTGTGCCTTACCTTACCATGGTACAGTAAAGGAATCAGAATACCATGATATTTTGATATATATCATAGAACTGCTGTACGACTATTGTATTCAGTGGCATGTACTGCCAGGTATTTCTAAGAATATGATGGCATTTCCATTGCAATAGTGTCCAAAAGACCATGTCCAAATGTTTTAATGTGTTTTATTAAAAGAAGTCTTATGTTCCCCAAGGCAGCATTTATTTGATCAAAAATAAAATGCAGTAAAAACAGTAATATTGTGAAACGATCCTTCAGAAATCAAATATCTTGATTTTTAGTTGTTTTAACATTTTTTTGTTTTATTTTTAATTTTAAATCAGGCCCCCTTGGAAGTTTGTTGAGGCCCCGTTAGTAGGTCCCGGCCCCCTGGTTAAGAGCCACTGCATTAGACTATGTTACCAAAATAGTATATGGGAGATTCCAAGCTGCAAAAACAGCACTGACTTCCAGAAATCAATGAAAAACATAATAAACTGGAAAACATAAGCTGGGATGTGTTCTCTGATGTAGAGCTTTATATCTGCAGAGGACATAGAAGTGGCTCTTTGTCATTTTAGGAGCTCTCTCACTTTAAATTTCCTTTGTTTTTTTAGAATTGATTTATTGATCCCCTCAGGTGTGATAGTGGCTGGTTATCTGCTCAAGTCAAATACTTCTGTAATCTGTTTAATCTGTTTTATCTCTTTTATTCCACAAAATGGTGGATTACAGATTTGAAGTGAACAATTGAAATCATTGGAACAATACGCTACTTTCAAGATTAGTTATTCAGGAGAAATGAATGAGTAATTTATATTTAAACAGAGAATATACACAGGGAGGTGCTAACAATGTGTTCAGTCGTTACCTCAAACATTATAGGTTTAAACTGCAAGTAGGAATGAATCACAAAGATTTACTGAGACAATTTGCTTTTATTATGAATCCGACAGCTGGAACATAAATGACTAATTCATGGGAGATACACGGACCTTCACACCTGTGCTGAGTGAAGTTAATACTGGCAGTCAAGCATCCGGTTCCACTCATTTCCCTTCACTAGCCTGACAATCACATCATTACTGACGCTAATCACTCGGCAACAGACTGACAGATCATCAGTTTGCTCACAGTTACTGAGACAACATTTGGAGAGCTATTAGAGCAGAAAAAGAAACCACGGACTCTTAATCTCAGCTGAATTTGCAATATCATCAAGGGACCAGCAAACACAAGCTTTGACATAAACACAAATGCTGCTATGAGCACATAAGCCCCAGTGAGGGGATAGTTGCTCCCTCATCGAGCACAAAAATGACAACACAGCAATGTGTGCATGATACTTAGCCCTTTCCAATTGGGATTTATCAGTACCATATATGGAATCTTGTTTCCGGCATTGAATAAAAATGAAAAAGGTAATTGCGACTTTTTATCAATTCAATTCAGACTTCTTTTCTTGCAGTTTGAACTTTGTAACTCAATTGCGAGTTTATATTTTGCAATTCTTACTTTATTTCTTGCAATTGCAAGTTTATATCTCACAATTGAGAAAAAAAGTCAGAATTGTAAGATAAAAAGTCGCAAATACCTTTTTAATTGAGTTCGTGAGTTTATATCAAAATTCTGAGAAATAAAGTCAGAATTCCAAAATATAAACTCACAATTCTGACTTTTTTTTTTTTTACAATTTGAAGTGTATAACTTGCAGTTGCGAGTTTATATCTCACAATTCAGAGAAATAAAGTCAGAGTTGCAAGACATACTCACTAATATATATATATATATATATATATATATAAAAAAGTAGATATAGATACACTTAAGAAACAGATGAAAATAGATTTTTTTTAAAATACATTAAATGCACAAATGCTCATATACATATGAGGATACAATCAGACTTGGAATTTCTCTTCAGCACAAAGGTGCATACACGGCTTCATACTCTACATCACAACCACACTGCACACTTCCCACACTACACACTTCCTGTAGAACACACACGAAGATATTCACACACAATAATCTCTCACTGTGATAAGCGCAAGGAGGGGAGCGGAAGAAAAAAGGGAAAAAAGAAAGATGGAGAGCTAAATTTAGGCAAGATGATAGGGAAGGATAATAAGTTGAGAGCACACATAGAATTGTGGTTGGGGGGGGGGGGTGATGTGGGCTCTGGTAACCAACGGAGACAAGAGATTGTCAATATGATGCAATAAAGAAAAGCCTGATTTACTCTCCTAATGTCTTGCTCTGACAAAGGATCTTAATACAATCCTGTATATTTGAACTATAAAGTATAATAAAATAGTGTAAAAACTAGTGTTAAAAAGCCTGAGACCACATCGAAAACTGGGATTCCAAATATGACTGAAACCTGTAAATAATTTTTTTTTTTTAGCATTTTAGCATTAAATTTGATCATTTTTAAACAAAATGTTATAAAAAAAATACTCCTATAATGATTAAAAAACGTCTCGGTTACGTATGTAACCCTCGTTCCCTGAAGGAGGGAACGGAGACTTACGTTGACGTCACCGATGTATTGGGATCACTTCTGGGAGTCCTATCAGCTTCGAGTGTATACAGAACGGGCCAATGGCCATTGGTGTGTGAGATTTGCATCTCGTGCTTCGCCCCGCAGCGCGGGTATAAATACGGAAGCGGATGCAGCGCACATTTGTTTTGCGCCAATTTAACAAATAATCTTTAAAACTCACTCTGAAGGTCTATGGACCCATTCCCCCAAAAAGGCCCACAAGACTGCAGGAAAGGCCTCCGTTACCAGAGCTACCATCAGATAAGACTCGGTTTACGACCAAAAGGAATTTGCAGAGAGCTGAGACGCTCACAGTCTTTTTAAAAAAGGACAAATAAAACCATCTTAAACCCATATAACCATTTGAGAAATATATAAACATATATCCATCTCATCATTTTTCTTTTATAGGGTTTGGTCAATGTATTAATTCCATCTCTGTTGGATTTATGTTTCAGAATCGCATACTATGGTTAATCTCTCATTGGAAAGCCACGTTTCTAGCATCTGTAAAACTGCATTCTACCATCTTAAAAATATATCTAAATTACGGCACATGCTTTCAATGCAAAATGCTGAACAGTTAGTTCATGCGTTCATGACCTCAAGGCTAGATTATTGTAATGCTCTACTAGGTGGTTGCCCTGCTCACTTAAATAAACTGCAGCTTGTCCAAAACGCAGCAGCTAGAGTTCTTACTAGAACCAGGAAGTATGACCATATTAGCCCGGTTCTGGCAACACTGCATTGGCTCCCTATTAAACATTGTATACATTTTAAAATCTTGCTGATTACTTACAAAGCACTAAATGGTTTAGCTCCCCAGTACTTGAGCGAGCTCTTAACGCATTATACTCCACGTCTATTGCGGTCTCAAAATTCTGGCCAGTTGATAATACCTAGAATAATCAAAATCAACTGCAGGCAGTCGATCCTTTTCCTATTTAGCACCTAAACTCTTGAACAGTCTTCCTAGCATTGTTCGGGAAGCAGACACACTCTGTCAGTTTAAATCTAGACTAAAAACATCTCTTTACTATGGCATACACAAAACATTATCAATTTCTATTATTCAAATCAGTTAAATGATTGTTTTAGGCTGCATTAACTAGGTCATTTTAGGAAGCTTTGCATTTGCTGTCGTGAGAGCTCGTTGGCTGCATGATTGAGCAGGCCCGGAATCTGAGTGGCGCTAAGCGACCTCAGATGCTTCTGACTCCAGAGGAGATGGCAGGCGAGTTGTGACAGGCGATGGGAGCGTAGACCACCCTGTTTGTTGATGTACGCAACGGTCGCCATACTGTTCGTACGGACCAGTAAACGCTTGCCTCGTAGTTAGCGTACTGCTAACAACTCGAGGCAGTTGATATGCCATTGCAATTGAGGCCCCGTCCACAGACCAGAGACTGCATGGCCGTTGTATGTGGCCCCCCAGCTGGTGGCAGAGGCATCCGTGGAGACCACAGCATGCCTGACACTTGTTCTAAGGGAACACCTGCCCGTAGAAACGAAGGGTCTGACCACGGGCTGAAGGTTTGGCGGGAATTCGGTGTGACTGACACACGGAATTAACTGCTCTGCCACGCCCATCTCGGGACCCGGTCGTGGAGCCAGTGTTGAAGCGGCCTCATATGAAGCAACCCGAGCGGCGTTACTGCGGCTGCGGATGCAGATGCCATATGCCCCAGGAGCCTCTGAAAATGTTTCAGTGGGACAGCTGTTCTGCGTTTGAACGAATTCAAGCAGGTCAACACCGACTGGACGCGCTCCTCTGTGAGGCGCGCTGTCAGATTGACCGAGTCCAACGCCATACCGAGAAAAGAGATCCTCTGCACGGGGGAGAGTTTGCTCTTTTCTCAGTTGACCCGAAGTCCCAACTGGCTGAGGTGACTGAGACACTTAAATTCCAACTATATTACTGATCTGCCCGCATTGACACTATATGATAATTGAAATGAGCTGGATGACATCACCGTTTTCACCAGAGCCGAATCAAATTCCATTGCATTATTTTCCCGCTACCACTGTGAAGCTGCTTTGAAAACAATTGCCATTGTAAAAAGCGCTATATAAATAAAGGTGATTTGATTTGACTGAGCACCATGTCCCTGTATTCGCACAAATGCTCTCTCGACTGGGCCAGAATCAGCCAGTCGTCGAGATAGCTGAGAATGCGAACACCACGCTCTCTCATGGGAGCAATGACCGCCTTCGCGACCTTCGTAAAGACACGGGACGACAGGGACAGCCCGAAGGGTAGGACTCTGTACTGATATGCCCGCCCCTCGAACGCAAAGCGTAGGAACGGTCTGTGTCGAGGGAGAATCAAGACATGAAAGTACATGTCCTTCAGGTCGATCACTGCAATCTTGGGGACGGATGCACCTGAAGATGCATTTCTGCGTTAGCATCTTGAACGGCAGCCTGTTCAGGGACGGATTCAAGAACCGCAGGTCCAAGATTGGCCGTAACCACTGCCTTTCTTGGGTACAATGAAGTACAGGCTGTAGAAGCCTGTCTTCATATCGACTGGAGGGACCGGCTCTATCGCGTCCTTCACCGGTAGGACTGCGATCTCCGCCTGTAAAACAGGAGCACCCTCCTTCACTGAGGTGAAGTGGATGCCCCTGAACTTGGGGGGGGGGGGCGCCGGGCGAACTGAATTGCATAGCCGAGTCTGATAGTACGGATGAGCCAGCGAGACGGGCTGGGAAGCGCTATCCAGGCTTCCAGCGACCGAGCAAGTGGGACCAACAGCACAACAGACGTACCCGCAGTGGGGCAGCGAGGCGGAATGCAGGGATCCGACTCAGATGGCATAGTGACCCGAACTGGGGTCTGAGCGTGCAGTGCAGCACTTACCTGCTTCCGCTGAGGGGGCGCACGGGTGTGTGGAGGCCTCTCGAGTGCGTCCTGGGCACAGCCAGCGCCCCCCGCTGGCGATGGGAGAGGAACCTGAGGGTGATAAGGCATAACGTCGTACACCGCCAAGCGCGCCCTCTTGGCACCCAGGCCAGTGGCGGAACACATTAATCTTGAACAAAGGATTCTCCCCCGGCCCTCCTCAGGGGGAGGGAGTGGTGCGGACACTTCTCTGGGTGGCCCATCTCAGGGTCGCTTGGACTTCTGCTTGCCACCTGGTTTGGCAGCGGGCTGGGCAGCCTTCCTGTGGCCGGCTCTGCGCCGTTGCCCCGATGGAGGCTGCTGCTGGGCTTTAGCAGCAGGGGGACGCCTTCGGAGGATCTGCAGCCGGCGGGTGGGTGGGTGGAGGCAACAGCGGCCCGCCGGGGCAGGATGTGCCTGATGGCCTCCGTCTGCTTCTGGGCGGCAGAGAACTGCTGGACATCGCCTGACCGATAGAACGAGAGGTGACTTTCGTCGCCCGAAGAGCAAGGTCCGTCGCCTCCCGGAGCTCCCGGAGGAGTTCGGGGCCAGGTCTACCCTCGTGCATGTCCATGAGTGCCTGGGCTTGGTGCACCTGGAGCAACGCCATGGCATGCAGGGCGTACGCAGCCTGTCCACAGGCTCTGTATGCTTTGCCCGTTAGAGTGGACGTAAACTTACAGGCCTTGGATGGGAGACGCGGATTAAGGAAGCGGACGCCGGACACAGTTGCATCGCGACAGCACGCTCCACTGGCAGGATCTCCACGTACCCCTTGGCTGGCCCGCCATCGAGGGTAGTGAGGAGGGAAGAGCCACTGGGCCGGTTTCTGGCAGAAAAAGGTGCCATCCACGACCTAGTGAGCTCCTCATGTACTTTCGGGAAGAAGGGCACTGGGGAGGGGCGCTGGGGCGAGCCGCCCCGAGATACCAATCATCCAACCTAGAAGGTTTGGGACACAGTGGAGGGTTCCACACGAGCCTGACCTTTTCGGCGGCCCGGGAAAGCATAGCCGTCAATTCTGGGTCCGTCTCGGGCAAAGCTACTCTCCCAGAAGGAGGCAATGCAGCCGAGTCTTCATCCCCAGATGACTGAAGCTCCCCCTCCGATGCAGTGATTGACATCTTGTCATCGGCTGGAGCCCCGAAAGTCCCCACTGGATGCCCATGGGAGGGGCCAGCGTGCTCTTTACCAGCTGCGGCGCTACAGAGGGATTAGGGGCCCACGGAGATTGCCTCGGTGGGGTAGCCCTAACCGTAATCCTCACGTCACCCTGGCTATTCGCCGAAGTAGCCCTATTCTGCTGGCCAGCAGAAATAGCACTAGATCGGGGTATAGGTAAGGGGACTCCGCCTTCCCGAAGGTAGGTGAGTCTCGACCTCAACGCCGAGATAGTCATGTTCCCGTAGTGGGTACATGAACTATCTACAAACGCTGCCTCAGCGTGCTGAATGCCCAGACACGTAAGACAGCGATTGTGACCGTCAGCTGGTGACAGGGAACGACCGCATCCAGAAACGCACGGGTGGAATGACATCTTGAAAAAGACGCAGTGTCACACCCGTGTACTCTTTTAGGGGAAAAAGCTCTTTTAAGTGTGCTGAAGCACCCAGGGAGATGACCGTGGCAAAACACAGGAAGATAGTGCAGCCCTGTGTATGCACTCAATGTACAGGAACGCCCTCACCGAACCAACAGAGAATGCTGTGAAAACAGCAGTTTTGTATCTCTCAGTGAGATCGCGGTCCTCGCTGATCGTGCCTTCCCTCACAGCACTGGAACTCTTCTCCTCTCTCTCTCTCTCGTTGTCTCTGATTTAACAGGAACACTCTTCAGCAGCGAAGTGAATGACAAATGTGCGCTGCATCTGCTTCCGTATTTATACCTGCGCTGCAGGGCGGAGCGTGATATTGCAAATCTTGCACGCCAATGGCCATTGGCCCGTTCTGTCTCACTAGAAGCTGATAGGGCTCCCAGAAGTGATCCCAATGAGAACAAGTACTTGATACACTGCCGATTTTGCAGGTTTTCCTACTTACAAAGCATGTAGAGGTTTGTAATTTTTATCATAGGTACACTTCAACTGTGAGACGGAATCTAAAACAAAAATCCAGAAAATCACATTGCATGATTTTTAAATAATTAATTTGCATTTTATTGCATGACATAAGTATTTGATCACCTACCAACCAGTAAGAATTCCGGCTCTCACAGACCTGTTAGTTTTTCTTTAAGAAGCCCTCCTGTTCTCCACTCATTACCTGTATTAACTGCACCTGTTTGAACTCGTTACCTGTATAAAAGACACCTGTCCACACACACAATCAAAAAGACTCCAACCTCTCCACAATGGCCAAGACCAGAGAGCTGTGTAAGGACATCAGGGATAAAATTGTAGACCTGCACAAGGCTGGGATGGGCTACAGGACAATAGGCAAGCAGCTTGGTGAGAAGGCAACAACTGTTGGCGCAATTATTAGAAAATGGAAGAAGTTCAAGATGACGTCAATCTCCCTCGGTCTGGGGCACCATGCAAGATCTCACCTCGTGGGGCATCAATGATCATGAGGAAGGTGAGGGATCAGCCCAGAACTACACGGCAGGACCTGGTCAATGACCTGAAGAGAGCTGGGACCACAGTCTCAAAGAAAACCATTAGTAACACACTACGCCGTCATGGATTAAAATTCTGCAGCGCACGCAAGGTCCCCCTGCTCAAGCCAGCGCATGTCCAGGCCCGTCTGAAGTTTGCCGATGATCCAGAGGAGGAATGGGAGAAGGTCATGTGGTCTGATGAGACAAAAATAGAGCTTTTTGGTCTAAACTCCACTCACCGTGTTTGGAGGAAGAAGAAGGATGAGTACAACCCCAAGAACACCATCCCAACCGTGAAGCAAGGAGGTGGAAACATCATTCTTTGGGGATGCTTTTCTGCAAAAGGGACAGGACGACTGCACCGTATTGAGGGGAGGATGGATGGGGCCATGTATCGCGAGATCTTGGCCAACAACCTCCTTCCCTCAGTAAGAGCATTGAAGATGGGTCGTGGCTGGGTCTTCCAGCATGACAACGACCCGAAACACACAGCCAGGGCAACTAAGGAGTGGCTCCGTAAGAAGCATCTCAAGGTCCTGGAGTGGCCTAGCCAGTCTCCAGACCTGAACCCAATAGAAAATCTTTGGAGGGAGCTGAAAGTCCGTATTGCTCAGCGACAGCCCCGAAACCTGAAGGATCTGGAGAAGGTCTGTATGGAGGAGTGGGCCAAAATCCCTGCCAAAATAAATATAAATATAAATATAAATATATATATATATATATATATATATATATATATATATATATATATATATATATATATATATATATTTTAGTGCTGTCAATCTAACATCTAACAAAAGTTTTTGTTTACATAATATGTGTGTGTATATAACCCCACCTGTGCAACAAGTCCATTCGTGAAATTTCCTCACTACAAAATATTCCACAGTCAACTGTAGTGGTATTATAACAAAGTGGAAGCAATTGGGAACAACAGCAACTCAGCCACGAAGTGGTAGGCCACATAAAAATCACAGAGCGGGGTCAGAGCATGCTGAGGCGCACACTGCGCAAAAGTCGCCAACTTTCTGCAGAGTCAGTAGCTACAAACCTCCAAACTTTGTGTGGCCTTCAGATTAGCTCAAGAACAGTGCGTAGAAAGCTTCATGGAATGAGTTTCCATGGCCGAGCAGCTGCATCCAAGCCTTACATCAAGTGCAACGTAAAGCGTTGGATGCATTGGTGTAAAGCACGCCGCCACTGGACTCTAGAGCAGTGGAGACGTGCTCTCTGGAGTGACAAATCACGCTTCTCTGTCTGGCAATCCGATGGACGAGTCTGGGTTTGGCAGTTGCCAGGAGAACGGTACTTGCCTGACTGCATTGTGCCAAGTGTAAAGTTTGGTGGAGGGGGGGATTATGGTGTGGGGTTGTTTTTCAGGGGTTGGGCTTGGCCCCTTAGTTTCAGTGAAAGGAAATCTTAATGCTTCAGCATACCAAGACATTTTGGACAATTTCATGCTCCCAACTTTGTGTGAACAGTTTGGGGATGGCCCCTTCCTGTTCCAACATGACTGTGCACCAGTGCACAAAGCAAGGTCCATAGAGACATGGATGAGCGAGTTTGGTGTGGAGGAACTTGACTGGCCTGCACAGAGTCCTGACCTCAACCCGATAGAACACCTTTGGGATGAATTAGAGTGGAGACTGCAAGCCAGGCCTTCTCGTCCAACATCAGAGCCTGACCTCACAAATGCACTTCTAGAAGAATGGTCAAAAATTCCCATAAACACACTTGTGGAAAGCCTTCCCAGAAGAGTTGAAGCGGTTATAGCTGCAAAGGGTGGGCCAACTCCATATTAAACCCTACGGATTAAGAATGGGATGTCATTCAAGTTCATGTGCATGTAAAGGCAGGTGTGCCAAAACTTTTGGAAATATAGTGTATATGCACACACATATATTATGTAAAAAAACTTGTTCAATGCGATTAATTGATTTGACAGCACTAATATAAATTAAAAAATATAATTAAATAAAATATAATTTAAAAATATTTAGGATGCTGCACTCGCTAGATCACTCATATTCATATATACACATACATACATACTCACTTTCATACATATATAAAATAGCTATATATAATTTTATTAAAAAAAAATTTCACTAAAAAAAGATTGATGGTAGAATAGAATTTGTAATAAAAAAAAATGTATTACATAAGTATTTTCACTAGTGGTCTCAGACTCGTAGCAAAGTTCCATTTGATACAATCACTGTACTATACTTTTTTATTTATAAGAAACTGAAAATGTATTTAAAACTGTTATCTGAAATCGTTTCTGTGAATGGGTGTGACGGTAAAAATTGGGTCTTTGTAGACATGCAACCACCAGGGAGTATGTATGTGCATTTGAAAAGTTTGTGTGTGAGATGTTTGTAGGACTCTGTAGGACGCTATCGCAGGAGCATGGCTGAATATGAAAGTTGATGATAGCACATTCCCCTCACATTTCACAGGTTCGTAATCATCTCTTCACTCTTCTCGCTTGCAATCTCTCACCCCTGCTATATTTCTATTTCTCTCTCAGAGTTTGACTGCTTAGCCTGTCACTCATATCAGCCTCCAAGCCCCACTGTGAGTGTGTGAGAAATACTAACCGAAGGTCATCTTCTTCTGCCAGTCATCTCACTTGATACCATCATGTGTGAATGAACAATATGTGCCAGTTCTGAGCAGTTTTGTGCTTATACTCAAGGTAGAATCTGAATTCTCACATATTCATGCTTACACACTCTTAGTACATACAAACATATATTTTAGTATAAAGCACCAATGAATGTGCATTAAGAAATATTAACATTGCTGGGGCACTATTTAATAAATTCCTGCTGTGTGTAGCACCTGTGGCTCTGCATATACTCTTGAAGGATCCTAACATAAGGAAAGATCCAGAAGTTTAATTTAGATAATTTCAGACTGATTTAACAGCTTGAGTGGCACATTTTAGTGCAGATTGTATTGTGAACGCAATGTACTCTTTCTAAAAGGCTATTAAAGTATGGGGCAGAGGCAAACTACTGTATATTTGCAGCACCATTTCTCTTTTCACATGCAAAGACAGCATTTAAATGAAAGTCTTAAAGGATTAGTTCAATTTAAAATAATAATTACCCCATGATTTACTCCTCAAGCCACCCTAGGTGTATATGACTTTCTTTCTTATGAACACAATCTGAGTTACATTAATAAATATCTTGATGCTTCCAAGCTTTATAAATCGCAGTGACGGGGTCCATTGAGTTGAAGCTCAATTTTTTTTATTAATATAACTCAGATTGTGTTCATAAGAAGAAAGTCATATACACCTAGGGTGGCCATGAGTAAATCATGGGATAATTTTCATTTTAAAGTGAACTAATCCTTTAAAGTCAAAGGAGTGGAAAAAGTCCACAACAGTTAAAAAAAAAACAAAAAAACAAATTTTTCCTCTGTGGTCTATTTACAGTAAAATGTTAGTCACAGAAAACTGTTCTCATTTAATTGTAAAGATTATAGGGAAAATTGTCACGATAAAGAATGTGACTAACGTTATAAGTAGACCCCATAAAAAAAATGAAATAAAAAGTACAAAATGACCCTTTCAAAGCTGCTTTAGGTTTTTTGATAAAAAGCCAAACACTACATATGAACATACACTGTTTCATGCATGCAAATGTTTTTTATAGATCGACTTGAATGGAAGTGTGAAATGCTGTTGCACATTCTCTTGCACATGCACAAACAGACTTCAAATTAGAAGTAAGCTTGAACTTTACAGTGACTCACATACAAGCTCAAATAAAAGCATGGAAGTTTGCATTTATTACAAGTATACCGAGAACATGGGAAGAAAGAAGAGAGGGATAAATCAGCAGAGAAGAAAAAAAAATAAAAAATAATAATTCAGTGACTTGCGGGTAGAATCAGAAAGTTAACAGTGTTAAATTAAGGTACAGTGACAGAAGGAAACTCCACACAATCATTATAAGAGTGAACATACCTGCTGCTGTTCTTTGATTACGTTGCTGTCGATTTGTGTCTCCTCTGCCGTTTCTTTCTCCCTTAATTATCTTTCGCTTCTCTCCCGTTTCTTTTAGCTTTCTGTCGGTTTCTCAACTCTCATGCCCTCGCTTGTGTGTGAACTAGAGGCAGGTGAGCAGATGATCTCAGTTCTGCCGTGGTGGTGACTCCAGTCAATACAGTCTCCTCCTCGCTCCTCTCTCTCTTTTTTCTTCCCTCCCTGTGAATGAAAGAGGAACGATGCCCTCCACTGTTTCCAAATCATTCCTTTTGTCTCTCGTTTCACCTTCAACATCGTAGTCAAAAAACAAAAAACAGTAGAACCCAGAACTACTTGACTAATGGTAGCCTAATTCTGCTTCCTCATTCATTAAATACAACCCTAAAAACCCAAATAAAAATGGCTCTATAGCGCCACCAATAACCCACTTTAAAAAAATTATTTCAAGTTTCTATTTAGTTTATATAAATTCTGTTGTATGGCATAAATAATCATAAAACAAGTTTTTTTTTTAAAAATTGTATCATATTGCAGATTCCTACAGTATATGCAGATTTGTCAAGACAATGCTCATTTTTACAGAATTACTTATTCTGCATCCAGAAACGTGAATTTATTTCAGTTTCGTTTTAAAGAGTATTGAAGCGAGTACATGTCAAAGACCCAGAACATGCCAGGTCGAAGTATATGGTCGCAGATGAATCTGTGGATGTTTGTGTTAATATACATTTATCTTAAAGCATATTCACTGGTGTAAGAAGTGGTGTTTAATTCATATTTAATGTGAATCACAAGTGACCAATTCATAATTTAGTCTGTCTGGCCAGACAATACAAGGGATGAGAGACCACCAGTCTACCACCTTCCACAGCAAAATACTGAGGGTCAGTAACAAAAAAAAAAAAAAAAAAAAAAAAAAAAAAAAAAAAAAAAAATGCATTTTACACAAATCTGGTGCCTATTACAGCTTTCAAAAAAAAAAAAAAAAAAAAGCAACTGATAAAAGTGAGGCAAAAATATTTTCAACTTTTTTTATTAATAACAAAAACAGCAAAACCGCACAATGCCAACATCGAAATCCAAAACATATATACATGGCAAACCCAGAGTACAGTTATTAGAAGCTCTCAGACTAGAGCACAATATAAACCACAACTCCCATGAGACCATAGGAAATAAAACTGCAAAATTTCCATACAAGCCAGTCAGATTTGGTTTATAAAAATGTGATGAATCTGTTACAGCTATTAAATCAGCCCCCCCATTTAAAAAAAAAGAATAAAAAAAAAAGTGTAACAATAGGTATAAAATGACAGTGCTTTGTGTTCAACAATACCCATAACTCTTTGCAAACTTTTAAAAACAAAACAATTAACAAAAGGGAACTGGTGCAAAAAAGTGCTGGGAAAATAGAAAAAGGAAGCCTGACTGTGTTCAGTGTTTATCGATATTCCGTCATCGCTTTAATTTAAAACAAGTCAACTGTCCCGTGACCTGCTGTGACTTACAGGGCTGAGTATAAAATTTTATTGTAATTTCTGAATTAATGCAATGATTTTATTTACACCTTCTAACTGCACTAACGAAAAAGAAAACCAGCATCAAGGAAAAAAAATTAATGGAAGTACAGTGATAACGACTGATGAATGAAAGTAGATTTGTAGAGTAAAAAAAAGAAGGGGAGCCACTGTACCCTGGTGCTCAATAACCAAAGAGGAAATCAGAACATGTGCCTTGAATGTGAAAATCCCAAAACAAAACTATTTTAACAGTGAACACTCGCCAGCTTGAATCAGTAAACAAATGAACATGGCTTTAAAACACACTGAAAACATCAGAACAGTTACCTAAATGCATACGGTGCATCACCAACAGTGAGTCAAACTTTAAAATAAGCAAACATAAATAAAATATAAATATGTATTTGTGAGCTTAAAAGTGTCTTTAAAGTTAGTTGGCCATGAAGAAAGAAAAACACAGACAATACAAATAAATGGGTGGAATAGGCTAAAGCGAACAAAGCTTGTCATATGTTTCAGTGTGTGGATGTGTGAGGCCTTAGATTACAACATGATCATATCAATGTTGTCCCCTCAAAATACACCTTCACATCACACCCAGGATGACCCTATCTGCAACTGTGTTTGAAAACACGCACACAATGAAGTGCACTGCTTGATCGCCAGTAAGTTGTTCTCCTCTGCTTATATGGGAGTCTACCCTAAGAAAAAGAAAAAGTGACTCGGTAAAAGTGACTCCTGAAAACTAAAGATGGTATCTTCATTTAGGTGCACAAAAACTTACCAAAAAAAAAAAAAGGAGTGAAGGGTTAGCTACAGAAGGGTCAGCAAAGTCTGGACTCCACAATCCACATAGTTCTGAAAGACAGTCACACATTCACTCTTCTTAGATTAATGAGCCTTTCAATTTTGGCACATTTTATACCATTTTATTTGGCCGTTTTTATACCAAGTCAGCACTGCCATCTAAAGGCTTGCCACAGCACAACAATCAAATCTAACCTTCATTAATACCATACAGTGCACTTGCCAATAGTTAATGTCTTAAAGCTTAAAAGACTCAAAACACATAGCATGCATATATACAAGCAATTTTTCCATCACAACATGGCGCTGCTTATCCTTTATCTACATTTATTAGTTCTCATATATTTCATACACCCCCCCCCATTCATTGTTGATTCAAATAGCAAACAACTCTTACTGCACGCACCGCAACAGAGTTTTAGGTTGAAATAAAATGCTGGGTGAGCTCAACCAATCAGCATGTTCAGCGCCCAAGTCCCACCCCCGAGAGTTCCTGAACTTTGAAAAAGTACTACCTCGTGAGCAGGGCCATTTTGAGGGGGAAATTTTCGCCTGGAACTTCATTTAGACCCTGGTTCCTGCGGTCGAAACACACAGAGTACCACCCAAAGTCCCTAGTTCCTGGGGTGGAAATGCGGCTTTATACAGGCTTGTCTACAAGTCGGTGTATCAGAATGGTAATGCGTTTTATGTATCGCTCTACAATGAACACAATGGTAAATAATATGATTAGCCTTTTGCTTGATTACGTTATCAAACAGCTAATAATGTGTTGCTAATGTTACACAAGCCATGAAATCTAAAAATCAGTATCCTTAGAAACGCTTTGAACAACTTATAACGTCAGTGGAAAAAGGCATATTAGTTCATCATAACATCGTAATATACATCATATACATAATTCACCCGCTATATTGCTAAACATACCCGATTTTTCATATCAACAGAAAAATATACCAGGATAACCTGGCTTCTCTTGAGACTCCCCTGCTTCACAGCACAGTAATGATATGCTAAAGCCCACCCACACAATGACATGATTGATTACAAGGTAGTTTGTGATGCAAGGAACATCAGCAATTACAAACCGCATTGAGAGTGTCTTTGGTTCACTGGACTTTTAAGGAGAAAATACTCAGCAATGGTGTTGACGTTTGACTTTACACCAGGGCTGCACGATATATCGTTTTAGCATCAATATCGCAATGTCTGCATCCGCGATAGTCACATCGCAGGATGTGTGACGTCAAGTATAGGGATCTTAGTTGATCGGTTCCGGTTCGGAACGCATGTGATATGTGGATTAATTGCAAAGTTTAACCATCATAGAGTGAAAGTTTATCATTTGCATGTGTTAAATCCTGTCAGTTTAAACAAGCGCAAGACGACTGGAACTCGCGCAATGTTTTCGGTGCACGCACACAGAGCCGTGCAAACAGCACGTGAACACCGAATTCAGGCCTCTTTCTCCTCTTTTGAGCTTGAACGAATATGTGCATGCAAAATTAAGTCAAAATGCCTGTCTACGCATTGTACACAATTGAGAAAGAAAAAGGATGCGTATCATTATATTGGATCTGTGCATTCGTCTTAAAGTGACAGCAGCCTAATATACCCTCAGCTGTTCGTCACCAATGTTAAATCAAACAAAAGAGAAAAATCACTTTTATAGCTTTAACAGATTAACTATCACTTAATTATATTAATTATATTTAATTTATACAGTGAAGACTATGCAGTGTTCACCTGCATATCACCCCAATCATCCTTCTTTATAAATAGAGCTATTCAAATCATCTGGTGAAATTGTTTTCATATTGCAAAATACATCGCAGAAAAAAAATTATCACAATGTCAGTTTTTTCCAATATCGTGCAGCCCTAATTTGCACATGGTTTGTCTTAAAGCATATTAAAAACACCACATAGACATATAAACAACATTAAAAACCTTGATTTTCACCACAGGGGGTCTTTAATGAAAAGCAAGATTGAAAATAAGAGAACTGTAGATTCACTAGACTTTCTCTCAAACACAACCTAATTTTGATACTGTTTTGATTCAGTGTGCACTAAAGGGGAACCGGTTCTTATTAATACACTGCCCTGACAGCTTTTCAAGTATTATTAAAATGCTAGAGGCAGCGGTTTCAGACTAGCTTGCGCTCTTCTCAATTTAATTTACAGGGCTAAGCAATGTGGTTAATATCTCTGTTCGGTTATATCCTAAGCAATTACATTACCACGCCAATTCAAATTAAGTTTCATACGAGCTTCAACAAATACTCCAAAAAAAAGAAAAAAAAAAGAAAGAAGGGATTACATTTGTAATTTGCTATGGATGAAAGCATCTATATAAAAAAAAAAAAAAAAAAAAAAAACTGCAGCTCTTATTGTAGCCCTTAAATAAATACTTATTTCAGTATACATACACTACCGTTCAAAGGTTTGGAGTCAGTAAGATTACTTAGTTTTTGAAATAAGTCTCTTGTATTCACCAAGGCTGCAATTATCTGATCAAAAATACAGCAAAAACTTTTTTTTCTACATTATTTTTTAAAATGTAATATATTCCTGTGATAGCAAAGCCGAGTTTCCAGCATCATCAGTCTTCAGTGTCACATGATCCTTCAGAAATCATTCTAATATGCTGATTTGGTGCTCAACAAACATGTTTCTATCCAAAGTTGCAAATTTAACGAGCAAAATTAGAATAATTGCAAAAACATTTGAGAACACAACCTTGCAAGATGCTTCTGGTAGGGAATTAAACCAAATCATTTTGATGACAGACTTTGATAATTCTGAAATGCCTCAGCCAAACCAACATTTGAGATGCTGTGCAATGAAATTGGTCCGCTGGTTAGTCCAGTTATCCAATCACATCCTCTGTTGAGGCAGTGTCACTTTTTTGTTGTTGTTTCCATTGTAGTTTATGCACGTTTTCTTATCGGATGGATAAAAAAAAAAAAAAAAAAATTATCCACCTCAAGTGTGCGCACGTTTGAGCATTTTTAGAAATTATTCACATCTTGGTGTCTCCATCTAGCATTTTTTTTATGCGATATCCAAAAATGTGCATGAAAATAGTGGATGGAAACAGCTAACGTTAAAAAGTTGAGCTGCTTTATATTTGTGTGATAACTGCTACAATTTTTCCAAGACTCTTTAATGAATAGAAAGTTTAAAAGAACAGCAAAAAAAGAATTTACCATAGAAATCTCGTAACATTAGTGTCTTTACTTTCTCTTTTGATCAATTTGGTTCAACAAGAACAAGAACAACAAAACACTTGCTGACTTTAAACAGTAGTGCAATTTTTTTTCTTGGAATGGCATTTTGAGATACAACTACAACAATCCAGTTCAGTTATTTTGAACTTCCCTCCCTCATTTACCAACCCGAAAAAAAGGGAAGTGGAGCTGACCTGATTGACAAGCCTCGTCCTCTGCTCTCCACACCACTGTGGCAGGGGATACTAACACACACACACCAAAAAAACAAAAAACAAATAAACAATGGTTGATGTTCTTAGACAGTTTTTTTTTTTTTTTTTTTTTTTTTTTTTTTTTTTTTTAAATTAATACGCCTGGAAAAGATAGCACGCGTGAAGAGTTTACACAAGATATCCAAGTATGCTTATCTGAGAGATGAAAGCAATGTGATGTTTGCAGGTGATTGTGTACCTGGTAGGCATACGTGGTCTGTGCATAGTTCATGGGCACTGGTGGGACCATAAATCCTGGAGAACTGGAGTAAGAATAAGGCTATAAAGAAAGAAAGAAAGAAAGAAAGAAAGAAAGAAAGAGACACAGGTAAAACATATCTTAGGAATCTATGCAATGTACAAAATTTTTAGAAAGCACAATGTTTAAAGGCCCATTCACAACAAGATAACTATAAAACAAACAAAAAAAAAGGCTATAGTGGCATTCATTATAAACAACATAGTAGGGCTGTGCAGAAATCGATACAGCTTTTTTTAAAATCATGTTTAAACGGATTTAAAATTACGTTAAAATTTCATCAAATCCCTCGTGTCAAACGACCTCCTCCTCTGAAGAACATGAACTTGTTTGTGGAGCATGTTGTTTATGCTGTTATTTGTGCATGTAATACATTTGTGGTATTTTTAATAGGGATGCACCAAATACCATTTTTTCAGAACCGATCCGATCCCAAAAATTCAGAGTATCAGCCGATACCAGTGCAGTTTTGTTTAAAAATTCAAATGTAGAATTTCTATACCTCAGTGTGTTGAACCGATAATCACTCTTTTGTGTGTTAAACACAATCTACTAAATACAGACAACTTCATTATAAAGAAAAACAAATTACAAAAAAATATAAAATCACAATCTATGACAAAACTACTATAAACCAGATGGTGGATAAACTAGATTAGTGGATAATTCAGAAGCAAAAGTTACTCTAGAAAAATCATGAGTGCACAATAATTGTATAAAATCTAAACATTCAGTGGGAAAAAAAATAAAGAAAACAATAAAAGTGAATAAGTGTAGCTCTAAATCTGGTAAAATGTTACACATTGTTGTAAAATACATTCATGAAAAACAAGTAAATGTAGAAATAGGGCCTATATACTAAGAAATTAAAAGACATTTATTTCAGATGTATAGCGCAGCTTTTTAATGAGGCAGCAACATATTATAGATAGGGCAGAACAAGAAAGGCTATTAATCTTTCATTGCGCAAAAGTATTACAATACGAAAGGCTCCAATACAGAGCGGCACAAAGCGCGTATGCGCATCCCGTGTGCAGGATGATGCGCTTGAAGCAACATGGAGTCACAGCGTGCAGCGCTCCGTGCGCATTGAAAAGTTCAAAACACAAAGGGAAGATAGACGCGTAGTGTATCTATGCAATATTTTGAGCCATTTCTTTTAACAGTTTAACATTTCAGTTACCGTGTGTGAAGAAAAATACAATCTCTAGTCCAGTGTTGTGATCTAACAGACACGCGGTAGAAAGTAACACGATTTACAGCAATAAACTCCAGCCAGAAAAAGTAATTTTATGCAAAACCATAGACTTATCTACAGATCAAGCATAATAACAGGAACATTGAATCATCTTGGAGAGAGTTTCATCGTGTTGACTGTCGTAACCGAACAATATTTTTTGACTTTTTATAAAAAAACAAAAAAAACAAACAAAAAAAACAAAAAAAAAAACACAACATTTGATACCATATCAATTTCACAATTCTTGTCACCAATGTCAATATCACAAAAAACTACTAGCCTAAATAAATAAATAAAACGCAAGCTCACTGAAGACAAGTAAACAGTTAGTGATGAAATAAGTAATTACAAGCAACAGGACAAAAAAAAAACAAAAAAAAAAAAAACTACAGAACAAATAAATAATAAATGCTATATGCATTCTATAAATTAATCATATGTATAAAAACACTGCATCGTCTTCATTGTGTAAATGAAATATATTTACTCTGATTAAAGTTACAAAAGTGGATTATTCAAGAGCAGTTAGAGATTCTCTCTTTTGTTGTTTGATTAATATGAATGACAGATAGCAGGAAAATTAGACAGCTGTCGCTTTAAGCGCTGCCGATTTTGCAGGTTTGCCCACTTACAAAGCATGTAGAGGTCTGTAATTTTTATCATAGGTACACTTCAACTGTGAGAGACGGAATCTAAAACAAAAATCCAGAAAATCACATTGTATGATTTTTAAATAATTAATTTGCATTTTATTGCATAAGTATTTGATCACCTACCAACCAGTAAGAATTCCGTCTCTCACAGACCTGTTAGTTTTTCTTTAAGAAGCCCTCCTGTTCTCCACTCATTACCTGTATTAACTGCACCTGTTTGAACTCGTTACCTGTATAAAAGACACCTGTCCACACACTCAATCAAACAGACTCCAACCTCTCCACAATGGCCAAGACCAGAGAGCTGTGTAAGGACATCAGGGATAAAATTGTAGACCTGCACAAGGCTGGGATGGGCTACAGGACAATAGGCAAGCAGCTTGGTGAGAAGGCAACAACTGTTGGCGCAATTATTAGAAAATGGAAGAAGTTCAAGATGGCAGTCAATCTCCCTCGGTCTGGGGCACCATGCAAGATCTCACCTCGTGTGGCATCAATGATCATGAGGAAGGTGAGGGATCAGCCCAGAACTACACGGCAGGACCTGGTCAATGACCTGAAGAGAGCTGGGACCACAGTCTCAAAGAAAACCATTAGTAACACTACGCCATCATGGATTAAAATCCTGCAGCGCACACAAGGACCCCCTGCTCAAGCCAGTGCATGTCCAGGCCCGTCTGAAGTTTGCCAATGACCATCTGGATGATTCAGAGGAGGAATGGGAGAAGGTCATGTGGTCTGATGAGACAAAAATAGAGCTTTTTGGTCTAAACTCCACTCGCCGTGTTTGGACGAAGAAGGATGAGTACAACCCCAAGAACACCATCCCAACCGTGAAGCATGGAGGTGGAAACATCATTCTTTGGGGATGCTTTTCTGCAAAGGGGCCAGGACGACTGCACCGTATTGAGGGGAGGATGGATGGGGCCATGTATCGTGAGATCTTCCCTCAGTAAGAGCATTGAAGATGGGTCGTGGCTGGGTCTTCCAGCATGACAACGACCCAAAATACACAGCCAGGGCAACTAAGGAGTGGCTCCATAAGAAGCATCTCAAGGTCCTGGAGTGGCCTAGCCAGTCTCCAGACCTGAACCCAATAGAAAATCTTTGGAGGGAGCTGAAAGTCCATATTGCCCAGCGACAGCCCCAAAACCTGAAGGATCTGGAGAAGGTCTGTATGGAGGAGTGGGCCAAAATCCCTGCTGCAGTGTGTGCAAACCTGGTCAAGAACTACAGGAAACGTATGATCTCTGTAATTGCAAACAAAGGTTTCTGTACCAAATATTAAGTTCTGCTTTTCTGATGTATCAAATACTTATGTCATGCAATAAAATGCAAATGAATTACTTAAATCATACAATGTGATTTTCTGGATTTTTGTTTTAGATTCCGTCTCTCACAGTTGAAGAGTACCTATGATAAAAATTACAGACTTCTACATGCTTTGTAAGTGGGCAAACCTGCAAAATCGGCAGTGTATCAAATACTTGTTCTCCCCACTGTACGTATATAACCGTTCAAGGCCAATAAAGCACCAAACATAACTCCGTTCAAAACGCGTGCTCTGTGAGAAGCGGATGTGTCTGCGTCTCTCAGACAACGTTCAGAAACGGTCTCTCGCGCAAATGGAGAAATTAGTCGTCTTTCGCTGCTGACTGCGATTCAAAGGCTTAAAATTACTTGTTTTTACACCGCAATGCTTACAAACGCATGCAAATGAAAAGTTTTCATGACCACGCAGCACTGCAACCTCGCGTGAATGAGTAACTTCAGAAGGCGCAAGTCTGTTGATGTCATTCACCATGACGCTGCCCTGGCAACTCCACCCTGAACAAAAGTGTCGGTTGTTAGTCTAATCTAAATGAACAAAACGCTCTCATAATAATTCTCCACCAGATTTGCTATCCTGCACGCACGTTCACGACAACTTAAAAACTTGCATACACAAGCTGAGACCTGACGTGAGATTTGATAGCCACTGCTCACATCCATATTTGATAAATGCCAAGTTTTGTGTGGAAACGTACGTACGCTCAATTTTCTGTCTAAGTTATTTTCGTAAATGAGGGCCATTATGTTTATACACAGTGTGTGATGATTTGTTACCTGCATGTATTGATTCCCTCCATTGAAGACAGGTGAAGGCGGGGCCAGGCCTGGAGGACAGCAGCTGCAATATACATATGGAGTGGGGCTGACCCACTGTGATGGACCAATCATTGGAGACGACACTGAACCTGGAAATAAGAAAGATTCCAAAATATTTTAACTTTTTCAGTCGTTAAGATTACATTTATGATTTCAAAATTAATTTAAAAAGATTTGAATGTCCACTACCAATACTTGAAATGACTAAAAACAAGCAATTACAAATTACAAGAAAGTACAAATGTCTCCAATGAGACCATTTAAAATGTGCATGTGATATAGACTTTCCATGACTTTTTGTACAAGACAGACCAAATAGAAAGCAAAGCACAAGGACTCACGAGAATTTCGCTCTTTCATGATGGCAGGTCCCAGTTTGAGTTTTTTCCCTTTAAAACTGATCGGCTGCTGTAAAAAAGTTAAAATATACAAGATGTCACTCTGCCATCATAACACCAACACCCAGACAGAAAAGAGAGAAGTCAGTCAGTCATTTAGACAGGTAAAAGTGACCTTACATCAACGATAGTCTGGATATCAACGTCCTCGCTGAAATAAACGAAACCATACCTGGAAGTAGAAGGTGAGCAACAAATCAGGGGTATGAATGAGCAGGTATGAATGTTTTCTGAAAACAGTTTCAAAGTAATGTTGTATAAAAGGACAGTTTACCCCCCAAAAATGACAATCTGTTATTTACTGATCCACATGTTGCTCCAAAATGACTATTGTAAATGACAAAAACATTTGGATGGCTTAGTCAAGTGCACAAGTGTGATACAACATTATAGCAGGGCTTGACAATAAGGTTGGCCCAGGGCTAGGGATGTAACAATTCACTCTGAGCCGGTTGAAAATCAATACAAATGTGTGACGATTCAAGTTGGTTGAGATACACATTTTAAACAACAGGGGCGTTTTCTGTATACTGCGACCTCGCTTTACAGGCACGATAGCAGCGAGCACGATAGCACCTTCCACAAGCAACCGTTTCTGACATAAACAGGGAACTTAAGAACATTCTGATGAAATAAGACTGCAAACCGACTAATCATTCATGTGGGGAAGAACGATATTCAGAGAGACCAGTCAGAACTCCTTAAGAGGGATTTCAATTAACTTTTTGAAAAACTTAGAAGACTGAAAGTTCAGTCGTTCATCAGTGGACCACTTCCAGCAAGAGGAACAAATAGGTTCCAAATAGGTGCAAAAAAGCTGCAACATGAAGGGACTGAACTTCATCGACAACTTCAATCTTTTCTGGAGTCAGAGACCGCTGTTTAAACAGGATGGCCTCCACCCAAACAAACTTGGTGCAAGAGTGCTAAAGGACAATATCTACTTCTCCCTCCATCATCCTTCAGCAGTGTGGGGCAATCCACTCAACCTGAACGGCACATACCTTCCTTTACAGAGTATGAATGACCACATGACTTCATTTTAGCATCTGAATTGACATGCAGTTGACATCCCACAAGGGCAATGATAACACCACGCAGCCACAACAACCACTGCTCACGGATACATTCCCAGCTGAGCCCTGCCCACAGAGCTCACCACAGACATACTGTGACGGATTAGAACTGCTCCAAGATTCAGCATCCAAGGATGACTTTCTGGAAAACAGCCAGGGAAGCCAGGACAACATATTAAAGCCTCCAGTAACACCAGAGCAACAGCCCCCCCTCACCAGACATGTTATTCCTCTCCAGCATCCCCGCTTCTTAGCTTCTCAGAGAAAATGGAGGAACTGGTGTATGCTGGAACCAGACTATCACACTCTATCGCTGCGAGCCCCCAGATATCAACCAAAAAGCGACGACCACCAAAGCCGATGGGCCCAGCTTGCCCTCCCCCTCCTCCTGTGAGATTTCTTTGGTCACAACGCCAGGGCTCACACCCTCCTCCATCTGTTGTAGGTGAACCAAAAACAACTGATACCAGCTCTCAGTTATCATAGCGGGGACCCAACACACATCACTAACTAATCAAATGTTTACAGAACAAGCGGGAACCCAGTGTGCCTGTTGCTTTCTCTATTTCTGTTCTATTACATGATAGAAAATCTAAGGCCTTCTCAAGCCGTACGGCAAACCCATCTAATCTGCTGCCTTAAACTAATATTACCATGGGGACAAAAAGCAAGACTGTTAAGTTAGCACTGTTAAACATCCACTCACTTAAAAATAAAATCACTTCTAGTCAACAACTTAACCACAAACAACCTGGATTTTGTTTCTAAATGAAACGTGGCTAGAAGACAGCTGCGGTTCAACAGTCTTAAATGAAACAGCCCCACCTAACTTTACTTTTATGAGTGTCTGCAGAGCGGTTAGGAGAGGTGGAGGTGTAGCTGCTCTGTTTAAAGATGTCTATCAGTGTAAGCAAGTGTCATTTGAAGATTACCTGTCTTTCGAATATCTGGGTATTGTGTTAAAAGGTGCTCCACGCGTTCTACTTATTACTTACAGGCCTCCGAAATACTCTCCAGCCTTTGTTGAGGACTTTACAGAGCTGTTATCAACAGTCTCTTCTGAGTTTGACTGTTTTACTATTGCTGGGGATTTTAACATTCACATTGACAATGCTGAATCCAGTACAACAAAATATCTCATGACTGTTCTTAACACTTTTGATCTGACTCAGCATGTACATGGACCCACACACAATCGTGGACAGTCTAGATTTACTTATCAATAAGGGTCTAAACATTTCATCGATTGTTATTAAGAATGTAGCACTGTCTGATCATTTCTGTATTTTCTTTGATATATCGATCTCTCCTGCCACTGAAGCTAAATCTGTCTGTCAAAAAGAGATGCTTAAATGAGAACACTAGTCTACTATTTATGAAGGCCATATCTCTGACACCAAGCATATCCGCAGACTCTGTTGATTTTCTTCTTGAATGCTTTAACTCAAAAGTCAAGAAATGTAATTGAAGATATTGCTCCTGAGAAAGTCAGGAAAAAGAATGGCAGACCTAAAGCTCCTTGGAGAAACACAACAGCAGTTCAAAGTATGAAAAGAAAATGCAGGAAAGCTGAACGCATGTGGCGGAAGACAAAACTTGTAGTCAATTATAACATCTATAAAGACAGCCTTCATGATTTCATTGTGGAACCAGGCACAGCTAGACAGACCTTCTCAAATATTATAAACAGCAACACCCGCACTCTTTATGCTACTGTTGAGAGACTAACAAACCCCCCAAAGTCACATTCCCAGTGAATTGCTCTCCGAAAGCAAATGTAATGAGTTTGCCTCCTTTTTCCTGAGAAGATCAATAATATCAGAAAGGCGATCAGTATATCCTCGTGCTGTGCTGAGGTCAGACAGACTCGTCCACAATTTCAGAAATTAGTCACTATGTCTGATTTCAAAGCAATTGACAGTAAAATTTGAGAAAAAACGGTACAGCACCTTAAAACATCACCCTGCGCTCCTGACACACTCCCCACTTTTTTCAAAAGTGTGTTTAACTGTTTAGTAGCAGATCTCCTAGAAGTGGTAAATTCCTCACTTCTTTCTGGGACTTTTCCAAACTCCCTGAAAACTGCAGTTGTTAAGCCCCTCCTGAAAAAGCAATCTGGATAAGACCATATTGAGCAATTACAGACAATCTCAAATCTTCCCTTCATAGGCAAGATCATTGAAAAAGTTGTTTTCAATCAGCTGAACAAAATCTTAAGCTCAAACGGATACTTTGACAATTTTCAATCTGGTTTCCGACCGCATCACAGCACAGAGACAGCGCTCATAAAGATAATAAATTATATTCGTCACAATACTGATACAGGTAAATTATCAGTGCTGATGCTACAGTGCAGCATTTGACACTGTCGATCACAACATACTTCTTGACAGGCTGGAAAACTGGGTCTGGCTTTCTGGGATAGTCCTCAAATGGTTTAGGTCATACTTAGCAGGGAGAGGTTATTATGTGAGTATAGGTGACCATAAGTGGACATCCATAACATGCAGAGTCCCACAAGGCTTAATTCTTGCGCCACTCCTATTCAACTCCTATTCAACCTCTATATGCTCCCACTGAGCGAAATAATGAAAAAGAACAAAATTGCTTACCACAGCTATGCAGACGACACACAGATCTACTTAGCCCTATCGCCTAACGGCTACAGCCCCATTGACTCCCTGTGCAAATGCATTGATGAAGTTAACAGTTGGATGTGCCAAAACTTTCTTCAGTTAAACAAAGAAAAAAACTGAAGTCATTGCATTTGGAAACAAAGATGAAGTTCACAAGGTGAATGCATACCTTGACACTAGGGGTCAAACAACTAAAAATCAAGTCAGGAATCTTGGTGTGATTCTGGAGTCTGACCTTAGTTTCAGTAGTCATGTAAAAGCAATAACTAAATCAGCTTACTATCATCTTAAAAATATATCAAGAATTAGAGGTTTTGTTTCCAGACAAGACTTAGAGAAACTTGTTCATGCTTTCATCACCAGTAGGGTGGACTATTGTAATGGACTCCTCATTGGCCTTCTCAAAAAGACAAGACATCTGCAGCTCATACAGAACGCTGCTGCCAGGATTCTGAGCAGAACCAGAAAATATGACCATATTACACCAGTCCTCAGGTCTTTACACTGGCTTCCAGTTACATTTAGGATAAATTTTAAAGTATCATTACTGGTACATAAAATCACTTAATGGCCTAGGACCTCAATACATTGCAGATATGCTCATAGAATATAAACCTAACAGATCACTCAGATCATTAGGATCACATCAGCTAGAGATACCAAGGGTTTGCGATTACTTCCGGTGAGTGAGGTCAAATGTACACGATATGGCGTATCTCAATCGGATACAAGCGGCGGAAGTGATCTCTCGCACGTATCTCTATGCCATATCGTGCACATTTGACCTCACTCACCGGAAGTCATCGCGTGCTGACGGCTGTTGGACATAGATCGCATTCAAGGTAAAAAAAAGTGATATAAATACGGTTCGGTTTCTCGCACAAACCGATCGTTTAGTGTCTTAAGACATCAATGTGTCGTCATGAGCCGCAGGGTTTAATATGGATTCGTATGCGTGTATGTTTTTTTTACTCTCATAGTCCTCATACTCTCATGTGTTACCATTCACATGCATTATACGACTGGCAGACTGCAACAGTTGGAGTTAAAAATCTTCATTTGTGTTCTACTGAAGAAACAAAGACACCTATATCTTGGATGCCCTGGGGGTAAGATGATAAACATCAAATTTTCATTTTTGGGTGAACTATCCCTTTAAACCAAGATCCCTCCAGCGCAAGGACAATCCATTAAGATCTGCTCTGACGGATAGATATGTATAGCCCTGATGGTTCCAGGAAGATTTGTCTGCAAGGGTACTGTTCAAACACAGTTACCTGACAAATATAAATAGTAAAATCACAAACCTGACTTTCCATTTTTCTTCCACTCCAGATAGGGTGGGTACATACATACACATACGTGTGTGTGTGTGTGTGTGTGTGTGTGTGTGTGTGTGTGTATGTGTATATATATATATATATATATATATATATATATATATATATATATATATATATATATATATATATATATATATATATATATATATATATATATATATGCATGCATTTGAGTTGATCTACATTTAAGTTTTTTGGGGGTTTTCTGTACTTGCCAATGAATAATCGTGATCCATTATGACTGAATGACACAACAGCGTCGTGCTAGATGCTGTATAGTCTCGCGTAGCCAGACCTTCAGACTGACGGCAGAAGGTCTGGACTCTGTCGCAGTTTTTAATTGGATAAGGTCCGCCCATAGGCCATCTGACTGACATGTAACTCAACAGGGTTTAATATGGCAATTCAAAGTGCTTTACACAGCACTATTTTATAAAGCACTTTGAATTGCCACTGTGTATGAAATGTGCTATATAAATAAACTTGCCTTGCCTAGAAACCATGGCAACATACATGGACAAATGCGGACATGGTGGTTATACAGCATCTAGTCTCAGCCTCAGACGTCACACCCATGGACCGTTGGCTGAACATCTGATGCATATGGCACACTTATCTGGAAACACTTCAGGAGTTTCAAAGTCATCATCTGATTGGTTAAATTCTACAGGATGTCTGCGAGACTTGTGTATTGCGTTCTTTAACGGTCCGTCTGGGAACAAATGCCCTGACGCCAAACTCCCTCGTGGAAGAACGCTGTCATGTTTACAACTGTGACAATGAGAGGTTACCAGGATCAACTAAACGCTGGATTTTCGAAAGTATGTGGAAATAGCGGCTCCATTGTTACAGTAAACATGCACAACATTCTTGAATGAATAATTCATAGATGAATGACAGTCTTATTGTAGGGACATCGACTTTACATAAACACGACGCAGAACAAAACGAACTGTAATTGGTTGAGTTACATGTCAGTCAGACGGCCTATGGGCGGACCTTATCCAATAAAAACTGCGACAGAGTCCAGACCTTCTGCCGTCAGTCTAAAGGTCTGGCTACGCGAGACTATACAGCATCTAGCACGACGCTGTTGTGTCGTTCAGTCTTCATGGATCACGATTATTCATTGGCAAGTACAGAAAACCCCCAAAAAACTTAAATGTAGATCAACTGAGACAAGCAGGCTTTGGGACAAACGGACAAATAAATAATTGCTCACTGCTCTTGGCTGAATAATTTTTGTATCTTTAATAAGGATAAATCTTTTTTTTTTTTTTACAGTGAAGACTATGCAGAGTTATTTCACATTTTTATATTCACATTTGATTAAATTCCGTTCCCTAAAAACTACTGTTAGACCCACCTTATTTCTTATGCATTTATTTGTGCTATTGCATGCATTTTGATTATTTGTTCTATTTGATTACTGACTGTGCACCTGTCTTCAATATTTAAAATTTAGAGTTAGGCTAGTAGTTTGTGGTGTCACAAGCTTATTTATTAAGGTTACACAGGTCAAAAACAATAACTATGCCCATTTTATTTATATAATATTTGTCATGGAGCCAGTGAATTGGCTCTGTACCCGTTACTGTTCCTGTTTTTTTTTTTACAAGTAGAAAAAAAAAATTACTTGGCCCTCCCGAGCCCTGCTAAAGTCTGGTAAAATTTTAATTTCAAAGTAAATTGGATCAGAAAACAAAAACGTATGTAGGGCTGTCACGATTCCACAATTAAATTCAAGTACAATAACAACAATAATAATAATAATAATAATAATAATAATAGGGGAAAAAAAATATTTATTTATTTATTTTTTAGGAAGTAGCACATTCCACGGACGACAGAATCCATGAACCACATTATTATGTCCACATACACTCACCTAAAGGATTATTAGGAACACCATACTAATACTGTGTTTGACCCCCTTTCGCCTTCAGAACTGCCTTAATTCTACGTGGCATTGATTCAACAAGGTGCTAAAAGCATTATTTAGAAATGTTGGCCCATATTGATAGGATAGCATCTTGCAGTTGATGGAGATTTGTGGGATGCACATCCAGGGCACGAAGCTCCCGTTCCACCACATCCCAAAGATGCTCTATTGGGTTGAGATCTGGTGACTGTGGGGGCCATTTTAGTACAGTGAACTCATTGTCATGTTCAAGAAACCAATTTGAAATGATTCGAGCTTTGTGACATGGTGCATTATCCTGCTGGAAGTAGCCATTAGAGGATGGGTACATGGTGGTCATAAAGGGATGGACATGGTCAGAAACAATGCTCAGGTAGGCCGTGGCATTTAAACGATGCACAATTGGCACTAAGGGGCCTAAAGTGTGCCAAGAAAACATCCCCCACACCATTACACCACCACCACCAGCCTGCACAGTGGTAACAAGGCATGATGGATCCATGTTCTCATTCTGTTTACGCCAAATTCTGACTCTACCATCTGAATGTCTCAACAGAAATCAAGACTCATCAGACCAGGCAACATTTTTCCAGTCTTCAACTGTCCAATTTTGGTGAGCTCGTGCAAATTGTAGCCTCTTTTTCCTATTTGTAGTGGAGATGAGTGGTACCCGGTGGGGTCTTCTGCTGTTGTAGCCCATCCGCCTCAAGGTTGTGCGTGTTGTGGCTTCACAAATGCTTTGCTGCATACCTCGGTTGTAACGAGTGGTTATTTCAGTCAAAGTTGCTCTTCTATCAGCTTGAATCAGTCGGCCCATTCTCCTCTGACCTCTAGCATCAACAAGGCATTTTCGCCCACAGGACTGCCGCATACTGGATGTATTTCCCTTTTCACACCATTCTTTGTAAACTCTAGAAATGGTTGTGCGTGAAAATCCCAGTAACTGAGCAGATTGTGAAATACTCAGACCGGCCCGTCTGGCACCAACAACCATGCCACGCTCAAAATTGCTTAAATCACCTTTCTTTCCCATTCTGACATTCAGTTTGGAGTTCAGGAGATTGTCTTGACCAGGACCACACCCCTAAATGCATTGAAGCAACTGCCATGTGATTGGTTGATTAGATAATTGCATTAATGAGAAATTGAACAGGTGTTCCTAATAATCCTTTAGGTGAGTGTATTCTTGTTCAAGAAATTGCAGTGGCTGTAGCATTTCTATTGTAAAGAAGTGGCCAAAATTGAAAGATTCAACAGAGTTACATGCATCAGTAGTCAAAAAACACTTTCATTTTCTTATAATACATAGCACAACACATTTTTCAGAGATTCTCAAATGACTCCGAAGATTCAGAAGATTCAGTCTCTCTAAACCCCTCCTTTCCGAGAGCCTGCTCTGCTCGGCCAGTCTGTTGTGATTGGTCTACCACTTACAGCGCGTGTTGGAATTGCTCATAAGCATAACTGAACTTCATCTCTAGAGGCTTCCTCAGCGATTGTACGCGCTGTAAAGACAGGAACAATGGCATCGATTTTACTGTATCAATCCGAGTGCAGGTCTGATGATGAAACATTGGAAGAACTAGTTACTCAACCCGAACCTCAGAGATTTGAGAAGCAATCGTCAAAAGGTTATACTGCTGTTGTATCGCTGTGGTAATTTTAAACCCTGACTCTTTACATCCTCATCCTTTGAAAGTGTTTACAAAGCAAAAAAAACAAAAACTGCGTCTTCTCGACATGTACACAACATGAACCAACTACAGCAGAGGTCTTCAACCATGCTCCTGGGGACCCACTGTCCTGCAGAGTTTAGCTTCAACCCTACTTAAAGACAGGTGAAGCTAATTAAGCTCTTCAGGATTACTTGTTGAAAATACACAGGCAGGTGTGCTGAAGCAGGTTGGAAATAAACTTTGCAGGACAGTGGGTCCCCAGGAGCAGGGTTGAAGACCTCTGAACTACAGTGTTTGAGGGCGGATTAAAGTAGATGTTAACAGGCATCCAATGAAGACCATGATGCAAATTTGTTATATTGTTCTGTATGCAAGTTAGGCAGTTCAGAATCATATTTTTATTATTTTTTGAAAGACAATAACTATTTATCGTGCACTTTGATCTTTAAAACTTTGCAGACCTTTTAAATTTCACAAACAGCTATATTATACACTGCATGAGAGGTAATATCTGAAAAAGCATAATAGGGGAACTTTAAACAAGGATTTGATCTGCTGTAAAGTGTAAGACCACCAGGCCTTTGGCACCCTCTGCAGGCATTTGTTATAAATACATAATGTACATAAGATGATTGTTTATGTTATGTATATTTTAACAGTGTTGTTTTATGAAACCATATGATTACTTCAGGGCTCTACACTTATATTTCCTATTTGAAAAATTTAGGAGCACCTTCTGATCAATGACAAATGAACCTTTCCATTATGAGGCGATATTTGACTCCTTAAAGGTGCCATAGAATGGAAAACTGTATTTACCTTGGCATAGTTGAATAATAAGAGTTCAGTACATGGAACTGACATACCGTGAGCCTCAAACACCATTGTTTCCTCCTTCATATGTAAATCTTGTGCGTGCAAAAGACCACAGAAAAACGGGAGAATCCCAACATAACACCGACTGTGACGTCACAGTCGGGATCATTAATATTTACGCCCCCAAAATTTGCATATACCAGCCCATGTTCTACGCCAGACAGTATTAACGTGGACCTGCACAGCCGAATCATCAGAAGTTCTGCAGGTATTGTGAAGAAGCAAGGACAATAGCAAAAATGGCAGATCATGGATATAAATGTTATGTTCCAGGCTGTGCAGGGGATGTGACTATGCAGGGGAGGGGACTTTTCATACCCTTCCCACAGAACAGAACAGTCATCAGGCATGGTTGATGTTTATCTAAAACAGTATACCGCACCAATTTAATTCAAAGTTGTTAGTTTGCTCTGTAGTGTTAATTTCGTTAACGAAAATATGAGCGTTCAAGCGTTCATGGTTGCGGTTGCCAGATTTCAACAAAGTTAAATCCCCCAGTCAGAGATTTTCTTTTAAAAGAACGTAGGCCTATTCTATCCAGTGTTTTACTTAAACTTTGCAATCTGGCAACCATGTGGACGTGAGCTCTCGCGCAGATGATCTGAAAACACCAATTAACAAGTAAGCTGCATTTCAACAATCTCCATTTGAGATTTTCTGCTTAAATTAAAGTGTTATTCAGTCGGTCTGTATTCTGTCTCGTGCTGTATCTGCCATCAAACCTTCTCAGTGACGAACTAATAAATCCAAGCGTGGATCTCTCGACTTTGTGATTGTGTTTGCTGAATAACTGCACTTATGCAACCCTCTGTGTGACAATACAAAGTCTTTTTTGCTGTTGTTTTAATAGAAAAAAAAAAACATTAAAGTAATGTGGAATTTCACTGTTTTAAATTTTTAGAGAAATTTCTTATTTTTCCATTAGGCCTATATGACAACGGTCTTTGAAAACAATGAGGTCTCACCTTCGAAGCAAATGTAACGTTACTTAAGTGCGTATGTGCTGCGTTATAAGGACAGATCAACTGTGTACTATTATTAATTGTAAGCTTGTTTAGTGTGGTAAGTCAGCTGTGTGAGCTACTGAAATGAGCCTTGCTGTGAAACAGCCAATCAGAGCAGAGCTCAACATTATTATAATTGATGACCCTTCCAAATAAGGTAATAACAGCCCATTTCATTCTAGGGACAAATCCTAGGGTTGTAAATGGACATGTAAAACCGTATCTGGAGAATTATTGCCCTTACCTGAGCCACATACCTTCTATGTACATATAATAGTGCTGGGCGGTATACCGGTTCATACTGAATAACGGTGTTTATTTTTGTTATGATATGAATTTTTATTATACCGCAATACCGGTGTATGTCGCTTAAACAACGTTCGGAACGTGCGCAGCGCGACACTGCAACAGTGAAACGGGAACCCTCTCAAACACTGTAGTGAGGGCACAGCTGAGGGTGTTTCTTAAACGGAAAAATTGTGGTTAAGCTACTTTTTATTGTCAGAATATGACAAACTTCACGTTTTTGAATTCCTTACACTTTTCCTTAAAATAAATTTCTTAATAGAAAAAAATAAATGTCTTAGTTTCTGCATGTTCTAATAGGTGATAGCGTTTCTAGTCATGAAACTTTGGCATATATCTTCGGCACAGTTTGCAGTGCAGGCTGCAGTATTAATAATATTACATGTTTTGTCTTAGAAATGCACATTTGACAGTAGTAGTAGTAGCTTGAGTTAGGGAGATGCAGATGTAAATTTATGTTCATTAACAAAAACATGGACATCTGTAAAAATTGTAACAACCTTAGTCAGAATATTTAAATTTTGCCATATAAAAATGAGTTTTTAAAATTAACCATTGGTCTTCCATTGTATCATACATTTAGATCATGATAACCACAGTTAAAACCATGAATATAGCTTTTCACTACCTTGGTAAAATATATCTATATGGTATTTGTATGAAAAACAGTAGGCTAGCCTAAAAACATTTAGTATAAATGCACAAATTCTATAGCTCAATCACAATTCTGTAATAATATTCCATTACTCCTTTTAATACATGTCTACATTTATAATATAATTAAATTCTGTATGAATAGAACATCCCACATTTCTGCCACAGTACCATGGTGCAGTTAGTGTTACAGTAAATCCATGGTAAATTATGGAGATTTGTAGATTGAAAAGCCTTCTGACTGTATCGGTTCTCCTGTTTGTCAGCGCTGTTTAATCTGGCTTTAAACTAGTTGAAATCACAGAGACATTTGTGTTTTTCGTTGAATGCACGCGCTTCTCACTGGATCTCACAGCACTGTTTAGTGTCGCATCACCGAGACTGATCCGTTTGGACTTTGACCCGAGCGGATAAAGGGTCTGTGTGACACGGTTCAAATGAGTGAATTTGTGCTACCTTATCAACAAATTCGTCGTCTTTGGATGATAAATCAAGGTTAGTTTCACTTTAGATTTAACGTTCGTCGCCGCTTCCACTAATTTTTTCCTTCTCGTGTCGAGTTTTCTTTGCCAGTAGAGCGTGTACTTTGACGTGCAAGCTAATAGCTGCACGCTGACTGGCTGTTGTCGCGTTCATTTCTGCTGTGTGATTGGGCGTTAGAGTAATCCATAGAGTAAAAATGTCCAGAGTTTATCATCGTTATCGACATCAATTTTATCGCATGATTCGATATGATATTATCGCCCCAGCCCTAAACAGAAGGCTGCATCCTATGAAGGCTGCATATCTCGGCTGCCACATCATCAAACGTCGCCGAAGGCCATCTCAATTTGAAGGATCCATGGAAGGCAGCCTTCATTTCGCGTCCTTCATTCGGCCTGTTTTGTAGGACGCATTGGACGTATCCTTCTCGGCCTTAAATCACCCACAATCCTTTGGAATCCACCTTCCAATTCATGAAAATAAACTGACGGAAAATGAGTTGGTACTGAGCTTGTCTGAGTTTATTATGAAATGCAAGACAAAAATAATTTTTCGGACATGAAAGCATAGATATTATCTTTTGTTTTGCTGTAAATGAATCACATTTTATTGTCAGTTTAGTGTTAGTAAGCCACTGGGAGACCCCAGACGGCTGTCATTCACTGTATTGCATTAATAGAAAGCAAGTTAATATAAAGATTTGTAATAACTTAATTTTGGAAAAATACTTTTTAATAGTATTTTCGCATTGTGACCGTGGGGGTGGGAACGTGCATGACGTAGCCATGCGCACTTACTAGACCGTCTCATTCTAGCGTTTAATTGCTGAGGACACTAGCCTACAAGCCTCAGAAGGACTGGACTAGGAAGGATGCAGCCTTGCGTTTGAGAAACACCCTGAGATCGCATTACAGCGGAGAATTCAAACAACACGCGGCGCGCGCAAAACAGCGGTTTCTGTGCGGTGCGCTGTGATGAGTTTAACAACGCTCACCACATGGATCAGATCAGATACAGACCGGAGTGAGCACGTTTAAGTTTTTATGGACATATTTCATATACTCTAGTGCTCTAAACATGTACCAGCACCGTGTATGCGCACATATTTAATCATGTCTTAAAATTAAATATATCTGCAAATAAGGACACTGATACAGTAAGGTGACCAGATTTCTGAAATGGAAACCGGAGACATTTCCTATTTGAGTGGTCAAAATATCATTAAAATAATTTTTTTTTTTTCTAATTTATCTGATAATTAAAAAACGGGGACAATACATTTTAGAATTTTTTTTGTTGTTGTTGTGGGCTCCCTATATTATTATTATTATTAACATTAATAATTATTATGATTTAGTTTGATTATTAGGATTTTTGGCACCCGCAAAAAAAAACAAACAAACAATGAAAACGATAGTAACCATTGTAAATAACAAGCAGTTCAAAACATTATAACATGACTTAAAAGCACATTACAAAAATAAAACATATGATAAATAAAACTATTTAACCAATATTTTAACATTTTATAATTGTATTTAATATTTTCATTTTCACAAGTTTATACTGCATAAATTACTTTTTTTTTTTTACTTCAAATGTTTTGTTACGTTTGTGCTTGAAAATAACTTACTATCCTTAATTGGTCTTGTTATTTTGCATTTTAGGCTTATTTTAAGCAGAAAGTATGTGTATTCTGCACATGTATTTGTTGCAAGTGTAATTGATTAGGTTTTTTTATATTTATAGTTAAGATGTGTGGTAATCACTGCGTTGTGACTGCAGAGCTTTAGGGGACAAATCAATCCCGCACCTGTGTTATAAAGCACATACACAGTATTACTTTAACATTAATAGTATGTTACTACCTTGAAAGCGATAACGATGTTTCTTTTGATATTTGACGAGAATGGCGCTCTGCTCTTAGTTACGCAAGTAGTAGCGGCGCGCACGCGCGACCAAGTAGAGTCAGCGTATCTCACAGCGCCATTACACGATTGCTCCTATAACCAGCAGGCTGTTGTATGTTGGTTGGGCTTTTTTTGCAATATATTTGCGGGGTGTTTTGAACGAGCTGTAAAACGGGGACATTTCCGGGGACAGCTCCAGTCAGGGACAGAACACCAAAAACTGGGACTGTCCCCGGAAAACGGCGACCCATACGTCTGATCATGAACGCGATGACACAAGGGATTATTCTGACACACCGAAGACAATGATGTAGACCGAAAATTCAAAGATGAATGGGCAAAAAAGTAACTATGTCTTTATTCTTTCTGTGTTAAACTGACGTGTGTCATTTGTTTAATATCCATGTAGACAATGAAAAAGACGCATTGGGATTGGCATTTAGAGACATTCTAAACTCTATTGGAGTTAGGCAACACGTGTCAGGACCCACTCATCGCCGTAATCATACTTCAGACTTAATATTGTCACATGGAATAAATGTTGATACCATTGAAATTCTTTAGCAGAGCGATGACATCTCAGATCATTACCTAGTATCGTGTATACTTAATTTAGCAAAGGCTGCAAAGCCGTCCCCTCGTTTCAAATATGGCAGGATTATCACCGCTGCCACTAAAGATTGCTTTGTAAATAATCTTTCTCATCAGTTTC
Source organism: Coreius guichenoti (assembly GCA_039654105.1). Lineage (NCBI taxonomy): Eukaryota > Metazoa > Chordata > Actinopteri > Cypriniformes > Gobionidae > Coreius > Coreius guichenoti. The sequence goes on along the minus strand of CM077184.1, from coordinate 14,015,794 downwards.
ATCTCCTCAGCATCCCAGATAGCCTAGAGGAACTCGATGTTGCAACAGAAACTACTGACTCTTTTCCAGCACTTTAGACACCGTTGCTCCTCTGCGCTTAAAGAAGATTAAAGAAAACAGTCCAACGCCGTGGTACAACGAACACACTCGGACCCTTCTGGCCCAGCAGCCAGAAAAATGGAGTGCAGCTGGAAGAAAACAAAACTGGAGGTTTTTCACATTTCATGGAAAGAGCATGATCGCATACAGAAAGGCCGTAAAAACTGTAAATAAAGCTTCAAATTCTGACGTTTGTAAACAGCACAGCTGTAATGACTTTATAAACTTCTTTACGTGCAAGATTGATAATATTAGGAAAAAAAATTATAACTATGCAACCATCTACTAAAGTATCACATCAGAGAGTGCATTGTAGTGTCACTGAGGAAAAATTCCACTCATTCACTGCTATAGGAGAAGAAGAATTGGCTAAACTCGTTAAATCATCAAAATCAACAACATGTATGCGCGACCCTATACCGTCTAAGCTACTAAAAGAGATGCTTCCAGAGGTCATGGATCCTCTTCTTAATATCATTAATTCATCCTTGTCATTAGGATACGTACCGAAAACTTAAGTTGGCTATTATTAAACCACTTATTAAAAAAAAAACCACAACTTGATCCCACAGAATTAGTCAATTACAGGCCAATCTCAAATCTACCCTTTCTGTCAAAAATACTAGAAAAGGCAGTGTCCTCACAACGATGCTCTTTTTAGAAAGAAATGGTATCTGTGAGGACTTCCAGTTAGGATTTAGACCGTATCATAGTACTGAGACTGCTCTCAGAGTTACAAATTATTTACCCTTATCCGATCGTGGTTGTATCTCTCTATTAGTGTTACTCGATCTTAGCGCTGCATTCGATACTGTTGACCACAACATTTTTTTGAATAGACTCGAAAATTATGTTGGCATTAGTGGTATTGCATTGGCATGGTTTAAAATCATACTTATCTGACCGTTATCAGTTTGTAGCAGTAAATGAAGAGATGTCACACCGATCACAAGTTCAGTATGGAGTACCGCAAGGCTCAGTGCTAGGACTGTTGCTTTTCACCCTGTACATGCTACCCTTGGGAGATATTATTAGGAAGCATGGTGTTAGTTTTCACTGTTATGCTAACGGAATGCATAGCTGATAAAAAAAAAAAAAAAATTGGATGACTAGTAATTTCCTGCAACTTAATTCAGAAAAAAAATAATTTTTAATTATTGGTCCACAAGTAGTAACCTAGAATACTGTCTAACACTTGATGGCTGCTCTGTCAAGTCCTTGTCGTCAGTTAGGAACCTGGGTGTGCTCTTTGATACCAATCTTTCATTTGAAAGCCACGTTTCTAGCATCTGTAAAACTGCATTCTACCATCTTAAAAATATATCTAAATTACGGCACATGCTTCCAACGCAAAATGCTGAACAGTTAGTTCATGCGTTCATGACCTCAAGGCTAGATTATTGTAATGCTCTACTGGGTGGTTGCCCTGCTCACTTAAATAAATTGCAGCTGGTCCAAAATGCAGCAGCTCGAGTTCTTACTAGAACCAGGAATTATGACCATATTAGCCCGGTTCTTTCAACACTGCACTGGCTCCCTATTAAACATCGTATAAATTTTATTTTAAATTACTTACAAAGCACTAAATGGTTTAGCTCCCCAGTACTTGAGCGAGCTCAACGCATTATACTCCATCACGTCTATTGCGGTCTCAAAATTCTGGCCAGTTGATAATACCTAGAGTATCAAAACCAACTGCAGGCGGTCGATCCTTTTCCTATTTAGCACCTAAACTCTGGAACAGTCTTCCTAGCATTGTTCGGGAAGCAGACACACTGTCAGTTTAAATCTAGACTAAAAACATATCTTTTACTATGGCATACACACAGAACATTATCAATTTATATTATTCAAATTAGTTAAATGATTGTTTTAGGCTGCATTAACTAGGTCAGCCGGAACCGGGAACACTCCCCACAACACCAGATGTACTCGTTACATCATAAAAAGAATGGCATCTACGCTAATGTTAGTCTCTCTGTTTATCCTGAGGTTTGCTGCAGTCAGCCGGATCCGGGCCGTATCCAGATCAGATGGCGGACCTGCACCTAGACATGACCAACGCATCCCTGAAGTGTCTGTAGAGACCGTGTCAATTAGACTCCCCCCTGTAAATGCCTCATCGATACGACATCCTCAATAAAACCGTCTCCGGCGTGATGACTCCGATCTTTCGAATATTCCGATCTAATATGACTTCTGACCTGTAATGTTGCCAGAATCATAATCATACACTGTTCGTTGGCCAGAGGAGAACTGGCACCCAGACTGAGCCTGGTTTCTCCCAAGGTTTTTTTTCTCCATTATGTCACCTGATGGGAGTTTTGGCTCCTTGCCACCGTCACCTCTGCCACTTTGGCTTGCTCAGTTGGGGACACTAAATATTCAACTATATTACTGATCTGCCCGCATTGACACTATATGATAATTGAAATGAGCTGGATGACATCACCGTTTTCTCCAGAGCAGCTGTACAACCGAATCAAATTCTGTTGCATTATCTTCCTGTTTAACACTGTGAAGCTGCTTTGAAACAATCGGCATTGTAAAAAGAGCTATATAAATGACTTGACTTGTTCAGAGACTAGTGCTATTATTGGTTGTTGTCTCCCCACAGCATCATTTTGTGGGGCCTTGCAACCCTGTATTAATTCTAGTGTGGAATTTTTCTACAATATTGACTTGTCATGACAGTAAAATAGGGCATTCTAAGTCAATCTACTGCAGTACTTCCTCTCAATCAGTAGAAAATGTGGTTAACACCCAGTCATGCATGGGGGGGAAAAAAATACCGTCATATACCACGAAACCGGTATAATTTTGAAAAAAATACCGTGATATAAATTTTTGGTCATACCGCCCAGCACTAAGATATCAGAGAACAATTTAAAATATTGTATCAATGCATTCTATGGCACCTTTAAAATGACTTGCCAGGGCATTTTTTTAACCTTTGCAAGGGCATTTTATTCTAACCTTACTAAATGCGTCATCTTTTATGTCAAATTCATCCATTTATATTTATAAATTGAGTTAGAATAAGAATCAGGAAGAATATGTTACCAATCAAATGAAATCAGTATCAACAACATTCATCTTTGCATTGCAGAGGTGCCACAGAACAAAAAAAAGGTGGCATTTAGGTATATTTACAGACTGTTTAATGAGGCTCAGAAGTGGCATGAATGCATTTAAATTCATAATGTTATGAGATTAATGTTTTAAATAAAAAGTTTTGAATATAGAAATATTAAATTTAAATAACTGAAATGATACTTTAAAAATGAGAAGAAAAAAAAAAGCCAGTAGGGGGAAGCAAGTCACTGTCTTTGAATCATTCATTTAACCGATTCGTTCAAATGGCTGATTCATCAAGGAACAAAGCAAGCGACTGTCTTTATGAATGGGTCATTGAATCATTGACTCACTAGATTCATTTGAAAACGCAGATTCATTCATATAACGAAACACCGCCGTGTTTGCTCAGAGATGCGCAGCGGTTCAGCTGTGATTTTGTTTGGAACTATTTTCGTTGACAAAAGAGAAAAATCTGACAATACGGTTCCTAAAATGTAAGTCACTTAATATTAACTTCGTATTTATTGAATTGTTGTATAAACTAATAAATTTGCAAACTCCCTTTATTATCATTAAAAAGTGGTCACTCGTCTCAGTTCATCGCGATCTCACAATCTTCCGTTATAATCAGGAAAAAGTTGTCTACAATGCACAGTGAATCTCTTATTTATATCTTTGTTATAATGAGAAGATTCACAAGCTTGCATAACTCAGCACTAAACAAACTCCAGTGTTTTGAGCAGTGAGTGGATTTTAACTTAAAAGCCTCTGACTGCCCATTGTGCCTCAAGAAAATCAACAGATGTGTCTGTGATTGGCTACGTTGCTCAACACTGCAAAAACACGTTCTCTCTCCACGCTCTCCAGAATGCAAACACAAATACGCACTGGCACGTTTGTAAAATCTGTTTGGTCAATATGCTGTTATTAGTTTCAGCTGAGGGTGCACCCTCTAGCAACCCTGTAGAACCGGGCCTGATCGTGTCAAATCGCACTGGTGCTCCTAAATACTTTCACAGTCACACGCAGTAATTTTCAGTCACAAATGCGACTGAAATGGTCGCACTGTAGAGCCCTGTACTTGCTTTTGATACTTTATTTGAACCAAATATTACTACCTCGTTGTTATACATGTATTAAGTCATTTTAAAGGCTTATTTTTAATGCCACAAAAAATATCAGATCACTCGATTAATCAAAATAAATAAACAGTGACAGCCCTAGACTTACTGCTTCACAATATTTTCTGAATGACATTTTTGGCTAGGTAGTAGGGATGTCACAAGTACTGGTACTTCGGTACCAAATCGGTTCTGAAATTTTGAAAATGTGACTACCAGGATTTCTGTAGTACTGGATATATTCGGTACCCACTAATAGGCAGCTGCTTAGCGATTGTATTTGCTGAATAACTGCACTTACGCAACCTCTGTGCGACAATACAAAGTCTTTTTAGCTGTTGTTTTAAAAAAAACGTGAAATTTCACTGTTTTAAATTTTTAGATAAGTTTTTTTATTTCTCCATTAGGCCTATATGATAAATAGCCTATAATAAACCATTAAACTAGTAAAACAAACCATGCGTATGGGTCGACATTCTCGTGATTTGTGCTTATAGGTTAAAGTGCAACAATTCTGATGAAACGTAAAAATACATCTCAAATGACAACAATCATTGTGATTATAATTGTGAGCAAAATAATCGGGATTATCAATGCAGCATGACGAAAATGTTTTCATTGACGAAAACTAGACTAAAATAATTAGACATTTAGTCCACTAAAACTTGACTAAACAAAAACAGGACAAGGTTGACTAAATATGATCAAAACTAAAAAGCACATATGACAGGACTAAGACTGACTAAATTAAAAAAAATAGCTGACGAAATTAACATTACTCTACAGTCAGTAGTGATCACTATAGATCTGCAGTCTGTAATCCAAATAATCCCTTCAAGCATTTACAAATAACAGCGTATCTAAAAGTATGAGACAACTACAAAAAAAAATAAATAAAAAAATACCATTCTGAAACGGCCTGTAACAGCTGTTCTTCCACAGGTTCTGCTAGATCCTCTTCACTAAAATTCTCTGGGTCTGATTCGGGCTCAAATTGATAAGGCAATATTGACGCCATTGTTTATTACAATACACCTGAGCATATGCAACGAACCGTAATGGTAAGGGGCATGACGTTTCCAGACAACGTGCACTAGGTTAGCGAATCATAACTCACTGGGTCAGCTAACCAATCTGAGCCCTTGGCGTATTTCTGAGGGAGGGGCTTCATAGAACCAGGAAGCTATCCAGCCGTTTTTACAAGAAGGGGCACAGCGGTGTAGAATAAAGCTAAATTATGTGAAAAATGTGTTTTTTTAAAAACGAAGCATGAACACGTTAGACTGCACCCCATAAACAATCAAGCCTTCGAAAAAAGCTGATCAATCACCCCTTTAAATATTAATCCTGCATGTCTCTGTGTGAATGAATGTCACAGATGCGCAGTTTCACTTACCGCTCACACACACACAGCGCTCACTGTCTTTTTAGCCTCTACCTTTTCACTACATGAGGACATGAATGCACAAACTTCATCTCCAGAGCCACTTCATGAGCATTTTACCATTTAATTTGAGAAAAACTAATCGCCATATCAAACACAGAAACTCAGACGTCTTCATGGCAACCCATCAAAATAAAAGTTTGGTTTAACTTGAAGAAAAATATTAGGCTACTGTTGTACAGTAGATTTAGCTACGTCTCAATATAATACTACTAATTAGGGATGCTCCGATCCGCCTTTTTTGCCTCCGATACCTGGGATTCAGAATCGGCCGATACAGAGTACCGATCCGATATTAAAAAAATAATAATAATTTAAAAAAAAAAAAGTGCTGAATTACCTAATAAACTGTACGCCTCACTGTGTGGAAGAGACTAGGATCATTCTTTTGTGCAAGGCATCAGTCTTGACTTAATTACTTTCCTAACTTTGTAAAACAAAACAGACACAAATGTAGAGAATTATTTATTAAATTATTGTGCACCAGTGCAACAACTGTAAATAAACCAATAGCTTCACTATTAGCTATGACTCATACATTCATGAAAAACAAGTAAATATATTTATACTTAAATATATACTATAAAATTAAAAGACATCTCTTTTAAATTTATAGTGCAGATTTTTTATGAGGCCGCAACATATGATATAGGACAGAACAAGAAAGGCTATTAATCTATCATTGCGCAAAAGTATTATAATACGAAAAGCTCCAATACAGAGCGGCACAAACCGCTTATGCGCATTCCGTGTGCAGAATGATACGCTTGAAGCAACATGGAGTCACAGTGCGCAGAGGCAGCGCTTCGCATTGAAAAGTTTAAATCACAAAAGGAAAAGATATCGATGCGTAGTGTAATATATCTATGCAACAGTTTATTGAGCCTTTTCTTTTAACAGTTTTAAATTTCAGTTACTGTGCACATGAAGAACTATAGTGCTCTCTCCAGTGTTGTGATCTAATAGACACCTGGGAGAAAGTAACATTATTTAGAAGCAGCAATAAACTCCAACAAGATAAAGTACTTCTATGCAAAACCATAGACCTTTATCTACAGATCATGCATAATAATAGTAACATTGAATCATCTTGGAGAGAGTTTCATCGTGTTGACTGTCGTAACTGAACGCGACAGTTTGAAAGCTGAATGGAGAATGACTGACAGCCGCAGCGGAGGAAAGCATTGACGTGAACTTGAATTTAACAACTTAAATATTCATCTGTACCTCACATTAAACTATGAAAAAGCTTCAGAACACTTGGAATATAGTGCACAAAAACATTAAAAAGCACCATAAAGTTTTTGTGCCTTTTGTGGGGCTTAACAATAACACAATAGTATACGCACAATATCGGATTTGGATCGGTCTCGTCTGGCCGAAACCCGATCCGGCAAAAATGGCAATATCGGAGCCGATACCCAATCTGCGTATCGGATCGGCGCATCCCTACAACTAATAATACTATTCATAATAATAATAATATTGTGTGCATAGAGGGTTGCTTATTTTTCACTTGATCTTTTTATAAACAATGTTTACTTTTAAACAGCATGTAGCCTTCAAATGTTTATATGTAGCCTATATTTAGTTATGATTACCATCAGAAATAATAAACAAATAATAAATTTAATTTAATATTTTTTTCTCTCAAATAGTTAAATATAGTAAAATAGTTCCAACAGATTTTGCTGTGGTACCGAAATTGGTACTGAGAACCATAAAATGTTAATGGTATTGGTACCGACTACTAGAATTTTGGTATTGTGACATCCCTACTAGGTAGAAACAGGGTTCCCACACCTTGGTTAACTTCAAATTCAAGGACTTTCCAGGTCCAATACCCTCAAATTCAAGGACTTAATGTGGGACACATTTCAAGTGAGAGCAAGGTTACATCGTGTTACCTTGTTTTCATGTGTCAAACACAACTATGCAAAAAAAGCATTTATTTTTGCCCATATGACAGATCTGATATTCTATTTGTCGTATTTCTGTTTTGCATAAAACTGAAGAATATTCGGTACATCCTATACTGTATTCTAAAATGATCTGATATTAACTTTTGCATGGATTTTATTGAAACGAGATTAGGCTCATGTAACCACAAGTTTTAAGATTATATGAATATGCTTTTAAGTTTTTCTTGCCTCATGGGTTTACATTATCTTAACAAGCAAAGCAATTCAACATAACATTAAATAAAGTATTTGGGCAACAGATTATCACAAATGTTTTATGTTTATTGAACACAATACAGTGTTTCCCATAGGTTGAGAATTTACTTGTGGTGGTGGGCAGGGCGGAGTGGCACGCGCCGATGTGGCTCGGTGCGGTGCTTGATAAACAGGTTCAGAATAATGTGGTGAATGTTGGTGATTTGTGGACTGAAACCCCTGAACTTTGTACATGGTTCCTGGTTTCCACGTTAGCGCTGTTTGATCTGATATCTATGGTTTATAACAGAGAATCCCGGCCGAACACTTCCCACTAGATCTCACAGTAGCGATGTTATTAATTCTGTGGCGAATTCAAGCGCTTTCTCACTGGATCTCCCAGCGCTGTGTAGTAACGGTGTCGCGTGATCGAGATCGGCCCGCGCTGCGCTGTCTATTGGGTCATTCTTCAATTGGGGTAGCAAATGAGAGGCAGAAATTGTAAAAATGCTTGTTTGTTTTCTTTTAATAAAACGTATTGCTATGCATTTAAAATTTGTTTATTATGCTATATTCATTAAAATTGAAGCTTAACATTTTGATTTTTAAATAATTTTAATCAAACACTGGTGAAACAACCACTTATGTCTATGATGTTACCAATATTTGAAGTAAAATTTTGGTTTGTTCTAAAATGAGCAGGGATATGCAACTTTAGGTAATAATTAATAAATAAATTACTTTAAGGACTCAGTTTCATTGATCATTTAAATTTCATTTTTTAAAAGAAATGTTTGTTCATCTTGGCCCCTATTTTTGCCAAAGAAGAATTGTTGCTTTTTTTTAAAATGTGGATATACATCAAAAAAGCCAGGAAAAATGGTCTGTGCTACCTTTATAGTCTTTATTCTAAAAGATTAAAACCACTTTACAATCTAAAAAAAACATTCAATTATAAGATTAAATGGCTCTGAAGGAAAGAAATTTCAGATACATTTTGAAGTAACACCACAGACGTAATATTGCATAAAAGGTTTGTGGAGTTACTATAGAGTCTGTGATGTTACCAGGAAAGACAGTAACACCACAGACAGTAACAGACAAATTAGCCTAAATCCAGACTTTTCTAAAATGGAGGCTGCCATCATGATGATTTCAAGATCAGGGGACATTTTGTAAATATTAATAAGTATGTATTTATCATTTTTTTATTAAAATATGTAAAATCTGCAAGTTATCAACATAACACCACAGACACTAATAAAGTGCGACACATGAAATTGTCAGAAATTTAAGCTAACTTTAAGAAAATTAATAAGAATGTACTCATGCTCCCCTCAGATCAACCAGCACCTGCAATGACCTTTACACACAGGAAGTAGTCCAAATAGATTTCCCCCTTTTTTTAAAGGGGAGACATCCACTGTTGCAACACCACAGACATGAATTTGGGGGACACTACTTTTTTCTTAGATATTACAAAATATGTATTTTTAAAAACAATTTAATAAAATTGTACATGTTAAATAAAATCTATATTCACAATATAACTTTATTTGTGTTAAAAATGTTATATTGTTACAATTACATTCCTCTAAGGTATGGCGGGAACATGCATATTTTGTAGGGCTGCAACAACTAGTCGATAAAAATCGATAATGATTCTCATTATCGATTAGTCGGGTCTGCCCTCTGTGCACGATAAGCTTCCACCAGTCGCGCCAAATTACAGCACTGAATAACGCATTATTATGGACAAAATGTGCATCTAGAAATAGTGGAGTGGAAACAGAGTGAGCTGATGCAGGAAAGGTACGAAGTGCCAAAAACATGAGTATTGTTTATTTTAAGCTTCAAGCGAATGCATTAGCGTTTAACATACCCTGTCATGCACTTTGACAGATGTGTGTGTGTGTCTGCGTCCTCAGTGCAAAATGTTCATTTTACAGGTTATAACCACTGATCTATATAGAGAACAGTAGTTATATCCTCATCTGTAAATGTTACTAATTCACGTGAGTACTTCCATTTTGCATGAAAGCGCGTCCTAACAGTCTGTGTTAAACTTCACTGAACGAGCGCCGGCATGGCGGGCGCGCGCATGTGTCAAACAGACAGAACGCAGTCGGGAGGGAGACAATTAATATTCAGCGCAAAAACATTCATTTAGCCGAAATATCTGCTTTAGGCGCTAAATTTAGTTTTAAAAGTCAACATGTAATTCAAGTATTTTATGAGAGTAGTAACTGTAAAGGGATAACAGCGTGTAATTGAATATAAACGTAAGACGTTTCTACAGGATAAAGAAATGACAGTAACAGGATACTGTGTCCAGAGCGAATGTGTTCCTGCAGAACATTCCTCTTATGTGGTAACATTGAGTTTGTGTTTTTTTGTTTTTCTTTAATATTTTAATGTAGGGATTTAAACTCCTTTTGCTTAGTAACTTTTTTTTGCACAATGTATAGCACAAACATACCCTTACGAAAATTAACCATGTTTTTATTATAATAAAACCATGTTTTTGCCGTATTGATTACCATTTGTATAACCACTCAAATACCATATAGTTAACCCCCCGGAGTCGGCTGTCGCGCCCAACTCGCTTTTTTCTTATCAGTGCCAAAGAGACTCCAATAACTCTTATAACTTTATAATTCAGGCAAGTGTTATACATCATTATAATATGTTAAGTTTCTATTTTTTTGTGATTGTTGTGCTTTTTGCAAAATAAAGAAAAACATACGCAATCTGCAGCCTCTCTCAAAGACGTTCATTCAGAAAGTCTTCAGAAAAGGAACTCTAACTTAGTGAACACTTGTCACACAAACATGAGATACGTCTAAAGAAACGTTGCAATGTCAGGTTTTAAATGCAAATAAAATCGAAAACAAATATTCTGTGTTTATGTAATCTGTTTGAAAAGAGAGAGATGTCAGTCGTTCACGAGAGTCTCATTATCGTCTCATTATCCGCTAATGCGCCACGCCCACGGAGCGCGCATTCTTTTGAGATTCAAATACTGACCGATCCACGCGAGAGCACAGTCAACGCCCACATCAACTCAAATAAACGCATCAAGTGTAGTGCTATACTTTAGCTACATCGTTTTGAGACGCGTTGAGGAATAATCCTGGAATAATTTACCTCATGAAAAGCTGTTTATTTCTAAGAGCAACGGATTCAGCGCTGATTGTGAGGTAAGTTTATTCTGTTAGTTTTCTGTGAATATTAAACGCAAAAAGACCGTTTAAATATGAATCCTGCTGCAACATAAAATGTCATAGACGTAAGACTGTTTAGACAAGATTTATTTGGCCTGTTTTGGACAGATTATGAAGTGTTTACTGTAAAATAGCCTAGTGTCACATCAATACAGCTTTTATTAGCAAATGTCTGCTCAGATGCTATAAATATAGTACCAGTAAAACGTATTTTGTTTCATATTGATGTTTAAATATTATAGCCTAATGGTATTTTTTAATTTAATATATGCTGATTGTGAAAAGTGAACAGCACGAGTAATAAAGGACACATCATTTGATGCGCAATATTTGTGTTTGTCAGAAATTATTTTGACCACTTCATTAAGTTTTGTTTTGTAGAAAGCCTTTATTTAAAGTGAATTTCGTTTTGTATAAATTGTATCTTAATTTTAATCAATGTTTTTAATATATTTGCTTCTTATTTAATAAGATAGCATAGCAGACAATAGCCTTAGCGCTGGCGTGATCATGCATTGCACGCATGTCTCATAAATGAACCAACGCTTGAAATGATATTTAAGTATTGTGTGTATCGGATAGTTTACAAAAATCAAATGATTCAGAAAATGTTTGCCATTGAAATGACTGGGGAAAAAGTGTCCCAATCAACCTGAATTCACCCTATACTCTTTGAAATCATAATTTTATTGCATTTAAATCCCAAATATTTTACTTATAACATTCATCACTACCAATTATTCAGTTATTTGCATTTACCGAATACTGAATTGTTCAGTGTCACAATATTACTGTTTTTTTTTTAGTATGAGACTTATTTAAAAAAAAAAAAAAAAAAAAAAAGTACACTGCCAAAAATGCTCTTATTTTTGTCTTGTTTCTAGTCTAAATATCTACAAATTCTTAAATCAAGATGCATTTACTAGATAAGTAAAATGACAAGATATTTTTTCTTGTTTTGTTGAAAGTAAAATCAAAATGAAGTGAGTTTTTGCTTAAAACATGCAAAATTATCTGCCAATGGGGAAGAAAAATAATCTTGTTTCTGACTGAAATCTTGTTTCTTGTGTCTGTCCCAAACAGAAATAAGATTATTTTTCTTACCCCATAGAACATTTTACTTATCTAGTAAATGAATCTTGATTTAAGAATTTTTAGACTGGAAACAAGAAAAAAAAAAAAAAAAACTAAAGAAGAGCATTTTTTGCAGTGTAGTCAAATCTTTTGATAATTTAAAATATAATAGGTCTTTATAATGTGCCTTTGTTGACTACATTCTAAATAAACTACAACAAAATATATTTCCTTTGTCCTGTTGCTTAGCTCTCAGTCACATACCTGAGGCTTATTCATTATGCAGCTCATTATGGGTTCTTTTGTTCTCTCAGGTGTGAATCACAGCATTATTCATGATCATTCACGCCTCTTCGCATGGCCTTTGTAAAGAAAGTGTCTTACAAAATGTAAATCAATATATTGTGTTGTGGGAATAAGTAGGCACAATGATTCTCACATCAGTTTGAAGCAAAAACTCTAGGCAACAACACCCATTAGTCTAAAGTCTTGTGGACACATATCTATTGTGTGTTTTGAGGCCTTAATTTTAAAACAAAAATGTTAGTGTTTTCAAAAACCATGCATACACATTCTCTCAAAAATACAAGCATGTACATACATGTTGCTCACATATTATGGTAGCCCAGTTTGTGCTGAATACAGTGTATTACACTTTTGTCATTAATGTGTTTATAAGCAACTGAAAAAAGCACGAATGTCAGAGCATGTCAAAACTTCTAAAGAGCCCCAAAACAGCTCAGACTCCAGAGGGTTAAACTATGGATTTGAAGCAAAACAATGGTTAATTTGTGGTTACCATTGAATAACTAAACCCTGTTATTTATTTATTTATTATTATTATTTATTGTTTGTTTTGTTCATTGTAAAACCATGGTTAATTGATGTAATGGTAGATATATTCAGTACGTAGGTTTTTCATAGCACTCAGCTGACACGTTTGTTTGAAGGACAGCATTGGACAGGATGTGGAATAGTGTGTGTTGTCAATAAAATAAAAAAAGGGTCTTTTTTTAATCAGATTAATCAAAAAAAATAATCGGCCAACTAATCAATTATCAAAATAATCGTTAGTTGCAGCCCTTTTGTTACAAATGAAATCTCTCAAACTCATATGCATTTTTAAAACAAAAGTAACTATTAATAGTGCACAAATTGTGTTTATCCTACAGAATACAAATGTTTTATAATTTATTGGTATTTGAAGTTTATTTTAACTGTTGTAAAGTAGAGGGACACCACTTGCCACCACAAATGAAGAATGACCCTATTATTGGTCCGAGCTGATGAACGGTGCGCGCAGCGCAGCTCAAACGAGTAGCGCGGTTCCGTTTCGTTTGTCGTTTCTCATATGTAACAGAAATGGCAGCTCTCATCAGTTGGGCTCATCAATTTATTCGCACCAGCAGGAAAAAAAAAAAAAAAAAAAGGGTCGCAAAATGCGATCAATTGGACGCAGTCTAGAGCCCGTGGAATGGCCATTCAGTTTGATCCAGTTTGCCGCGTTGGATGACGAGTCGACAACGCGCACCAGTTTCACGGTTAGCACCATAGACCATATAAAACAAGCTTAGCACCCCCTCCCCTCTCACTCTCTCCCAAAAAAAGGATTTACGCAACTTACACAGGTCATCAAACTGAGGTCAGAAAATACGGAAATTTGTAAAGTGGAATTCGATTTAGTCTTCCTGGGCAAATTGTAAGTTGGTCGCACCAACTTACAATTTGGTCGCACCCTTGTTTTTATATTAATCATAATGACCTTGCATGTTGATTAATCGTTCTATATATGCTGGTTTTGCATTGATGTAAAGATTGACATGACTAAAAGCTTGATATTTGCAAAACATTTTAATCTGAACATTGCTTCCAACAAGCATAAATTTAAAAGAAAACATTAAATTATTATCACATATATAACAAAAGTTTTATTGCCATGGGTGTTATTTTATTAAAGTACTATTTCCATGACAACGCGTCATGCCCTTCACGTGACACACCACAGCCACAATAGCGCTGTTTGGCAGATGTATCGCTTTTATTTCATTTTTCCTTTTTTATTCAAAATATTCACAAACTTGCTGGCTATGTCATCAACTACCTGATATTCTGATTCTCAAATACATGTAACTGAATGTGTTTTGTTGTTGAAAAATATAATGATCATGTTAGTTGATCTATAATGCGTGACAGGCGTTGCCATGTTAGTTTGCGCCGCAGTTCAGAGAATCAGATCTGTCAGATTTACAATACATCATTTCATCCACTTCTCCTGAAATACATGAAAGTAAGTGGCCGGTAAAGTGGGAGAAGAAAAGAGTAAACTTTACAGTTACTTACACAATGTTTATCTGATATGAATATATCATGTCGTCAATGGATTGTTATTGCCGCTTCCATAGACATCATTGTGTATTTTACAAACTATAAATGTATTGTTTTGCTAGTACTTGTGTATTTAAATGTGTTAAATGTGAAATAAACCTTATGTGATTGAAAACACTGAATGGTTGTCATCAAGCGTTGAGCGCGTCCGTCTCTGTCTGGCTCGCGCCAGCCAAAGCGCAAAAGCATTATGCACTCGCACCAATGCGACCGTGTGAAATTTTAACGCGCACATTATCAAAAAATTATCACATTTGCTAGTCTAGAGCCCTGAGAGCAAGTGTTGCCATTTTCACCACCCTGGGAGCGTTTAAAAAAAAAAAAACGCAGATACTTCGGTCTGCTTTTCAGGTGGTTGACGCGGCATTTTCAGTCACAAGCTCTCTGTCCACTGGTGGGTCGGGGCGGAACTCCGCCATGCGTGATACAGAGAGCAGCGGAGAATTGTAAACGCGCGACCATGTAGACAGAAATGACATGCCGTCATGTAAATAAAGTTTAGTTTGTTTAATAAGTATAGACCTGTTCTATAGGAAAGGTAACCTTAAATGACTTCTGTTGTGATCTGGCGCTATATAGAAAATAAAATTAACTTACGACCTTCAAGGGGGGCGGGGGGGTGCCGTTGGAGGGGGGCGGACCGCCTAATAAAATGGCAGGGGAAACACTGCAAGGACCTGTATCTATGTATGTTTATTTTCAAAAACTTTCCAGGGCCTTAAATTTTTTTCAGATTCACAAACTTTCAAGGATTTCAAGGACCAGTGGGAACCCTGTAGAAAACAACCCTACTGACAAAACCCCAAGATAAACTAGCCTAAACTGTCTGACTGGTCTCCCTGTTCAGTCAGTTGGTTTAGCTGGCTGAATTTTAGAGAGATTTTTACCTTTTTTTTTTAGGTTTTAGATTTTTTCCAGCAAACTCACTCACTCACCCTTTGCATATTCCTCCTCGATAAGTGATGATTTTCACTTCTTTCACAGACCCGTACTTGGCAAAGAACTCCCTGATCTCGTTCTCGTCCACCTGATGGAAAAGCAGTGGTGGACAAAAATAAACAAATCAAAAGTACGCATACCCTAAAAAAAAAATAAAATAAAAAAAAATTACTCCAGTGAAAGCAGGGCTTGACATTAACGCTTGTGACAAGTGCATTTTTCTTCTCCTTTCAAAAAGCGACGAAGCGTGTCTGCCGTTGCTAAGCAATCATAAGCCATGTTCTCCATGAAGACGAAGTTTCAGCAACGGATAAATGGATTTCCAGCCCTTGCATGCGCTCTGCTACTAGACATATTTATGAAGCTGAGAGGGAAAAAAATGCCCAGTACCTGTACAGCTATATCAGCTGTTCGTCCATTTTGGCTGAGCTTTCAATGTTGTTATGGAAAGGGTGAAGCTGGTTCTTGTCACATGATCTGCGGTGCGCTTGCGGCATTCTGAAAAGTTGAGATTTTTTTCATCTTGCTACAGTGCAGATGCGCCTGTAAAAAACGCGCACGCGTCGACACTTAAAATAAACTTGAGCGTGCAAAAGACGCGACGTGAACTGTAGTGTGCAATCTGGATGCAACGCGCATTAATCTAGCGTAAGAGCAGAACAGAGTCTGTTTACCATTACGACATGAAAGAAATCACAGAAACAGGGAAGGAATTCAGGGCAGGATAAGGACCAAAAAAAAGGAGAGATGATGTATCAGCGGGCTTGAAATTAACTTTTTTACTTGGTAGCACTTGTGCGCCCAACTTCAAAAAGTTAGGAGCACCACAACTAAAATGTTTATATATTATATTATATAATGTTTAAATGTGTGCGTGTCTCGTGCAAGTAAATTGGTCATTCAATTGTCCGAATAAAAAAAAAAAAAAAGTTGCTTGTCTGGAAAAATTGATTGTGTTATAAATAATTTATTATGAAGCAATATTCTCACCAGTGTTCTATCATAGCCTATTTAAATCTGCATATTTGGGATATTTACCCTGAGGGCATTTTTTTTTACCTTTATAAAAGGGCCCTTTCCCCCCTAATCTTATTAAATGTATGCTTCATCTTTCATTTTCAATTCTTAAATTTAATTAATAAATTCAGTTAGAATAAGACACTATAGGGCTGTTACCAATCAAATTAAACATTTACACTGAAAAATTACAATTGCATTGAATAATGTTATGAGATTGTTTTAAATATATTTTGAATATACAAATAAAAAAACGTTGGAAAGAATGATACTTTTAAACATGAAACTAAAGCGCCAGTAGGTGGAGGCAAGTGACTGCCTTAATGAGTGAATCATTGAGTCATTCATTCAAACGACTCGTTCAAACGACTGATTCATTCGAGAATGAGGCAGTTGTTTATGAATGGGTCATTGAATCTTTGACTCAACTGTTTCGTTCAAAACGCTGAATTATTCAGTAATGGAAGAGTGCTGCTGTGAGACATATGGTTCTGCTGTGACCTTTGTTTGGAACTATTTTCGCTGCTGAAACAGAACAAAAACAGTCAATATTGCGTCAAATGTAAGTGACTTGATTTTAACTGTTTATTGAACTGTATGAAATCAATGTCACGTTTTCAATTGTTGTGTGTGCTGCACTGATGTGTTTTGATTTCTCCTCGAGAGGCTGCACGAGCCTCAAAAGCGCAACCTTGTTACAGTCAGTAACATTATAGTACGTACATTATTATCCACCATCAATCGCCAACTACACTAAATGAAATAAAATCAGAATCTCTCGCGTTTTGGGGATTCCTTAGTTCTCAATTTTTTGTTATTGACATTTTAATCAGACTACTTGTCCGGTCGGGCAAGTAAAATTCTCTTTCACTTGCCCCTTCAAAAAAAAAAAAATTCTTCTCTTCAACTCTTTACACTAGTCAGCTCCCTGTCACATGACAACGGAGCGCAGTGAAAGGGAGTGATTAGCGAACGTTTTATAGAGAAATGAAAACAGGTCACACCTCAATTATTTGCACTCGCACAAATGCTCCCAAATATTTTTTGCACAGATTACATTTTGGGTGCATATGCGACCAAAATGGTCGCAATTTTCGAGCCTTGTATCAGAGCCAGGTAATTTGCGAGACCTGTCAAACTTTCACTGCAGCAAAACAAACAAGAGTATTAAGGGCCATTCACACAGAACGCATTTTTGCAGTTAAAATCACAAGACGCTGGTCTAGAGATGAGTTTTTGTAAGGGGGACATATTATGCCCCTTTTCACAAGATGTAAAATAAGTCTCTGGTGTCTCCAGAGTGCGTATGTGAGGTTTTAGCTCAAAATACCCCACAGGTCATGTTTTATAGCCTGTTAAAATTGCCACTTTTTTGGGGTGAGCAAAATGTCCCTTTAAATGCAAATGACCTGCAGCTTCAATAGCTCGTGCAACAACACAACAATCAAAATCGCAATATTAATAAAAAAAAAAAAACGTGATAGATTTCTTTTGTCCATATCGCACAGCCCTAATTGAATATATATTACACAGTAAAAAGTGGTAGGTGTTTCTGTAAGGAGCTATATTGTTACCTGAACCCTTAAAATTAGCTAACCTAATGTAGTAAATTTGATTCAAACATAAAAATTACATTTTTGACTTGTCAAACCAGTTAATTTACATTCCACATTTTTCAGTGTACATTTTGTAGAACAAAATAAAAAATGTAATCAATTGATTTTTAAGTGAAAAAAAACGGTGTAAAGTCAAGTTGATTCGGTGAAATTAAATCAACAGACAGAATTTTTATGGGTTAGTTGAAGACCTTTGGTGAGGACAGTCGAAAGGTTTTCACTCAGGTTTGCACATAAAAAAAAAAAAGAATGGTAAGCACATTTATTTGTAAGGTAACAACATGGACAGCCTGTGCTGAATTAATGTTCAATGTTTGTCATGTGACAACATTGTAGCATACACCTCTGAAACATTATTTGTTGCATATTGTATACTATTTCACACACTATTCATTTAAAAATAAATAAATTAAAAAAATAATATATATATATATATATATATATATATATATATATATATATATATATATATATATATATATATATATATATATATATATAGTAGGCAGTATGCACTGTGTAGTAAGTTATCAGGTTATCAGAAAAGGATCAGCTCGTTCATGAATGGGACAACCCTCTTGCGTCTGAGGGGGTGGCGATTTCTGCAGCTCGAAATAACGAGGAACGTTTTTATAAAATGTAGTGGAGTAAAAAAGTACGATACTATGCTTTAAAATGTAGTGAAGAAAAAGTTTCCTCAAAAAAAAAAAAAAGTCAACTAAAGTACAGATACTTGAAAAACGTACTTAAGTTGAGTAACTAAGTAAACACAGTTACTGCGCACCACTGTGAAGAAGGGATCAGTTTGGGGGAGTAGACAGAAACTATGGAAATGTAGATAGAATTTAGAACATGTTAGGCCACAAAAACAGAACAACAGCTTTAGTTTATCATCAACGTCATTACCTTCATGTCAATCCCGCCGACGAACAGTGTGTTGGGCGTCATCTTGCCCTCAGGTAAAATATAACCGTTAGACAACTTCAGAGAAGACGGAAAGCCTTGACGGTGCTTCTGGATATCCTGTGGATTTTACAATATTTTCAGCACATTATTAACAATAGAATGAACTGGTAAAAAGTACAACATGAGCTCTCAAAAACAACCAATAACTACGTTTTTGACATTCAAAATACCATTACCTGTGAATACAGCCCACATATAAGGCACATGGGTAACTTAACGCCCTGATACATCTTAGATTTTAAGTAAGGCCTCGCGGTTTGTTACCGATTCCTTAGAAATAAACCCCAAAGTTAACCGAAACGCTTGATGAAGAAGTTTCAAAGTGCTCGACCACATGCGGCCGAAACCGGGCCGATCACGAACACGATTGTTTCATGTTTCTTCATTAAGTAATCTTGGCATTTAGGCTAAAATTAGTTAATTGGACGAACATTTGTGCTCTTCTGGCAGATGCACATCATTTAATAGACGACGGTCTGATTTCCTTTGATGGCGACTTTACCGCGCGAACTATTTTACAGCAATACACTCGACGTTAATAGAGAACTTCATAGATTGCGGCTGAAAGATGAAATGATCAATTACTATTACTAATTTTGTTACTTACCATATCTAAAACCATTAAAATGACAAAATAAGTTAATGAAGTGAGTGGCTCGTTGGGTCTGTGCTTCTGGCTGGACTCGCATTAGAGCGCCACACCCATTCTCAGTCCTAATTGGAAAATGCACATACCAAATAAGGCGAATTTTAAAGTTATTAATACGGAATAACACTTTTTTTTTTTTTTTTTTTTTTACCATTAATCGGTCAAAACTCAATTACATACTCTAATTATTTCTAAAATAATGTGACAGATTTGATTGTACCAAAATGGATTACATTTAGACTGTCTAAAAGTTTGGGAATGTACATCACATTAAAAACTTCGTAGGCTATCAAAACTTTGTTTAGCATTTCAATTGCAAAATAAATCTGCTTTATGTAAATAAGAAAATGTAATAATACAGTCTGAATTCGACTATATATTTGATGCAATGCTAGTCAATCCATTATTAATGAGGCAATCTTGCGATAGATGACCGCTAGATGTCGCGTTTGAAAATTATGAGCTGCCTATCTGGACTGAATTTTAGGTAATATCATATGCCTCAAAACCTTCTAAGTTAACCTACTGTCTGGTGTCGACTATGTGGAGGTAGTTTAAAGGCAGTCGTCTCCAAAGAAACGTGAAATAAATGGCTAAAAAATAACTTTGAAGTATAAAGAAAACCGTAGCATGTACAAATCTTTGGATTAGCTTTTTATTCATTAGGAGTTAATATATCAGTATTAGAAACATCCTTCGTGTCATGTGCAAAACAATACACAGTTACCACGGGAACCAAGACAAAATGAGGCTACTGACACCAGAGAAATACTAGAACATAAAAGTTTCACATACCATTGGCTTAAAAATAATGACAAATATGAAAGGAAAAAATTCATAATTTAACAAATGACTATGTTGTGGTCTATTGACTAAAAACTCAATCTTAAAAAAAGAAAAAGAAAATACAGACAAAAATAGAACATGGACAACTGCTCAGGCACTGGTTCATGGAAAATCAATAAAGATGAGAGTGAATTAGAGAGACACTCAGTCCATATTCATAATAAAGGCGCTCTCTACAACTAGATTGAGCATCTGTCAGTGTCCTGTCCTTATCGCAACAGCCAGTTCCCCAAAAAAGAGACAAAGACAGAAATAGAGGAAAAACTGAAGCAGAATATAGCTTTTATCTGAGGCAGAGAGTGTCTGTTAAATGCATTTCACAGGATATTGATTTAGGAGAAAACAAATCTAGGTTTTCTACATAAACATCAAGGTGAGGTTTAAAACCTTTAGCCGTTAGAACATTTTCAAAAATTACAGAATGGAAAATCTTTTAAAAGTTGAGGCTGCTTTTTATGGCTTTAGATACCACATTTGGGTAACAGAGCAAAGGATCTGTGGCAAGGGTCTCACATTTGGGGCACAAAGAAAAGAGCTGTTTTGAATTAGGATATACTTAAATACACAGCCAGAGGTCCAGGATTTAAGAAACAGAATGTGTGGTTTAGGGATTGAGTTACAGGGCATGGGGGCACATGAGGCAATCAGCCTGAGTTCATATGTGCAAACGTCCAGCAGAGTTTCTTAAGTGTTGAAGATGGGTCCAGTCATATGTTGGGAAAATCAAGGTTCAAAGGTCAGTAGGATTAACAATAGTGAAGTCAGAGTCCTTGCTGTGAGTGCTTCCGTCATCTGGACTGGAGGACCCAGACGTGATCCCCATCAGAGGGTCTTGAAAATCCACCTTGTTTAGGCCTCGTACATGCTTAAAGAGTGGAGCCGTAGTGCTTATGCTTTGCTCCTCACTCTCAGATGGCTCGCCATCCTGTGAGACCAAGATGTAGTCGTCCCAGTTTCTCCCTTCAGAGGCCTAAGACAATAGAAAGGGTGTATGAAATTGGTGTTTTTACGATTGTGTGTTTGGGTGAATAGCGTTAACATTTGGAGTCTTTTCTCAGCTAATATTTAATCAAATATTCAATCCCAGCAAATATTCAATAATATGCAATCAATTAATCAGCATGTAGTCAGTATGCAATTACTTTAAATTGGTGCTAAAATTAAAAATATACCAACTCAAATAAACTAAAACTATTTAAATAAAACTGAAATGAAAATTAAATATTAGATGAAAAACTGAAATGAAAATTATAAATGTTGCATTGGCAACTACCTAAAATAAAACAAAGCTTAAGTATTAAAATGACTAAAACTGAAATAAAAATAAATAAAGCTAAATAGAAATATAAAAAACGAATAAAATTATACTTTGATAATAAACGATAATGAATAAATATTATAATAGTATATCAATAATACTAAAATATCACTGCTTTAAATACAATTTTTATTGATTGACAGGCCATAAAGCTAATCTCATACAAAATCCCATTTTGCATGAATGAAAATAAGCCTATTAATTATTATTTAATTAAGGAATCCCCTCCCAATGTAACACAATGAAATAAATACAAATACAATGAATATAAATATTGTTAAAGTATTTATACATCATTTGTTGTACTGCCTTTAATTTATTTGATTTTAATGGGGGAAAAAATGACTTTTTTTCTTTTACAGTAATACATGTGCTTACAAAATGAATCTTGTATGGTCCTAATCTTGGTGTACTAAAGTAAAACGTTGAAATTAATTTATAGAATGTGCATGTACTTGCTCACATGAAAACTGTTTTGTGTAATCATCTCTAACCTGTGGCTCTGGTATTGTGGGGACATTCTCAGTGGTCGAGACCTTCTCCACCTCCTCCTCCTCTGCCTCATCTTCTTTCTCTGCTACCATGTCTCCTTCCTGGTGGTCGTAACGCTCTGGAACCATTTGTTGGCTGTTTGTAGAACCAGCTGCGTCTACAGACAAATGGTCTGGATCACTCTGGTCGTTAAGTGTAATATACTGGCTAGAGCAGTAGTGATCGTCTGCTATGGAGATCTCCTCATTCTCTTCCGCCTCCAGCTGACTCTGGTTGAATCTGAGAGCCCCCTTCAGGATGTCCTTAATCTGGGGACAATATGGTTAAGAGAGACCTCTAATTATATTGTATATGAAGGCAGAGTGTGTTATACTGTAATTGCATTTAGAAAACGTTTTTTTCTCATAAAATGTAAGATAAATTGTACAGTGAGCTAATTATTAATTGCAAAATAAACCCTGAGATTTTGTATCATCCAGAAGTGGTTTATTTTGTGTACTAATTATATGGTTATTTACCAACAAATAAATAAATGGACATAGTAAAAATCTGTACTAACACTTTACAATAAGGTTCCATTTGTTAGCATTAGTTAACTACCTTAGTTAAACTAAAAATTAAAATACTTCTAAGCATTTTATTGATCTTAGTTAATGTTAATTTCAACATTTACTAATTCCTTATTAAAATCAAAAGTATCTAGTATTATTTAATGGACCTGAGCTAACAAACTAACAACGAACAGTTGTCATTTTTTAACTAACAATATTTAAGATTAATAAATACTGCAACAAATGTATTGCTCATAGTTAATGCATTAACTAACATTAAAGGGTTAGTTCACCCAAAAATTAAAATTCAGTCATTAATTACTCACCCTCATGTCGTTCCAAACGCGTAAGACCTTCGTTTATCAAATGAAGATATTTTTGATGAAATCCAAGAGCTTTCTGAACCCTTCATAGACAGCACTCGTATACACGCACCTTTTCAACCCTGTACGCCTACAGAATTTATTACTACTTCAGTGTGCATGGATTATGTGAATGTGTACAAACCCGATTCCAAAAAAGTTGGGACACTGTACAAATTGTGAATAAAAAAGGAATACAATAATTTACAAATCTCATAAACTTATATTTTATTCACAATAGAATATAGATAACATATCAAATGTTGAAAGTGAGACATTTTGAAATGTCATGCCAAATATTGGCTCATTTTGGATTTCATGAGAGCTACACATTCCAAAAAAGTTGGGACAGGTAGCAATAAGGCTGGAAAAGTTAAATGTACATATAAGGAACAGCTGGAGGACCAATTTGCAACTTATTAGGTCAATTGGCAACATGATTGGGTATAAAAAGAGCCTCTCAGAGTGGCAGTGTTTCTCAGAAGTCAAGATGGGCAGAGGATCACCAATTCCCCCAATGCTGCGGCGAAAAATAGTGGAGCAATATCAGAAAGGAGTTTCTCAGAGAAAAATTGCAAAGAGTTTGAAGTTATCATCATCTACAGTGCATAATATCATCCAAAGATTCAGAGAATCTGGAACAATCTCTGTGTGTAAGGGTCAAGGCCGGAAAACCATACTGGATGCCCGTGATCTTTGGGCCCTTAGACGGCACTGCATCACATACAGGAATGCTACTGTAATGGAAATCACAACATGGGCTCAGGAATACTTCCAGAAAACATTGTCGGTGAACACAATCCATCGCGCCATTTGCCGCTGCCGGCTAAAACTCTATAGGTCAAAAAAGAAGCCATATCTAAACATGATCCAGAAGCGCAGGCGTTTTCTCTGGGCCAAGGCTCATTTAAAATGGACTGTGGCAAAGTGGAAAACTGTTCTGTGGTCAGACGAATCAAAATTTGAAGTTCTTTTTGGAAAACTGGGACGCCATGTCATCCGGACTAAAGAGGACAAGGACAACCCAAGTTGTTATCAGCGCTCAGTTCAGAAGCCTGCATCTCTGATGGTATGGGGTTGCATGAGTGCATGTGGCATGGGCAGCTTACACATCTGGAAAGGCACCATCAATGCTGAAAGGTATATCCAAGTTCTAGAACAACATATGCTCCCATCCAGACGTCGTCTCTTTCAGGGAAGACCTTGCATTTTCCAACATGACAATGCCAGACCACATACTGCATAATTTACAACATCATGGCTGCGTAGAAGAAGGATCCGGGTACTGAAATGTCCAGCCTGCAGTCCAGATCTTTCACCCATAGAAAACATTTGGCGCATCATAAAGAGGAAGATGCGATAAAGAAGACCTAAGACAGTTGAGCAACTAGAAGCCTGTATTAGACAAGAATGGGACAACATTCCTATTCCTAAACTTGAGCAACTTGTCTCCTCAGTCCCCAGATGTTTGCAGACTGTTATAAAAAGAAGAGGAGATGCCACACAGTGGTAAACATGGCCTTGTCCCAACTTTTTTGACGTGATGATGCCATGAAATTTAAAATCAACTTATTTTTCCCTTAAAATTATAATTTTTCTCAGTTTAAACATTTGATATGTCATCTATGTTGTATTCTGAATAAAATATTGAAATTTGAAACTTCCACATCATTGCATTCTGTTTTTATTCACAATTTGTACAGTGTCCCAACTTTTTTGGAATCGGGTTTGTACATGCATGTGCTTAAGCATAGGTAGATGTGAGAGAATAGGTGTGTGCTGTAGCCTTACTCTTCTCTCTGTTAGACGTAGGTCCTTGTGGAGCCTCTCAGATATCTCTTCCTGCCCAGATTCAATCTGATACCCCAGGTAACTGCTGCCATGACAATAACAAAAGCACGGAGAGTGCATGCATGCTTTATAAATGCATTTTATTTGATTCTGTTTTTGTATGTTTCTTTGTGTGCTTTTACTGTGACATGTCCGCTTTGTAATCCATGCACGTGTGTCTGTGTTCAAATAAACTTGGTGTAATCATGTATTTTGTAATGAGACCACTTTTTGTACGCAAAAAACCCCAAAAATAACAACTTTATTCAACAATCTCTTCTCGTCTGTGCCAGTCTCCTACGCTGTTGACGCAGTAAATAGAGTGCAGCGCTTTCGAAGTGCTACGAGAAGAGATTGTTGAATAAAGTCGTTATTTTTTGGGGTTTTTGCGCACAAAAAGTGTTCTTGTCGCTTCATAAAATTAAGGTTGAACCACTGGAGTCACATGGACGATTTTAACGTTCTCTTTCCTACCTTTCTGGACCTTGAAAGTGTTCATTAAATTGCTGTCTATGGAAGGGCCAGAAAGCTCTCCGATTTCATCAAAAATATCTTCATTTGTGTTTCGAAGATGAACAAAGGTCTTACAGGTTTGGAGAGACATGAGGGTGAGTAATTAATGACAGAATTTTCATTTTTGGGTGAACAAACCCTTTAATGAATGTGACCTAGTTGTAAAATGTTACCAAAATGATTATTAAGTGGTGAATATTTTCAAGTTTTAATTTCTCTCTCTCTCTCTCTCTCACACACACACAAAATGTATTAAGTTAATATATTAATATATATATATATTTAATATGTAATGTTTATCTTATTATTATTACTTTTTTTTTTTTGCAAAGTGGAGACCTGAGTCATACCTGTTTCAGTCCAGCAAGTGACACCAGAACCTCATCTTCCTTCTCCAGATGCTCCTGCAGTATCACTTCTTGAATTTTTCCTGTTCATTAATCAAAGCACAACCATTACGATTCCATCACCAGTGTTTGTGAGTGCAGAGACGACAGACTGGCTCAGTGACTCACCTATGTGCATGTTCATCATCTTGGCACAATATTTACTCATGGCCTCTAGGTCATTAATCTGACCCTGTAAGAATGATACCTGGGCCTCTAGCTCCTCCTGTTTGTAAGAATACATACGCTTAAATTAGCATATATACAGCACCTATAAAATACAACACAAACAGGAGCTACAACATAATATCCAAGTAATTTACATGCTATATGAAGAAAGAATGGACACAAAATGAGAGCCTGGGAATGCAAATGGTAAAGTTGAGTATGGTAAAGTATGGTAAAGTTGAGTATGGTAAAGGGAATGCAAATGGTAAAAAAACTAAATTTGCTGCTTACCGCATCCTTCTTGTTTATAGTTTTACTGTGGGAGCGTGAGCGACTGATATTAAAGAAAGAGTCTTTCTTCGTGGCAGAGGAAGGCGGAGATGATGTGCTGGAGTCTCGCCCCCTGGACACAGGAAGAGGAGGGGAAGACATTGCATGGTCCCGCCCACCATACAAACTCTCAGTGCTAGGGGAGGAGCTAATGGTCCTGGGGGTGTGGCCTGCAAGGTAGACATCAAAAGAACAGTAACAAAAGTCTCAGACAGCCTATGAGAACAGACAACCAAGAGTAAGATCAAAGGTAACATAATTAAAAAAACATAAGCCACATACATAGCATGAAGAGTCTGAGACACAATCACACAGCATGCAATAAATCACAGATAATTAATAACTAATAATAATTTGTTACATTTATAGATTATACATTTTCTCTGCATTCAAAGCGCTGTACATATTGAACAAAGAATCTCCCCAACCACCACCAATGTGCAGCATCCACCTGGATGATGTGACGGCAGCCATATTGCGTCAGAACGCCCACCACACACCAGCTTATTGGTGGAGAGGAGACAGAGTGATGAAGCCAGTATATCAGTATATGGGGATGATTAGGGGGCCATGATGGACAGAGGCCAATGGGCAAATTTGGCCAGGAAGGTTACACCCCTACTCTTTTTTTCGAAGGACATCCTGTGATTTTTTTTTTTAAATGACCACAGAGAGTCAAGACCTTGGTTTAATGTCTCATCCGAAGGACGGGAAAAACAAGTAAAACAGGAGGATGTCATTTGGACTATGAAGATAACTAACAAAACACTGACAGAGATAGTTTAGGGAATAATTACACTACCAATCAATATTGAATAGTTTGGGGTCAGTTTTTTTTTCTTGTTTTTGAAAGAAATTAATGCTTATATTCAGCAAGGATGGATTAAATTGATCAAAGGTTACAGTAAAAACATTAATAAAGTTACAAAATAGTTATTTTGAACTTTATATTAAATCAAAGAATCCTAAATAAAAATGGTTAATGGTTTCCACAAAAATATTATGCAGTACAAATGTTTTTAACATTGATAATACTAAAAAACGGTTCTTGAGCATCAAGTCAGTATATTAGAATGATTTCAGAAGGATCATGTGACACTGAAGACTGGAGTAATGATGCTTTGCCATAGGAATATATATTACATTTTAAAATAGAAAATAGTTATTTTAAAATTGTAATAATATTTAAAGTGTACTGTTTTTCTATTTATAAATAAAATAAATGCACCCAATATTGACCCCAAACATTTGAACGGTAGTGTAAATTATATTTTTTAATAGGATTAATTAATACAAATACATGATTTTTATCAAGCCTGGTGGCAAAAAGCAGCATGACTCATTACAAAATACATGATTACACCAAGTTTATTTGAACACAGACACACGTGCATGGATTACAAAGCGGACATGTCACAGTAAAAGCACACAAAGAAACATACAAAAACAGAATCAAATAAAATGCATTTATAAAGCATGCATGCACTCTCCGGTGCTTTTGTTATTGTCATGGCAGCAGTTACCTGGGGTATCAGATTGAATCTGGGCAGGAAGAGATATCTGAGAGGCTCCACAAGGACCTACGTCTAACAGAGAGAAGAGTAAGGCTACAGCACACACCTATTCTCTCACATCTACCTATGCTTAAGCACATGCATGTACACATTCACATAATCCATGCACACTGAAGTAGTAATAAATTCTGTAGGCGTACAGGGTTGAAAAGTTGTGTGTATACGAGTGCTCACCTTTGCTGAGGTGCACTGGCATACTTTCAGACTTCAGCAGACGGTGCTGATGCTGCGTTTGTGTGTGCGGCTGTGATTTGATCTGCGTGTTTGCCGGAGCGGTGCATGATGGGGGCTCGGCAAATGGTCGTGGCACAGGATTTGGAGGGGGAGGAGCTGATATCACCTCACTGTTAATTGGTGAGATACCGCTGGAGCTGCCTCCCATCGGCGCAATGAGCTTCCGGCCGAAATTAAGAAGAGAACTGGATACTTTATTAATGTTGAGAGGTGGTGCTTTACTGCTGGCCCTGTAGAAAAAGAAAGAAAATATTTTCTAAATTGTAAATAAATATAATTTTTATATGTGCACAAAGTTATAATATGCACAAAAACACAAGATACCGAGTCTTGTTGACCAAGTCGGCTCCACGGGTTTTGTAGTAGTCAAGGTTTTGCTGGAACTGGTAGTTTACTGGTCGTGGATTATTCTAAAGTTATATAAAAAGACATATGACAAAAATAAGTTATACTGAGTACATACTGTACTTTCAGCAGTATATAGTGTCTCTGCTTTTGTGTCAAGCTAGCTGTGTTTGGGACACTGGGATAAATTCCCTAAACTCATATAAAATAAGTTCCAGAAAAAGAAAATAAAAATAAGACTAATTATATTACTTTCATTATATTAATATATTATATTTTATTATATGACAAATAAATAATATTATACATAAATATTATATTATTTAATAAATCAATATTACATAAGAATGTATTTGTAATCTAATATTGATATATTTCATAATATTTATTTATTTTGTTTATTATTTTTAATGATATTAAAAGTGAAAATGAAAGAGTGGGTGTGCCTGACAGTACCTTAGGGTCTCTGAGGAATAGTGCTTTTAGGAGCAGTGAGTGGATGTCTCCAATAGGAGGATAGTGCATCAGGAGGCCAAGACACGTCTGAAAGTTACTAGCGATCACTATGACATGAACAACACAGGAACGATACAGTTACTGGACTTTAAAAATAATCTGATACATTTCTTCTAGAGCTCTTTGTAAAGATACATGTTCAATGGCAACAGGCATAAGCCAACTCATCTGCATGTCATTAGCTCCTGTGTTTGGAATGGTTATGTAGGTGGCAGTGATGCGCTATGACTAGACACATCGTGGGTTGTGTATTGCTTGATATCCATAGAGCTCCAGGGTGAACACCCAAAGTTTATTTACACCTTATGAAGTCTATATCTTGTGTTCCATTGGTTTGTGTTATGAACAAAGCACAGATGAGAGAGAATTTTACTTACATGCATCTCTGATGTACAGAAGCATAGCGACAAACACGTAATCCACCAAGTCCAAAGTGATGCTGTCTGCAAAAAGAGCATCCCAGACCACCAACAGATCCTGCAGGGGAAACTCCCGACCAAACAGCAGTCGAACCCAGCGACTGCCCGCAAACACACAGAAACAGAGAATTTATAACTGGTGGAAAATTTGACTCATTCCGATAAAAACAACACTTTACATATCTTAAACATATCTTTAATTCTACACTGTTTATATACACCATGGAGAAATGACAAGAAATAATGATTAAATATAAATAAGTAATATAAATAATTATAAATATGCAATAACATTATATAATTGTAATAATTTAATTATCAACATTTTTAATTAATAATTAAAAATGTATGTATATATGTAAGTATTGCCCCTAATAATAATAATAATAATAATAATAATAATAATAACAACAACAACAACAACAACAACAGGTTGAAAGATTATTGCAATTCTAAGTCGAAACACCACAACATGATCAGTTATGATGACGCACCACACGGGAATCAAACCCACAACTTTTGGGTCATGTGCTCATAGCCTTATCAAACTGCATTTTTGAAGATAAGATTTTATTAAGGCAACATTATGGACAGCAAAATTTAAAGGGCATAAATTTGCACCACACAGGATTTGATTAAACGATTTTCCAACATCCAGCACATTGCTCAACACAGTGCGCCAATCAATAAGGTTGTGCAATATCAAATAGACTTGAGTGAAAGGCACAAATACAATTAATGGGCAAAAAATAAAATAGTCTGTAATGATATGACATTTGGTCCTACAAGTCTTTAAACGTTCCTATAAAGTTAAATATATATATAGTTAAAATCTCATTGTAAGAAATGGCCTTAAAACATTACTGTTTTCACCAGAGCGGCTGTACAGCCGAATCAAATTCTGTTGCATTATTTTCCTGTTAACACTGTGAAGCTGCTTTGAAACAATCTGCATAGTAAAAAGCGCTATATAAATAAAGGTTACATTTTTTTTTTTTTTTTTTTAAATGGCCAGAAATATAACAACTTAACTACCAAAGAAGTATGGTATGTTGTACTACAAATCTTCTTCATTTAAGCAATAACTGATACATATCCTAAGATGTTGATATAAGTAAAATAAACTCATGAACATACTTGGTTTATCAGTAACATTTTGGACATCACACCATACAGGATTCGAACACGCAACTTTCTGGTCAAGTGCTCATCACTCATCATCACAGTGCACCATGTACATGACACACAATTGTTTTACTGCTGAAGAGACCCTTCAATATGAGGTGGAACACATAAAAGCTTTAGTTAGCATGCTAACCGATTAGCATACGAAGATAACTTAGCCAATAACGTAACCTATGTTTAATTTGAAAGAGCCACATTAAAACAAATGGCCTCTAATTAACATGTTAACCAATTAGCATGCTAAGCTAACATAGCATAGGTCAACAAACACAGGGTGCGTCTCAATCAGCTCCCTAGTTCAGTAGTCAGGGCACTGATCAGGGAGTTGGCCATTTTAAGGGCTGTCTCAATCGCAGAATCCTTCCAGTGCATTGAAATGTTCGCTCCCTAAAAAGTCCCACAATGCACCGCAAAACCCAGGGTGCAAACTTAAATCACGTGAGCCATTCTACATATAACGACGGTTAACGACACGCGATATATGTTTTTAAAAATAGAAAGCATTATTTTATTATATTTCAGGATAAACATACATCGAAACATACAACACAATCTAGCTAACATTTATAATTTATTTACGTCTGAAATGTTGCACGTATATGTAACAAGCAAAGTATTTATCATAATATCCTTTAAATAACACTACAAGTAATGGAAGAAAGTTCACATATTCCAAGAAATGATGTTGTACAATGAGGACGTTGTCACTACGATGGAAATCAAGTCATCAGTGTCCCAATGTGTAGTGAGCCAGCGCCCTTTACTGTCCTTACCAGTGCCCGAATTCGTGAACACGATATTCTGAATCATGAGCTCGGGAGCTAGGGAACTGATTGAGACGCACCCACAGGCATTGTCCACTTCGGAAAGGTGTTTCTCAGAAACGGTAGTGAATATCAAAAATCTGTTCAGTCGTTTCTGTGCGGCTCGGTCCAAAGATCACCTGAGCTGATTTTGGACATAATTGGGCAAGATTTGTTTTGTTTTGCAAAATGTTTTTCATATACCTAAAAATTAGCATAATGTTGGAAAATGACATATGAGAAACCGGCATAAACGAAGGAAAGTAACGGTACTGAGACATTTTTTGCTGATATGTCAAAGCGCTTAAAAAAAAAAAAAAAAAAAAAAAAAAAAAAAAAGAGTTTATGACGAATTTCAAAATACCGGACAGGCATTTCTGACAAACATTTCAAAAGTTATTAGCAAAAACAGGCATTTTTTGGTTCTCATGAACCATAGTTGATGCTGTTTCCAACTTTCGCAGGTACCCTCAGATCATGGTGCTGATGAAGTGAGCCAAATTTCGTTATGATAGATCAAAGTTTTGAGATGTGTCGACATCATTAACTTTACATCATAACTTTTGAACAAAAACATATATCAAAATTCTGTTCAGTCATTTCTGTGTGGCTCGGTCTAAACTAAACAAAATTTTAAAATGGTGACTACTGTAATGGGCGGAGTCTTAATGTAAGATATTGAATGTGATCAGCATTAGGAGAGTACTAAACATTTTCTTTCTAGGACAAAGTGTTCTAAAGTTAAAAAGTGAATACTGGAACTGGTGGTGGCGCTATAGAGTTGGTTCTAAAAAGTTCCACAGTTGGTCAGATTACTATTCAGGACCACCACTACAAGTGTGCCAAATTTCATAATTTTCCTACTTAAGGTTCATAGGGCTGTCGTAGACTCCTATTGGGGAGGAAGAATAATAAGAAGAATACTAACAGATACAATAGCAGCTTTGTTTGTCTCCTAATAAAATAATAATATAGTTAATTCATACTCACATGCCATAAATCTGGGGTGCTATCTCTAGTCTGTTGAGGTGCATGTACAGTTCAATGTCATGTTTTTTTACTAGCTGGTCCTGAATTCGGTTGACTTTGGTCACTATAGCAACAGAAGGGCCAGAGTCTTGTGGTCTCGCAAAGGGGATGCTGGTTAACATCTCTTCTTTGCCCTGAAATGTTTAAACACCATTTAAATCATGTTAACAAAATTGAAGTTGGAAGCTGACAAAATATCAATGCAATTAGTTTTACATAAAATCATCCATAGTACCTTTCTGACCTCCCGCTCAAAACTGCTGAACCAGGGTTCTGCTGTCTCCATGAGCAGAGAAAACATGACACTATAGGATATTTGATGAAGAACAAAAAGACAGATGCAAAAGATTGAGCAAAGTGTGTTTAGAAACTATATGCAGTTAATCGAGGCAATTTTGTTTAAGATCATCCAGTGTGATAATCTGACATTTACTCACTAGGCATCATGTTCATGGAATTTAGGATCCAGAAGGACTTTCATCTCATCACTGCAATTGAGGTACAATATAGTTTAAATAAATATACCTAGAAATACTTCTAATTCAATTAATAATAATTAAAAAATTTAAACACTGCACAAACAAATTTAAAGTTTAATTTAAGCAAGTCTTCAGAAGTCTGCGTGACAGTAGACAGTCTCGCCTGTGTGGTAAATAGCTCAGACCTGGGATTGGCCGTCTCACTGGCATGCTGAAACGCCTGGTGATCACAGTGGAGAACAAACACTATAGGGGCCAGTAACTCATGCATGCCCTGAAAAGAGAGACAGAGAGGGAGGGATAAAGATACAAATGTGCAGATAAAAATAAAAATATAATAAAGATAAAGATAAAAATGTGATAAAAATGTGTATATTGTTATTTATGTATATTGTTAATTGTACATACATTGTGTTGCCATACTGCCATGTTACAGAGACTTGCACCTAAGAATTTCACTGCCGGTACACTTGTGTATACGATGTGTGACAATAAAGAGAATTGAATTGAATTGAATTGAAAGACGAGAGAAACAAAAGGATAATGTAGAGAGGTAAATGCTTATTTTGGCAAAATGACACTACAAGATCGACTGAGCCAGTTTGACAGGTTATGTTGTGGTGTGGCAGTATTTGTCATAAAGTGTGTATAAACCTGCTTATACAGTAGCTGCTCATTCTCTCGTGCGTAGCAGAAGAGAATATCAGTCAGCTTTGTCCTGACATCCTCTTCCTGGAAGTACAGCATCTCTGGAAACCTGCAGACAATCAAGGAGTCACAGATATTATATTATGCTAATCGTATCGTATCATATCATATATTATATTATATCATATAATGTATTATATATTGTATTATAAACTGTGTTATGAGTTCAGTGGACAACCCCTGAAGAGCAACTAACACCCAAAAAGGCAGAATAGTCCTCTGGTTAACATAGCAGCAATGGTTTACAACCAAATGGAATGTGGAGATTTAACTCTCACTCCATTTCCCCATAGGAAAGACAAATAAGGCCCATAAAAACAGACTTATTTCCATTAATTCAAAGGCAAACCTTCTATGAATGAACATGCATATCTCCAGGACATTATGTGTATGATTATTACTGTCTTGCATATTGTCTTTTGTGTCGTATACTGTTTTATGCATGGTTTATGATAGAACCAATAGTTAATGTAACCTATACCATGTTTGGTATCTATGAATTTCTATTTTAATTATCTGAATGTTGATACCTATCCAACATATTAATATTACAAGAATCTTTAATAGTTTCTCCATCAACACCCAATCCAGTTACATATGCAAAGCACCATGCTCAAAGACATGCTTTCCCTCTGAAAGTTTAAGTTACCATTGGCTTACTGGCCCTCTGGAGGAGTAACCTCCACAGAAGTTAAAGGCCACTGTCCCAGTAATGCCCCCACTCACACACTCTTACTCTCTCTCACTCTCACTGTCACTCTCACTGTCACTCCTTTTGATCTAAAGACATTTGTTTGAATGCTTAAAATGAGTTTAGAAGACAAACATAAACTGTGTCTAAATACAGACTGATTTACAATAATATACAATATGTAAAGTATGTGCTTATTTAATGAGAGAGTAAAAATTGCAAATAAAAAGGTGTGTTTACACACAACCATTCAAAATTCACCATTTACACAACCATTGGGGTAGGTAAGTTTTTTTTTTTTTTTTAAAGAAATTAACACTTTTATTCAGCAAAGACACATTAAATTTATCAAAAGTGACAGAAAGACATTTGCATTGTTGCAAAAACTACTTTTGAACTATCTATTCATTAAAGAATCCTGAAAGAATTGATGACGGTTTCCACAAAAATTAAGCAGCAAGAAGGTTTTCAACATTGATAATAATAAGAAATGTTTCTTGAGCACCAAATCAGCATATTAGAATGACTTCTGAAGGATCATGTGACACTAAAGACATTATGCTGAAAATCCAGCTTTGCCATTATAGAAAAAAAAAATGCATTTGAAAATATATTAAAATAGAAATGTTATTTTAAATTGTAATAATATTTTATAATATAATACTGTTTTACTGTATTTTTCATCAAGTAAATGCAGTTTTGAAGAGCATAAGAGACTTCTTTCAAAAGAACCACAAACTTTTGAATGGTAATGTATAAGTAGTTTACAAACTTACGTTCGTAAAACATCTTGTTTGATCATGCCCCTGAGCTCCTTATCTTGAAAAAACTTATTCCAGAGACTCTGAAAGACAAATAAACAAGGAAACAGAAAAAGGTGAAGATGTCAATCAAACAGTAATGGGCAGATCCATCCACTCTTATGGTTTTACTGAATTGGATGTTCTCTCACCCCCTCATCCTGTGAGAGTGGGTTGTTCACCACCAGGTCCTGTTGGCCAGCAGCTTTGCGAGGGTTTGTAATGTGCTGCAGTTCAAGACAAACAATCATGATCTAGACTCAAAACCTACTGTATACACATAAATCACTACCACATACATGCGTGCACACACATACCGTCTCTTTGATCTTCTCGTACTGTGCTCTGAGCTCCTTGGTTCGACTGATCCATTGGGTCTTATCTTCTGGCAGGACGTCCAGATAAAGCTGGAATGAACAAAACCAAAGCTCGTCATCTACTCCGTTTGGCACAGAAATTGCACACTTCACTTTTCAACCCCAGTAACAACAAAAAGACAATTTTCATGCATTAAGTCTGTCATCTGCAGGCTGTCAGGTAGCCATTACCTTCCAGCATACGCTGCGGAATCGGCTGCTCCGTAATCTTCCAATAATGCCAGCCTGCCTGATCCGTGCCAGGTAGTTACTGTTCTGGAACAAATCATCCCACTCCTTTCTGTAAGGAGCACGTCAAACAGAAAGTTAGAGGATAGAGATACACCTTCACCACACAGCAGTGAGTTTCAGATGTGAACCAGAGTGGATCTATGGTGATTTGTGACATTAGGGAAAGATGAGAGACCTGTATGACTGAAACGTGGACTCAACAGCACTATCCAATGATCCTCCTGAAATTAAAGAAACAAAATTACACTGAGAAAATAGTTAAGACATCATAGTTGACAAACACACACTGGAATCCACTGAACTCGGAACTATATAATTTAATCTTTTTCATAGTGCAGAATAGCACTAGGCAATATATTGTATATTATTAATACAATCATTGCGATTTTTCAATTGATATGAAATTACCAAAAAAAAAAAACTGCTTTTTTCACAAGTTTGATTCATTTCACCGCATAAATCCAAACGGTCCACGCAAAATCAATTCAAAACTCAAATAGTTTCAAAAGAAGTCTGCGGGCATTAAAATATTTTAGTAAAAATAAACATAAATATAGCTGCAAGCAGAGATGATTTGAATGACGCCACATTTAGTCCAGCAGCTGGTGCCACTATGAAGACCATATGCATAAGACCACTGCATTATGCAAATTTGTAACATTGTTACGTATGAATGTAACGGAAATGAGACTGGAATTACTGACGACTCATTTCGGCAAGTTCAGAATCAATTCTTTCTTTTGGGAGACAATAACTTTATTTATTGTGCACGTTGATCTTTAAAACTGTGCAGACCTTTTACATTTCACAAACAAACTATATTACTATGTTACATAAAGGTAATATCTGGAAAAAAAAGCATAATAGGGGCACTTTAAATATTTGTGACCCGTGCTGGCAAAAGGAGTCAGAATGCACACGGGACAATTTCGAGCTAGTGAAAGAAAAAAAGAAAAAAAGAAAAAAAGAAAAAAAAAAGAAAAAAAGAAAAAAAAAAAAAAAAAAAGATTTTGAAGTTCACACAAAAATGAGTTCATTAAGCCCTTGTCTAGCGATCCCAATGCTCCAAATAGCAATTAAACATCTAAAAGTATCTTTATTTGTACGTTTTCAGAGAGGAGTACCTTTCCTTTGTCCATGAAAACGATCTCACTCGCACTGACTGACAGATTCGACGCGTGCGCACAAAGACGCCTCAGACAGCGTGCGATCCCGATATACACACATACACAGAATTACAGTATTTCAAAATATTCTTGGAGAGTATTCACGCAAACATTATCTGTTATGTCTTATGTGAACGTATGGTTAACTGTTGTGGAAAAACATCTAATGTGTTACATTATTTTAGATCCGTGCGGTACAGTAGGTCTTAATATATAGGCTGTCTGTTTCATTAATGTTAATCAAACAATTGTGGTATCATGGAAAAAAAAGTTGAATATATATTTTTCCTATAGATATTTGGTGTTGACTTGGTGTGTGTCAAATTTGGTGTTATTACTAGGGATTTTAAGGTATGGTTGCTAGGTGATTTTGTTTTGGAACCTTCAGAAAACGAACTAGACTTGCTGACTCTATTGACTTCAAACAGGTGCAGCTCAGTCATTTTTTGTCTGATTCAAACAAATCATACATCATTTTTTATATAGAGAATGTGAACAATAACAAATAAATACATTTGCTCATTGCGACTTATTTTGCCAGCACGGTTCACATTTTTCTCTTTATTTAGAGAAAACATGCCTTGATCTTTTTTTAACTAATAATGTGTTTTAGTTCTTACATTAAATATGAAAACCCCATGAAAGAGAAGAAATTATGATAGAAATCTATTATTGCTGTATAATAAGATTCAATATAATTTTAATTTCAAAATATAGCTGCAAGCAGCAATTATCGGGGCCAAGCACAACAGAAGCAAACAAGCAAGCAAGCAGCAAACCAACTGCAAAAATGAGTAAAGACATTTGGAGACTTTGCTTGAAAACCCACATAAATACATTGAGTTGTATAGAGCCAATTTCATGTTTTGTTCAATTATAGCGCCACCAAGTGACACAACCCCGCCAATTATTTTATGTGTCCTCAGAGTGCGCCCATACATAAGCATGTCAAATTTGGTGACAATACAGACATGAGCATACAAAAAATGACCAATGCGCAACTTTGATTGCATTTTTTTGCCACTTAATATCAACATTTTGACATTTGGCCATTAGCATGCAGTCAACCCGCTATGATTACGATTTTCCTACGGTGGTTTCGTCTCGATTGGACTAGCGGTTTCAAAGATATTCGCAAAAGTTTTTTAAGCGCTAAAACGCAACGTTGCACTAACCATAAGGCGAAACCTAGCATGTTTGGTATCATTGGACTCGGCAAGGATTCAGCAATCTAAGGAGATGAATTGCGTAAATGCATAAATATTTTTGGTCCGAAACTTCTTAGGCTGACCCATACCGAGTTGCGCAATGATACGTTCATGTGTTCATAAAACACAGCATTTTACTACAAAATTCAAGATGGCCGTCTGAAGATGATCTGGTTAAATTTTAGGAGGAGTTCGAATTGAATCATCTTTAGCCACGGAATCAGAGGAAAAAGAATTTTGTTTCTAGCCCTTACGGTTCAAAAGTTATTAGCATAAATATGAGTGCAACTTTGGACAGTTGATAGCGCTAGAGGGGTTGAGTTAGAGACTCCAAATTTGCTATGGTGACATTTCAGACTGTCCTCTATCTGTGTGCCAAATTTCATAACTTTCCCGTAAGCGGTTCTATGGGCTGCCATAGACTCCCAAGGCGGAATAATAATAATAATAATAATAATAATAATAATAATAATAATAATATGAACACCAACGATTACAATAGGTGTCTATGCACCTTCGGTGCTTGGCCCCTAATGATTTCATTTGGGTCTGACTTTTCTTCTGTGTGAACAACATTCCACAGTTTCAACTGACAGAAGAGCTTTTAGAAAAATATTTTGGTAAATTAGGACTAAATTAGGAGACAAAAGAAATTTCTTGCAAGTTTGTAATTTTTGCACATCATTTTGAACATGCCTCAATGTGATTTGATGCCTTTTTTTGTTCTTAGAATATCAGTTAATAGCCGACAATTATCAAAATAATTGCAATGCGAAATATGTAGCTCTATTCTTCACACTGTTAGATCTGTAATTTAATGTAAATGTATTAGGTGTCTTACGGTCTCTGTTCCTGTTGTAGTTCTGTAGAGGGTCGTAACCAGTCTCCTGCTCGTCCTGCTGCAGCGGGTGACGTGTTTCAAAATTTGGGTGCTGCATGTCCTGAAAAACCACAGAGAGAGCTGAAGACACAATCGACATTACAGTACAAAACAAGAACTACATCTACATCTACACAGGTATTGTGTGGATACTCACTTCTCATAGGCCTGATCACAGTGGAGACCACAGTCCAGTAACCATTAATCTGACAACAAACAACAGAGCAAAACAAATGAATAAACAGACAGAGCCTAAACTAACAATATTAATGGCTTGCATATTAACCTGTTGGATAGCATGAAGCAGTGCGACGGAAACAACAAACAAACAAATGAACAACTGACAAAATGTCTTCATCATCAATTTTTTCAGGGCCGGTTAGGAGTAACTCAAATCAAACATGGCAGATATACCCCAGCTTTTATTATGTCTGGTTAGTTTACAGCAAACAGATTTTGTTTGTTTGGATTAATCACATTGTTTAATTTTAGGCAAAGTTTAGCTGCTAATTGCGGCACAGAATATAAATGCATTTCATAGCCAGCATGTTTCTAAATTCACAACAGCAACTTTAATGAAGAGTGCCAGCAGCACTTCTTTAAATAACGTTTAACTGGATTGTGTATGGGTGAGTGTACCATTACCTCAGGATCATTATACCAGTAACACTTGTATTAATTTACCAGAATAACCAGCCATGCTAACATTTGACAGTTGTGCAGTGATTTAAAACATATAGTCTTGACTCAAACAAAGAAACAAAAACAGTGCTCATTTGATCTGTTGTATATGTGGTATCATTGTTCTGCAGTACTGAGGGGGTGTGAGCAAACACTGGCGGTGCCAAGCGCTGTTTGGAAGTGATTCCCAGCCATTTATAAACCAAAAATATCCCAGCTCAGACAATTCAGAACCAGACAGTGCTGATGTGACAGCATTAGCCACTAGAAAGTGGAAAAACCGGCATGTCTGCATTTTTCCTATTTTTAAACCTAAATACATTCTGCTGTTTTTAATGAAGTTGTATTTGGTTCCGAGTCTGACACACACAAACTCCAGCAAATATCCTTCATCAATTATGCAGATAAACTAATAAACACTGATCTCAAATTTCAGTACAACAACAGCCTGTGCAACTCATTCATTATGTATAACTGGGGTTTATTAGCTGATATATAAAGAAATTATGGAGGTGGGATGGTACAACAAACATAACAAATAACAAAAATCAACATCAAATCAATCAATAAAAAGAAATAAATAATAATAATAATAATAATAATAATAATAACGACTGCACCATATGTAAGCTAAAAGCATCACTCTTCATTGACAGTCATTGAAAAATTGTGTTTTTTGACAAAAAAACTAAATGTTAATGAGCAAATTATAAGTATTTCATTAGCAAAGATGACAGAATGTCCTGTACCAGCTGATTAACTGCTTTAGAGATGAATGGGAATGCTAACAGATAGCTTTCTCCAGCTATTATAGACCTCCTTGGCACAGCTCAATTAGATTTATGCATTAGCTCTGGTACAGTAGGAAAATCCCAGAATCCTCTGCAGTGAAGTACAGTGCAGGAAATTAGCATAAAGCCTCAGGGACAACTACAGGAATGATTAAGTCAAGACAGTCAGACACATGAATAATAATTAAAATATGCTAAACATTACAATAATAATGAACTGGACATGCCTCATACAAAGGAATTCAACTAAGGCATTCACAAAAAATATTATTAAGTAAAACAAATTAAAAAAAGTTTAAATAGCTCTCTATAATTAGCTAAATGATGTTTGGTTGGTGTAGCATGAAACTATTGCCTTAACGTTTAATCTGTTTCTAACACTGCAACGACTGCATTTACTGTCACAGCTGCAGGCTAAAGGCAGCACTGATGCAATCACTCCCCAAATGAATCCTTGCATATTTCATTAGCTATACACACGTGCGCAGTGAGCACACACACACACACACACACACACACACACACACACACACACACA
This sequence comes from Coreius guichenoti, assembly GCA_039654105.1. Classification (NCBI taxonomy): domain Eukaryota; kingdom Metazoa; phylum Chordata; class Actinopteri; order Cypriniformes; family Gobionidae; genus Coreius; species Coreius guichenoti. The sequence goes on along the minus strand of CM077184.1, from coordinate 13,974,575 downwards.
CACACACACACACACACACACACACACACACACACACACAACATGCATAAATATTTATCACTGCACCAAATAATTGTGGTGAGAAAATTTACTTGATTCAGATGCAGAAATTTCCTGTGCTTGTATAGCCTATGTGTATGTGCTTATACACATGCATAATCAATGAGAAAAGCTTGATTATGGCAGTATACATATAAATGTATATTAGGGTGGCCATTTCTATAACACCAAAAAAAGTACACTTTACAGGATTCAGTGAAGCCAGGATAAAAATGGAAAAATAATCAGATGTGTTTACATTTTTTTTTTTTTTTAATTGTTTAAAATTAAAAAAAAAATTATTATTGATAGATATTTGGTATATATCTTCAGTATCACATGATCCTTCAGAAATCATTCTAATATGATTATTTGCTGCTCAAGAAACATTTATGATTATTATCAATGCTGAAAACAGTTGTGTAAAGCATTTTTTTCAGGATTCTTTGATGAATAGAAAGTTCAAAAGAACAGCATTTATTTAATCTTTTGTATTAGAATGATTTCTGAAGGATCATGTGACACTGAAGACTGGAGTAATGATGCTGAAATTCAGCTTTGCATCACAGAAATAAATTACATTTTAAAATATATTCAAATAGAAAACAGTTATTTTACATTTTAATAATATTTCACATTATTACTTTTTTTAATAAAATAAATGCAGCATTGGTGAGCATAAGAGACTTCTAAAAACATTAAAAATCTTACTGATCAAAAACTTTATGAACGGCAGTGTAAAAATGTGCTGCATGCTAGAGCTGTCACGATGAAGGAATTTCCCTTGCAGTGATTTTTTTAAACATTTTTATTTATTTATTTATTCTTGCTATAAAGTGTCACGACGTGGTCAGCTGGCAGGAACATGAAGGAGTTCCAAAAGCAAAACAGGCTTAATAAGTAATCCAACTATAGCAACAAACAAGGAAATAATCAGTAACCAATGAAACTGAAACTAAACGGAGCGGAAAAACAGGAACTAAAGGAAACACAACAGAATGTCAAAATAAGGGTCCACATAACAGAACATAAACCTGAGAATAAACTTCTTGGACTATTGTTATATGTATAACATTGGCATTGATTCAATGCATTGACCAGTTTGTTTTTTAATGCCATGCCATGGCAAAAATTTATGGTAAAACTATATCAGGTTTTTACAATTTATTTTTGCTAAAAACTCTAAAACTATATTTGGTTTAACTTGGTTAAAAATTTCTTCAAAAGAGTTAACTAATCATAATCAAGGAATGGATTGGAGCTAGTGCTGGGCGCTATAACCAAAAATTTATAACACGGTATTTTTCAACATTATACCGGTTTTGCGGTATATGATCCCTATGCATGACCAGGTATTAACCGCATTTTCTACTGACTGAGAGAGGAAATACTGCAGTAGATTGACTTAGAAAGCCCTATTTTACTGTGAATGATGAGTGAATATTGTAGAAAAATTCCACACTAGAATTATTACAGGTTTGCAAAGCCCCACAAAATGATGCTGTGGGGAGACAACAACCAGGCACCTTATGCATTTTAAAAATCTAACCCTATATAACAACAAACTGCCAAAACAAGGGAGAAACACGGAAAAACACTGAAAATATTATTAGACCTCTTAAATACATTTAAGAGCACTACAGTCTCTGAACAAACGACACACGTCGGTTTACACAGAAAGAATAAAGAGTTACTTTTGCCAATTCTTTGAATTGTCAGTCTACATCATTGTCTTGTGTATCAGAATAATCCATCTGTCACGGCTGTATCAGTGTCCTTTGCACATATATTTCATTTGAAGAAGACATGATTAAATATGTGAGCATACACGGTGCTGGTTCATGTTTAGAGCACTAGAGTATATGAAAAATGTCAATAAAAAAACTTAAACGAGCTCACTCCGGTCTGTATCTGATCTATGATCCATGTGGTGAGCGTTGTTAAACTCATCACGGACCCAATGTCATGGACCCACCCTAATGTACATACACACGTGCCCATATACGGTAATATGATATATCATGATAATGAACATGTACTGTATAGTTATCGTGGGCACTTCAAAATACTGTGAATAATTTATTATTATGAATTATTTAGATTTTTAGAATACTTTTCCATCGACCAGTTAAAATGTACAACACTGCATGTGTGCTACGTCAAAGAGGCATGCACTCTTGGATGTAAAAAAAAACCCAACACGGATGAGAAGCATGAAAGGAGGTGTGAAGGAGACGCGCTGAATGAAAATTCACATTCACTTTCTGACAGTAGTGCTTATGGAAATACTAGGGCTGCACGATTATGACAAAAATCATAATTGTTGATTATTCCCTTGAAATTGTAAATGCGATAATTAATTACAATTATCACAATTTACATTGAATGAAGTTTGAATAGCTTTATACCATTGTTTGAAGCTATTTTTTATATGAAAATAAGCTGAAAACATTCTTTCTGAAAAAAATCATTGCTTTTGTATAGCATTAAGCTCAAATGTCAACTATACATTGGTTTGATTTCTTTTTTAAATTAAAAAAAAAAAAAAAGTTAAAATATGCATGGTATTATAATGTTATACTAAAACTAAAATGGAAAAAAAACCTTAACCTGTAGAAAGAAAAAAAAAAAGACACTTAAGCATGCAGAATAATGTAAGTGGACATTTTTTGCGCCTTTGAACGATTATGTAATTGTGGCATCCGTAATTGTAATCACGATTAGGAAGCCCTAGCGTATACCATGATAAAAACTTCAGCAATTATTGTGATATGAAAACACAACTGTGTGTGTGTTTGTGTGTTTTAGATAAAGAAATGAGGAACCAAAAAACTACTGTGAGAATGATGAAACAGAAACCTGTGCAAAACCAAATTGAAGCAACGGAACAAACATGACTCACAAAAGTAAACGTAACAAGAAAAAAGTCATATGCATAAATAAGAATGCTAAAATAAAGTTATTTTAGACTAGTAAAAATTTGCACAGTATTTTGGGAATTAGGATCAAAATATAATCCACCGAAAATTTAAGGAGTTTCATAAGACAAAACCTAGCTCATTACACCAAAACACCTGTGGGTGCAGCAGACGGTAGCAGAGGCCCAATAATGAGGGTTACAGAAGCAGAGCAGATCCAAACCTGTTTAAACACTCACATGCCTTCACTTCATCAGCCAATTACAGAGCAGACCTCCTCCTGCACCAATCACATGACTCCTAGGAATTCAACAAGCTACTGGATGAACTCAAAAACCCAACATTATGAAAGCGTAATACATTAGCGCAGAAATATGCTTGGTCATAATATAAGAGCTGTACATAATTAAGAAAAGCATGTTCACATATTAAAAAACGCTACAGTCCGGTTCTGTAATAAACATGCAGTCACACACATTGACAACCACAAACACACACCCTCTTTTTTGGCTGAAAAAGCTCACTATAAACTGCAAAGTGGAGAAACTGAAAGGTCCTTTCCAATATTACAGGACTTTAAGAGAACATTTTTCTTCAAACATAAATTAACCAAAGGCCATTAAGTAATTGTAATCCGACATGGTTTGTAAGAGTTAGATAGTGCATCATGACAGGCATTTAACTCAGAAGTGTGTGTGTGTGTGTGTGTGTGTGTGTGTGCGTGTGTGCGTGTGTCTAAACAGGCGGCAAACTGGTCTTGTGATGCCATGGCAAGTCTTTTTCTGTTGTTCAGAGTGACTATGTGCCCTCAGGTCCAAAGCCAATCATATAGTCCTTCAAAGATCATTCTGTCCTACTTCACAAATAGATTATAATGTCAGCCTACATACAAAACTAAATCAAGAATATTAAAGGAGAAAGAGGAACCATGATCAAATCCTCAATGAATTCTCAGCAGGAGCGTCACTAAAATTCAGGTGGCGCAGGACAAAACTGTTGGCAAAGAAAAAAATAGTTACGTTTAACTACTCTATATAAATGCTTGAATGTTGAATGTAAAAATGTTGTATTTATTATCAGCATCTGATTATCTAATATTGAAAATAGCTAATAGCTTAAAGAAATAAAAAAAAGAACAAATCTTGTTTTTTTTTATTGATTATTGCAGTATTTATTATAAAAGATTTATCCATGCACATAATTTTCTTTTAATTCAAATTAAATTTAAAGGGATAGTTCACCCAAAAATGAAAATTATCCCATAATTTACTCACCCTCAAGCCATCCTAGGTGTATATGACATTCTTCTTTCAGACGAATACAATCAGAGTTATATTAAAAAATGTCCTGGCTCTTCCAAGCTTTATAATGGCAATGAATGGCTGTTTCTGTTTTGAAGTCCATAAAAGTGCATCTATCCATCATAAAAGTAATCCACACAGCTCCGGGGGGTTAGAACTTTACAAACTTTAAACTGTATTTAAAACTTTACAAACTGTAATCTCTAACTTCCGCTAACTGTCGTACGCGCGTTCACGAGAGACTCGCGTTCCAGCGTATGACGTAGGACGCTCCGGTGAGAATATGCTAGTTCTCGCGACAACCAAGTTTTGTTTTGCTCTATCCTCTGCGCTTCCGCGTTCGTCACCGGAACTTGCGCTACGCCTGCGTCCTACGTCACGCTGGAACGCCAGTCTCTCGTGAACGTGCGTATGACAATTAGAGGAAGTTAGAGATTACAGTTTGAAAAGTTTTAAATATGGATATTTTTCTTACACAAACGCATCGCTTTGCTTCAGAAGGCCTTTATTAACCCCCCGGAGCCGTGTAGATTACTTTTATGATGGATAGATGCACTTTTATGGACTTCAAAACAGAAACAGTTATTAACTGCCATTATAAAGCTTGGAAGAGCCAGGACATTTTTTAATATAACTCTGATTGTATTCGTCTGAAAAAAGAATGTCATACACACCTAGGATGACTTGAGTGTGAGTAAATCATGGGCTAATTTTCATTTTTGGGTGAACTGTCCCTTTAATTAAAATAACTTCCTCTTGCAGTGACATCTCTTCTGTTCTCTGATGATGTGTTCACTGGCGCGAGGGCGGGACAACCTGTCACTCACATGAGATCACAGCAATAGCAAATCACAACCATTCAATCAATTCCCGATGGACAAAAATCAAGCCCAGTCCTACATTTTTCATTGTTCGAGAAGCCAGTTCACTCGGATATATATAACAGTAATTGAGCAAAGACAACTTCTGTTTCATGCCGACTTTAATAATACTTTTCTTCTGTACTTACAGTAAACATAATATTAAACAGTTATCCATGTTCTCTTTTTTAAGTAATAATGGCCATATATCAAAACTGTAACCACCTATTTAGGGCTGGGGGAGACCAAACATAAAAAATTAAGAATCAACCATTAAAAACCCACATAAGTTATTCTGATATTTAGGGGAAATCTGTCCCACTCAATGCCTATGGTGGTACATATTTCAGACATGAGAACTAAGATTTCATGAAGCATTCCTAACCAGAACTAAAAATAGAGGAAAAATATAGCCTTCAATAACATCAGTTACTAAACAAAACACAACATCTTCCCCAATGCCAGGATAAAAGAATGGAGAGAAAAATGAAAGGATATGTATATTACATCACATAGACATTGAACTTATGTGCACTGTGAACTTACAGGCACCCTAGAGCCTAAATATCAAAGACAAATTTCAAAGTGGACGTTATAATCACTCATATGCATTTCCCTGACGCTTTACGTCATAAAACAGGTTAAAAGCAGTGTCGAAGTTGGATTTATTGATGGAGCTCTTGAGTCTAAAGGCCTAACGGGGCTGGCAGCTCCACACTTCCGATATGAATCATTGCACAACTTTTTACACTGTTGTTGTCGCTGCGTTTGGTTTTGACAAGCACTCCGACGATCGTAAACGACAGTTTCAATGCAGTAAAGGGAATTCAGCTCACATATTTACCTGCAATGCTTCACGCGGGTCTGCCCATCCTGCCCTGTGCAGTCTGCATGTAAACACTAGCGCGAGTCAGGCGGATGTGCTGCAGAACAGCTGATCAGGCACGTGACTCCGGACGGGAAGCCGCTGTGCGCGAATTCAGATATCACAGGTTAGAAATGTGCGCGATATTTGATCGTTATTTTGATGGAAAGTCAGAAATAACTCGTTTTATACAAGAGCTGTTGGTGGATTATGGAGAGATTTTTCTTTATATCACCAAAAAGCCACCATATATCTTATATAAACAAGTGATTTTCGAGATATGGGAAAGCACATCCCACTTTACCTGCCATTAGTTTTTGAAATTAATTTGATTAATCTTTGAATTTAATCAGAGATTATTGCTAAAAATGTTCGTAACACAAATGTACCATCTCATTTGATTTTTACAAGTCCATAAACGCACCTGTCACTGACTCCTCAGACCATAACTCAATTCTTTAAATAAGCAAAACAGACATATAAAAAAAACGTTACTCATATGTTCTGAGTTTTTTTTTTGTTTGTTTTTTTTTTAATTCTTTTTAGAATATTCCTCTAATTTTTAATCATAAGGTGGTTTTACTCTACTCTTTGTCAACAATGTCAGATATTTATGAAAACGTATGTAATTGGACAATATCAAAGTTTTATTATTTTTAGATTTTTTTTTTTTTATCTTTAGATTTTTAGATATTTTCCTTAATTTTAAGGACATCATGTTAGTATCTAGCAAAATAAAGTGTGAAATGGAAAAAATGGATTTTTTTTGACTGTGGTGACGTTAGGAACTATCCTGTATTCCCAAATATTTGACACATTTCTTTTGTCGCAGATAGTGTTGACCCCATATAGAGTGATAATTGTGAGAAAATGGAAGCAGCAGGTGGTGAAAGTGTCTGAATAATTAAAAAGAAAAACAAAATTTAAGATAGTAAGAAAATGCTAAGGGCAACAGCATTGTCAGTTCTAACGCTAATTAGTATAAAAATGAAGTTATAATCGAGAATAGCATCACAGTAAACATCCATATAAAGCCCATTTTCATTCTGGTACTTGAATAAAATGGCTTTAAACATAATGAACAATACAAACACTACATATTTATTGTAATTCATTAGAGAGAGAATTATTCACTGTAATTCAAAGTGCTGTTTCTTTTGTGATTTGTTCTATTGACAATAATACAGTAATGTGCTGTTTGCTTCTAAACATATAATACATCACGGTTGCAGGGTCTCTGGCAACAATCTTGTAAAAGATAACACTGCCTGGCTGAATATGCCACTATTAACACTGATTGATGTTGCCTGCCTGCAGAGATACAGTTGAGGATTTGAGCAGAAAATGGGACAGACAATAAATAATGCTACTATAAAATTGCAAATCATATTCATTTAGGGGTGTATATATTTCGCTAACAACCATTCAATTGCAATTCTTTCCTAAATTATGTGAAGCATTATGAAAATGGTGTCTCAGTTTGGTTTAGATATTATAATAACTCCATTTAATCAGCGTTTTTACACCCCTAATATAAATAGAACATTTATTTAGAAATAAGAACAATAATATTTAATTTATGCTTTCCGTGGCATGTCTGTTGTGAAATCCTCAAAATTCCACCTTTACAGTCCATCCAAAGTATGAGGTTTTAGCAAAACACCTTGTGCATAAAGGCACAACTGTAAATAGGCTACATTTAAATAGTTAAATTACCTGGTATTCACTGCTGTTTTTAATACACTACCGTTTAAAGGTTTGGGGTCGATAAGGTTTTTTAATGTCTTTTATGCTCACCCAGGCTGCATTTATTTGAACAAAAATACAGTAAAGACAGCAATATTGTGAAATATTATTACAATTTAAGTGTTTTCTAATTGAATATATTTTAAAATGACATTTATTCCTGTGATGGCAAAGCTGAATTTTCAGCATCGTTACTCCAGTCTTCAGTGTCACATGATCCTTCAGATCCTTCATTCTAATATGATGATTTGGTCCTTAAGAAAAAAATCTTATCAATGCTGAAAACAGTTGTGCTGCTTAATAATTTTCACATTATAAATTTCTTTAGTATCACTTTTGAGCTATTTAATGTGCCCTTGCTGGATAAAAATATTAATTTTATTCAAACAAAATGACCCCAAACTTTTGAACTGTAGTGTATGTATTTTTAGGAGTTTATGAATTGGCAGTAGGCGGGGCTATCATCGTGCTCCTCCTTACATGGAAGCTCCTCCTCTTCTTTAATAGTAATAATAAAACGAGTTTGTGTAGATGCATTCTGTTCCACCACACCAATGTCTTGTTTCCCTGTCATCATGTTTGCATTTGTCTTCTCATCTTTTTCCATTGTATCCCTGCATTCTTCCTCCGCCTCCATGTAATCATCTTCACTTTCCTCAATCACTCTTTCTCTGCTGTTGTCCTGTTCTTCCTGTCTAAGCCAGTTGTGACCATTGAAAAAACTGAGAACAGCCTCTTTGGCTACACCCAGTTGAGCAGATAGTGTATGAATGGCCTCTTGATCTGGATGTAGTCCCACTTCCTGAATGAAACTCTGCAGGATTGCATGGGCTTCTGGTGGTAAAGACCTGCCGCCAATATGTGGGCCAATGTGAGAGTCTCTGGGACCTCCAGTGATGAGATGGTGCTGGAGGAAGGGTTGATGGTGCTGAGGTGGAAGATTATGTAGTTGTTGGTGCTGCTTTAGAGGCACCACATGCTGTGGTATCACCTTTAGAAAATAAATATAGATAAGGTAAATAATTATGAGAGCAAATACTTCACAAACCAACAATTTTTTTATATATATTATGGCCTATGAACTATAATGTGCAGTCAGCAGTTGGACATTCATAATGTACTGTAATTGTTTGTGTGTAAGCCCTCACTTGCAGTTGTTCAGTCAGTGGTCTTGTGTGTTTTTCTGAGTAGAATGTCTGCCCAGTATTGCACTCTTGGTCATATATAACATCTCGCTCTGATTGGCTGAGATTTAGAAACTGGCGTATCAAAGACAGATTTTCCCAGAGTGTACGATTCTGAGGAGAAGGCTCCTCCTTCCAGCGCAGGAGCTCACACAGCCAGCCCTAACACAGACACAAAAACAGTGGGGTTCAAACATCTCAGACAATGTTGAAAATCTGATTCAAAGTCTAATTTAAACCTAGTGATTAATGTAATGCTTCAGGATTCTGAATATTTTGATGTAAAATGAATAAGAAATATTTAATTTATGCGTTCCGTGGCATAAATATTTAAATATATAATAAATATTTATATGTAGGAGATAAATATTTAATTTTCAAGAAATATTTAAAGTTCTGCAGTATTTCTAGGTCACTAGCAAAATGCTCAAAACAAGATTTTCAAATTCTCTCTCAAATTGTTATGCTGATAATTTAATTTGTTATGGGAAAGAAATGCAAAAGAAAAGCATTTCCACAATTGTTTAGACTTTTGGACCCTACTGTACATATTTTCTCATAAACTTGGGAGGGATACTACTTAGTTTTATTATATTCAAGATGTATATATATATATATATATATATATATATATATATAGTAGTGGCCAAAAGTGATATCTTGCCTAGGAAAACCCTTTATTCAAATATTATGAAACATTTGTTAAAGATTTTGTAAGCATATTGTGTAGTTGTGCTTGGAGTCAATTGTTTTACTTGTGATAAAGCAATGAATCATGCCAAATTTTGCAGACAGAAGGCTGTCACAAAAAAATTATGAACACCTGCAAAACAAGAGAGAACCAATGAATTATTAATAATAACTGATTATGTTGTTGTCAGTGTATGCTTTTTCCTGTGAGCTTTGTTTTTCGATGCATTTTTTGCATAGGAAAATAATACCTGTAGCTTTCCCTTTTTTCGCCAAATAGTTTTGTCAGATAAATACCTTGACCAAGTGTTTTGTTCTTCCCTCATATTTAAAATATTTCTATATCAAACTTGTAGGGTCATTAAAAACAAATCTCCCCTCCAGACATCAATTTTGGCCACTACTGTATGTATATTAGTCCTTGCATTCCTTGCATTCATATAAATATTTATTATACATTTAAATGAGTTTGAAATGTATATACCTTGAATGCAGTGTAAGTCGCTTTGGATAAAAGCATCTGCCAAATGCATAAATGTAATGTCTTGTAAGGTGTAATGTTTTTTTTTTTTTCCTGTTTAGAGATTTCTTGTGCAATCTGCACCAGTTTTAAGTCTAAGGGCCAGATTTGCTAAACAGTGCAAATTAGCGTGAGCGCAATTCCAAAAAAGCGCAGATGGCAGTAGAAAGCACGTGATCTACTGACGAATAGCAAATTAAAGGACACAGACGCAGCCGGTTCATTTCCATAATGACCAACACAATCTACCAAGAGCAGCACAAATTAGCATCTGGTTTAAGACATTGTTTTTTTGAGCGTTAAATAATGGCACAAATACCAGTAAATTGACTAGCTCAAACCTTAGTAAATCACCTTGCGTGATTAATTTAAATACTCTCCTCCCATAAATGTTGCGTCTGAAAGGGAAACTTCTACAAATGCATATGCAATAAGGTCAGATGCAAAAATAACCTTTTCAGTGCTAATTTTCCACTACGTGTCTTTGCGCTGTAAATCTGGCCCTAAGTGTATTAGATTCCTTCAGTACACATGCACACACATGTACCTGACTCTTGGCTGCAGAGACTTTTGCAAACAAGGCCTGTGACACTTTGGCTCGTCTCATTTCCTGCTGTATTTCTTCATAGATGCCGTAGTTGATTCCAGAATCATCGCATTCCACTTTCACTACAATCTCCTTGGAAACAGGTGAAAGTTTTGTCTGTAGTGAGAGATTTTTTTTATGACAACAAACAAACATGGTTATAGACATTAAAAAATGGCACTTATTATTATTAATTTATCTGCATTAGATTGATCTGCACTGTCTATTGAGATTATAACACATCTTAGGTCCATAATTAAATTTGAATGACAGTGAACCTGAATGGGCAGAGGTGAGCTGGTATTGGTGTTGTAGGTAGTGTTGAGGTTACGCTCTCTTTCCTCCAGATAGATGGAGTCCCTCTGGCTCTGTGGCAGTTGCAGGAAGGCCTGCATGGCTCTAAGGTTAACTAAAAGAGACTGAGACGCGCACCGTGGGTCTTCTTCCTTGCGCAAGATCTCCGAAAGCAGGCCCTGTTGCAAAATATAATTTACATTTAATCATTTAGCAGATGCATTTATCTAAAGCGACTTACAAATTAGGAGAACAATAGACGTAAATAGTGCAACAATATGCAAGTGCTATGGCAAGACCCAGTTAGTCTAGCACAGTACACATTGCAAGGGTTTTTGTTTGTTTCTTTTAATCAGGGAAAAACACTTTAATATGTGTACAGATATACAACATTTAAGAGGTATGTACACACACACAACTAAAAAATAATATGATAAAAAATTGTAATATATATTAGAAATTATATATATTAGATATAATATTAATATATTAATAAATATATTATTAGAAACCTCTAATAAAAAATAAAAGAGTTAAGGCCTGTTCGCACCAAGGACGATAACTATAATGATAAAGATATAGTTTTAAAAATCATTTTAAATGTAAAAGAATAGCATAGTTAGCACACAACTATAACGATAACGGCACAGAAAAACTATATCGTTGGAATGACTTTCACAGGAATTGTTCCAGATGATTAACAGCCAATCAGAATCAATCCTGCTTTAAAGAGCTCAAGCATTTAAAGTGGCAGATGACATAACTGCAGCGCATGCAGTGGTGGACGAAGTAAACAAATCAAGAATTGGTATATATGTATAATGCTGCCTTCACGTGCTATCATAATTCCCACTTCAGAAGTCGTGATTACGAGCTTGTTGCATTCAAGTGCTTTGTTGTCGGAATGAACAGGAATAATGGAGGACACCAGGTTTATTCTTGCCTATTTATTGGGAAAATCTTATTAAAACCAAAATTATATGTAGTGTCACATGCACTGACAACCATATAAACATTTTAAATGCTATCCAGATAGTCCGCTTTTTTGACGATTCTGTAATTTCGGTCAAATGCAGGCTATTTTCGCTGTGTATAAAACATGCAATATGCTTCAAATGATTACTTGTATATGACAAGACAAGACAAGACGATCTAGCTGTTTTGGGGAAAAAACTATTAAATCATACCTGTCACAACAGTAGTTCTCCCCGCCACTATGTTTAACGTTTATGGCACGCCCATCTCGGGAATTTGGTTATCAAAATTATTTCCGAACTTCCCAGTGGTAAACATGACATCAGAGGGCATTCATGTGCAATTTTTACCTAGGAAACTCATTTACGATAATTCCCTAATAAATAAAACCCTAAAAGAATATTACTCCAGTGTAAGTATAAGTATTCATTTTTAATTTTACTTGAGTAAAAGTACAAAAGTACTTGATTTTAAATGTACTTAAGTATTAAAAGTAAAAAGTACTGATCGATGAACCATGTTTATTAATGGGACTTTACAACCTTACAAGACAGTACATTTACGCATTTGACAGACACTTTTTTTCATCCAAAGCAACTTACATTGCGTTCATGGTATGGTGTATGGCATGTACATTTCATACATATTTAAATGTAATAAATATTTATATGATTTGAGGGAATGCAAGGACTAATATAAATGTATATACCGTAATATAATGATTTAGCAGAAATTCTGTTGCATGAAATTCTACCATGTTACCTGAGTCCTGTTAATGGCCACTCGTGCAAACACCGCCTGGGAAACCCCCGCCCTCTTCAACTCCTCACGAACCCAATGGTAAATTTCCGGTGACACGTCGGTGACAGGTGAGGGACATTGAGTAACTGTAGGTGGGGACACATTGCATTTTGGAGGAGTCCGTAGTGGTGCAGGATGAGGCCCGTGTGAGTGTGTGTGAGCGTGTGTGAGAAATTGAGACATGGCATGCTGCTGTGAGAGGAGCTGAGCCATCACCAGACCAGGCATTCCAGCCTGCATCTGGACAACAGCACGTGACTCCGCCCCGCTGTCTTCCATTGGTTGCTGGTACATGGTGGGCTGGCTGGAAGATGAGGGTTGGTTGCAGTGCCTGTTCATGTCACCTGAGGGGAGGTAAAATCTTTAGTGACTCAATATTCATATTAAATCAATGGGGCCTATTTAAAATTCACAGCAAAAATCATCTTATTTACAGCAGAAGTTAGATGCCATCTGTCATATCACATATGCAGTTATTTTAATTTACTAAACTACCATTGAATAGTTTGGGGTAAGTAAGATTTTTTGTGAAACAAATGAATACTTTTATTTAGCAAGAATGCATTCATTTGATCAAAAGATGTCTATTTCAAATAGAAATGCTGTTTTTGAGCTTTCTATTCATTAAAGAATCCTATAAAAATGTAGCACAGTTTCCAAAAAAATGACGAAATATGAACCGTTTTCAACAATGATAATAGGAAATGTTACTTGAGCACCAAATCAGCAAATTAGAATAATTTCTGAAGGATCATGTGACACTGAAGACTGGAGTAATGGCTGCTGAAAATTCAGCTTTGCCATCACAGGAATAAATTACATTTTAAAATATATTCAAATAGAAAACAGTTATTTTAAATTGTAATAATATTTCACAAAATTACTGTTTAATCAGACAAATGCAGCATTGGTGAGAAAAAAATTGCACTGGCCCCAAACTTTTGAACAGTAGCGAGTGGACAACAATGGACAACAATTTGTAATACCTACTGCATTAACAAATGTTAACGAATTAAACCTTATTATAAATTGTTACTAAAAACAAAACAAAATGGCTACTTCAAGAACAGAGAGCTGTAAGTGCATGTGAATATGTGAGCTATGTTTAGAAAACATACAGTAAGTTGCTACTCACCCGTCATAGATTTTGCCCTCTTGTAGTGTTTGTACCACTGGCCGAACTCCTGACATCTCGCAGCAGAGATGCTGGCGTAGTAAGTGCCGTTTACCACTGATGAAATCATGCTCTTTCAAACAAAAATACCAGACAAGTCAATATGTGTTCATGTGCATGCAAAAAGTGACAGTAACAGGAATGTAGTAATTGGATATACTGAATTAGGCCTTGAAGTGTGCCTTGACTAAATGTGTCCAGAAAGGATGTGCTAAAGGTTTTTGTCTCCTTGCTAAATAGATTTAATAGCTGGTTCTCAAACTAGGGATGGCTCTTAATGGTAGGGTGTATTTTTCAATGGAGAGCGCTATAACCATGAGATACGAGGCAATTAACCCTATTTTATTCCTGTAGCTACAGGTACATGCAATTAACTGTGTTCAAGTTAGCATACATGTTATATGGATGGTGTACTGCAGAAATAGTGTATTTACAGTGTCTAATTGCGTACCACTTTTGTTGTTAATGTGTACCTGCGATAATGGACACTCTTTAGCCAGTGTGCTCTGATTCATTTCTTTCAGCAGCTCCTTTAGGGCATTTCTGACAGTTGAATGAGTCCACTGCTCAGCAGGTAAGTCCTCTAATTTAGAAACACTAAGAGAGAGAGAGAGAATGTGTGTGAGTCAGTGAGAAAAAAACTGCAAAAATTAATTACACTGTGGGGCATTAATCACAAATAATTATTATTTCACAAATAGCTATATTATTATGTGTTTATCCTCAAAACTTTAATAACTATAATAACTTTTAATAATTTTTAAATTAGTTTTAATGCTAAATTACCTGTGAAAAATTAATCATCATAAATCAGAACTGCTTTAATTTTGCAGAGAGTAGTTCATCATTCTGATAAGCCTATTTGCTAAAGCCCAGAGACAAACGTGACCCTCAAAGTAAGTGTGTGTGAATGTTGTACCTGTGTAGCTTTATTCTTAAGGTGATGACATGGTAAAGGTCCTGTAGCATGTCTCCTACTGTTGCGTCAGATGTGTCTGTCACAGTGGACAAAGCCACAGGGTTCCAATGGCCAACTTGAACCTGACCTAAAGCAGACATTAATAGTATTACTATATATGACTACTATACTGTATATCATAATGTAGTTCCTGACCCCCATTTCCTTTTCTTTGTCTGGATTCTGGAGTTCTTATTTTTATTTTCTGACAACCTTCTGAGCTTTTTGATCTTGACTAAGTTCTCTCATTTACCATCAGTTTTCTGCACTTTTTTCTCTATTCTTCCTTGTACCTCATATTACATTTTTGAATTACTTAATTATTGTATCAAATAAAGCATAAGCATTGAAATTTAAAATTCTTCCACATAAGGCATATATGTTATGTTAAAAAAAGTATTCAGTACAGGTTAACTTAAGTTGTGTGAGATTCGACCACCTAAACATTTTTGCAATGTTGATGCATTTTTATTTATTGTGTAATTTAATTGTGCAGCCTTTTCAGTGTCTAAATTGTCTAAGGTGCTGTCCAGAGGTTTGGGGGGCAGCAAGAATTTTATTTTTTTTATTTTTTTTGGAAAATGTAATATTTTTTAATCAGCAAGGATCCATTAAATTGATGAAAAGTGATAGTAAAGACTTACAGAAGACTTATATTTTTACAAAATGCTGTTCTTTGTAACTTTAGTTATCACAGAATCCTGGAAAAATGTATCACGTTTCCACAAAATAGCAGCACAACTGTTTTCAACATTGATAATAATAAAAAATGTTCTTGAGCACCAAATTCAGCTTTGCCATCACAGGGGTAAATTATATTTTAAAATATATTAAATTAGAAAACAGTTATTTTAAATGGTCAAAATAATTCACAATAGTAACAGTTTTTACTGTGTTTTTTAATTCAATGTGCCTTGGTAAACATAAGCAACTTCGGTCCCACTTTATATTAGGTGGCCTTAACTACTATGTACTTACATCAAAAAATAAGTACAATGTACTTACAGTGTGCATATTGTATTGCATAACACTTTTGCTGATATTGAGGTGGGATACGGGTAAAGTTAGGCACAGGTGTGGTGGTATGGGTAGATTTAAGGGTAGGGTTAGGTGTAAGGGAAGTGTCAACGGTGTAATTATAAATGTAACTACAGAAATTAATTACAGAATTAATTATATGCAGGTGTAAAATGTAAGTACAATGTAAAAACATGTATGTACACAATAAGTGCATTGTATCAAATGATTAATTAAAATGTTAGTACATAGTAGTTAAGGCCACCTAATATAAAGTGGGTCCGAAACTTCTTTCCAAAACATTAAAAAAAATATTAGAATTTTTGAATAGTTTATGTGTAATGCATATAATTGAAGATCATATGACGCAGGTAGTTTTTTTTAGTCCCTTTCCTTCAGGCTTACATATTCAACTTGAATTAAGCGTAAATGATTCATTAGTGTGTGTGTACCTGTAGCCAGAGCCGCTGCAGTGTGTGTGTATCCCAGCTCTTGCAGTGCAGCCTCTGTAATCTGGCTGAACAGCAGGTCTCTCTTCAACAGCACATATTCTGCATGCTCCGTCCTCTTCCTCTCTGAGGGTGGGACATCACTCTGCTCCACCATACAGAAAACAGGAAGCAGACTGCCTGTGTGGACAGAAAGGAAGAATATGATCATTCAGACATCTTATGAGCAGACATGGCCCTGTATCTTTGTGTATGTCTGTGAATGGATACCTTTCCTCCTGTTAGTTTGTGACGATGTTATTTGTTTGGGGGCCAGGCTCACAGGTGTGACTCCAGGTACAGATAGATCTCTTGAATTCTCCATACGGGCCATTTTACAGGGAGGATAAGAGGGTTCACACAGGACCGGCCCCTGGGTGCTACTAGTCGTAGCCAAATGGTCCATCATTATTTTTAAACTCAGCTCTCTACAGAAAAAAATAGTGAGGAAAGGAGGAGAGAGATGCTTTGGAGCTACTGTATCTTTATAAACATACATGTACATCCCAGTCCACTCCATCCCTGTCCTTCAGGCTTACATATTCAACTTGCACTGAGCGTAAAATATTAATTTGTGTGTGTGTGTGCGGAACAAACCCTGCTGAACAAAACCATTTTAAACAAGCATATGTGCCTATTAAACCATCCTGACCAGGCTCGGAGACCTGCTAAACCCAGTAAACCAGCTTAGGATGGTATAAAATGGACAGGCTGGACTGTTGACTGGTTCTTCTGGACAAGGGTTTGGCTGGTCAGGCTGGGAGACCAGCTTGCCTCCCAGCTAAACCAGGTCGGTCAACCATATTAAACCAACTACGACCAGCAAACCATCTTAGGCTGGTTTTACGTGTTTTTTTTCAGCCGTGAAGCGCTGCTACAGGTGCTGCATATATGCCCAATCTGTGACACATAATGGTCTTTTCTTTATAATTCCTCTGCCATATAATTTCAGTCACTTACTTTACTTACTGTGGTACTGTTTTCCGGTGGTTTATAATCCTCCAGACTGGTATCCGAACATGCCGACAGATCGAGCGCGCGTCCCAGGATCGCTCACTAACAACAACACTGGCTTCAGAATCAACGCGCTGGTCCGGGGACAAGAGACTCGAGAGCGGGTTTATTTCATGAAGAAAGGCTTTTGTTCGTAGTAAACGGGGAAATCAGACACATTAAAATCAACAAAACGAGGGTTACACCGAGGAAAAACCGCTCGTATAATATAATGTGCAAACACAGATCCGTAATTAAATCTCTAGGTGGCCCCACAAAGCAGTATCAATGTGATGTCACCAAGTGCGGACCAATCAGCTCCTAGCGGAAGTGGCTTCTCACAGACTACATGACTATGAAAGTATGGCAAGCCATTTTAACATTTAATATTTGATGTAATAAGCTTCATTTGAGTTTTGACTGGTCAGATCTGATCTACAACTTTAACTAGTTATTTCCATTGGCTTACATCGGAAAGAAGGGAAGAGAAGCTATTTTATTTAATTGCAGAATTCCGTGTACAATAAAAGTGTCACGCGCTGGACGCCTGCTGCTGCTTCAGCTGACACACAGTCGAAATGTCCAAATAAAAAGGTGTGTTCAACAAGCTGAAAGAAGTCAAACCATTTCTTTGTTGGAGACGTTTAAATGTAACGAGTTTTATTGTTATCATTTTAAACATTTTAAATATTCACTTTCCCATGGCCACAGAGGGGAATCAGAAATTGCAGGTCACAATCAGCGGACAGACACCGACACTCTGTTTTTTATATATATTTATTTCAACACACAGAAGCTTGTGAACAGTTTTGCAGTTCTGCTAATTCACAAGCCGACAAACTGTGAGAGTCATACTCGCAAAAGTTAGGCTGTTAATCGTTAAACCAAACAAAATACAAAACTTTCAAAAACACCCATGCGATTATTTTATTGAGTGCTAGGCAGGGTTTAATCAGTGACATCATTAGATTTGCTCTCCAGGGTCTTCTCATCACCCCCTCAACCTGTTTCCCTTAGTGTTTTTACACTTAGAAAAGGCAAAAAACGTATTATATTGAGTTACTATGGCAATTTTCCATAGTAAAATTTTCCAAATTGATTATTATAATTTTAGTCACTTAATGATAAATGTAGGAATGTATTAACTTTTACAGAAGAAATGGGAATTAATGTTTTAACATTGTTAAATTATGTTGCACTACTGTTAACATTTTGGGGTCTGTAACATTTTTTGGTTACACTTTATTTTAAGGTGTCCTTGTTACAGTGTAATTACACATTTAAGTACTGAGTAATATTAACAACGTACTTACTATAGGGTTAGGGTTTGGTGTAGGGCTAGTTGTAACCGTACAGTACAAAATTATTATTTTTTTTACTGTTTTTGCACATGTAGGCCTAACATGTAACAAAGACACTGTAAAATAAAATAAAAGGTTTCTGATTGTTTTTAATGAAATGAATCCCTTTTTTCAAATTTAGTTTATTTAACAGGGACCATGCATAACACAGTTGTTGTGCGAGCTATAAAAGCTAATTTGCATCTGTGGTCCCTGCAAAGGAGCATTAAATTGATCAAAAGTGACATTAAATACATGTATAATTAAAAAGATTATAAATATATATATTTTAAAATTTAAATATTAAAATATATTAATAATATATTATTATATTAGCTATTAAATATTTGATTAATATATTAAAATGAAGTTCTTTTGAACTTTTAGCCAAGAATACTGAAAAAATGTATCACGGTTTCCACAAAAATATTAAGCAGCACAACTGTTTTCAACATAAGAAATGTTTCTTAAACACCAAATCAGCATTTTAGAATGATTTCTGAAGGATCATGTGACATTGAAGACTGGAGTAATGACGCTAAAAATTTAGTTTTGCAATCACAGGAAGACAACAATTGTAATAATATTTTACATAATTACTGTTTTTATTTTTTATCAAATAAATGCAGCCTTGGTGAGCATAAGATATTTCTTTCAAAAACATTTAAAAAAAGTCTTACTGACCCCAAGTTTTTGAACGGTAGTGTATATCTAGTAACATTCTTAATTAGGTCCTAATATAAGTACACTTACAGTTTCACTATATTATTATTATATAAAAAATAGTAATATGTATATAAAAGCTGTGAGTAACGGGTGAGAGGCAATACAATGATTGTTTCAGTTGACAAAAACTGTTAATCAGCCTCATCAAGTGATCTCTGTGATTAATGCTTGTTTGCACCTGTGCACATGAAAGTCACTGTATGTGGCAATCATTCTTTTCCGTAATCTTAATCATAATGAACGGAGCTTCATTTGTGTCTTCATTTGCATGAGCCTGCGTATTTACAACCAAACCCATTCAATATGATTATATCACAATAAAAACTTTATTTTCATCATATTTATAAAAGCATGATTTACAAGGACTTTTTCCACTACTGTGTTAAGCCTGCATCAACACACAAGAAACAGGCAGATATATGATTGGATTATTATAATATGTCAATTTCTCAAGTCAGCTCTCTAGTGGCTAATCGTATATCAAAGATTGCACCACAGCAGTAATGATGGTAATATTACCATAATGATATAAGAAAATTCGTAATAAATCCTCTGTTATGTCACTTTACTATAAATTGCTATTTATTTGAATGGTGTTTTCAGCACTGCCTCTTCACTTGTAGCAATTGTAAAAGGCACAAATTGTGGTATTGTGACCGTATGAACTGTAGAGGGCGCCATAGCCTGCAGTGTGTAATAGGCTACTTTTAAAAAAAGAAGCGTCGTTCTCCATCCTTTTGACCCATGCAAAGAAAATGATAACCTCTCATTTCTGTTTGGTCAGCTTTTCGTTCAACTATTTTGAGTAGGCCTACTAGCCAAGTGTATCATTGAAATGGGCTGCACCAATGGAAACTGCCAATTGAAATCAATAATTTCCCACTCATTGGTTCAAGCTGGTGCCTGCATTGACAGCATTTTTTTAATAGGATAATTATGTCATACACAAAATACAATAATACAGTAGGGGAACATGCCCCCCTTAAGAACAATGTGGCATATGATATACCGGTAAGTTTAGCATGTGCAGGATGATGATGCATCAGCAAATGTGTTATTATAGGAAATAAATAGAAACATTTGCTAATTTAGTTGTTATAGCACAAAATGTAAAATATTAAAACAGGAATGTATAAATTACTTTTGATATAATTCTTATTAATATTTATGTGTCATTAATGTAAAATACTAAATCAAATATTCTATTTAAAATTGTATTTTTTAAAAATTAGGTGAATAATAACTGATGACAGACAAAGCATAATCCCAGTTAAAAAAAAAGATTTATCTGAAAGGTAAAATTATTCTATGACTTATGTACATATCATATCAATATTTACATATTTTAATTGAAGATATGTCATAATAGAAACACTGTGAAATCAAATTCAATGATTTCACTCAATTACCCTATAGGTTTTAATTAAAGCAAAGATGTCTGAAATGTACATCTAATTCATGGAAATACTGAATCATATCACAATTAATTACAATAAATATTCGATTTAAAATAATAACACAAGTAACAACATGCCACTTGGCACCTTCTGTGACAAATCTGGGGGAGTCATCTTACCCCAAGGGTCTAATTTTATATTTTTACTTCAAAATAAAAACAATAACTTTTACTCCACAAATCCACAAATTCCTAATTAACAAATAGACACAAACACTTGCATATTCAACATAATACAATGTCATAGATCATTATTTTCCATTTTCTTTGGCAGACTAAATCTCACAAATGTTGATATTCAGATGCAATGTCAAAATATATATATTTTTTAAATTTAAAAATAGTGTAGCCATTCATCAAAAGTGCTGAGATGAGATTTTGTGCCATCCATTGTTAGGAGGAAAAATTAAAGGGTTAGTTCACCCAAAAATGAAAATTCTGTCATTAATTACTCACCCTCATGTCATTCCAAACTCGCAAGAGCTTCGTTCATCTTCGGAACACAAATTAAGATATTTTTGATGAAATCCGAGAGCTTTCTGAACCATTCATAGGCAGCAAAAAACAAACAAACTTTATTCAACAATTTCTTCTCGTCTGTGCCAGTCTCCTACGCTGTTGATGTAGTGTAAACAGTACTGCGCTTCCAGGATCTACGTCAGAACGCCGGCTCACCATTCGCTGATGCTGTTCATGTGAGAACCACAACGCATGCGTGTGATGCTGACGCAGGAGCTGGCCAATAATGAGCCGGCGTTCAGACGTTCAGACTGGTTTTACTATGTGAATAGCATAGGAGAATTACGTTGAAGAGAAGAGATTGTTGAATAAAGTCGTTATTTTTGAGGGTTTTTTTGTGCACAAAAAGTATTCTTGTCGCTTCATAAAATTAAGGTTGAACCACTGGAGTCACGGACTATTTTAACGATGTCTTTCCTACCTTTCTGGGCCTTGAAAGTTGCAACGACGTTGCTGCCTATGGATGGTATAGAAACCTCTCGGATTTCATCAAAAATATCTTAATTTGTGTTCCGAAGATGAACGAAGGTCTTATGGGTTGGGCATGACATGAGGGTGACTAATTAATAACATAATTTTCATTTTTGGGTGAACTAACCCTTTAAGGTGCTGGGGGTGTGGGTCATCTTGCCCCAGGGGGCATGTTACCCTATCTCTCAAACAAGTTCCTGGAGGCCTCTCAACCATACACATTTTGTATAGGCTATATCATTCTCAGATGTACTACATCAGCCATGCTGCCATTATCTTTTAATTCACGTTTTGATCTATTCTACAGCACGACTTGTTAACACCAATGTATGCCTACTGTAGTCGTTTTTGCTTAATACATTGTAGGTAAGTAGGCCTATGCATATTTGGACGTTGGTGGTGGGTCAGATATTCGACTTTTGGGGGCTTCCAGGACTTGCTTAGACCCTAAATGCTGTATGCAGCCCGCTGAGACCAGCTGTGTTAGTGTATTACCGTGAGGTGAAATACACCGTGCTCAACGCTGACTGAACTAGGACATACTGTAAGAATGATTAATTACCTTTATGTTAACAATGCACAAAAGTGGATAGGGTATGTATTTAATTTTTTTTTTTTTAATTTTGAACATTTTGTGTAATTTTGTTTGATTGTATTGATGGTTATCCCTTACAAAAAATATCATAAAATAGTGTTGTCTTTTATGTTTAAACCATATGTGGACTGAGGTCACCGGATCTCGGTATTTTTCCGAGGTTAGGCTAATAAAGGTGAAAAAATTGCATAATAGTCACTCGAATTTAGTGCTGCAAGGATATGCCTCTTGCACAGCACCAAGATAACCGACCTTCTCGTTTGAGCTGCCTCAGCAGTCTGTCACCGTCATCAATCGTCAATGTCAAAATATTTGAGATGACCAATCAAATCAACGTAGGCGGGCTTTATGTTCACAGAAGCTGCTGAGCGGAGTGGTGCTGCGTCCCAATTCGCCTACTTATACTACGTCCTAAAAGTATGTACTCTTTTTGTGAAGAAAAAGAAGAGAGTATGCAAGCTTTGGGACATACTACTTCGTCATCTTTAATGGACTCTGTTTTAACTGCCCTGTCAACCATTGTCACAGTTAAAATCCTCCACATTCAATTTAATTTCCTCCCGTATCGGAGAGCAATGTAGTAGCACGTTGATCTGCCATTCGTGGGTCTTTAATGCGGAGACTCTCCTCATGTGTTTGCAATTTAAATATAATGATGCATTTAAAAGTTAATGGCCAAACGTATCATTACAAAAGTTCACAATGCTGCTGCAGGTGAAATATAATGTGGATAACATTAAATAAATATCTTTTCGTCAGGTTAAATACTGATAATAGATCACTCAAGCCCCTTAATCTAATGCCGCGTTCCAGGCAACCTGTAACCCGTGTTTTCCCAACCTTCTACCCGTGAAAGTGCACTGGAACGGCAGTCAAACCCGTGACTTCCCACCCGTGAACTCGTACTAGATCGATGTACTCCCAGTTACGTGCTCTGACGTCACATAGCCCGCGAAACAACGATGGCAGCCCCTACGGATGCGGTGTTTATTAAAGTCGTACATTAAAAAACAAATCGTTTATTAAAATAAGATATTGCTCTAACGTTATTTATCCGCAAATGTTATGCATTATTAGCAGCTTTTCTAGCGTTAACTAGTTTTCAGTCCATTGAGTGCAAGAATAAATTAATACCAAATACATTTCCAAATATACAAATAACGTAAAATAAAAGGTATAACACCTTCTCTTAACTTATGCGCCGTTTTTTCTCCTCCGATTCCCTTAAAATAAGCAAGGAGTAAGCACCTTTGGCGATAGAAATGATTGTAAATGAGCATAAGCCCCATACGGTCCGCCATGCTTTGTTTACATCTAGCAGCCACAATTCTTCGCGCTCAGGCAGTTTAGCGTGACTTTGCCTGGAACTCTACAAAGTCGTGAGTCGTGGTTTGAAGTCGTAACTTACGGGCTCAAAAACCTGCCTGGAACGCAGCATAAACCTCTCTACTTAACCGTCGGACTCGCACATCCGTCATGTTTGTAGTTTTTTTTTTTAAACACTTTTTATCCGCATTTGTAGTTCTAATCGAATCCTCGTCAAACTCGCAATGGGTTGTGGGCAATATGAGCAGTTAGAGTGTGCGTCGATCTGCACTTCGAATTCTGACCGGAAATAGTAGACCATCCGGGTATCTTTGGAATACTCTTTTCAACATACTACGATTTGGGACATACTATTTTCGAATACTATTTAGGACGGATAGTATGCGAATTGGTACGCAGCATGGGTGTTTCTAAATTTGTGGGTGTTGTCAAACTGATGTGTGTTTATAAATCATGCAATAAAAATGATCCCCTTCACCCGACCCACCCCTAAACCCTACCCACACTGTGACGTGGGCAAATCAGGTAACGCAGTGGAAAACGGCCCTCTGTTTATGGCCTCTTCCACTGATCTAGTAACTCCTATTGGTAACACTTTACAATAAGGTTTCATTAGTTAACATGAACTAACCATGAGCAGTACATTTGTTACTGTATTTGTTCATCTTTGTTAACGTTAGTTAATAAAACTGTTCATGGTTTGTTCATATTCACAGTGCATTTACTAATGTTAACAAGATTTTAATAAAGTATTAGCAAATGTTGAAAAATTTAAAATTAACAAAGACTAATAAATCCTTTATACGTGCAGTTCATTATTAGTTCATGTTAACTAATGTAGTTAACTAATGAACCTTATTGTAAAGTGTTATGCGCTCGCGCTGCTCGACGCTTCAGTTAACGGTCATAAAGTGCGAGATAAGATGTAAGTAGCTAAACTAAACATTTCATTTTGGCAGCTGTTTTAGGATAGAAATGTTAAATGACCGACAAAAATAGTCAGGGATGCAAACTAATACACTTTTGTCTAATTTTGAATTGAAAAATAGGCCTATATACTTTACGTAATTCATTAAACATTAACGAAGCCATTAGCCATAAGATAATGAATGTGCACATATTGTGAATTAATTTAATAAACTTGGTTAGGCTATAGCTTTCCTGGTAGTCTTCAGTAAATTAACTTGTCTTAGAAAACGATTTGTAAAATATATATCAGTTGACCCTATGTTTACTTTATTCACTGACAGACAAAAATGAAAAGACTATCATTCAAAGCTTTATGAGGGGAAGAGAGCGCAAGATAAGGAGACAAGAAAGAGTGATGGCAGACAAAAATGAAAAGACTATCATTCAAAGCTTTATGAGGGGAAGAGACAGCGCAAGATAAGGAGACAAGAAAGAGTGATGGAGATGAGGAGAGAGTATTGACACATAATTTACTGCCAATTTATATGGTTTTAGTCTTAGAATGCACATATGTAGATCATAGAAATCAATTTTCTTAGGGGACCATGCCCCCGAACCCCCAAACTAGCTCACATTTGGTAGTTCAGTGACTATAACCCTACCTACGGCCCTGATCCGCGCCCCGCAACTGTTTCAATCTCCAATCCCACGCGCCATTTGTATAGACTGATCGCGTGCCATTTACCTGACGCGCACCTGCGGGCGTCACTCCCAGTGAAACGGGCGCGCGCATCCTCATCAGTCCTGCTCGCGCGCTCGTGAGGGAGCGGGATCTTCGTGTCTCAGCCTGCTGAAAGCTCAGTTTCACCGGAGTGCTTCAAACTGTCTATACCTTTGTCTCTGACAACGCCGCGTCACTTTGATGGGGAATTCGATATCAGGGCGGGAAAATGCCTGTTATGAAGGGATTGCTCGCGCCGCAGAACACATTTTTGGATACTATAGCGACGCGTTTTGACGGCACACGTGAGTTATTGCGATGGCATTTTGCCTTGTTTGTGGTCAAAAACTATTTGGGGGTTCTAATGAGAAGATTTGTTTTCTTGAGCTGGACAGAAAGTATTTTGTTTGAATATTTTCGTTAAAGTAGACAATGTTTGTCAGAACAAGTGCACTTTGAAAAGGTACAGCATTTACTCAATAAAATTACGACTACATATTAAAAGCAGTAGCCTATGATTAATTATACAAAGAGGTTTAGAGATGAGCATGTAGGTATAAAATGAGCTTCTTTAAAGCGAATCAAACAAAATGAGTATGCAAATAGATCAAGCATAACTATTTTGGAATAAAAAAAAAAACACAATGCTTATACTAATACTAAATAACTTTTGATTTGTAACTTTAAAAGAGCTACCATAAAGACGGTATATTTTAAATATTTATTTAATGGCACCTTTTTACTAATCACTATGAATGAAGGCCAGTCTCACTGCAGTACTGATACTGATGATGTCTTTAAAAGGCTTTATAAAATATAACAATTATTAACTTAAGTGAACTTCTTCACATAAACCCATTGTAATAAATGTCACATTTAGCTGTGCTTTTAATATATCAGGGCTCAACACTAAGTCTTTTTTTCTATTGGCCCAGTCGGCCCGGTTCAGATTTTTACCTGCCCTGCTAAAACGCACAAAAAAGTTTTTGTTGTTTTTGACCCATGTAACCTTGTAAACAGTAATTTAAGATTTGTGACCATGGACCACAAAACCAGTCATAAGGGTCAATTTGCATTGATGTATGGTTTGTTAGGATAGGACAATATTTGGCTGAGATACAACTATTGAAAATCTGGAATCTGAGGGTGCAAACAAATCTAAATATTGAGAAAATCGCCTTTAAAGTTGTCCAAATTAAGTCCTTAGCAATGCATATTACTACTAATAATACATTTTTGATATATTTACGGTAGGAAATTTACAAAATATCTTCATGGAACATGATCTTTACTTAATATCCTAGTGATTTTTGGCATAAAAGAAAAAATTATAATTTTGACCCATACAATGTATTGTTAGCTATTGCCACAAATATACCCGTGCGACTTATGACTGGTTTTGTGGTCCAGGGTCACATTTTCAGGTAGGTCTAACAGGTATATAATACAGAAACTGAATGTTCAAACACTGCACAGTCTTCACTGCATAAATTATAAATTGAATATAGATTAATTCTTAAAAGCTACAAAAGTTACTCAGTCAAGAGCAGTGAGCGATTTTCTCTTTCTCTTTTTGAAAGTGATTGACACTTGTATGTATTAATACACACAAGTCATCACTTATTACGCCATGTAAAAAGTGTTTGTCATTGAATCATTCATTCAAGACTCAAGAGATTCATTCACAAACGCTGATTTATCCAATAATGAAACAAGTCTTTATGAATGAGACATGACTCCTTCATTCAAATTATTTTTTAATGATTTTGTTCAACTTAATGTATTTTTTAAATAGACTGAAGCAATAAACATTTTGTCAGAACCTCTAGTAAATTATGTGTTATTTTGTTTAGTTGTCTAATGTTTTTTCATCAGAATCGTGGGAGAATCGCGATCTCAATTTTAAACAATAAAATCGTGATTCTCAATTTACCCAGAGTTTTGCAGCTCTAGCGTGATCATATACTGGGAAAAAAAGGATGCTGCATTAATTGTGTTAAATATTTGAATGCGTTAAACTGAAGAAATGTAATCGCAAAATTAACGCGAATTAAATATGTCGAAATGAATGCGTTAATTTTGTGATTCGATTTTTTTTCTGTTTAACGCGTTAAAATATTTAACGCAATAAATGCAGCATCTTTTTTTTTTTTTTTTTTACATATATTCTGTTTTTTATATATATATATATTATTTTTACTATACACAAATTTTGACATTTGTTTGTCATTTAATTTATATATATATACACACACACTCTATCTCTCTCCACAAGTGTTTTTTTGTTGAAAGTTTGCATTGAAAGCACAGTACTGCTCTCAAACTGAGCATCTGCTCACTCAGCACCATGGACAGCGTATGAGGGTAACCCCGGCTAGATCAGTCAAGCACTTGGGCTGCTTTGATGCTGAGATCAGTAGTTCTCAGTCCAATCACTTGCCCTGGACTGCACATTTTGGATGTCTCCCTTATTTGACACACCCATGTCAGGTCTTTGAGGTGGCCTACTAATGATCTGATAAGTTGAATCAGATTTGTTAGATTAGGGAGACCTCCAAAATGTGCAGACTGCACTGACTTAGATGGCAGTGCATCACTTGGCTGTCCTAATATTTATTTTTCATATAGAGCTCAAGTAGGGTTGGTAGAGATAACAATCGGAGGGCTGTTTAATTAAAGTTCAGACCAGATCATGCACGAAAAAAGACGCGCTTAACGTCCTGATAAAATCCCTTGCGTGGCCCTAGGTAACGACCAACATCGATCAAATATAATTGGTCGACCACAGAACAGTCAGGCGGTCTTTCATCTCAAGATGTATTGTGCATTGTGAAAATGAGTCTTGCTTGCTTGAGATCTGGGTTTCTTTTGTGTGACAACGGTTTACTGATTTCACAGAGCAAATCCTGTCAGCTTTTATCATTTTGTTTTGGTGTCCTAACAGAAAAAACTTGTGGCATCCTGCCTTATCACTACATTTAGGTAACTTGTTTTCCCCCCATCTAGGTCTAAGGTTTGAGAAATGAGGACCGTGAATGTTTTATTTTAGCACTAGAGCTTCCACCACAGGAATCTTTCTCAAGGGACATGGTGTCCTCTGGGCTGCTGGGTCCATATATTACCAAACCGTGATGGCGTACACCCATGTGACTGTGGTTTGTCCTTCAGGGGAGACTACCTGTATGGCTGTCACACCTTGGGCTGCCGCAGGTAACGTGGCTGAGAATAGCACAAGAATGGCTGGAAATAGTGCCTGCCATATTGGAAGGAAAGTGACAACAATGACACAGGAGGAGATAATAGAGAACATCCCATTAGGCATCATCCACGGTGGCTTTCAAAAAATGATACATGTGGAGAGCATTACCAGGAGGTTGTGTATATATATATATATATATATATATATAATTGTTTGTTTGTTTTTTGTGTGTGTGTAGATGGATGTTGTATTCATTACATCAATCATAGACACAAATGAAAGAGCACACACTCAAGCCAAAGCAGAACTGTTGCCAGTTTAGATTATGTGCTGTGCAACTGCAAAACCAAATTATATGTGAGGATAATGTGATGCTCGCCCATACAAAATTCGCCACCATGATGCCAAAATGATCTAGGTTGTTGCCAGGGTGTATATCCATTTGTTAAGTCGGACATCAAGCATCACCATTTCTGGGTCCAAACATTCTTTCATATGCCAAAAGCAAACAGCAGACGGTGCTAAAATACAATCATGTGTGCCGAAAAATTATGATCCTTACCTATATCTCTATACCGAAATCTCTGATGGCCAGAAAGTGATTCATCTTGTTATGAACTCTTAAAATATTGGTGTCTGGTCAGCACTCCATTTGTGATAAGGAAACTTCCCGTCCTTGTCTCTCTCCCACTTTGCTTCCTGTCAGTTCAATCACCCAAAATAAACATTTCTGTGTATATATATATATATATATATATATATATATTGGTGTCCGGGATGCCGTGAGCCCGGAGACTGTAATGTACACCTTGAGTTTTTAAAAGCTTAGCTTAAATGTGTGATATGAATAAATAGTGCACATAAATGGCTGTTGAGATAGTATTCTCATTTGAAACAAGTAGAGGCTTGGACCTGAAAACAGTATTCCTTACATCACGACTTAACAAGCGGAAAGGGTTCCAGGTGACTCTTTAGTCGTTGCCATGGTGTTCCATGTGGTTGCTAGGTGCTTACTATGGTTTTCAAGGTTTGTTAGGTGGTCTCTGTGAAATAATTATAGTCCCTAGAAATCGCCTGCTTGTCTATTTAATATAAGTCTAAAGGATGTTTTGGCATGTTGAAAAATGTTAGGCATTTCTTAAATAAACTGCATGATTTGAAGTATTTTGCAGATTTTTTTAGCTTTTGCCTATTCAGTCTCAGTCAGTGGGGTCCAAAACAACATGGGAAACAACGTTAGGCTTAAAGTCAGGCTTGAATGGCACAGGGTGAGTACATTTTCTTTAGAGTTTTCTTTTTTTGGGTGAACTATCCCTTTAATAATAGGGTTCAGGATTTTGAAAAATGGCTATGAGAAATAGAAAAAGTGATGCTTTCCTTAGCGAGAGCTACTAATTAATAATTAATTAGAGCCGTTACCTCATAATTTTGTGCAACATCTGAGTTACATAAGAAAGCATGCTGACTTGTTATTGTCAAGAGAAGCTATACATGTTAACTATAACTCCCCTCTGCAGCATCGTAATGTGTGTGCTTGCTGCTATGCGTTAATATTCCATCAAGACGAAAGACTTCAAAATACCCTTTTCACGCAGGTACCTGTCAGGACAGCATATGGTGGGTAATTACAGTAAAGCAGTGTGTGTGTGTACCAGTTTGCGTGCGTTTGCGATTGTGTGTTACCCAAGGAAAAAGAGAGTAGTTAACTGTGAAAGAGTAATTTAGAGTAATTTTGGATGAGTCTTTTTAAAAGAACACTTCAAGTAGATGCTTCCGTTGGTAAAATCACGAAGCGGAGGGTTAGACACCCAAGTCAGGTAATGGAGATATTTCAGGCGGTTCACTCTTGCATGTAATGCATAATCACACTGCCAGTGAACTCAACACGTATCAAACACAAAATGAGGAAAATGGCATGTCTGCTGCATCTCTTCCAGTTGGGAACAGATCTCTAGGTTTAAAAGATAAAAATTTGTGTCTCTAGACTGGGAGAACAATGTGTGTCTGTTGTTTGAACTTGGGATAGAGATGTCAGTGTGCTGTTTTTCTGTTGTTCCCTGAACTTCACACAGAGCTGAAACTGAGCTCATCAGTCATCATTAGGGAAGAGAGAGGGGGACTGGAACCCTAAGAGGGAAAACAAAAGAGATGGAAGAGCAAAAGAAAGAATGCAGGGGAATGAATAGACAGAACATGGAGGATGGTCTTTTACCTTTGCATAATTTGACAAACATTGGATGGTTGAAACGGGACACAGTGAGGATGTACTCTGCAGTTTCAGCAGGGTTATCCACACGTGTCAGACCAGAATACAGATGGAACTCACTCACTGTTCTAGAGTCTCCGAGAATAGAATTCCAGAATCATGCCAGTCTAGACTTTCAGACCTTGCTGTCTTCCTTTGTCTTATTAACATTCTGAGAATACTTTTTTTGTGCTCTGGCACAAAGCATGAATTGAAACTTAATTTGAAGGACCCTGCTGAGACTGTGACAAAAGATTATGTAACCACAAGCCAAATAAAACTAATAAACAACTGAACCGATTAGATGCGATGAAGCGATTTCAAACTCCTATAGAAGTGCAATTGCTGCTTCGTTTATTGCTGAAACGATTTTAGCACCATGTGCAGATGCTTTTAAATGAGTTTGTTCAGTTTCTTGTCAGCTCTATCATGCCAGTAGAGCTCATTTGCCTTGAGTATTTAAAATGGTTGCTTTTACTGAGATTCGAGAGGCTGTTATACATAAAGACACACTTAATTCATGTCAGTAAAGAAGTCAAATATTTTTTCCTCTCTCTCTGTGCTCAAACCTGTTCTCAGATGTCAGCACAAGACATTATACAAGATACATTATACATTGGACTCTTTCAAGGAAATAGGATTCAGAACAAGACAGTCAAGCTCTCAAGCCTGCAAAATCAGGGCCATGCCAAAAACATACTTAATCATAAGCCTTCTATAGCTCAGAGTCTGAATACTTATGGCTTAGTGTATACTGTGCACTATATACTGTATACACTGCCTGTTTTTTTAATACAAAATGTGGTGCAGTATGCGGTAAATGAAACATTCAGAACAGTAGAATGCTACATACTGTAGTTGTCATCATTTAATTCAGAGAGAAATGTCCAGTTATGATCTTGGTCATATTTAGCTTTTCTTTTTTTCTTTTTCTTTTTTAACTGAAGTTTGTGTAGAAGCCATTAAGAGAGCTGTTTGTAAGAAATTTGATTAAAAAAACACTGTTGAGTAGCCTGACATAGCAACCAATTATGTGGGTTTGGGGCGGAGCTACCTGTTTGTCTGACCAATGGAGGGTTGAGGGGGTGTTTGGGAAGTCATTAAAAGGGATAGTTCACCAAAAATGAAAGTTATGTATGACTTTTTTCCCTTCTGTGTAACACAAAAAGTTCTGTTTTCAAAATGTGTTTTCAGTCCAATAAAAGTCAGTGGGGTCTTAATGTTGTTTTGAACCCTACTGACTTTCATTGTAATGACAAAAACCATTGAAATCCTCTACAAAGTGTCTTGGTGTTCTAAAAAAGGAAGTAATTTGGAACAACATGAGGGTGAGTAAATGATGTTGGATATTTCATGTTTGGGTTAACTGTCCCTTTCTTTCATTATTTTTGCAGTTCTGTTTTGTGCCTCTAATGACTCATAAATTACAACATTACCTTTTGATGTTAAAGATGTTTTGATTGATTCAGGTGCAGCTCATATTGTGTCCACTTCCTTCATCATACCTAAAATGAAAGATCAAGTTTAGCACATTGCGTTGTCTGATACAGTATTTCATACAGTGTGATCTGGCTGTATACTGTACATTTGAGACAAAGAGGCTTCACATGCTAGACTGCATTGCAATAGAAGGTTCCAGCATCTGTCCTCCCATTCTCTCCCCTAAACATCTCTCTCTTTCTCAACCAGTTCTCTCCATTCCTCCGTTCATCCTTCTCTTCACTAATCATACTGCCTGTTTAAATAGCTCTCAGGTGTTCCTGTTTGGGACATAGGCTCATAAGATGGGAACAGAGGGAGGAAGTGTATGTGTGTGTGTGTGTGTGTGTGTGTGCGTGCGTGTGTGATTTATACAGCAATCTGGGGCAGACGAGAAATGTGGACATTCCCCCCTCTCTCTCCTGCCTTTTTCCCCCTCCATCTTTTCGCCTGTTTTTCAGAGTTGAAATGCAGTTTCTCGCATAAACACACACATACACACACCCTGTTTTACAGCCTGGATTCAATCTGTCCAATTAAACATAAACTGACAGAGTAAACCACATGAGGTCTCGTATGGAAATGAGAAAGGATGATATGTTTTTTTTGCTTGCGCACATGAAAACATGTGTCTGAGGATAGGATAAGGACCCATATTGCACAGCAAACATATAAATACATTGTGTGCAATGTGCATATATTTATATAAAAAAGGAATATGCTTAGATATACTTACACAAACACTCCGCTACAACTTGGATTGAACAAGTGGGTCTTTTCCGGCTGTTGTCGTACTGCTGGCCCAGAGGTTATGACCTGGGAGTGAGTGGATGGGCAGTACGATAGAAAGATTTCTCTTCTGGGATGGGCTGTCTGTAGACTCTGGAACCAGTATGGATAGTAGGCCCACTTTAGCATGCATCAATGTCAGTCATTGTGAAAAAATTCATAACTACTACTATTTTTGTATGTTTTTGCTCTATTGATTCTGTCATAGTGCTTGAAAAAGTACTTGGAAATAAAAAAAAAATTGTAAAATGGTATTTTTATGCCATATAGCCAATAATCAATTAAACAATATTATACACTTGGACTACTACTAATTTAGAATACAAAAATGCTAATTTAGGTATAATAATGTACAGTATGTAAACACATTCCCTCCAAAATCTGCAATAGAAAAAGTAGACTGAATGAGGAGAAAATAAGTGTAAAAATAAATAGTAGAGGGGGAATCTCTGGGATGCTGCTTAGAGCTCAGAGAGTTGTTTTTAGTGGATTTGAATGATTGGTTTGATTGTGTGTCTTTGCTATTGTTACATGTGCACAGCAATTTCTTGACATGCATTTTTAATGAGGACCTATTATGCTTTTTTTTTCTTTAGTGTGTTGCTGTTTGAGCATGAAAAAGGTCTGCCGAGTTACAAAGCACAAAGTCAACTCCAAAGGGAGTTATTCTCTATATCAGTAAGGACTGTTTCTGAACTCCCTGAAACTCCTGGAACATGTCACAATATTCCTCTTTTAAATAATTCCCACTCAGGGCATATGCAAAAAAGGGACGAGGCCTGGTTGAGTTGCGTTAGTAGTGTTGAAACTCGTGGTTATGGTAAGGGGCGTGACATTTCTTAAACGCGCTCGAAGCAATTTATCAAATTTATCAGAGCACATTAAGTTTTTCGGAAGGAGAGGCTTCCAGAAACAGGAACTAAATGGAGCATTACTGACAGAGTCGAGAGAGGTGCTGCGATAATGTAAAATATGTGAAAAATAATGTGTTTTTTTTACATTCATGCATGACAACCTATTCTAGTAGATGCAAAAACAAAATCAGGACTTTGCAAAAGGGGGAATAATAGGTTCTCCTTAAAGGTAATGCCTCCTTAAATAATATCATGGTTTTAAAGGGCCATAATTTATTGCGATGTTGCAGTATTTTGCACCTATAAAAAAACTTTCCGCAGCCCATGCTGTTGTCTAACTTGACTGTCAGCCAGCCAGCACTTATGAATTGTTACTCTTTTTTTTAATTTACTCTCCCCCTCTGTATTCTTTCACCTTTTTATTTGCTCTCTCTTTCTGTCTCTCTCAGTATCGTTCTTTTCCCTGCCATGTAAATCATTCTTTTTTTGCTGTTTTTTTTCTCACATCATCTTATTTCTCATATCTCTCTGGGTCTGACCACCAGCACGTACAATGTTATAAATGAGAGTCTAACTTTACTTTTGCTTATGTGAGCAGAACAAGGCTCAGTAAAGTCGTTTAGCACCAAATGTCTGTCGTCTCGCCATGTGAAAGCTTCTTATGAATGCCAGCATTTAATAATGCTCATGTGCGTTAGTCTGGGGATTCAGGGACGAGGCTCACGAGCTGTCCTTCGAGAACAAGGCAGTGTTGCTGTATTCGTTTATGATGCGTGGATGCTATTAATCTGTTTTGACACAATGACAGGGTAAAACAATAAAACAAGTCGCAATACAAAAAAAAAATTATCCAGGCAGGAAATTGGTTATGCAATGAAAACAAAACAAAACAAAGCCTGTCACATGTACAGTTGTTGAAGCTTTCTGTCCAAGACATGACATGCAAGGTCATGTGACTTACTTGGTAAAACATACTAAAATCTTATGGGATTATCTAGTTAAAATTTAAAAAGGAATAAAGGGTCACAATAAACATGACTAGTATTTTTGCTTGATGTTTGTGTTTGGAACAGACAGCAACTTCATCCTGGCCAATGCACAAGTGTCCAAAGGCTTCCCGATCGTGTACTGCTCGGATGGATTCTGTGAGCTCACTGGATTTGCCCGAACCGAGGTCATGCAGCAGAGCTGCGCATGCAAGTTTCTGTATGGGCCGGAGACCAGCGAGCACATCATTCTTCACGTGGACTCGGCGCTTGAGGAACGGAGCGAGCTCAAGGAGGAGATAATGTTCTACAAAAAGAATGGTGAGAAGAAAAGAACGTTAGATGATGCATTTTGCTGTTGGTGATGTTGCTGCAAAGCTTGGGGTTGCCTACATGTAAAAACACCTTGGTTGCTAGACATTTAGTTTCAGACCTGGGTGAGGTTTTATTTGCAGTATTTCTTCATCACTGTAAAACTTATTAGAAGCAGTTCCACTGTG
Organism: Coreius guichenoti; assembly: GCA_039654105.1. Classification (NCBI taxonomy): domain Eukaryota; kingdom Metazoa; phylum Chordata; class Actinopteri; order Cypriniformes; family Gobionidae; genus Coreius; species Coreius guichenoti. The sequence continues at coordinate 13,939,051 of CM077184.1, read as the reverse complement.
GAAGTAGACCAGTAATAATACAGGGAAGGTTTATTATGATTCATCACTAGTAATAGCACATGGAGGTATTACAGCACACCTTTACAAAGTGAAATCTCTAGCCATTGTTAGAAGCAGATGGTTTTATTAGAGTTGGTTGGCCAAAAGCACCAGAGAGACCCTAAAGTCGGATTACAAACTAAAGTCCAGCAGGTGTGCAAGTTTATTTGTGGGATTTACAATAGCATTGGGAAGAATATCCTACTACACAATACTGTCAACTTTACAAATGCAAATTTTATGATGAATTTTCCTTAATATGGTATATCTTGCTCCCTTCCACACGTTATTCTTCCATACTGGCAAATTTAGAGCTTGGAGATTGGATGTATTTCTCCCTTCGCTGGATTATTTACTAAATAAGTACTGTGTTTTTGTGCAGTACCTGTACACGCCATGTTTTATGAATATGGTAATCATTTTGTACCATGGTATATATCAAAGTACCATAGTATATGCGGTATCATGCAATACATTCTGTAAGTGTAATGTGCAGAAAGTGTTTTTAAAGGGGTCATGAATTGAGAAATCAATTCTTCCTTGAGCTTTTGACATATAAGAGGTCATCATACTATAAGAATATCCTGTAAGTTACAGAACTGAAAACTTCCTTGTTAGTCCAATAAAAGCTTTTATTGACACCAGGCCCAGCAAACGACAGGTTTTTCAAAGTGGGGATCTATGACGTCAAAGGGAGGCAAGCACCGCCTCTGCAGAAGAAGAGCAACGCCTACTTCATCGCTGCCTGTTTAGCCCCGCCCACCGATTCACGCAAGACATGCAATAGAATAGGTAGCCTAAAAGTAACATAGGCCTACGTGGTGTTAAACCAGATCGAGCTACCAAGCAGTAAACATGCCGTTGAGGATTACAAAATATTGTGCAGTGCCTGGGCTCGACAGTAATGCAACATGTAAGTAACTGTGTTAGTTCTAATGCCTGATCTGAAATGTAATTATTCATGTACAGTCAGATGTTCTTTGTCTGTGTGTCAGTAAATCAAACCAGTGACTAAACGTCAACCTGCGTTGTTTCTCTTAGTTGGATGAAAATAATCTGTTATTTAACGGTGATTAAATTCTATAAAGAAAGCGATCAAAGAAGGCTCCCATTGCATTCGTTGGCACAGCACGCGCTGAATCTGTCAATCAAACAGTGAGAGTTAATCAGTGACGCATTTATCAGTGAGCCCTGTTTTATTCAACGAATCTCTTAACTATATCACGTTTGCACTGTTAGTTATTATGAAAGCATTCGTTAGTGTACAGAAACTGAGTTGCAATGATGATATCACTGCTTTCATGCACTCAACATGTCTGTGATCGGCTACAGTGTTTATCTTTGCAACCTTTTATGCCACGATCTAAATATAATGCCATAGATCTAAATGTAATGCAACACTTTTCACGATTAGTTAACCATGAGAGCTGTAATAGTAAAAACGCGCTAAAAGAGAGAGTAATACTTAGCTATTTCAAATAGAAAGATGTTAGCCAATCACAGCAGTGGGTGTTTACACTGAAGTCTCACAGCAGACACGCCCCTTAAAACAGAGCGTTCAAACCAGAGGGCTAAAATCAGGAAAAATGCCTTTTATTTATAAATTATGAAAATTTTTGGTGTAAAAAGCATTCTAACATTATAAGTGCACCCCAGGAAACATCATAAAACAATAAAACAACGCAGTTCATGACCCCTTTAATAGTAGGAATAATAGGTTTTATATTATGTTTATATAATATAATAATTTTAAATAAATAATATTAAATATATAATTTTTTTATATTTATATTACGCTGTATCATATTATCATATATCATTTAGTTTGCTAAGGTCTTAGATCTTAAAATGCTGCTGCCGGGTTTTAACCTCGCTGTACCTTGTGCTCATTCTCCTCTCCCCCTTTGTTCTATATTGAATGGAACCTCTCCAGCGCACTTGTTCTAGAGAGCGTTATTATTTCATCCCCTTTTTCTTCTCCATAATGGTGAGGCTTTTTCGTGAGGAAATGAGAGATTTGACAAAGACTTCTCCAGCTGTGAGCAATCAGATGGAATTCCCCTAGAGGCTTCCAGTAACAGCTACTGGTGAAGAGAGAAACACACATACAGACAGACGCACACACATACACACACACACACACATATAAATGCCCTGTCGCACACCCACACCGCTCAATACAGACAGACAAACAAGCATTCACGCACACACCTACACGGGAATTGGATACCATAATGGTGCTGCTCTTTTTGGATGTGCTGCTCTTTTTTTGTTTCAGGTTTTTTTTTTTTACACTTTAAATAGACTGGAAGTAATGTTTTGCCAAGTAAGCTAAAAATGTGCTTCCTGTGGTAACATTTAAATGATCTAGTTTTATTCAGTTCAGAAATACTATTTAAGTCTCTGTGGATTGCAACTTATTTTACTTATTTAACAACATATCCAATTAAAAAAGGCAGGGAATTGGACCAGAATTAGATGCAAGTTTGCTAAAACAATGCTCAAGTAGTTAATGGTTGACATTATCCATTATTAGAAAAGAGAAGACATTTCAGAGGTTGAGCAAGTTTTGATTAGGAATAATGTGCACTGATGAACCATTCAAAATAACTCCAAGAATTTAAATACAATTGGTTTTGATGTCATGTTGAACTGACTAATAGTTTACACCACTGAAGGTGATTTAAGGGTCAGATCAGGTAGCAGTAGCACTTTTTACAGCGTGAATGCCCCCACAGACTTCTCTTACATCATTAAGACTGTGTATTTGTGTGTGTTTATGTATTTTGCCTCTCTCAATTCTACTGCAGGTAGTGTGTTCTGGTGTCTGCTGGATATTGTGCCTATCAAGAACGAGAAAGGAGATGTTGTCCTTTTCCTCGCCTCTTTTAAAGACGTCACCGACACCAAAGCCAAATCTATACTTGAGGAGAAGAAAGAAGGTTAGTACATGATGGATGCTGTATGTGTGTGTGCAACTTTTTACTATCATCATTTAGGGTTTAAATGCATTTTTATATACAAACCCGATTCCAAAAAAGTTGGGACACTGCACAAATTGTGAATAAAAAAGGAATGCAATAATTTACAAATCTCATAAACTTATATTTTATTCACAATAGAATATAGATAACATATCAAATGTTGAAAGTGAGACATTTTGAAATGTCATGCCAAATATTGGCTCATTTTGGATTTCATGAGAGCTACGCATTCCAAAAAAGTTGGGACAGGTAGCAATAAGAGGCCGGAAAAGTTAAATGTACATATAAGGAACAGCTTGAGGACCCATTTGCAACTTATTAGGTCAACTGGCAACATGATTGGGTATAAAAAGAGCCTCTCAGAGTGGCAGTGTCTCTCAGAAGTCAAGATGGGCAGAGGATCACCAATTCCCCCAATGCTGCGGCGAAAAATAGTGGAGCAATATCAGAAAGGAGTTTCTCAGAGAAAAATTGCAAAGAGTTTGAAGTTATCATCATCTACAGTGCATAATATCATCCAAAGATTCAGAGAATCTGGAACAATCTCTGTGCGTAAGGGTCAAGGCCGGAAAACCATACTGGATGCCCGTGATCTTCGGGCCCTTAGACGGCACTGCATCGCATACAGGAATGCTACTGTAATGGAAATCACAACATGGGCTCAGGAATACTTCCAGAAAACATTGTCGGTGAACACAATCCACCGTGCCATTCGCCGTTGCCGGCTGAAACTCTATAGGTCAAAAAAGAAGCCATATCTAAACATGATCCAGAAGCGCAGGCGTTTTCTCCGGGCCAAGGCTCATTTAAAATGGACTGTGGCAAAGTGGAAAACTGTTCTGTGGTCAGACGAATCAAAATTTGAAGTTCTTTTTGGAAAACTGGGACGCCATGTCATCCGGACTAAAGAGGACAAGGACAACCCAAGTTGTCATCAGCGCTCAGTTCAGAAGCTTGCATCTCTGATGGTATGGGGTTGCATGAGTGTGTGTGGCATGGGCAGCTTACACATCTGGAAAGGCTCCATCAATGCTGAAAGGTATATCCAAGTTCTAGAACAACATATGCTCCCATCCAGACGTCGTCTCTTTCAGGGAAGACCTTGCATTTTCCAACATGACAATGCCAGACCACATACTGCATCAATTACAACATCATGGCTGTGTAGAAGAAGGATCCGGGTACTGAAATGGCCAGCCTGCAGTCCAGATCTTTCACCCATAGAAAACATTTGGCGCATCATAAAGAGGAAGATGCGACAAAGAAGACCTAAGACAGTTGAGCAACTAGAAGCCTGTATTAGACAAGAATGGGACAACATTCCTATTCCTAAACTTGAGCAACTTGTCTCCTCAGTCCCCAGACGTTTGCAGACTGTTATAAAAAGAAGAGGGGATGCCACACAGTGGTAAACATGGCCTTGTCCCAACTTTTTTGAGATGTGTTGATGCCATGAAATTTAAAATCAACTTATTTTTCCCTTAAAATGATACATTTTCTCAGTTTAAACATTTGATATGTCATCTATGTTGTATTCTGAATAAAATATTGAAATTTGAAACTTCCACATCATTGCATTCTGTTTTTATTCACAATTTGTACAGTGTCCCAACTTTTTTGGAATCGGGTTTGTATATATTTTAATTGTTTTACACATGTCCCAGACCCAGACTTTGGGTGATAAAAATATTATTACTGTTACTATTAAATATTAGTTATTATTTATTAAAAAACTAAGAAAACCTAAACAAAGAGAGAAATAAACAAATCATTTTATTATTTATTATGGAAAGAAATATATCAATTTTGCACAAATTCTGACTCTGAAGTGGTGTCAATTTTATCACAATCAGTGTACCAGTATAAACATGAGGTATATGATGTGTGTAGAAAAAAATTAAAGTGGTCATGAATTGAGAAATCAACTTTTCCTTGAGCTTTTGATATATAAAAGGTCATCGTAATATAAGAATATCCTGTAAGTTTCGGAGCTGAAAACTTCCTTGTTAGTCAAATAAAAGCTTTTATTGACAGCTGGCTCATCAAACGAGGGATCTGGGAATTTGCCTCCCTGTGACGTCAGAGAGCAGCGAAACGCCACCTCACCTAATCCTGTAGCCCCGCCCACCTATTCGCGCATGACATGTAATAGTTAAATAACATAGGCCTGCGTGGCGCTAAACCGGATCGAACTGCCAAGCAATAAACATGCCTTGAAGATTACAAAATATTGTGCAGTGCCTGGTTGTGGAAGAACACAGTCACTACATAAGCTTCCTTCGAATATCAGGAATGCGTGGTTGAACTTTATTTTTTAATGAAGTTCCAGCTCACGTGGGTAAGACATTGCGCGTTTGTTCGCTTCATTTCACCGCGGATTTTTTTGTAAACAAGACACAGGTTGGATTTGCAGTCAGAATGAGATTTAAAAAACGATCTGCCTTCTATATTGGATCCGACAGGAATGGTGCAACACACTTATGTGAGTAAAAAGTATTTTTTATATGTGATAGTATTACATTGTTACAGATCGTTTCATATCTACTGATTATGTGTATGTCTAACCAGTCAGATTTGAGATCAGACTCTGGGTCGAACATGTATGGGCGAATCATTCCGGTTGGCATTTTTCCACATTGCAAGTTTTCAAAACAATTCCGAGTCGAAACTCATTATAATATGCAAAACTGTTATCCAATCATAGCAGTGGGCGTTTACTTCCAAGTCTTTCATAAAAACGGAGCGTTTCAGGAGCTAGGCTCAAAACCAGGGTAGAATATAGCATATTACTTATTCATTATGATGTTTTTGAATGTAAAAACCATGCGAACGTCATAAGTTGATCTCAGACAACAGTATACATTTTTTTTAAAAAGCCAGTTCATGACCTCTTTAAGGTAAATATTTGTACATATTTGTTAGGGGTGTAACAATACTTCGATATAGATCGATGCATCGATCTAATGTCTAACGATACGATGCATCGATGCCAAGCGTTAAAAATCGATACCTGTAGGCTATTTATATATTTAAGAGGCACATTTAACACTCTCCACATTTTCACACAATGTCAGTCTATGTATTATCGCCAACGCGTGCATTCTCGTTTAAATTACCTTTCAGAGCTTGTGAAAGATGCTCGGGCCAGTGCTGAATCTTCACCGAAGTTTATCATTTGCTCGTGTTTAAAGCCCTGCAAAAAGCAGTGTGCACTCATCTCAAACAGAGCACAAATAGGCCACAGAATTGAGTCTTCTTTTATTTATTTTTTTGTGCTTCAGTAGATAAAGGTCTATGGTTTTGCATATAAGGAGAATAGAGCACTATGAATCGTTCTTCACACTGAAATTTAAAACTGTTAAAAGAAAATGCTCAATAAACAGCTGCATAGGAGCGTTGCGCGCTGTGACTCCATGTTGCTTCAAGCGCATCATTCTGCACACGGGATGCGCATAAGTGCTTTGTGCCGCTCTGCATTGGAGCCTTTCATATGCACAATGAAAGAATATTAATAGTATATCTTGTTCTGTCCTACCTATAATATGTTGTTGCTTCATTAAAAATCTGCGTTATACATTTAAAAGAAATGTCTTTTAATTTTATAGTATTTATATATAATTTTTAAATTATATAAATATAAATAAAAAAAAGTTTTTTGACATTACACATTTTAGCACAGAAGCCTAAAATACTTTCTTGGCTGTTTTTTTTTTGAGCTTCGAAGCTTCGGTAGTAATCAACACCGAATATTCGAAGCTTCGGAGGGAGGGGGCTGAACATATTCTTCTCTAATAAAGGCAGGAATCTCGAGAAGCGGCGCGCCTCACGCGGGCAGGGCTTATATGCTCCAAGAACGGACACTGCACTAGTGATACAAAACACACAGGTCTGTTACGTCCCAGTAACAAGCTCCATATATTTCGCAGTAGATTCATTTAGATTGATAATAACAGGTAATAGGCTTGCTGCAATAGTCGGTGTTACCGGTGTTCAGGCATAACACCGTTTACATCATTTACCCACTGCGGCACCACCCCCACCGTCGTTTTGATATATTATAGTAGTAAAAATCATTTAGTTCAGTTAGAGAACAGATTAACTACAATTAAAAACTGAAAGCGCAGTGTGAGCCGAACAAGAGTGGCAGCACAGACCAGCAGCAGGAGTCAGATTTCATTCATCACGAGAGTGAGGAGCTGAATGACAAGATGATCGCGGAAGATTTGATTTCAACAGCGCAAAATGTAAAAACGCCTTTTTAAGGGAGTTTGTCATTGTACTGTTTTGTTGTTGTGTTTCTCATTAAGAATAGGCTAATGAACCCACCATTCAAGCAACCCACCCCCAAATTGGCGCTAATTCTAAACCGAAACTAAAATGCGCATGGCCGCACTGTCATTCATTCACGGCCGCACAGTGCACAAGCACTGTAATGTGACGGTGAGGGAAAATTTTCTCACCGTCACATCCCCAACGGGTAAAAAGGCTAATACATTTTGATTCTATTATTCTGTTTTCCACAATGTCAAACCAACGCAGCTTAACCCAAAATGCAAGCTCAGGCATGCACTTCTTCCATATAAGCTCATGCAGTTGTGCGCTCTAGACAGAGATTGGGTTTCTATTCAGCTGTCCATCCTATTAAAAACGGCTAAGATATAAGATAATTGTTAAAAAAAAAGAAAAGAGTATTGTATTTCGCCAGATTTTACAGTGTAAACATATTCAAGCGCGAATGAGAACCGTTTCGAGGAGGATGCCGGGTTTGCGAGAAAAACAAACAAATATTCGAATCCCAAAATTGAAAATCGAATATCAACCCACTGAACGAATATTCGACTATTCTGGTCCAGCCCTACTGTTGTCACGTCATAAGCTGTCATTAGATTACTGTGTGAATTTTTTATTTGTGGATGTCCCAATCAGGGTGCAGGATGTGAAATTTTGAAATAAATGTTTATGTTATATATTTTGTTTGCACTTGCGAGTTAATAAAAATGTAACTGGTTGTGTAAAATAGGCACATAATATCATAATATCGAAATATGAATCGAACCGTATCATAATCGTATCGCAGAGCTTTTTGAGGTATCGGAAAATATCGTATCGCTGTCTATGAGAATCGATATTGTATCGAATCGTGATGAACCGTCCGATTTACACCCCTAATATTTGTTTATTTAATTGTTGTTGTTTTTTAAAAATCATATTATGCAAAAACAATGTGAACATTTCCATTACAGAATGCTATTGAACACAACTCACAATTTGAGTTGTGATAGAAATGACTTTCAGAAATGACATTTCTTCTGTGCGTGTGTGTGTGTATGTGTGTGTGTGTGTATATATATATATATATATATATGGTTGAACATTGTTACTAGACAAATTAAGCTAGAAAAAATGGTTTTAAGGAAGTCCACAGGGTGAAACATGTCTATAGTGTAAGAAAAAACCTCACATGATCTTTTTTTGTGCTTGTCTTGTTAAGGTGAGGCGTGATGAAAAATGTCTGTTTATTGTGTGGCTGAGAACCTAGATCAGATATTGGCCTCAAGCAGCAAAGGAAACCATGTGGAGCAGGGAATCCCAGTGCAAATGTGTCTGCCGTCCGTTTTTTTTTTTCTTTTCACATTTTCGCCTTTTGTTCCTTTCCCTCTCTCTCTCCCTCTCTGTGTTTCTCGCGACCTGTGCTGCTAGTAAATTGGGAGTTCATTTATTAGGATCTATAATAAGTGTTATGCCGCTGGACTCCCTGCTGACTACAGCCTTTTATGGATGAGTTTCTGTCTCCCCTCTCCTCCGGCCCTGCAGGCTGAAGTGATCTCTATCCCTCTCTAATATCCAGCTTCCCAGCTTTCTCTCTCTCTTTCTCGACCCATGTTTCTCTCTCTCTCTCTCTCTGTCTGTCTATTGCTCCATCCCTTCAGTCCTTTTCCTACTCCTGCTTTGGTTTCCCTTGGTACCTTGTTCAGCAGGGTTGCAATGAGTGACATTTTTCCCCTGTTGCCCTAGGCGATTGAGACTGGCAGCCTGGCTGTCTGCTTGTTTCCTCAGCTGGCTGATTTAAAAGTGCTACACACTACACATTCGTACACACGTGCACACATACATTCATGGTCAGTATTCACAGAGACTCCACACATTTCATATGTTTTTGTCTCTGTCTCTACTAATGTAACCATTGCACTACATACTCCTGTTGGCACTTTTTGCCTGTTGCCTTTTTCGGAGTGTCTATTTACACTAAGTGGAAATAGCCCGTCTAGTTGGCAAATGCTATTTACATTAAAGCCTTGTTTATACTTTCACCTGGCTCCACAGCGTGAGCCTCCGCTGACTGCGCGCGCTCCTCCCTAAACGGACGAGGCGTTTATACTTGACACGCTCGCCGTTGTACTTTTCTTTGAAACGACAGAAGGCGACTCGGAGTAATTGTTCTATAAACCATCAGGAAACAGCGGTGAGAAGAAGTAATGTACACAGGTGACGATATTTATTTTAGTACACTTCACCAAAAACCACACTAAAAAAGAATCGTGTAAAACTCAGTAAACCTTGATATTATTACTTGTGACATTAGAACAAAATGTATGTATACATGTATACAACTAAATTAACGATCTCTTAAATATTTCCTAATTTCACTAAACATTTTCATTTAGTTTCGTGAACATTTTTTTATTAAACATGGATCTTTATTTTCAATAAAAGGGTTTATTTCTGCTTTTGTAGGCTCATTTTGTAAATATAAGCAACTAATTTGTACGTGCAAACTGTGTGATGAGACGTCATGTTCAGCTAGATTCGCCTCGAACTCGTGCATCTTCGGATGTGGAGCCGCATGGAAAGTTACAAAAAACGCGCTGCACAACGGCACGCGAAATGGGGTCTCACGCACTACTGCCCACTCCGCGATGACGTCACTTTTGCCGTGCGCACCTTCACGCTCGTGCGGACGCAGCGAGTATAAACCAAGCTTAACTCCTCCCACTGATGTCTGCTTGGGCCAGACAAAACTATGGAAGACTTTAGATTATTTGCATTAGCAATGGTGTAGGGGTAAGGCGTGTGGCATTAAGTTTTGACGCAAATCGATCCGAGGTTCGAATCCGCCTTACTCCCTTTTCCGATCACATATAGTGGGGAGAACAAGTATTTGATACACTGCCGATTTTGCAGGTTTGCCCACTTACAAAGCATGTAGAAGTCTGTAATTTTTATCATAGGTACTCTTCAACAGTGAGTGACGGAATCTCGAACAAAAATCCAGAAAATCACATTGTATGATTTTTAAGTAATTAATTTGCATTTTATTGCATGACATAAGTATTTGATACATCAGAAAAGCAGAACTTAATATTTGGTACAGAAACCTTTGTTTGCAATTACAGAGATCATACGTTTCCTGTAGTTCTTGACCAGGTTTGCACACACTGCAGCAGGAATTTTGGCCCACAACTCCATACAGACCTTCTCCAGATGCTTCAGGTTTCGGGGCTGTCGCTGGGCAGTACGGACTTTCAGTTCCCTCCAAAGATTTTCTATTGGGTTCAGGTCTGGAGACTGGCTAGGCCACTCCAGGACCTTGAGATGCTTCTTACGGAGCCACTCCTTAGTTGCCCTGGCTGTGTGTTTCGGGTCGTTGTCATGCTGGAAGACCCAGCCACGACCCATCTTCAATGCTCTTACTGAGGGAAGGAGGTTGTTGTCCAAGATCTCGCGATACATGGCCCCATCCATCCTCCCCTCAATACGGTGCAGTCGTCCTGTCCCCTTTGCAGAAAAGCATCCCCAAAGAATGATGTTTCCACCTCCATGCTTCACGGTTGGGATGGTGTTCTTGGGGTTGTACTCATCCTTCTTCTTCCTCCAAACACGGCAAGTGGAGTTTAGACCAAAAAGCTCTATTTTTGTCTCATCAGACCACATGACCTTCTCCCATTCCTCCTCTGGATCATCCAGATGGTCATTGGCAAACTTCAGACGGGCCTGGACATGCGCTGGCTTGAGCAGGGGGACCTTGCGTGCGCTGCAGGATTTTAATCCATGACGGCGTAGTGTGTTACTGATGGTTTTCTTTGAGACTGTGGTCCCAGCTCTCTTCAGGTCATTGACCAGGTCCTGCCGTGTAGTTCTGGGCTGATCCCTCACCTTCCTCATGATCATTGATGCCCCACAAGGTGAGATCTTGCATGGTGCCCCAGACCGAGGGAGATTGACTGTCATCTTGAACTTCTTCCATTTTCTAATAATTGTGCCAACAGTTGTTGCCTTCTCACCAAGCTGCTTGCCTATTGTCCTGTAGCCCATCCAAGCCTTGTGCAGGTCTACAATTTTATCCCTGATGTCCTTACACAGCTCTCTGGTCTTGGCCATTGTGGAGAGGTTGGAGTCTGTTTGATTGAGTGTGTGGACAGGTGTCTTTTATACAGGTAACGAGTTCAAACAGGTGCAGTTAATACAGGTAATGAGTGGAGAACAGGAGGGCTTCTTAAAGAAAAACTAACAGGTCTGTGAGAGCTGGAATTCTTACTGGTTGGTAGGTGATCAAATACTTATGTCATGCAATAAAATGCAAATTAATTATTTGTATGATTTTTAATGTGATTTTCTGGATTTTTGTTTTAGATTCCGTCTCTCACAGTTGAAGTGTACCTATGATAAAAATTACAGACCTCTACATGCTTTGTAAGTGGGCAAACCTGCAAAATCGGCAGTGTATCAAATACTTGTTCTCCCCACTGTATCAGATCGGAAAGGCATTTATTTTCAATAAAAATTAAGAAAACATTCGAAAAGTGGATATAAAGTGTCTGAAAGTGTTAGGGGTAGGGAGGGTTTTTTTGTCCCATTAAGGTGGCATCCATTTAATAATTTTAATAAATATAATCATTTACACTGTTATTATTGCATACCGTTTAATATACAACAACACTGAGATGTAAAATAGTATCTGTAACTATTTATAAGTATAAATATCATCTAACTATTACACTTATTGCAAAGAACATACTGCTATTTTTACATAGTGTAAATAGAATATATCACTATTTTCACTCAGTGTAAATAGAATCTATTGCTATTTAAACTTAGTGTAAATAGCCGCTGGAAAGATTGGGAAAGAAAATGAATGCAAAATGTAAATTGAAACATTGATTATTTGTCCTTTGATCTCACGTCTTTCAGTTGGTGTTGGTTTTAGCAAATTTCAGGTTATAGTAATCCAGAGTGTTTTATTTTATTTTATTATATTTAATTTTTTCAGCAACATAGCAGCAAAGTTTTGGGTTTTCTAATTAATGGTCGAGTTGTTCCGGTTATAGTAATGCATAGTTTTTATTAAATTTTTTCAGCAGTTTGGCAGTAAAGTTTGGGGTTTTCAGATTAAGGGTTGAGTTTTATTTATTTTTTATTTATTTATTCTTATCAGCAATTTAGCAGCAAAGTTTTGAGTTTTCAGACAGGAGGTTTGGCTTTACAAAACAATCTACACAGAAAGTGTTTCAGTTGAAAATACATCACAGGAAAGGAAACTGCATTTGTCAAACCATTTCAGGTAAACTTTCAGCTGCAGTCTAGGATGTCCCCTTGACAGACTGTTTTAGTTCAAGACCTCAGAGACTAAATCAAATGAATCTACTGCAGTAATTGATCAATTGAAACAGATGTTTTCAACATGGGGATGAAAACATTCTGATAGCAAAGCCCCAACTAATGGAAACCACTGGTGTAAAGCAGGTCACCAGCATAAAGGAAGTTATTCTTGTTTCACACCAGCTTTTGTGTAACAGCAGTATGGAGGGCAGTAGAAGTAAAACAGGCCACTTTGAGTAAAAATGCACTCAATAATAGTGGCAAGCGCTATTTGCATGGGAGAACTAATAGGAAATCTCTGCTTTGCTTCGCAAAGCTACAAAAAATATACAAAAATTATAATTCTCAGAATTATAAGCTACATTTTCTTTCACCAATTTTTGCTGGTACAAAACATTTTTGCAGCAAGAATTCAAATTGTTAGGAGATGATGGTTTAGATTTTTCTTTGTTTTGACCATATACTAGAGGAACAAGTCTTACTTTATTCAAGTATCATTCCAATATACATTTTATTATTTTTTTATTTTATTTATTATTTTATTTTTTATTTTAAAAGTAAAAAGAAATGAAAAAACAACCTCAGTACCACAGGGATTTTCCTAGAAAGATGCATTGTGTCCTTTGTTTTTATGTATTATTGGAATTTATTTTGTGCAGCATGTTTTTATTTCTTGATGGATTGTATCCCACATTGCCCTTGACTTTCATAACAACAGTCCAACCTTTCCTCAGAGTGCCGCCGCGAGCAGGTCAAGGGCGGTTCTCCGTTTGGCTCCACTCGGCTGCGATCTAGCACAGTTCTGTACCACATTTCAGGACACCTGCACAACCGTCAGAAACAGAGTAAAATCAAACTTAACAAGGTGAGACCATTAAAAAAATAATGATATAGAAAAATACAGAAACAAAAAGATAAAACAGAACCAGTTTCTCTAGCATATGTTCTCTCTCTTTCTAGAATGTGTTTGGTGATCCACCGGCTCTCCCTGAATATAAGGTCGCTGATGCCAAGAAGTCCAAGTTCATTCTCCTCCACTTCAGCACCTTCAAAGCCGGCTGGGATTGGCTAATACTACTGGCTACATTCTATGTCGCCGTGACGGTGCCGTACAACGTTTGTTTTATTGGTGATCAAGACTTGACACGTAGCACCACCGTCACTGACATTGCCGTCGAGATTCTCTTCATCATTGGTAAGAGAATATATATTTAGTTTGTCAATTACATAGTATGTTTTTCATTGTGAGCATGAGTATGATTTATGAGGTTATCTTTGCTCCATCACATCTATATCTTTACACGTGATTATAATCAAGTCTTTAAATCAGGCTCTTTGACATCTTTCATTAACCCTCTGTGGGTACAGCGTTGCCACAGGGCAGCATATCATTCAGTTTCCTGCTATTCAGAAAAAAATTAATTGGAATTAGTTTTTACAGAAACAAAACATCTGCCATTTGAGTTTTTCTCCATGATTGATCTCTTGGAGTTTTACCTGAACTCACCCTTACAAGGAACACACATGCTTCCTCAAATTGCACAATTTTTTCCTTTCCCTGCATCCTTGTTAGGTAAATATATGTTTTTGTTCAAAGATTGTTCACAATTTTAGAACAACATGAGATGTAAAGGATGTTGATTCCATATGGTTTAAAATTGAAACACGTGTGTGGTATGTTATTGATTTGAGTTTAATACAATAGCAGGATGAACTATATTACATTTTTGTCTTTTCCTTTTAACACTGTTTCCTGAAATTTATTTTGGCTTTGTGACTATGATAAGGCCTCTATTTGAAACGCTTTGTGTTCACATTTAGTGACAGCACATGAATTTTTCATTTTCCTGTTGTTAGTCTGTGATAACACTCCACTTGATATATAGCTGGTAGAAAAGCATTTTTGCTGTTATAAATGCTTCAATGGACACATCGTTCATTGATATTATGCTGATGGTGTATTTTTTGAAGACGTTGACTCTGTCTGTCGCTTTAGACATCGTGTTCAGTTTCCGCACCACGTACGTGAGTAAGTCGGGGCAGGTGATCTTCGATGCGCGGCAGATCTGCATCCATTACATGACCACCTGGTTTATCATCGACCTGGTTGCTGCTCTGCCCTTTGATCTCCTTTACGCTTTCAAAGTCAGTGTGGTGAGTAATGCATATATTAAAAAAATTATAACGAATGTATCGGGGGAAAAATCTGTGGGAAGATTTTTCCACAGCTTTCAAATGCATTTTGAATTTACATTTACATGATTTTGCAAAAAAAAAAGCAGGCACACAGAGAATCTGTGCCAGCAGAAAACTGCAGAATTGTCACTTGCGTGTTTTTTTAATTAAATATTTTGGCTAATTCGATTATGCTTTCAGCTACCTGTGACCCAGCTAGCACAACTACGCTGTGGGCATTTTTATGTTAAGAAAGCATTTCCATAAATATAAATAAGCGCCATATACCAGCCTTCTAGAGTTGTCACGGTGGTGGTTGCAGCAAGAGAGTAGTTTAGGCAGGATGTAATTGCAGCAGACACTTTTATTAACTCTTCAAACAAAATAACAAACATGCAGGAGAACAGGAGAACACAGGAGACTGTAAAATAACTACACACTGAAGCAACACTTGAAGAACATCTCAAACTGAGGGCTATATATACAGAGTAACTAAAAAAGAATAAAAGCACAGGTGGGGACTAATCAATCAAGTAATGAGTAACCATGATAAAAAAATAAAAAGCGGGAACATAGGGAACAAAGGCACACAGAAACTGCAAACATAAACCTAACAAGAGTAGATGAAATTTAAAAATAAATCTGCCTTACCTGTAGGTAACTTACACCTACATTTTCATAACTTTTTTTAGTTATTGATTTCTTGTTCTAAAAGGGTCTTACCTTGCATTCCATGTTTTAAAAAACATAAACATAGTTCTGTGGCTTGGTTGTATTTTGGTGATATATATTCTTTACACTATTTTCATTAAGAAAAAAAATTATTTAGTGTTATTTAACATCGAAATAAAATCTTCCAGGAATGCAATTGGGCCTGGTTTTGCAATTTTGCTTTTGATCACGTTTGGTAATCTAATATGTAAACTGCACATCATGCTTTGTTTACATCCCCCACCCCCTCCGCCCCTTTATGAGTATTGTGGTTTTAAAATCTAGCTTCTACCAGGCCCCGGAGTGGCCATAGGGAGAATCGTAAGAATTCCCAGTGGGTCACTCATAAATTGACCCTTCGCAAAGACCCACCCCTCTTAGTAACTGTTGCTACGTCTGACAAGCCATGGTGCTCTCACACCACACATCATGTTCTCATGCAGTGGAAAATGCATTGTGGAGAAAAGATGACACTGACAACGCGCCGGCAGACAGGACAGAGCAGGTTACTTTTGATAGTCTCAGCTTTCAAGGTTTGTAATTTTTTTTTAAGAAATTCAAACAATAAATACCATTTTGTGACTCTTTGTTGTGTGGTGACAGATCGCTGTAGCTCCTCAGTTCAAACGGCTCATGAACCGATCATCTCTTCCTACTAGTTAATTTATAGCACCAAATAAACATGAATGAACATCAGAAGGAATGTTGTTTCAACCGCAGAAAGACATCAGTACACCATTTTTCAAATTCAAGTCCACCAATGTCAATCTACTAACTCTCCTGACTGCTTTGTCGGACAAAATAATGGATTCTGCATTATTATTGGTCAGATCGCCTGTCAATCAAACTCCCGGCGAAGGGTGAATTGGGCCGGTAGTACTATACTTTGACATAAAGGCAATTTCACACGGGATGCAAAAAGTGCAAGTCTCTACATCATTTTTAATAAGAGACACGCAGAAAGCAGCAAATCGCAGGTGGTTCTAGTCACTTGTGCATGCACAGATCTTTGGTATTTTTTAGCTGTGACCATTAATCAGTTTTATTGTAAATGTTTGCTTAAAAAGTTTAGTATGGGCTTCTACCAAAATGCAATTCTGTGAAAACATCTTGTACTGGGAAAAGCATGCCTGTAGCTCAAACAGTAGGCCATGATTTCCAGGAAAGCATGCACTGATAAAATGTATGCCTTGAATGCAATGTAAGCTCGCTTTAGATAAAGGTGTCTGCCATATTTTTACATGTATAGGAGTGTAGTACTCAGTGTATTTCACCGTGTTGAAATCCATTTAACTGTAGATTTCTGCTTCCTCCAATTAACAGCAATAGATGGAAGATTCCATCTGGTCTTGCTTGAACAGTTTGGACGTCCAGATATTCTTTTTTTAGCCCCTCCGTTACTGTATTTAGCTCAATGATTTGTTTTGCACTTCCTTAAGTGTAAAACAAAATATTGAGCACTGGCACTCTGCTGGGTGACCCTGAGTGGGTGGACTGTGAAGTGCTTTTGATGACATCATGGATGTAGAACTTTTAATGAGTGATCATGGGTTCAGGTACAAATAAAGATGTATAACAGGCTCTGAAATTGGCTAACACTGCCTCTGATGACTCCTCTACAAAATCAAGGGTCACAGGCTCCTGGTTTTAATTCACAGGAAAAGACAGTCAGCTTTTCTGGCCAATCCAAACTGGTGGAATCGATCAGTGGCACTTGGACACACACACTTACAGTGATGACACATGCAGTAATGAAACCCTGCATCCCTCTGTACGGCGAAACACAACGAAAAAGCGCTTGAAATCCACTGAGGCTTATTAAGAGGAGAGTGAAATGCAGTGGACTCTACTTGAGTGCCGCTGTAATACAGACCTTGTCTCCGAGATGTTCCCTTAAATCTGCTCCAATTACAGATTGCACCTCTGCTCCTCTGGTATCCTTTCACATCTGCCCTTCAGCTGCACTATATACACACACACACACACACACAGATACAACACACATGCACACACAGACATGAGCCCTCTTGTCCTTTTCCTTTCATCTCCTTTGTTCTTCATTCCTTTTCCTTTCCTACCCTGGCCATTTTCCATTCTGTTTCCTTTTCCTCTCCATGCCTCCTTTTCCTTTCCAGGTTCATTTCCATTCCTTTTCCTCTCCATGCCTCCTTTTCTCTTTTCCTGTCCTGGCCTATTTCCATTCCCTTTCATTTATTGTTTTTTCCTATTCCTTTTCCTTTTCATTTCCTCTTCTTTCCTATTCATTATCATTTTCCTTTATTCTTTTCTTTTTCCTTTACAATTTCCTCTTCTTTTTCTTTTCCTAATCAATTTCCATTTATTCCCTTGATCTTTTCTCTCCTTTCCTCTTTCCTTTTCCTGTCCATGCCTATTTCTTTTTCTTTTTCTTTTCCTATCTTTTCCTTTCCTCTCTCTTTCCCTTTTTGACCCTTCCATTCCTTTCCTTTTGCTCTCTATCACTACCCTTTCTTTCCCATCACTTCCCTTTCCTCTTCACCCACCTACACATCGTTAGCAGTATGAGTGATTTAGTTTTTTAATACACTTTGACACATTACCACATAAAGCTCAGTATATGAACCCTACTCTGGCCTTAGCATATCCACCTCCATTTTCACCCTCCTTATCTAATTTTCAACCAGCTGTTAAGTTCAGCCTTTTTGTTTCTCTAATGACATGAATGTTCATTGGTTTTGCTTCTGAGACCATGATCTCTTGATGTTTATTAATATTTGATTGTCAAGTGAAAGATTGTGGCCATTACAATGTGGATTATTATTTAATGCTGCAGGGACGTGGAAAGCTTGGTTCTCATGGGGATTGTCTGATTATAATAAGAGAGGCTGTGATGAATATTGCTGGCTTGTTACTGCCTGAAGCTCTGGACAAACTGATCTAATAGCGGTGTGTGCGCATCTGTTACGGACCTGGTAGTGTGCATGTGTGAAAGTTCATGTTCAGGTTAACACAAAGTGTTATTTTTATATATGTAGTCATACCGAATATATAGTTATTGAATATATATGGGCTATTTAAAACTCTCACTTGCTCATTCACTTTAAACCTGCTTCAATACGCACATAAATCATTACACATAAAAGGAATTTATTCAGGCCATTCTGCTGAATACAGTGGGGAGAACAAGTATTTGATATACTGCCGATTTTGCAGGTTTGCCCACTTACAAAGCATGTAGAAGTCTGTAATTTTTATCATAGGTACTCTTCAACTGTGAGTGACGGAATCTAAAACAAAAATCCAGAAAATCACATTGTATGATTTTTAAGTAATTAATTTGCATTTTATTGCATGACAAAAAAAGCAGAACTTAATATTTGGTACAGAAACCTTTGTTTGCAATTACAGAGATCATACGTTTCCTGTAGTTCTTGACCAGGTTTGCACACACTGCAGCAGGGATTTTGGCCCACTCCTCCATACAGACCTTCTCCAGATGCTTCTGGTTTCGGGGCTGTCGCTGGGCAATACGGACTTTCAGCTCCCTCCAAAGATTTTTTATTGGGTTCAGGTCTGGAGACTGGCTAGGCCACTCCAGGACCTTGAGATGCTTCTTACGGAGCCACTCCTTAGTTGCCCTGGCTGTGTGTTTCGGGTCGTTGTCATGCTGGAAGACCCAGCCACGACCCATCTTCAATGCTCTTACTGAGGGAAGGAGGTTGTTGTCCAAGATCTCGCGATACATGGCCCCATCCATCCTCCCCTCAATACGGTGCAGTCGTCCTGTCTCCTTTGCAGAAAAGCATCCCCAAAGAATGATGTTTCCACCTCCATGCTTCACGGTTGGCATGGTGTTCTTGGGGTTGTACTCATCCTCCTTCTTCCTCCAAACACGGCGAGTGGAGTTTAGACCTAAAAGCTCTATTTTTGTCTCATCAGACCACATGACCTTCTCCCATTCCTCCTCTGGATCATCCAGATGGTCATTGGCAAACTTCAGACGGGCCTGGACATGCGCTGGCTTGAGCAGGGGGACCTTGCATGTGCTGCAGGATTTTAATCCATGACGGCGTAGTGTGTTACTAATGGTTTTCTTTGAGACTGTGGTCCCAGCTCTCTTCAGGTCATTGACCAGGTCCTGCCGTGTAGTTCTGGGCTGATCCCTCACCTTCCTCATGATCACTGATGCCCCACGAGGTGAGATCTTGCATGGTGCCCCAGACAGAGGGAGATTGACTGTTATCTTGAACTTCTTCCATTTTCTAATAATTGCGCCAACAGTTGTTGCCTTCTCACCAAGCTGCTTGCCTATTGTCCTGTAGTCCATCTCAGCCTTGTGCAGGTCTACAATTTTATCCCTGATGTCCTTACACAGCTCTCTGGTCTTGGCCATTGTGGAGAGGTTGGAGTGTGTTTGATTGAGTGTGTGGACAGGTGTCTTTTATACAGGTAACGAGTTCAAACAGGTGCAGTTAATACAGGTAATGAGTGGAGAACAGGAGGGCTTCTTAAAGAAAAACTAACAGGTCTGTGAGAGCCCGGAATTCTTAGTGGTTGGTAGGTGATCAAATACTTATGTCATGCAATAAAATGCTAATTAATTATTTAAAAATCATACAATGTGATTTTCTGGATTTTTGTTTTAGATTCTGTCTCTCACAGTTGAAGAGTACCTATGATAAAAATTACAGACCTCTTCATGCTTTGTAAGTAGGAAAACCTGCAAAATCGGCAGTGTATCAAATACTTGTTCTCCCCACTGTATATAGAATAACATGTCTGCAGGGTGTAACACTAAGTTTTAGCATAAATATTTCAGTAACACTGTTTATTGTATTTATTGTAAATTAATGAGAACTACTGATGAACTACATGTACTTAAAAGAGATCTGCTTGATTAAAAACATTCTTCCAAATATCTTCCTTTGTGTTCAGCAGAACAAAGAAATTTATACAGGTTTGGAACAACTTGAGCGTGACTAGATGATGACAGAATTTTCATTTTAATCTGTGTAACAAATTGATCATGAAACGTTACAAAAAGGTTTTATCCATCCAAATGAAAATGTTTTTTGTGACAAATACGGTTGATAATATTTTATATAGACATCATCTTTATCATAAAAATGTGAAGACGTGATTTTGTTCCCAATTTTTTCATTTTGGTGTCACTGCATTGAGTTCTAAGAGATAAACTCCTAGATAACCCTCTGATGGTAAATTTTGCAATGATGTAAACACTATAAAAACTTTGCAAGTTTCTATAGATGTTTTCTTTAGTGGACAGTTTGTGTGTATTTGATTTGCTCGCATCACTTCATCAGCGGTCAGACTGTTGTTTTTAGAATTTGAAACTATCAGAGGATTCCTGATGAATGTAGTGTTCTTAAAGATGTTCTTAAAGTAGATGACATAAAAATGAAATCCACTGCCATTTAAAAGTTGGGGTCAACATTTAAAAAGTAAATATTATTTAGAAAAGAACTTACTACTCAAAGAATTCTGAAAATGTATCATAGTTTCCACAAAATATTAAGTAGCACAAGAATTTTTGACATTAATAATAATAATACAAATATTTCTTGAGCACTAAAGCAGCATATAAGAATGATTTTTGAAGAATCATGTGACACTGAAGACTGGAGTAATTATGTTGAAAATTCAGTTTTGCCATCACAGGAACAAATTACGTTTTAAACATGTATATTGAAATAGAAAAGTTATTTTAACCTGTAATTGTATTTCATAATACCAGAGGTGGGTAAAGTATCCAAAAACTGTACTCAAGTAAAAGTACAAGTATTTATAGAAATATTTACTCAAAGTAAAAGTAACAATCTTAATAGTTACTTGAGTACGAGTAAAAAGTATCCAATGAAAAAACTATTCAAGTAGTTAGTTACTAGTTACTTTGTAACTATATATATAAGCACAAACAATGATCAAATGCACATTAACAGATCTTCCATCTGTTCTCCAAAATGTAATCAAATGTATATTTCGGCCAGTGTGTGTAAACTGGTTAACTGTGTCTAAGCAAAGGGTAAAGAAATGCTACATACTTTGTAGTGGTGTTATCGTGGCGTAATAATCTGTTTGGTTGTAAAATGTATTAGCTGTATGAATTATGAATTGAAATCAAATGAAGCTATACCTGTGGAATCATTCACAGACAGCATACGCAGTTCAACTAAAAAAGATCTTCATCGCTGGCAAACAATAGGATGCGTTTGCAGATTTGCTTTTAATTGTAGGTCCACTGCCACTTCATCCAACGCTCCGAGTGAGAAACTACGCATTTCTTAACATGTATTGCAATAAAATAAAGTAACGAGAGGAACTTCGCCAAACATAACGAAGTAAAAGTACAGTTTTTTTCATTCGAAATTTACTCACATTTATATCTTATATCTTACACAAGTACCCACATTTATATCTACTCTTAAAAGTACAAATTTTCCAAAATAATACTCGAGTAAATGTACTTTGTTACTACCCACCTCTGCATAATACTACTTTTACTGTATTTTTGATCAAATAAATGCAGCCTTGGTAAGCATAAGAGACTTCTTTCAAAAGCATTAAGTGTCTGGTAACTGTTTTATGTCATTTTTTTACCCTGAATGATACATTTGTCTGTTTTCTGACAGTATGACAGTGACGGAGAACACAGTCAGACCTTCGCTGAACAGGAGGATAATGCTTGTTAAATTGAAAAACATATACTTAGGCAGCCTGTTTTGTTCTCAATTGTTTTGTATGTTTATACTCTTCATATCCCACAACTGCAGTCAATTTCTTGTGGTTTATCATCTTGTTTATTAGTGGGCGGTATATTTCCATTCGCCTGAGAACATGCGGTTCTGCATGACTGAGATGGAGAGAAGAAGAAAGAAAAGATGTTTTATACCACTATAATTGGCTTAAATGTCTCTCAGTCTAATGATGATCTCTTAAATATTTTAATCCAGCTGTCTCAGAGCTCTCATACCTGGCTGCATGATACACCATTATCCAAGACATTCATGACCTCGAAACATCTGCTAGAAGATGTTTTTGCTAACTGTTTTATTGTACGTTTTCCCCTCTGTATTTACTTTCTAAAACGCACCATTTTGTGAACATGTTCTATACTGTGGTTATACTATAGTTTTACTATACCATAGTACCACCACTGTACTTTTAAAGATTTATTGGTGGAAACTAAGGACTTCTATCCCGTTGTCTTGTTTAATTAGGTTTTAACTGATTTTGGATGCACCACACCATATCTATTATTTAACACTTGCATTTAGAGCAAATCCTCGACAATTAATGTGAGTTCCCCTTTCCCCTCTGCCAGGTGTCAGTGGTCCATCTGCTAAAGACCGTGCGCCTGCTGAGACTCCTGCGCCTGCTGCAGAAGATGGACCGCTACTCCCAGCACAGCACGGTGGTGCTGACCCTGCTCATGTCCATGTTTGCACTGCTGGCCCACTGGATGGCCTGCATCTGGTACATCATCGGCAAGAAGGAGGTGGAGAGCAACGCAGACACCTGGGATATAGGTGAGACTGGCTCACAAAATTTACTCATTGACTCACAGACAGAAAGAAAGTGTATATGTGTGCGAGAAAACCAACCTAGGCTCCCTGGAAAACATGCTTCTACCTACATTTTTGCAAAACTCCAAAAACATACCTACACATACGATTCATGGCTGTAAAACACCAAACAACTTTTAATCCTGCTCACACAAATAATGATTACAGGGGCAGATTAGCGATTAATAAAGACTTATTTTCCCGTGGTTCTGTGCACAGCACTGATATGACCTCAAAACACTTTTACCATAGTGCATGATTTGTAAACTAGTACTTTTTGACATTTGCATCAGGGGTGGGCGATATGACCAAAATCTTATTTCACAGTTTGATACATTTTATTTCACGATAACGATATATATATCTCGATATAGCTACTTTTATTTTATTCTATTTTATTTTATTTCTGTTATTAAAAATAAGTACAAAAACAGACAGTAGGACAAATACAATAGAGCAAAGACACAAATTAAAGCTGCAGTCTGTAAGTTTTGCCTCTTTGTCGCCATCTCTTTTTGAAACCTGCAATTGCAGTTACTTGTGGAATTATCATCTTTACGTGGGTTGTGCATCGGCACGGCTCCTCAGCATGGATGAATCTAATGTTTTGAGGAGTTTGTGTGGCTGGCTGTCAGTCACCACACCAGTGTGGATACTGTACTTCGGGAATCACAGATTCTACGTCTTGGAAGTATGGCCGAAATATCCTGTAACCCGCAAAATGTCATCTGAACAAGTAAGTAACATGTCTGCCACTTTTGTTCTGACCAACTGAGAAAAAAAGGCATTACAATAAATCGCGCTACCAACGGTGATTAAATTAAATGATAGCTTAGCTCATATCTCATCAAACCGTGCAAATTATTATTATTGTCATACTTTGTTCTCAAATTGTTAATGTTAACAACATCAGCATTGTGTGACTACGTGTATTTAGTGTGTATTAGCATTACCTGTAGAAGTATAGATTTCAATTTCCATGCAGTCTAATCTTTTGCTTTTGACTACGGGTGAATCTCAAGTTGTCACTGATGATTGTCGTTTGGACCTTTCTGGATTACAATCCGCCATCAAAATGGTACGATTAATTATTCCAGCTGCTGTGATAAAAGGCTATAAATGATCCGCCACCTACAGCATCCTCATATGCGATATAGCCTACCCGGGACTCCTTCTTTATGTATACAGACGTGACGTAATGACGCAAAGACCAGTACCACTCAAATTATAACAATTATAACACATTATTACAAGCTTACCGTTATGAATTGGGCTAACGTAAGGAGATAGTTTTGAACAGTGGCTGGTTATGTACTTGCTCAAAAATTGATTTTGGATCATTTTTAACCAAAAAAAAGTTACGGACTGCAGCTTTAAATAAACTTAAATGTTTTTCAGCTACAGTAGGTTTATTTAATATGTAGTAAGAAATACTACAGAAATTGAATAATCAAGTGTATAGCTAAAACACTGCTTAGTCTTCACTGTATGAATTAAATATGAACTGGTTCGATTCAATTTACTGACACACAGCTGGTTTTCACCCAACTGTTTACATTAATTTAAGACATTTTTACATGAATACTCCTCACAATGGGCATTTTGACATTATTGTGATAATGTCAAATGATATCAATCTGATAATTCAAGTGCAATAAGATGTGAAAGAGAACTGAATTTGCAATCGCATGCTGTCTGAGAGAAGTGGATTTCTGTGCGTTAGTCAGCACAAGCACCAACCACATGGAGTTCTTTTTCACTGCTTATTGCGCTTCATAACTTTATTAAACATCATACACGTTCTGAATTTGTGATTGCATGCTGTCTAAGAGAGGCGGCTTTCTGTGCGCGCGCTTCAGCTTTGTGTCGGTTTGCACGAGCACCAACTGCATTGAGTTCTTTTTCACAACTTACTGCTCTCAACATCAAGCACGTCCCACTCTTTATTTTCTCATTCATGCATGTTTATCACTCTTATGTATATATAACTTTAAGTAGTACTGTGCTACACTTTATACCGTGGTCACGATATATACCGTAATACCGCCCAGCCCTATTTGCATCACATAATCAGCTCCATATGTATGGCTTTTTTTTTTGAAGTAGTAAACTTGCTCAGTAGCTCACATGGTACAGCCATGCACTTACAAGGAAGAGCACTTAGGTACAAGTCCCATGAAACACTAGTCATGACACTAAATAAAGAGCCTCAAATACTTTTAGAAGCAAGCTAAAATGGCATGGTTGCTTCAGTAGATGCGTTTTTATTCCACGTTTGCTTTTGTATTGGTTAGGTTCAGTGTAGGGTTTAGTGTAGTTGGTACGTTATTTTCAAACGCGACAGAGCATTTACCTTTTAGCGCCACTCACTAAACATTTCTAAACTGCCGCAATACGTACAACAATCAACATAATATAACATTTCCAGAATTACGTTCACATGTTTCAGATAAATCTGAACATGTTTTTAGCACCACTTTGAAAGTATTGCAAATGTCACCACAGGCATGTTTTCCAGTGAGCCTGGGTTAGAAAAGACACTAATAGTATAATAATAATAATAATAATAAATGCCATCTTTTACTCACTCTCATGTCCAAACCTGTATGACTTTTTTTCTTTTGTGGAACACAAAAGAAGATATTTTTTAAGAAAGATTCAACTGCTTTTATCCACACAATAAAGGTCAATAGGGTCCAAAACAACATTGGAGCCCACTGACTTGTATGGACAAAAAACACTGAAACATTTTTTAAACCAAGTTTGAAACGACATGAGGGGGAGTAAATGATGGCAGACTTTTCATTTTGAGATTTAATTTTTTAATTATTGAACCGAAGCAATCATGCAACAGTGTGTTAATTGATTCAACGCAAGTCTGGCTCTCCAGTTTGTAATGGATTTGTAAAAGTTGCATTATGGACATAATATGAATGGATTTAATCTGATGCATTCGGAGCAAGACAGAGAGAGAGAGAGCAATGATGAAGACATCAAATGATAATGGGAAGCAGAATTTATAGTTACAGAAGAAGCATGATAAGCCTGACACTGTTAGATGGTGTTATGGACAGTGATAGTGGAGGAGGAAGATAGGAAGAATGCACCAGGGACAGCAAGCAGCCAAGTGAGTGAAAGAGTGAGTGAACGGCAAACAAACCAGTCACCCAGACGTCGTGCCGTGGGCCTCTCTCTCCATCTTAACTGCAGGAGGGGCTGTAATTAGGCCCAGTGTGCTGCGCTAAGGTCCATAATGACAGATCGCTGTGAAAGTACCAGCGTTCCCACCGCCCGGTCCCCGATCAGTATTGATGGAAAGTTGCTGCTTCCCCTCAGCATCCGACCACTGACCCCCGCCTTGCTCTGATGGGCAGTTACTATAGCAACACTGGGCTGGAATCTCCTCTCTGGTACCCTGATTTAGATAGTGTGGTATGTGAGAACTGATGGGTCGCTCCTTATCAGCAAACACAAGAATTGTTTCATGAAGATGGCAAACTGTTTGATGAATTGCCTTGGTGTGAACTCCAAACAACTGCTGTTAGTGGAGAACTGTTTGGGGGTCACAAGATGTTCCTTCTGCTTTTCATGTACAAACCCGATTCCAAAAAAGTTGGGACACTGTACAAATTGTGAATAAAAAAAGGAATGCAATAATTTACAAATCTCATAAACTTATATTTTATTCACAATAGAATATAGATAACATATCAAATGTTGAAAGTGAGACATTTTGAAATGTCATGCCAAATATTGGCTCATTTTGGATTTCATGAGAGCTACACATTCCAAAAAAGTTGGGACAGGTAGCAATAAGAGGCCGGAAAAGTTAAATGTACATATAAGGAACAGCTGGAGGACCAATTTGCAACTTATTAGGTCAATTGGCAACATGATTGGGTATAAAAAGAGCCTCTCAGAGTGGCAGTGTCTCTCAGAAGTCAAGATGGGCAGAGGATCACCAATTCCCCCAATGCTGCGGCGAAAAATAGTGGAGCAATATCAGAAAGGAGTTTCTCAGAGAAAAACTGCAAAGAGTTTGAAGTTATCATCATCTACAGTGCATAATATCATCCAAAGATTCAGAGAATCTGGAACAATCTCTGTGCGTAAGGGTCAAGGCCGGAAAACCATACTGGATGCCCGTGATCTTCGGGCCCTTAGACGGCACTGCATCACATACAGGAATGCTACTGTAATGGAAATCACAACATGGGCTCAGGAATACTTCCAGAAAACATTGTCGGTGAACACAATCCACCGTGCCATTCGCCGTTGCCGGCTAAAACTCTATAGGTCAAAAAAGAAGCCATATCTAAACATGATCCAGAAGCGCAGGCGTTTTCTCTGGGCCAAGGCTCATTTAAAATGGACTGTGGCAAAGTGGAAAACTGTTCTGCGGTCAGACGAATCAAAATTTGAAGTTCTTTTTGGAAAACTGGGACGCCATGTCATCCGGACTAAAGAGGACAAGGACAACCCAAGTTGTTATCAGCGCTCAGTTCAGAAGCCTGCATCTCTGATGGTATGGGGTTGCATGAGTGCGTGTGGCATGGGCAGCTTACACATCTGGAAAGGCACCATCAATGCTGAAAGGTATATCCAAGTTCTAGAACAACATATTCTCCCATCCAGACGTCGTCTCTTTCAGGGAAGACCTTGCATTTTCCAACATGACAATGCCAGACCACATACTGCATCAATTACAACATCATGGCTGCGTAGAGAAGGATCCGGGTACTGAAATGGCCAGCCTGCAGTCCAGATCTTTCACCCATAGAAAACATTTGGCGCATCATAAAGAGGAAGATGCGGCAAAGAAGACCTAAGACAGTTGAGCAACTAGAAGCCTGTATTAGACGAGAATGGGACAACATTCCTATTCCTAAACTTGAGCAACTTGTCTCCTCAGTCCCCAGACGTTTGCAGACTGTTATAAAAAGAAGAGGGGATGCCACACAGTGGTAAACATGGCCTTGTCCCAACTTTTTTGAGATGTGTTGATGCCATGAAATTTAAAATCAACTTATTTTTCCCTTAAAATGATACATTTTCTCAGTTTAAACATTTGATATGTCATCTATGTTGTATTCTGAATAAAATATTGAAATTTGAAACTTCCACATCATTGCATTCTGTTTTTATTCACAATTTGTACAGTGTCCCAACTTTTTTGGAATCGGGTTTGTAACCAGTTCATGTACGTAAGTCTGTCTTTACAAAAATGTACAAATGTGATAGTACCATGGTACAGTGATGTATCAGGTTGAAATACTATGGTTCAGATTGAATATTATTCACGGTGTTTACATTGTACAGTACCTGTCAAAGTTTGGAAACATTATAGTACATGTGTTAATGTAGTTTTGTGAACAATTATTATGTTTTGGGATTTAAACTTGGGGTATTTATGTGCTAGAATAATAAAAAATATGTCATTATTTACTCACTTTTTTTTTTATTATTGAAACTGGTCAATTGCTTTTCAGATTGACAAATAAATTGGCATATATAAAACAATTTAATTCATGTTTTTCAAATGTAGCAACAAAATAATACAATAATGAATGATTTTCTAAATTGACAAATAAGACAAACTTGTTTAAAAGTAGATAAGATTTTTTTTAAATGTTCTTATGCTCACCAAAGCTGGATTTATTAATTAAAAAATACAGCAAAACAGCAACATTATTACACATTGTTACAATTTGAAATATTTGAACATTTTAATTATTTATATTGAATTTTAATATATTTTGAGATGTAATATATTCCTGTCATGGCAAAGCTAAATTTTTAGCATCATTACTTCAGTCTTCAGTGTCACATGATCCTTCAGAAATAATTCTAATATGCTGATTTCTAATATGCTGAAGGTTTTGAAAACTATGTCTTTATCGTCTCCATGTAAACAACGAAAACATAAATTTATGGAAACGGTGATGTTATGCGCATTTGTAGTACATGTTCATGCATGCGTATTACATGTTCGCGGGGTGTTTCTTCACAAAGTGACATCGCAAACTACAGATCTGGCATGCATAATACAGCCTTTTTAGTCATTTTCGCAGATCCGTGTGAACGGGGATCGCTTTTAGTACACCGTTGTCGTGTAAACGTACCCTGAGTACCCAAGGAAACTAACTGAAAACACAGGAAACTAAACTAAACTAGTGAAAACCCACCCAAACATACAAAGATCACAGATCACCCGTGACACAAAATTTAAAGCAGTTGTGCTTAGGGATAGGTATCGTTTAGGTTTTAACGGTATTACTACTCTTACCGATACTGCTTATCGATCCGGTACTTTAACGGTATTCTTATCGGTTCTTTTTGTTATATATTTTTTAAATTAAAAAAAAAAACTAATTAAGAGCATAATTAACATTGTTTTATAATCTGAAAAGTAAAATATCTATAGCAAAAGAAACAGCAATGTTTGAACAAAACAAATATAAAACATCTATTTGTAAATGGACCAGTGTGCTGGCATTTTTTGTGTTTTATATGCATAAGATAAGATACAGTATAAGTACAAAGAAACAAAGTGCAAACAAAATGTTAAATACAGTGGGGAGAACAAGTATTTGATACACTGCCGATTTTGTAGGTTTGCCCACTTACAAAGCATGTAGAAGTCTGTAATTTTTATCATAGGTACTCTTCAACTGTGAGTGACGGAATCTAAAACAAAAATCCAGAAAATCACATTGTATGATTTTTAAGTAATTAAATTTTATTGCATGACATAATTATTTGATACATCAGAAAAGCAGAACTTAATATTTGGTACAGAAACCTTTGTTTACAATTACAGAGATCATACGTTTCCTGTAGTTCTTGACCAGGTTTGCACACACTGCAGCAGGGATTTTGGCCCACTCCTCCATACAGACCTTCTCCAGATCCTTCAGGTTTCGGGGCTGTCGCTGGGCAATACAGATTTTCAGCTCCCTCCAAAGATTTTCTATTGGGTTCAGGTCTGGAGACTGGCTAGGCCACTCCAGGACCTTGAGATGCTTCTTACGGAGCCACTCCTTAGTTGCCCTGGCTGTGTGTTTCAGGTCGTTGTCATGCTGGAAGACCCAGCCACGACCCATCTTCAATGCTCTTACTGAGGGAAGGAGGTTGTTGGCCAAGATCTCGCGATACATGGCCCCATCCATCCTCCCCTCAATACGGTGCAGTCGTCCTGTCCCCTTTGCAGAAAAGCATCCTCAAAGAATGATGTTTCCACCTCCATGCTTCACGGTTGGGATGGTGTTCTTGGGGTTGTACTCATCCTTCTTCTTCCTCCAAACACGGCGAGTGGAGTTTAGACCAAAAAGCTCTATTTTTGTCTCATCAGACCACATGACCTTCTCCCATTCCTCCTCTGGATCATCCAGATGGTCATTGGCAAACTTCAGATGGGCCTGGACATGCGCTGGCTTGAGCAGGGGGACCTTAGGTGCGCTGCAGGATTTTAATCCATGACGGCGTAGTGTGTTACTAATGGTTTTCTTTGAGACTGTGGTCCCAGCTCTCTTCAGGTCATTGACCAGGTCCTGCCGTGTAGTTCTGGGCTGATCCCTCACCTTCCTCATGATCATTGATGCCCCACGAGATGAGATCTTGCATGGTGCCCCAGACCGAGGGAGATTGACCGTCATCTTGAACTTCTTCCATTTTCTAATAATTGCGCCAACAGTTGTTGCCTTCTCACCAAGCTGCTTGCCTATTGTCCTGTAGCCCATCCCAGCCTTGTGCAGGTCTACAATTTTATCCCTGATGTCCTTACACAGCTCTCTGGTCTTGGCCATTGTGGAGAGGTTGGAGTCTGTTTGATTGAGTGTGTGGACAAGTGTCTTTTATACAGGTAACGAGTTCAAACAGGTGCAGTTAATACAGGTAATGAGTGGAGAACAGGAGGGCTTCTTAAAGAAAAACGAACAGTTCTGTGAGAGCCGGAATTCTTACTGATTGGTAGGTGATCAAATACTTATGTCATGCAATAAAATGCAAATTAATTATTTAAAAATCATACAATGTGATTTTCTGGATTTTTGTTTTAGATTCCGTCTCTCACAGTTGAAGAGTACCTATGATAAAAATTACAGACCTCTACATGCTTTGTAAGTAGGAAAACCTGCAAAATCGGCAGTGTATCAAATACTTGTTCTCCCCACTGTAAATACACAATAAAACAAAGATAAAAATGAAATAATCAGTACTTTAATTTCAGGAAGGTCTACTAACATTAAGTAATACGGCCTACAAAGAAATCTAATAAAGTAATGAAATGTAAAATAACACTGCATAGTTTTCACTGTATAAATTGATAGATTAATGAATATTAAAGCTAAAGTTATTCATTTAAGAGCTGTGAGTATTTTCTCTTTGCCTTTTGTTTGATTCACATTAATGGATCAATCGTCAGCAGGTTTATTAAACGCTGCCCCTTTAAGATTGAATGCAGATCTAATAATATCATATTCTCCCATTTATCCAAACTATTTACGGCCATTTAAGATATAAACTGCGTTTAAGTGAATACTCTCCAAGCCGGTCATTTTGACATAGGCTATTTGTTGTGTATTTGATGGTTTAGATGCGCACACGAAGCCTAAAGTATAATGAGCACGTCAGTCCGTTTCGCAACACGCACACACATAAGCCGCCTTGAAGTTGGAAACTCTTGCGTGGATTATTGTGCATTTAATAGATATTTTTATTATCAAACACGTCCCGCAATTTAGCAACAGTAAAGACTGCATTTTATAACAATCACTGATTCTGACGTTAAGTTTAGGTTTAGGGAGAAATGACAGCGCACTGCTGTGAAGGGAAGGAAGTTGCGCTCGACGGAACACGGCCAGTTTATAATAGTTTTACCTCATATATTCTTTTTATAATCCTTGGAAGCCAAAATCGAAATCAAAAATAAAATTAGATTAATATCACAGCCCTAAAGTGTAAGCAGACTAAACTTTTGTTAGTTCTCTTGGCCATTGTCACTTATTAAGAAGGGACTGTCGTGTTGTAGCTCCACGTGAGAGAGCTCGCTCTCTCTCTCTCTCTTCTGGATTGCGAATAGCAAAAATGCATCACAGACAAATGGTTTAATATTATCTCATATAGACACGGCTGTTAAGATAGAATTTGCAAGATAACGTCTATATCAATAATAAATAGTAAGTGTATTGTCTTAATTTCTCCAGTACCGACAGCAGAACCGATAGCGTCGATACTGCAGTCTTTCATAATTTAGCACCGGGGCTCTTTTAATACCGGGTTTCGGCACCCATCCCTAGTTGTGCTGCTTAATATGTTTCTGTAAAATTCAAAAGAACAGCATTTATTTGAAATACAAATCTTTTGTAACATTATAAACTGTCATTTCTGATCAATTTAACTCATCCTTGCTTTATAAAAGTATTAATTCTTTTGTGGAAAGAGGTTAATGAAATTTGTGGAAAGAGGTTGTATTTTTTGAAAAAATTCTTTATGTTCCTGTTACTGGTTAACAGCTCTCTGGAGGTGAACATTTTCAATAAAAAAATAATTACATATCTGTCTGTTACTTATACAAAGCTGTCATATGTCTTAGACTACTTTAAAGGTTCTTTGTGGTCTTTGTCCTTTTTGCCCTGAAACGGGTCACTGTATGCTATTCATTGTATGCAAAAGAGTAGTGTGAACACTCTGCAAAATAGCGATTTTTGTGTTCCCGAAAGGAAGACATGCGGGTAAATGATGACAGAAATTTCCTTTTTAGATAAACCATTTCCTTTAGCTGATGTGTAACTGCAGTGTGAGCTAATTTTCCACCATATGGACACATATGAAACTGATACACAAACAAATTTTAGTGTGAGTTTTTTAATTACATCTAACACTTTCTTCTTTGTCTCGCTCTCTTCAGGTTGGCTGCATGAGCTCGGGAAGCGGTTGGAGTCTCCATACGAGGAGGTGGGCATGGAAGCGGTCAACAGAACACTGAGCAGTGGACCGTCTTTGCGGAGCATCTACATTGCAGCGCTGTACTTCACCCTCAGCAGCCTGACCAGCGTGGGCTTCGGAAACGTCTCTGCCAACACAGACGCAGAGAAGATCTTCTCCATCTGCACCATGCTTATCGGAGGTGTGTGTGTGTGTTTGCAGAAAGGTTGTAGTTTAGGAGATATTTTTAAATATATTTGGAGGTAGAACAAATTTGGATTATCATTAGGATCCAAAAACTGGAGGCTGTATGTGTCTGCTGCTTATTTATAAACTAAAAATGAGGTTGAATACATGTTTGTACAAGACAATTGAGAAATATTGGAAAAAGTTAGTTGTAGATATTTGTATAAAAGTGTATATAAAAAGATTTGTATAAAAGTATATTTAGAAAGTAAATAAAAATGTCAATTAAAACATTCAATAATACACAACATACAACAACATCAATGTCTGCATAACCGCTGCGTTTACATATGTTTGTCTGTCATTAAATAGGATAATATGAGGTAACGCCAGCTGTTGGCATTCAAAATTCATGGCCTTTATTTTGTGAAATGTCACCATTAGCCATGGGGCAGTTCTGCTCCCTTCCCAAACATACAATAATACCCAATTACACACCCCAACACGTATGTACACATTCATTCACCACCTGTGTATTACCAGAAATCTTAGAGAGACAAGAGCCTCTAAAATAAATACATATGTTGGATTTTTACGAAAATGGAAAGTATCCATTGCTGATCACTTTGTCATCTACAGAACTCAATAACAAAAATAATTAGGGCTGTTGATTCCATGATTAAATTTGAGTACTCGATTTTAAAAAATCTTCCATTGCAATTTACCCGTGTCGAGTAGCAAAATACCGGAAGTGGCGCATTCCACTGACGACAATCCATGAACCCTATTATTAGACCGTTTTCTAAGACTGCATGTATTAACTCTTTTTTTTTTTTTTTTTTTAAGTTGCCAGCCACCACCAGCGTTTTTGATCATTTAAAAAAAAATGTCATGGCCCCCAGAATATTTTGTTGTATGAATATCTGAACATGCTATATATCAAAAGAATGATTAGACCCTTTGCTTTTAAACAAAAAGCACGTTTTATTCTAGCTTTATGCATACTTTTTTTTATCAAAACTTGAATGTGGGTAAGTTTTATATAAAAAAAAAAGCAACACTTTGAGCAAAAAGCTGAGAAAATCACGTTTTTGTCAAAGACTACATCCAGATCGGATTCAGAACAATGATCAAAACATAGATGGAGTAGATCGAGTTTGTACAGCAAAGCTTGTACAGTCCTATAGCTCGTCCTGGGTCAGCATTTCATTCAGTAACATTAGGCAGTTTTGATTTATATGCGGTTTAATGTTGGTGATCACGTTATTTTACATATGCATATAATTACTTGTGATATCGCTTGTTTCTGTATGTTCTTCGCATGTGTTTTGATCAGGAGATTCAGTACTCTTTTAGAAGATGTGTAATAGCGCCCCCTACCTTATAACACTGAAAACACTGCAAGCCGGAAAATTCCGTCAATTGCGGAGAAGCGTTTTCTCACAAACGACGGAAATTTCCATCAATGGCGTGGAAAGAGTTAAAACCATTTAAAAACCATACTATAGCATAGTGCTATTTTGAATTCACAAAGGCTGCTATTCAATTAAATAAAATAAATGTTAATATAATTATTTACAGTTGCAATCAAAATTATTCAACCCCCGGAGACTGTAATCATTTACAAATGTAGGCTTTTCTAAAGATACAGAGTTTTTTAAAAGATTGTATCTATAGCAGTTTAGTGACAAATTAAAAAAGATAATGTCAATATACACTCACCTAAAGGATTATTAGGAACACCATACTAATACTGTGTTTGACCCCCTTTCGCCTTCAGAACTGCCTTAATTCTACGTGGCATTGATTCAACAAGGTGCTGAAAGCATTCTTTAGAAATGTTGGCCCATATTGATAGGATAGCATCTTGCAGTTGATGGAGATTTGTGGGATGCACATCCAGGGCACGAAGCTCCCGTTCCACCACATCCCAAAGATGCTCTATTGGGTTGAGATCTGGTGACTGTGGGGGTCATTTTAGTACAGTGAACTCATTGTCATGTTCAAGAAACCAATTTGAAATGATTCGAGCTTTGTGACATGGTGCATTATCCTGCTGGAAGTAGCCATCAGAGGATGGGTACATGGTGGTCATAAAGAGATGGACATGGTCAGAAACAATGCTCAGGTAGGCCGTGGCATTTAAACGATGCCCAATTGGCACTAAGGGGCCTAAAGTGTGCCAAGAAAACATCCCCCACACCATTACACCACCACCACCAGCCTGCACAGTGGTAACAAGGCATGATGGATCCATGTTCTCATTCTGTTTACGCCAAATTCTGACTCTACCATCTGAATGTCTCAACAGAAATCGAGACTCATCAGACCAGGCAACATTTTTCCAGTCTTCAACTGTCCAATTTTGGTGAGCTCGTGCAAATTGTAGCCTCTTTTTCCTATTTGTAGTGGAGATGAGTGGTACCCGGTGGGGTCTTCTGCTGTTGTAGCCCATCCGCCTCAAGGTTGTGCGTATTGTGGCTTCACAAATGCTTTGCTGCATACCTCGGTTGTAACGAGTGGTTATTTCAGTCAAAGTTGCTCTTCTATCAGCTTGAATCAGTCGGCCCATTCTCCTCTGACCTCTAGCATCAACAAGGCATTTTCGCCCACAGGACTGCTGGATACTGGATGTTTTTCCCTTTTCACACCATTCTTTGTAAACTCTAGAAATGGTTGTGCGTGAAAATCCCAGTAACTGAGCAGATTGTGAAATACTCAGACCGGCCCGTCTGGCACCAACAACCATGCCACGCTCAAAATTGCTTAAATCACCTTTCTTTCCCATTCTGACATTCAGTTTGGAGTTCAGGAGATTGTCTTGACCAGGACCACACCCCTAAATGCATTGAAGCAACTGCCATGTGATTGGTTGATTAGATAATTGCATTAATGAGAAATTGAACAGGTGTTCCTAATAATCCTTTAGGTGAGTGTATAATGTAATGCTTTTGAGTTACAGGATTTTTTTGTAATACAGCTATGTCATAATTATTCAGCCCCTATTCAACACTGCTGTTTTTAAGTCACTTATTTGTATGGTATGGTACAAAATTGTGTTAAAACACAATTAAGCCTTTGGAAACTCTATAACAAAACTGAATTATCTTGTGCTGTTACACATACATACATTTAGCTCATGCATGTGCTAAAGTTGAGTAGAAAATACGGCCAAATCAAAAGAGTTATAGAGAACAAATTGTTTTATTACATTAGAAAGTCTATGGCTACAAGAAGATTTCCAAAACACTAAAAGTTCCTAGAGACTCAGCTGGCAGCTTTATTCATAAATTTGTTGTACCAGAAAACCATTGATGGTTTTGAAGAAAAAGCACAAT
This sequence comes from Coreius guichenoti, assembly GCA_039654105.1. Taxonomy (NCBI): domain Eukaryota; kingdom Metazoa; phylum Chordata; class Actinopteri; order Cypriniformes; family Gobionidae; genus Coreius; species Coreius guichenoti. Next base: position 13,902,535 of record CM077184.1, on the reverse strand, counting down.
ATCATTAAGGGGAATAAAATGTTTGATCAGAGCAACTGAGAAAAACACACAATTTACTGACAAAGACTTGCAAGATGACCTGATGAAAGGAGGAAAAACATTTCAATGCAGAGTATAAGAAGAGCACTAGACAAGCATGGCCTTCATGTTGGGACATCTTTCCGAATGCCACTCTTGACCAAGAAGTACATAAAAGGCCGACTTGAATATGATACAATTAATTTGGATAGACCTTTGGAGTTCTGGAAGAATGTTTTATGGAGTGATATGACTACACTGGAACTTTTTGGACCCATGGATTTAGACCCATACGATTGCAACCGTACATGCGTGAAGGAGGTTACGTGTGTCTCAGAGCGGCTTCGTTCACAGTAAAGGCCCCGATATACTCACTGCGAAGTTCTTTTTCTTTCTTCGTTTAGGGGTAAATGAAGAACGAAAATATACTGTAAGTGAACATCTGACACTGCCCACATTGCTGAGAGGGACGGTTAGGCTAGATCAGTGGTCGGGAACCTATGGCTCGCGAGCCAAACCTGGCTCTTTGACAAAAATCATCTCTCACACTTTACCAACAAATGATCGATAAAAAAATTAGACACATCAACAGAGATCTGCTCTTTGCAGAAAGGCAGCCAATTACAATTCCCTTGTTGTACAGCCTACCGAAGTTAATGAAAAGTTTATGATAATAATAATATTCAAGTTGTACCGGCCAAAGTGCGTGTTCAGTGCTGTTCGCGAGTGTCACGAGTCGCGAAAGCAATCAACTAACCACTTACGTTTCTGTGGTAACCTACAGCTCCTGCACTGATTCAAGTAGCTGCGTAGCTTGTTTAAGTTAATGGCAAAAACCATTTTTAGAACAGCAGCGAAAATGTAAAAGTAGGCTATATAAACTTTAATATATCATTTTATTGAAACTGGTGCTTTGCTGTGCAAAGAGACGTTTCGAAACATTTCACCCACTGGTACTTTCGCTTTTGCCGCAGAGACTGTCCTATGTGTCGTATTTATGATAATCCACGCAGATTTCAGTTGACCATACTGTTTAAAGTTATTAATAACGGAACATGAAGGAATGAGAAAGAAAAGAGCGGGATGTGCTTTATATTGAAAAGAAATATTAAAAGCGTGATAAGTCGCGAAAGAGAACTGAATTCTACTGACAGGATGCTGTGTGCGCGCTCCGAGTGTAACACGGACAAGCATAGTAGCCTTTGTCTTCGGTTGCGCGCCTAAACGGCCAAATAAACACAGAAATATATCAAAATGCCAAGTCGAGTATTGACGTAAACACAGTAGATGTAAGCACTGTGTGCGTTCACTCTCTCTCTCACAGACACACACACACACACACAAGAAGAGGATTTATGCTCATCAGTTGGTAACTCAACCTCACAGTGAAAGCCCTGCACAATTAATTCCATATTGCAACTTATTTATTTGCTGCATATTTGTTTGTTTTTAGTTGTCTATGGACCTAATAATTACTACTGTTGAAATTTTATTGGAAAAAACACAGGGTTTTTTAATAATAATATTATATTATTTTTTACTGTGGCTATTTTGGAAAAATGCATTAACCAAAAATGTAAAAATGGCTCTTTGGTCAAAAAAGGTTCCCGACCCCTGGGCTAGATAAATATGTAAATACAGTTGCCAGAAAAGTATGTGAACCGCTTGCAGAATCTGTGAAAATGTGAATAATTTTAACAAAATAAGAGAGATCATACAAAGTGCATGTTATTTTTTTATTTAGCACTGTCCTGAAATAAGATATTTTACATAAAAAAATGTGTACATATAGTATAGCTGAATTTATTAAAAATGACCCAGTTCAAAAGTTTATGAACCATTGATTCTTAATACTGTGTGTCGTTCCCTGGATGATCCACGGCTGTTTTTTTTGTTTTGTGATAGTTGTTCTTGAGTCCCTTGTTTGTCCTGAGAAGTTAAACGGCCCACTGTTCACTGTTCATTCACAGATGCTCCAGAAGGAAACACGTTGCATTAAAAACTTTTTGAATTTGATGATAAAGGTAAATTGTATTTGATTTGTCTTCCGGGAAACATGCAAGTATCTTCTGTTGCTTCAGAAGGCCAGTACTAAATGATTTTTAAACAAAATGAGAAAAATGTGGACGTCTTCATCCTGTTGAAAAGTTTTCACCCCCGTCTCTTAATGCATCGTGTTTCCTTCTGGAGCATCAGTGAATGTTTGATTTTCGTTTAAATGCTGCTCTGCATCAACTGTTATCATTTACATTCATGGAGCATGTCTCAAACTCCATCTATGCACAGTGGCTAAAGCATTTCTATTGTAAAGAAGTGGCCAAATATTTAAGATTAAGTAAACATTTGAATTAAATGTAATTTGGCCAATATTAAACAAGGATTTGATCTGCTGTGAAGTGTAACAATCACCAGGCCATTGGCGCCCTCACATAATGCACATAAGGTAATTGTTTATATTTTGTATATTGTGTTTTTTAACAGTGTTGTTCTATAAAATCATATGATTACTTGCTTTTGATACTTGATTGGAATCAAATATTATTGTCTCATTGTTATTAAATATGTATTTTAAGTCATTTTAAAGGCTTAGGTCTTTGCTTAGGTCAATCTTTATTACCACAAAAAAATATCAGATTACTCGATTAATCATCAAAATAATCGAACAATTACTTGATTACCAAAATAATCGTTAGTGATAGCCCTAAAAATAATTTTATAAACTTTTGATAAATATTTTCTTTTTAAGCTTGATTTATTTTATTTATCATGGAAAGTGAACATTAATTATTGTTTGCAAGCTACATGATAAAAAAAATTAAAAGCCATGTTGACGATTTTGAATTGACATTAATTTTCAACTTTCAAGAGAAAACACCATGACTTCTTAGGTCATTCAAGTCTTATGTACATTCATGCAGATGTGTGTCGTTGTGTCTTTGGCAGCATTGATGCATGCTCTGGTCTTCGGTAACGTGACGGCCATAATCCAACGCATGTACTCGCGCTGGTCCTCTTACCACACGCGCACTAAAGACCTGAAGGACTTCATCCGTGTGCACCACCTGCCCCAGAGCCTCAAACAGCGAATGCTGGAGTACTTCCAGACCACCTGGTCCGTCAACAATGGCATCGACTCCAACGAGGTAAACCCCACGCTTCAGAGAGTATTACACAGCACAACGATGCGGAATTCCTTGCAGCTGGACTGTGCAAGACGAGCCAACTTTACAAGAATACAATGTGCTTCCCTACTGCACTCCAGTGTTTCATGCAGTTTAAGATATTGGTACAGAACATTAAACTTTTAAAGTGACCTCTTCATGCTAATGAATAACAGAAATTAAAAAATATAAATGAACTAATAGACCAAACCGTTTTTTTTTACCAATATTCACACATGAATTGGTTAACAGTTATTTAATTTTAATGGTATCTTTGGTTTAATGTATTGTATGGATAAACTTTTAAAATAACAGATATTCATTATCTAGATAGAAATGTGTAGCTTAACAGTTAGCCTAAAGTAAATATTATGATGACAATAATAATAATAATAATAATAATAAAACATTTTTATTTGTTGATTAGTATTATACTTTTTTTATTAATATTTAAACAGCTATTCTTAAATATTATACATTTAAATATATAAATTATTGTTGTTCATAATGAATGAAGTCACTTCCTATCTGCTAATGAATAACAGAAACCTGCTATAAATAATTATAGATAAGCTGATGATAGACTGATAGACCGATATAATACTGGTCCGATACTGGTCCAGTATTCAAACAATATTTGGTTATCAGTTCTTAAATATTAGGTCACCAATAAAGCCATAATTTGATTAAGTTATTGTTTGGATAATTATTTAACTTAACATAAAAATTAATTACATGAGAAATGTGTAGCTTAAAAGTTAGCCTAAAATAAATATGATGATATATGATGATGATGATGATAATAAATCGTTTTTATTTTTGTTTATTAATATTATGAATATTTTTATTGATAATATAATGGTTATTCTATTATTGTAATTCTCATGCAATAATATTAATTCCATAATTCATATTTTATTGTTAAAGTCTGATGATAATTTAGTATTATTGTAACAATATCAGAAATAAACAAATGTAAAATATAATCTCAATCAGTATGTCATAAAAACCAATATCGACCAATCTCTAATTACCATATTCACATACCATTGTATTTACATGGTAAATTAAAGAAAACCATGGTATCACGCTCAAACCTAATTTTTTTTTTACTATTGTATTGTAAGTGATGTACTTATAATGAAGTAACATACTAAAGCCAAGAGCAAAGGATCAACTAAGACACGTATAATTTAGATAGACAGTTGGACACTTGAGGAGGGGACAACAGCGTACGCTCTGTCCTTGAGCCTGGGACTTTATTGCAGAGTCTAGAGAGAAAGCGGGAAAAAATGAGATGAAATCTAAACACCTTGCTAAATCACAGATTTATGAATAATAGATGGCGAGGCTGATGGCCGGAGAGCAGGAGACAGAGAGCGAGAGAAAAAGAGGGATGTGTGCTGTGAGTGAAGGGGAGAGTGACAGATGCCATTCAGTCAGGCTGAAGGATGGTTGCATATATGGATGGATGAGCAGAGCAGATGAAGGGTGGCGGAGGGAAGGAATGAGGCATAGCCAGAATACTTCCAGTTTTAGTTTTAAGGGTGGAAACTCATGAAGTGGCATGCTTAATGATTTTAATGCCAGTTTGATTAATGTAATGTGCTGTTATGCAAGTTTGCATAAAACACAATATTTCTTTTTCTCATGATGTAAGTGTCTGTTAACTACACCTTTCTTATTCCTTTCTCTTTTTTCTCTCCTTCCTATACACTCTCCCCAGCTCTTGAGAGACTTTCCAGATGAGTTGCGTTCAGACATCGCAATGCATCTGAATAAAGAGATCCTAGAGCTCTCCGTCTTCTCCTCTCTGAGTCGTGGGTGTCTTCGCTCTCTCTCCTTGCACATTAAGACAACGTTTTGCGCACCGGGCGAGTATCTTCTTCGGCAGGGAGATGCACTACAGGCTCTTTTCTTTGTCTGCTCTGGCTCCATGGAGGTGCTGAAGGACAGCATGGTGTTAGCCATCCTCGGTCAGTTTACACACACACAATAACACAGCAAAGCTCAAAAGGCTTCTTGTAGTTTTAGCATGAAGGAAAAAATTACTGCCTCTCATTAAGTGAAGACTTTAGGGCCCATGTGTTCCTACAGTAGCCAACAAATACTGCTCTCTGTGATTGGTCACTCTCTCTGTGAGGCTTCACACACACAGCAGGCTCATAGGACAGTGGACCTAATGTGTGAAAAAAATATAATCCACATCATCGTGTTAGGTCCTGCCTGTGTGCGTGTGTGTGCACGTGTGTGGTTGTGTGTTTGTGTTAATATCACCTTATGAGTTCTGACAGGAAAAGAACACACACTATCTTTCTCATCTTTACCTCACACACTTTCTCCACCCTGCTGACAAAGGAAGGTCTCTGTGACATTGAGCTCTCAGGAAGGTTCAGTTTTTTGTGTTTACATGTGTATGTACTTTTTATACAGTATGTTTTTGTGCTGCTAGTGCTAATAGAGCTGTTCGTAGCCTCACAGTGCTAAAGTGCTGAACAAATTAGCATTTCCCTTGGGAGTTTCTAAGGGTTTTAAGAATAGTGGTTTTTGATTTATGTGTAAAATAAGGTCTCTGGTTAGCATTACTTGGAGACAATTTTATGTTTTTGTTCTATTATATACATTCCTCTTAGAAAGAAACTCCTAAGGGAACCCATGCTGGATTAGCTCTCCACTTGACTGACTGAACACTCCTGTAATTCCCTAGTGATATCTGACAAAATATTCATGGGTTTTTGCATCTTCCTGTTTGTTTGTGTGCTCCTGTGTGACACGTCCAGGTAAAGGCGACTTGATTGGTGCCAACATGTCAGTTGATGACCGCGTCATAAAGACAAACGCTGATGTGAAGGCGCTGACGTACTGTGACCTGCAGTGCATTAATCTAAGGGGTCTGTATGAGGTGCTCGACCTGTATCCTGAATACTCCCACCGTTTTGTGCAGGACATCACGCACGACCTCACCTATAACCTGAGAGAGGGACAAGAGAGCCACGTAAGACATCACATGACCACTGTGTTGTTATACGATAATTTCATTTTATCATTGTTCATTTCTTCTTGTGGCTGCCTAAACCCCTTGCTATCTCTGTAGCAGTAAAAGCCTCACCTGATTCAGTTATTTGATTTCATGGACCCAAGATTCATAGATAGATAGATAGATAGATAGATAGATAGTAGGGGTTCGGTACATACCTCGGTTTTGAAGTCACGGTTCGGTACGGGTTCGGTACAGCAGGGGAGAGAAAACTAAATATAAAATTGCTTTTTATTTATTTTTATTAAACAGTGGTTTACTGAACAAATTGTGTCTGTCCTTAAATTAATTCAATTACAACTAAAAGTTTCTTGGAAGATAATGCTGTAAACTATATAGGGAGCCTTTACTTGCACATTACTGTAATATTAAAGGTTAACAACAGAGCCCAAACTATTAGCCTAAATTAAGTAGCTATTTATTTTTAGATATAATAATCAACACTCAAATAACACATTGTATGCAAACATGTAAACTTCACATTAGGCAGTTTTTGCACTAACTTCTAAATCTAATTATAAAATTATGTTTTTTCTCCAGTTCATTGTTGAAATCATTTATAGCCTACACAGTGACTGTCATTTTCATGACAGATTAATTTAAACATACATTAAATAATCAAGACATCACTAACAGGTTAAGTAGAATATTATGAATATATAGGCTAATATAGTGCATATATTTAGTGAAAGAGTTCATTTCTGTAGTGAATAACCAGCTGTGAACACTAAATGACTTCTGAGGTAAATGTAATGCTGCGTGACATTGTTTACAAGCTGTTTTATTGACGTCTTTCCACCGTTGAAACACTGATTGAGCGATTACACGACATATACGTTTCAGTAAGTTGTAATATATCCTCAACATACCTTCAGCTGTTGATTCATGTTTATTCTTTCACTAGGAAGAGATGAAGAGTGTCACATTAAAGAGCGTCAAAACGGCATTTATCGTTTGAATTTCGTGATAAAATGGACAGAATACTTAATATGTTCGTGTGGGAACTCGGATTGAAGTATGTTCCGCGCGTAAAGCCTTAACTGTTAAAGATTGCATTCGTACCGTTCGGTACACACGTGCACCGTACCGGAAGTCCTGTACTGAAACGGTTCGGTACGAATACGTGTACGGTTACACCCCTAATAGATAGATAGATAGATAGATAGATATACCCCATCTTATATTTCAAAAGAGATCTGTACGTGCATTAGTGTGACTGCAGTTTATTAGATCTCCCGCTGTCTATGATGTCATCAGTAATAATCAAACAAAGCCGAGAAAAAAAAATCTCTCACAGAGATTCTCTCACAAATGGAAATCACTCACAGCTCTTGAATGGAAAACGTTCAAATACTCTTAAATACTGAAAGCACTCTTTGTTCATTGCTTGTAATGTTTTTTTTTTTGTTTTTGTTTTTTTTTGCGATTTTATTATTTACTACTTGATTTTGTTTTGAAGCTATATTAGTTTATATATTTTAAATTCTTAACATACAATTGTTTTAATACAATTTTTTAATTTGTAATTATTTTAAAAAGTACTTATAATTACATATGTAGAGATTTTCAAGTCGGTAAACTAATTAATTAATAAGAAGAAAAAAGTAGATCAAGAATCATTTTGGAATCGGATCGTAAGGTACCTAAAGATTCCCACCCCTAATAGATAGATAGATAGATTGATAGACAGACAGACAGACAGACAGACAGATAATTGTCAAAACACACATTGTGTGGAGTATTCACATAAATACAGTCTATGTCCTACGTAAACAGTTGGGAGCAAATTGGCTGTGTAACAGTATTTTAGATCCGTGCATTTGTTCTTAAAGGGACAGCAGCCTAATAAACTGTTGCCTTTATATCTTTATTATGAATCAATTTATATTTAATTCACACAGTGAAGACTATACAGTGTTTTATTTTTACATTTGATTCAATTTCTGTAGTATTTCTTAAGATGTTAAATAAAATTAGGCTACTGTACCTGAAAACTTAATTTTGCATATTTAAATTTAATTTATATAATAAATTTTATTTAATTGGCATATTTTTCTATTGTATTTGCCCTATTGCTTATTTATTTTATTTTATTTACCAGTTTTATATTTGCAAAAGTTTTTTTTTGTATCAAGGAATTTTATTTATGTACTAAGTAGTTTTTCTATTTGTCTTAGGGCTGCCTTGCTTTATTACAGAAGACTGCCAGTCATGTGTGTAGTGTTAATTTCGTCAGCTATTAGTCCTGTGTCAAGTGTGCTTTTTAGTTTTTATCATATTTAGTCAACCTTGTCCTGTTTTTGTTTAGTCACGTTTTAGTCGACTAAATGTCTGAGCGTCAATGAAAAATTAGTCACATTTTCGTCATGCTTCATTGATAATCCCGATTATTTTCCTCAAAATTATCATTTGAGAAATGTATTTTTACATTTCATCAGAATTGTTGCACTTTTAACTATCATCACAATCAAGAATGGCGACCCATACGCATGGTTTATTTTACCTCATCTAGTTTAATGGTTTATTTTTGGCTATTTATCACATAGGCCTAATGGAAAAATAAGAAACTTCTCTAAAAATTTAAAACAGTGAAATTCCACATTACTTTAATGTTTTTCTATTAAAACAACAGCAAAAAAAGACTTTGTATTGTCACACAGAGGTTGTGTAAGTGCAGTTATTCAGCAAACACAATTGCAAATAGATCCGTGCTTGGATTTATTACAGTTCATCACTGAGAAGGTTTGATTGAGCGGCTCGTGAGTCGCTGACTGAATGACACTTTGATATAAGCAGAAAATCTCAAATGGAGATTGCTGAAATGCAGCTTACTTGTTTGTTGGTGTTTTCAGATCATCTGTGCGCGTGCACACGAGAGAGAGAGAGCTCGCATTGCAAATTTTGACAGATTGCAAATTTTAAGTGAAACACCGGATAGAATACGTGTTCTTTTAACAGAAAAGCTCTGATTGGGGGATTTAAATTATTGATATCTGGCAACCGCAAGGACAAACGCTCGAACACTCCTTTTTCAAAACCCTCAAAACTTTTCCTCAAAATTTTGAATGGTAGTGTATGCATATAGTCATATGTGTCTCATATCCAGGATGTCCAGTAAGTCCATAGACAAGGTGCGTCTTCTCCTCAGCTGTCAATCATTCCACACTTATCCACTAACAGTGCTGTGTTGACTATAATAGCTTGGGGCTCATTTCCCTAACAATGATCTACCTCCCGCCTCATTTGCCTAATGAGGGAAGCTAAGAACACTACAGCTCTGAAACAGCAGGGAGAGAGAACGAAAAATTGATGATGATGGTGATGATCATCTTCCCCGTTCCCTGTCCTTCCATGCCTGAAGCAGTAATCAGGGAGGGAGCGGCGCTAGAGGAGGGAGAACAGCGCGTTTAGGGGCGAGGGAGGGGTAAAAGGGGGGGGGGTTACTGAAGTGCCGGATGACTGACTGCTTTGGGAAACTGCCGCTCTTTCAATTACAGTGTGAGGGAGCCTCAATTATTCAACAGGGAAAATGACCAAATTATTCTACGAAAAGTGTAATTAATCAGATATATATAGAACAAGAGAGAGAGAGAGCACAAGATTAAAAGAGAGATAGATGGGGAATACCCCTCACGTTTATTCCGTCTCTTTGCTGTGTTTTACCTCTTGACTTTCTGACACCTTTCAGTGGACTGACATTTAAAGTGTTCTATAAATGGAGATTGTTATTTTCAGCCAACGTCGTTGCAGAGTTTCACTGTGTAATTGGCAATGTGCAGGAGAAGCGTGAGGTGTAAAGCACAGCAAAACCCATTACAATGACTATTATTGAGCGGATTCAATCGAGCCTTTAGGGCTTGTTCTGTGACATAATCACTCTCACTCGTACGACTTGGGGTCAAAGATCATTATATTATCAAAGCTGCTTGGCCAGGTGTTTTAAATGTGTTAAGGTCAAGTCTTCCCGGGTTATTGCTTGCAAGGTCAAAATTCAAGTTGTAAGACCACAACCATTACACGAGTTTTAACTAAGGACATTAACTTTGTTGTGTTTCTGCTGTTTCATAGCTTTGGTCTATTTAGTCTTTAGAGGGAAAGTGTGTAGGTTGTTTCAGGAGTGTGTGTGTGTGTGTGTGTGTGTGTGTGTGTGTGTGTGTGTGTACAGGTTTATATTACATTGTGGGGACCAAATGTATATGATTTTCTTTTTAATTAGTTTTGGGCTTTAATTTTTATTTATTTATTTTCTTACTAGTTTTTTTATGCATCAATTAAATATCTTTTCATTTATATGCATTGGTCATAAAATATGACTGTTAATGCTGACTCTTATATAATATTTATCTTATATTGATACTACATTATGCTTATAATGATTCCAATTTATAATAATAATAATAATTTACAATATTTATAGAAATCATTCTAATATGCTGATTAGATGCTCAGGAAACATTTCATGTTATTATCAATGTTTTTGTGGAAACTGTGACACTATCATTCAAAAGTTTGGGGTAAGTAAAAGTAAAGGTAAAAGTAAAAACATTAATAATGTTACAAAAGATTTCTATTTCAAATAAATGCTGTTCTTTTGAACTTTATATTCATCAAATAATCCTGAAAAATATATCATGGTTTCCACAAAAATATTAAGCAGCAAAAACTGTTTTTAATTATAGTAATAACAAGAACCATAGTTAATAATTGAGCACCAATAATAACTGTGCACCAAATCAGCATATTGGAATTTTTCTGAAGGATCATGTGACACTGAAGACATTTTTAAATATATTAAAATAGAAAACTATTATTTTAAATTGTAATAATACTTAAAAAAAAAAAATTATATTAGAAACATTACAGTTTTTAAACACATAAATGCGCATAAGAGACTTATATTTAAAAAACATTAAAAAACAACAACTTTTGACCGTGTTTGTGTCATTGTGGTAATATAAATTTGTGGTTAATGTTAGTTTTGTGTTCTGATACAAATACTGTATTTAAAAAAATACTTAATCAAAGTGAATCAAATTTCAAGTTTTGATCAAGTTTCAAGTGATCAAAGAATCAATCTGTGAATCATGAATGAAACCAATTCAATTTACTATTGTCAACCCAAAATATCACACCTTAAGCCGAGCGTACACGGTGCGATTTTTGCTGTCGAATGAGCTTGCAGACGATTTTTTCCACTCGGGAGAAATCGTGTGGAAATCGTTGATGCTCGTATGGTCGCGGCTCACAGCGTGTGAGAGGAATTACGAGTATGTTACGAGCACCTCCCGACAATTTTTTTTTTCTTTTACAAACATCTATGTAGTTTTTATAATTTTGTATTTCTGTTTTAGTTAGTATATCAGGTTAAGCTAAAGCTTCAAATAAGTTTAAGGTTTTTTTTTTTTATTTCAGTAATGAAGATATTTTTTTGGTTTTAGTTAACTATTATAACCCTGATACTTTATTGAATGATATGCGTCAGATGCTGTTCTTAGTCTTTCCTCCTGACTATGAATTAAATAGGAATGAAATTAAATACAGTTTATTGTGTAACCAAAAACGTATATATAATGCTTGACTTTTAATTATAAACAAGCTCGAAATACACCGTGACTCTTATTTTAAAATGTCTGCGCCTTACTATTGTAGTTGCAGCTGCTCATTCAAGTTCAGATGAGGGAGATAAAATATGCATTGTTACAACCGTCTAAAACATATTACTATATAAACATGGTAAAGTAAATATTGTCATTATTCATCAGCATTAGTTCATAAACAATTGCCTGGCATAAATGTGCGCTATTCATTGATTGCGAACCGCTCTGAAGCAGTCTGAAGCGCTGTTGCGTGAGCCTGTAGAATGCGCAACAGCGCCGCGTTTTCCTGCGGTTAGATCAGCACGTTACAATTCAAATGTGCGCATCTATTACACAGGACATGAGTTCTGACTGGATCTCTTCCCTAATTGTCCCTCCCTAACATTTTCGTCTCGTTTTTATCCGTTGATGAAAATGACAGTAGATTTTCGTCATAGTTTTTGTCATCCAAAACTGGTTTTTATTTAGTTATCGTCTCGTTTTCGTCTGTGAAAAAAGGTTGCTGACGAAAATTAAGACACAAATTATTCGTCAACGAAATTAACACTGCGGGAACATTCATGTCACAATATTCCTCATTTAAATAATTCCCACCCGAGGCATTTGCGGTTGTGGTAAGGGGCGTGTGATTGGTCAACACGTTTGAAGCGGTTGACTAATCAAAACACACTGGTTCAGCCAACCAATCAGAGCACACTGTGCTTTTCAGAAGAAGGGGCTTCATAGAGACAGGAACTAAACAGAGCATTAATAACAGACTGGGAAGAGAGGTACTGCAACAATGTAAAACGTGAAAAATAAGGTGTTTTTAGAAAAATCAAGAATGAAAGCCTAGTCGACACCAAATACAAAATCAAGACTTTGTAAAAGGGCATAATAGGTCCCCTTTTAAATGTGTTCTTTCTAAATAAACCTGCCTTGCCTTGTGACAGTGAGCATTTAGATAATTATTTACTGGTTCAATGATTAAGGAGAATAAGGCAAGGAAAATGTGGGACCTACATAAAAATTATTTAAATGCCACATAAATGCCCCCAAATTACTGCTTAAGAAGAAATTCTCTCAGGAGTGAGCAAGTACTGTCACATTAACTAGATGTCCTTACATCTACTTGTTTCATTGTTAATAATGGAAAGTCATTCTTTTTCTCATTGAGTCATCCAAGGTTAGTCATCCAACTTTCATCTGGCCTCACGTGACCTCAGCGCAATCTCTTCTGTCCAATCACAGATGGAGGGGAGGGGAAATGGAGATGTGATCCAGTGCTATCCACCAATAGCTGAGCATCAAGACGAGGGAGATGATGATGATGATGATGATGAAGATGATCAGATACATTATCTCAGTTGTGGAACCAAACAGAAAACACATATGCAGAAAAATGATCACCAAACCAACAAAAAGCTCCAGTTTCAGCATACTACTGTTACAAAGCCTGACCTCGCAAATCTCAGCCCAAGGTGTGTAGACGTCTACACATGCATGTATTTAAAAAGCATTAAAAGATACAGCATTTCAATAGGCATTTGCTCACTGGTGCACGAAGGATCTTGTAAGAACAGTAAAGTAGATTTCTGTTTGTTTGTGTTCAGGGTCGTGGACGGCACAGAGGACAGTGATGGTACAGAAAATTCCCACACGTTTATATTTTCCTCTGGTCATCAGCACACTGTCAGTGGTGCAACTAATACCACCGCCACCACAGCAGGTGTGTATATGTGTGTGCTGGCAGAGGCTGGATGAGTTGTTGTGGCTTCTTTTGTCTTCATGCTAATATTTCAAGTCTGACGCACAATGAAGGATAACACCATTTCCTGTATTTATTAATGATAATCTTTTGTTTATCACCTTAAAGAAATGTCACCCAAAACTCATGTTGTTTCAGATCTGACACAGATGTCCAAGCTGTTCTTTCCTTCTTAAATATGTATGTATGTAAATATGTGTTGACCGATCCTGTAAAATTGAAGACTGCTTTTAGCTTTATTTTTTTCCATGCACAAAGCTGTAATGTAGGTTCAGAAGACTGTTCTTTTTCATTTTTAGAACTTGGTCTTTTCATATGAAAAAAAGCAGCTTAGACATTCTGCAAAATACCTTCTTTTTTGTTTCATGGGAGAAAGAAAATTAAACCGGTTTTGAAAGACATGAGAGCGAGGAAATGGTGACAGAATTTTCATTTTTGTGGTTAACTCTTCCTTGAAGTCTTTGTAATGAGTTTTCACTGGATCTTCTGTCATTGCGAGGCAGTTGGGCATGATTGTTTTTTCCCTGTGCAGATTTAGCAGCTAAATCAGAGGACACCAGAGGACAGCTACGCTACCTTAACCAAGAGGTAAATGATTTTTCTATTTAATCTTTGGAAGTCATATTTTGTCCTTTTTTTTGCTGTGTAATTTTAATAGTAGGTCTGCATTTAAATTTTATTTAGAAAGTCTTCTCATGAACTGTGGGTTTTAAGGCTGATAACCCTGCGCTAACAGATACTGCGCTAGTACTGACAGATCGAAACCAGTGCTGCTCAGGTGAGCTCTTGGTGATAGGTACGCACAAGCCATATGGCAGGCTGCTGTGAGAGAGGATAAGGGGATGTTATTCAAACACTAGAGGACATAAAACTCATTAGAAGAGGAAAGTGGGGCTGGCCCCATGATGATGATGATGATGATAGAGAATATTCCAACATTCCAGAGTTCCAAAATGCCCTTGAACCAACCACATGTGGTTTCCCACGTATCGCACATGTACATGATTCTGTGTAATTCATTGGCAGTTTGTAACAATTTTTATTTTATTTTTTTTTTTATTTTTTTATTTTATTTTTATTGAGTATATATATATACAGTGGTGGCCAAAATTATTGGCCACTTGGCCAACACTTGGCATCTGGGAGTCGTCTTATTGGGCCTGGATTTATTTTCCAAGAGGACAATACCCGAAACATTCTTCTAACTATTGCCGGACTTACCTGCGACGGAAGGAATCTGCTGGAACATTGAAAATGATGGACTGGCCCCCTCAAAGTCCGGACCTCAACCCCATCGAGCACATTTGGAGCGAGTTGGAAAATAAACTGGACATCTATTGTACATTCAAAGGAAAGCCTTTAGTTTCAGTTGCAGAAGGCATGGGATAACATTAGTGTTGAAATTCTCAGAGGACACTATGCCAGAGAGATGTGCTGCTGTAATTGCTGCAAAAGGTGGACATACCAAATATTAAAGTTAAAAGTGGATAAAAACAGTACGAATCACTTCATCTGATATTTGATGGTCAGAGCCACCATCTGCATGTTTCATGAACATTATGAAATGAAATCATGTTTTGGAGGCAAAAAAAGGTCAATATTTTCAGATCTGTCAGGTGTTCTAATAATGTTGGATATATATACCACCACTGTATATATATATATATAAAAATTACTATTTACTAATATATTGTATATTATTATACAACAGTTTGTTCTGGTTCTCGAATATAATTGTCTGAAAGTCTTTTCCAGCCATGCGATATTTCCCCAGTATCAGCACTGGAACTGCTTCACCGTTTGTATCACTTCGCTTGCAACATTTCTCACAGAGAGTGTCATGGCGGACAAGCAAACAGGCATAATTTTACAAATACTACTGTTGTTGTGTCATGGAATGTAGTTTTAAGAGTCTTTTTAGGCGAGAATGTAGTTATTTAGACCTCAAATATGCGACTTACACACACTGATCAGGCATAACATTATGACCACTGACAGGTGAAGTCTGATTATCTCTTCATCACGGCACCTGTTAGTGGGTGGGATATATTAGGCAGCAAGTGAACATTTTGTCCTCAAAGTTGAAAGGAAAACTGGGCAAGCGTAAGGATTTGAGTGAGTTTGACAAGGGCCAAATTGTGATGGCTAGACAACTGGGTCAGAGCATCTCCAAAACTGCAGCTCTTGTGGGGTGTTCCCGGTCTGCAGTGGTCAGTATCTATCAAAAGTGGTCCAAGGAAGGAACAGTGGTGAACCGGCGACAGGGTCATGGTGTGGCCAAGGCTCATTGATGCACGTGGGGAGCGAAGGCTGGCCTGTGTGGTCTGATCAAACAGACGAGCTACTGTATCTCAAATTGCTCAAAAAGTTAATGCTGGTTCTGATAGAAAGGTGTCAGAATACACAGTACATCGCAGTTTGTTGCAAATGGGGCTGCATAGCCGCAGACCAGTCAGGGTGCCCATGCTGACCCCTGTCCACCGCCGAAAGCAACAACAGTGGGCACGCGAGCATCAGAACTGGACCACAGAGCAATGGAAGAAGGTGGACTGGTCTGATGAATCACGTTTTCTTTTACATCATGTGGATGGCCGGGTGCTTGTGCGTCGCTTACCTGGGGAACACATGGCACCAGGATGCACTATTGGAAAAAGGCAAGCCAGCGGAGGCAGTGTTATGCTTTGGGCAATGTTCTGCTGGGAAACCTTGGGTCCTGCCATCCATGTGGGTGTTACTTTGACACGTACCACCTACCTAAGCATTGTTGCAGACCATGTACACCCTTTCATGGAAACGGTATTCCCTGGTGGCTGTGGCCTCTTTTAGCAGGATAATGTGCCCTGCCACAAAGCAAAAATGGTTCAGGAATGGTTTGAGGAGCACAACAACGAGTTTGAGGTGTTGACTTGGCCTCCAAATTCCCCAGATCTCAATCCAATCGAGCATCTGTGGGATGTGCTGAACAAACAAGTCTGATCCATGGAGGCCCCACCTTGCAACTTAGACTTAAAGGATCTGCTGCTAACATCTTGGTTCTAGATACCATAGCACACCTTCAGGGGTCGAGTGGAGTCCATGCCTCAACGGGTCAGGGCTGTTTTGGCAGCAAAAGGAAGACCAGCACAATATTAGGAAGGTGGTCATAATGATAATGTTATGCCTGATCGGTGTGTGTATATATATATATATACACTCACCTAAAGGATTATTAGGAACACCTGTTCAATTTCTCATTAATGCAATTATCTAATCAACCAATCACATGGCAGTTGCTTCAATGGATTTAGGGGTGTGGTCCTGGTCAAGACAATCTCCTGAACTCCAAACTGAATGTCAGAATGGGAAAGAAAGGTGATTTAAGCAATTTTGAGCGTGGCATGGTTGTTGGTGCCAGACGGGCCGGTCTGAGTATTTCACAATCTGCTCAGTTACTGGGATTTTCACGCACAACCATTTCTAGAGTTTACAAAGAATGGTGTGAAAAGGGAAAAACATCCAGTATGCGGCAGTCCTGTGGGCGAAAATGCCTTGTTGATGCTAGAGGTCAGAGGAGAATGGGCCGACTGATTCAAGCTGATAGAAGAGCAACTTTGACTGAAATAACCACTCGTTACAACCGAGGTATGCAGCAAAGCATTTGTGAAGCCACAACACGCACAACCTTGAGGCGGATGGGCTACAACAGCAGAAGACCCCACCGGGTACCACTCATCTCCACTACAAATAGGAAAAAGAGGCTACAATTTGCACGAGCTCACCAAAATTGGACAGTTGAAGACTGGAAAAATGTTGCCTGGTCTGATGAGTCTCGATTTCTGTTGAGACATTCAGATGGTAGAGTCAGAATTTGGCGTAAACAGAATGAGAACATGGATCCATCATGCCTTGTTACCACTGTGCAGGCTGGTGGTGGTGGTGTAATGGTGTGGGGGATGTTTTCTTGGCACACTTTAGGCCCCTTAGTGCCAATTGGGCATCGTTTAAATGCCACGGCCTACCTGAGCATTGTTTCTGACCATGTCCATCCCTTTATGACCACCATGTACCCATCCTCTGATGGCTACTTCCAGCAGGATAATGCACCATGTCACAAAGCTCGAATCATTTCAAATTGGTTTCTTGAACATGACAATGAGTTCATTGTACTAAAATGGCCCCCACAGTCACCAGATCTCAACCCAATAGAGCATCTTTGGGATGTGGTGGAACGGGAGCTTCGTGCCCTGGATGTGCATCCCACAAATCTCCATCAACTGCAAGATGCTATCCTATCAATATGGGCCAACATTTCTAAAGAATGCTTTCAGCACCTTGTTGAATCAATGCCACGTAGAATTAAGGCAGTTCTGAAGGCGAAAGGGGGTCAAACACAGTATTAGTATGGTGTTCCTAATAATCCTTTAGGTGAGTGTGTGTGTATATATATATATATATATATATATATATATTTTATTCTCTTTCCTGTCTCTCAGGGAACCAAGGTTACAACAGTAACCAGAGACATTCCCTTTCGAGAGCAGTCACGACATTGCGTAGCCAGCAACGCTGTGGGAAAGGGATGTCGGAGGATGACGGGCCCAAGCCGCGCCATCACCGTTGTCTCAAGGGGGACGTTCTTTATCTCATGGTTGTCATTTAGAATATTGAAGATTTAATGTTAATTGAATATTACCATTAACATTAACTGAATATTAATGTTTAATAAAGATCCATCAGGGCATGGAAGTCTTACTGTCAGTCTGGCTTGAAAATTTTCATGTATTTTTCCCCAGTGAAATATATTCTCGGAATTCATATTTAATCTTTTAATTAATGCTGCAGTTACTGCATAAAAAGT
Source organism: Coreius guichenoti (assembly GCA_039654105.1). Classification (NCBI taxonomy): domain Eukaryota; kingdom Metazoa; phylum Chordata; class Actinopteri; order Cypriniformes; family Gobionidae; genus Coreius; species Coreius guichenoti. The sequence continues at coordinate 13,884,138 of CM077184.1, read as the reverse complement.
ACAGATCGGACCCTGAACTGTAGTTCTGCTGAGTATTGGCATGGGTATAAATCCATGTGACAACTCACAGTCTTGATTGTCAGCCGACGGCTTTGACATGAGGCTTTTGACAGGTAATGTCATGAGAGGGACGCCCTGCTGCTGTGACTCTTCCTCATTTTTTTCCTCCCTATCTCTGTTTCTTGTATCTGACTATATATTTTTGACAGCCGGCCTCTCAGCAGGATTTTGTTGTAATCCATGCTTGATTTGGTCCGCCAAGAGGATGAGGGCTCTCTTCCTGTTGTCCCTTCCTGTTTGAAGCTGTTGTCTTGTACCTCCCCGCCTCTGATGGCATTTATGGATCATTACTCAATTACCCTCATTATTGGGTATTATCACTTGTTGGCACGATTCTGAGGGTGGCTGTCCATCTGAATCTGGATCATCTATGCTGTGTTCTGGACCGTCACGAACATTATTATTCTGAGCTAACCATAAGGAGAGGGGATGTGTACAGAGGACAGACAGCACAAAAAGATACAATGGAAGAGTAATTATGGGAATCCGAATTGAATTTAGTGAGCTGTGGTACCATGATAACTCTAAGTGTTAGTGTATTTCTAGAAAAATCAATTGGAGAAAACATAATGCTCAGTATACAGTAGTACATAATGGTGGCTTTATGAATGGAAGTTGCTTGTATTAGTATTAGATGTATTAGACCTAATCAACTTTTTGATAGTATTTTAATTGGACTACCCTGAAAAATGTTTTTATATATATGCACATTGTTGTACATAAACACATTTTTTAAATTGTTTGTTTGATTGTTGTATTTCATGTAAATGTACATGTTCAAGTTTTATAGTTTTACCCAGATTCAAAAGCCAAAGAAAAACTGAGAAAGAAAATATTCTTACAGACCCTGTAAGAAATAATCAGGATCTACACCAGGGACTTTAAGTAATGATCTTTCTTAGGAGAAAACCCTGAAATAACTAAATATCAATAAGTCAACAACAAACAATGATGTCCCATGGGACCTAAATAAATAACACCCTAGTTTCACCTGAAAGCTGCTGGCTCTAGCAGACAATGACAGATGGGTGGATGCAGAGGGACAATTCAACTTTTAATTTAATTGAAGAAAAATTAAATATTTTCAGTAAAATACACTGTTTAGAAGATTGTCAAGAAATGTCCGGAACCTGGTGTCTGAGGCATGTGTAACTACGCACCATTCATGGCAGACGCAGTGCGATGACATCACAAGGTGTGCCCCAGCGTATAAGTAGGGCGCCTAAGCACACGTCATCAGATTCGTGTTGTCTGAAGGAAGATGCACAGGCATGCCCGAAGCATGGCAATGTGATGCAGCATCTCATTCCCTTCTAATATAGAGATGTTAAGAAAGGCCCTGAAGCTTCTATGCTCAATTGGAATCTCAAACTAGCCCAAGCCATGCTCTAGGAGAGTCTAGATCTCTTAGATCAGAGTCCATGATCCACATCTAACAATTTCCAACCGTAGACTGGGGCAATGAGAAGGAGCATAACCTTACTTAATATCCAGACCTGGAGAAGAGAGTATAACGAACAATCCTCAACAAACTGGCACAGGACAGAGAACGATGGGAGAATAAATAAGGAAGGAAATCAGAAGGGAAATAAGGGAGAGCAGGTGGGGCAAATGAACCAATAATCAGGTAACAAGAGGGCAGGACCAAAATTATAGACTGACAGAAGAGCACATGGCACACGGAAACAAACATGACAGAAGCCATGTGCTCATACAAAAACACAAGACAAGACAAGACAGAAGAGTACATAGCAAACAAACATGACCAAAGCCATGTACTCACACAAACACAAGACAAAAGTGCACGGAGCATAGATGTCAGGACACCGAAACAGAACCAAAACTAAACCAAAGTGTCAGGATCCAGACACCACACCCCGAACACTCCTCAGGATCCTGTCACCAAACCAAAAATGGGACCAATCATGGTGACAGGACCCTGACCATTACAGTAATAAACTGTATTGATAATGAGAAACAATAATCAAATCATGTGCTCTGCCCTACAAATAGCAACATCAGTGCTTACCTTAAAGATTAATAACAGCTTACCCATATAAAATACTGTTGCATTTGTCAATTATAATGAATCCATTAAATGTACTGGATCCCTAATGACAAAACAATTTTGTTAATGACAATGCACAATGTTGTGCATCCTAGTGCCTGTAAGGCCCTGTTCACACCTGGTATTAAGATGCATTTTGGTCGATCGGAGCTTGTCCACTTTTGACCACTTCGAGAGGTTGTCGGAAAAACGCAAACGAAAAAAACGAACGGCCACAAAAGACCACCCACCTCTCTGCCTACCTCTCTGCCTACTGACCTAATGTGTAAACATTATGGGAAGCATGCTAGCCAGACGGCGTTTAAACTTTGTCGGCTAAAGACCCAAGTTTGGTTTGAAGATGGAAAATTTACCAAGCACAATGTTCTATCACAATTCTTGATTTTTAACACACACAACACAGCATTCTGCTCTGATAGTGCCTATGTTTTTTCATTGTCTCTGGTCGCGTTCATATCTAAATTGTGTGAGTTTATTTCGTCCATTAGATCTAAAGACCTGAAAAAGCCCATACATTTACCCGTCCATAGACCCTCCCCTCAAAGAAATCAGGACAGAAGTAGTTCAAGTGGATAAAAGAGACACCATGTGTAAACGGGAATGCGTCTCCCTCGTCTACTTGTGGTCCAGTCGACCAAAACTATCTTAATACCAGGTGTAAACAGGGCCTAAAGGTCAAATGTAACACCTGTTTATATGTGTTACAGGTGAGCTCTCTTGGGCGGGAGGTGGCTGAGCTGGGACGAGTAATGCGGAGTCTTGCCTTTCTCATCGAATCCATGATGGCCTCTCCGCAAACACCAGGTGTCTGTACATCCACATTTACCTCGGGACATCCCTCTCCTCCTATCCCCTTCCAGGGCCAAGGTTCTTCCTGGGCCAGCCCACCTTTTCCTTCACCGATGCACCCTGGAATACGTCCCGGAGGACTTGTTTCCTTTCCACTCAGGCCACAAGAACTGCAGCTGGTCTGCCCCACCACGTCTCCCAGTTCCTTTCCCGTCACGCTTTCCACATCCCCCCATACGGACAGATTCAAAGAGCCTTTACTGGCCCTTTCTCCGCACAGCACAGTCGCTCGGACCCGCTCGAAGAGCCTGGAGACGCCTCTTCTGCAACATCATCAACACATCTCACACGTCCCTGGAACTTTACCCAGAGCCGGACAGCCATTGCTGGGAGAAGGGGAGGATCTCAGGTCCCTGGGTTTGTAGCAATCAACCTTTAAAACGGACAAGTTCCACTGGAATCTGTGTGTTGACCTGGACTCAGGACTGGACTGATAGGATAAGTGGTACACGCACTGCCAAAGCCATGGAGCAATGGTTCCTTCGAAGATATACATGTTTACCATTTCAGTTTAAGATAATCTCTTTAATGGCATGTCTTTCAATGCTAGAAACTAAAGGGATATCTCTAATCAGGAAAACTACACTAAAACATTTTGGTGTAAAAACAATTTTCACTCTATAATTGCTAGTAAATTTCACAATTAATTTCAAAGAAGCTGCAAGTAACACATTGAATTAAATGTGAAATTTCTAAGTAGAGCATTTTCTTGTAAAACATGCTCCAATAATCTTTGTTTTATTTACAACTTTGAAAAATAATTTTTTTACAGTGTATTTGGAGTTCCAACAGCAGACAGTTTACTAGGACCTAATCTACCTGCTAAAACAAGCGGTTTGTGATTAAGATTCAACCCGCATTTCATGTTCACTGCATTTATGTCCAAATACTATTAATATTAAGCCAAACTTCAGGGGCCAGTTTCATAAACATAGCCACTAAATTAAAGGGATAGTTCACCCAAAAATGAAAATTCTGTCATCATTTAGTCACCCTCAAGTTGTTCCAAACCTGTATAAATTTCTTTGTTCTGCTGAACACAGAGTAAGATATTTGGAAGAATGTTTGTAACCAAGCAGATCTCGGCAGCCATTGCGTACCATAGTGGGAAAAAAATACTATGATGGCTGCCGAGATCTGCTTGGTTACAAACATTCTTCCAAATATCTTCCTTTGTGTTCAACAGAAGAAAGAAATTCATACAGGTTTGGAACAACTTGAGGGTGAGTAAATGATGACAGAATTTTCATTTTTGGGTGAACTATCCCTTTAAGACTGTCTTAAGAATCAGTAGTAAGCAGGGTAGTAAGCAGGGTAAAAGTCTTACTTTCCGGATTCAAAATACATCAATCTACCCATCTAACGTCTAAGACTAGTCTAAGCAGTTAATACAATCATCCACAGCTCAAAGTTTTTCTAAACTTTTAGTTTATCCTAACTATTGATGCCTAAATAAAGTCCCTTACAAAGTAAACTTCTGTGTAATGAAATGTTGAAGCTTTATCAACACCATCTGTCAATTATCTCTGTACAAAGATTGACAGTGTTCCTCGTGTTGTAAATCGCAATTATATTAATGCATTTCTAATGACAATCTATGAAAAACACTAAAATATACACCGTAGATGTTAACCGACCTACAGTAGTCCCACCAGTAAAAGGAAAATTTACAGCTCAAATAAAAATGGATATTTGTATGGAAAAATTTAACCTGGAACATTCCTTTAAAATTTTAATTTTAGTGACATAATTTTCTGGAACCTATAACATTAAAGGATTAGTTAATTACTTCAAAATGAAAATTTCCTGATAATTTACTCACCCCCATCTCATCCAAGATGTTCGTGTCTTTCTTTCTTAAGTCGAAAAGAAATTAAGTTTTTTAAGGAAAACATTCCAGGATTTTTCTCCACATAATGGACTTCAATGGCAACCAACGAGTTGAAGGTCCAAATCAATGCAGTTTCAAAGGGTTTCAAAGGGCTTTAGAGGCTCTGCACGATCCCAGCCGAGGAATAGGGTCTTATCTAGTGAAACCATCGGTCATTTTCCAAAAAAAAAAAAAAATTATATACTTTTTAACCACAATTGCTCGACTTCGTTGTTGTGCTTTTTCACGACGTATGATGTCATCACGTCGGAAAGGTCACGCACGTGACATACATGGAAGTACCGACCCAGTGTTAAAGCGAACGTGCAAAGACTAAATCAAACGCCCTTTACAAAAATAAAGGTAAAACAACGATGTCGGACAATTTTAAAGTTGGAGGAGAACATGAGATGGAGTTTTTTTTCGGCACTGGGTCATTACTTCCACCTACGTCACGGACGTGACCTTTCCGACGTGATGACGTCATACGTCGTGAAGAAGAACAACACCGAAGTTGAGCATTTTTTGGAATGTTTTCCTCAAAAATGTTTTCCTGGAATGTTTTCCTCAAAAAACGTAATTTCTTTTTGACTGAAGAAAGAAAGACATGAACATCTTGGATGAGACGGGGGTGAGTAAATTATCAGGAAATTTTCATTTTGAAGTGAACTAATCCTTTAACGCTAACATCATGTCTTTGCTCAGTAAAAGGATGGGAAGAAATCTCGCAGGTTGACAGGTATGCTAATGCTGCTGGATGCTAGCTGTCTAGTTAAGCAAAAAGAGAGACTCCCATATTCAGACTTTATATTGGAAAATCAGCTTTTTAATCAGATATAATGCATGCTTAGAAGCATGAGTTCTACTAATCAAGCTTGAATCTACTTATCTTAGTGCTTGATAACTGACTTTATCCTCTAATTTAGTCAGATTAGCCATGTATGGTATAAAAATACAATGAATCTGCTTGTCAACAATAAGCTGACAGATATTCAATAAATAAGCTAAATAAATAACATTTAATTGCACAAAACTACCATAGTCCTCACATAAAAAGGATGTGGATTACGCATAATAAAGGGAACATTGCTCACAGTGGGCGATCTGAAGTTTGACAGTAATTGTTTTGGAATTTATTGTTGAAGGTGGTGAATTTGCTACAGAAGCGGTGCTTTGATGGCTGTAGTGACGAGGCTTTAAAAGGGATGAGTTTGGAGACAAAATTTCTTGGAGAGGGTTTTAAAGTGCTGGCTGTATACAGGTTACTGTTAGACATTTAGCATGCGAAATCACAGCACAATGACAGCATGCTAAAAGCCTCTGAAAAGTTGCATCCCCTTTCAAGTGCCACCGCTAATGCTAAAGACAGAAACTGGTAACAATGAAAAACTATTTTTACAGCATTTATTAATCAGCAGCATATATTTGTTAATGTTAATTTATAAATATATTAATTCTTGTTCATTCATAATACATTAACTTGTTTTTAGGGCCCGAGCACCAAGGTGCGAGGACCCTATTGGAATTGCTCCGTTTATTACAACTTATAATTTTAAAAATATTAGGCGGCAACAATGTTAATGTTAACTAAAACGTAAAACTAGTAAAATTAATTTCATCTATTGAAATAAAGCTAAAATCAAATAAATATTAGATATAAATATTAGATGAAAAATGTAAACTTAAAATTAGAAATGCTGCCTCAACTGATTGGAATAAAAGAATTTAAAGCTGAAGTACTAAAATAAAATAAGCTAAAAAATAATAAAAGTGACAAAAGCACAAAACAAAAATGACTAAAACTTAAAACTAAAATTAAAATATAAAAATAAAAGCTAAATAAATCATATAATACTAATCATATAAAATTACACGGGCTGTCAGATCACTGTCATTCACACAGAACGTGTGTTTTTTTTTTTTTTTATTATTCTTGACATTTTTGCCTTTATTGAGACAGGACAGTATAGATAATCGACAGGAAGTAAGTGGGAGAGAGAGGGCGATGGGATCGGGAAAGGTCCAAGAGCTGGGACTCGAACTCGGGTCACATGCAAAAGATGCGAGACGCGAGCGCAATGATCAAACACATCCATCTAGCGCGATTACATAGAAAAAACATTAGAAAAGTAGTGCGCTAGAATGGAAAAAACATGTTCTGTGTGACACTGGTTGTCACCGCATCACATTAGTTGCTAATTTGCATAAAGTAGGCAAAGAACTGAGCTCTTGCTGCTCGTGTGACCAGAAATTGAAAGACTTCAGGTCGCTTCAGGTCACTTGCAATGTGAACGTCTCTTAAACCTTCACCAGCATTATCAACTTCATCAAGACAGATTGATTGTTTGCTTTACATTTAAACTCACATGAACCACGAATGCTCGTTTTAAAGCATCATTCTGAAGGTTTCCGGGATATCCCTTTAGCTTCTTTCTATTTGTTTTTTTTAATTGCATGACTTCTGAAGAGGGTGGAGAGTATACCCTTGCAGTAGGTTGTAGAGACGCCATGTAGGGTTGTGCAGTAGACACCATAGAAGCATGAAGGTCATCTTGACACACAGTCTCTCTTTTCTTTGCCTGGCCCTCAGGGCACAAGGGAGGAACAGCAGGGACGAGTCTTACACAATGTGTGTACGCTGTATGCGAGTGCATGTTCTTGACTATGCGTGCAAGTGCGTTTGTGGGGGAAGCGGGGTTATAATACTGTAGCCAAGTACTAAAGGGGTATTTATGGCAGAGGTTTCTGAAGGAATGGGATCTGGGGCATGAGGGATGTGGGTGGGGTGGTCCAACGATGGAGTTTATTATTAGTAGAAATTGAATTGACATGGGGAAAAGGGGGTTTCTGTTTGCTTGCTCTTTAGGACTGGTCTTGGGGGATTGGTTGCCGGTGGCAAAGTGGCCCCTGCTGTCAATCGTCTCTCCCTGGCACAGATGTGGTCTGTCTGCTTTGCCTGTCTCCCTCTCTTTCTGTCTTTCTCTGCTCACTTTCCTCCCATTTCACAGTCTTAATCTGGGAACATATTGCAAACCTCCTACTCCTGTTATCACAATTGACCTTACTTAGTCATTCATTTTAAAGGGATAGTTCACCCAAATATCAATATTGTCATCATTTACTCACCCTTATGTCCTTCTAAACCTGTAAGACTTTCTTCCTTCGGTGGAACACTCAAAAAAAAAAATTAGAACATTTAGGGCCAGATTTATTAAACAGGGCAAATTAGCGTGAGAGCGCAATTCCAGAATAGCGCCGTTGGGAGTGGAAAGCTCTGCGTGTGATCTACTGATGACGCGCAAATTAAAGGACACAGATGCAGCCGGATCATTTCCATAATGACCAATGCAATCTACCAGGAGCAGTGCGAATTAGCGCCTGGTTTAAGACATGTAATACCAGTAAAATACCACCTTGCGTGATTCATTTAAATACTCTCCTCCCATAAATTTTGCGTCTGAAAGGGAAACTCCTACAAATGCATATGCAATAAGGTCAGCCACAAAAGTAACCCTGTCCACACCTTTTCAGCACAAATTTTTCACTGCGTGTCTTTAGTAAATCCTAACAGTAGATTTTTAACACCAAAAGAGGGTTTGCGCTGGCGCAAGCTGTTAGTAAATCTGGCCCTTAAGCTGTTATTTACTCTCAAGCTTCAAAAGACTTTCCAAGTTGTCCTTATTTAAGTCGTTATGTACTAATAATCTTCCTCTCCACTGAATATTAAAATTTTATCCATCTTTTCAATTTTGTTTAATTTTCATTAGTTTTCATCTCTAGACCCTATATATTTTTTTCTAGTTTCCGTTTCTGTTTATGCATATTTATTGTTTGTGGACATTTTTGTGTTATTTTAGTTTTGGAGTCACAATACAAATGTATTTTAGTTTAGTTTTCAGCAATAGTGCTCAGTTTATTTATATATTTATTTATGTTTATTTATTTATTTATTATTAATTTTAGATTATTTTTGTTTTATTTTTATTTGCTATTTTAATTAGCTTTGGAGTCATGAAAATGTGTTTAATTTTTTTCTCAGTTATTTTAGTTTTTTTTTTTTTTAAAGTCTACATAATTTGGAACAACGTGCGAGCGAATAAATGATATCAGAATTTTTATTTTGTGGTGAACTGTCCATTTAACTGTTCGACTCTCATTCTATATGCATTCTGTATGTTTTATAGTGTCTCTTTTATTCTGTTATTGGAAAACTGCATGTCAGACTTTAAAGGGTGACTGATATAGCCAATACCGTATTTATTCTACTTGCCGTTTCAGGTATAATATCATGACATTTTTGGACCTTTTTAAAAGTGTGTTTATTGTATAATATATCATTTGAACCGGCCCCCAAAAGTCTTCATCACTGCCTTGAGTCAGCTTGATATTTCCTCCCACAATTTTAGACAGACTGTGTCTTCTTGCCCCTTCTTACAGAGCTCCTCCTCTCCATCCCTCCGACAGTCACAGGAAGGCGATATGCCAAGCTTGAGCCTAGGGGTTTACATTTTTATATTTCCATGAATGTATCTCAACTAAAGGTGTATTTTTGTACCTCTAAAACAGAGGAAAGCTTCTGGAATCGTGAAAAGAATGCTGGGAACGGATGCAATACTGTATGTTTGGCTACTGGAGGAATTGTGGGAATCATATTCCAATGCAACAATGAATCTCGATGCAGCTCAATGGCTTTGTAAAGCTCTCCTCTCTCCAATACTACTGGGAATGTAATCACGTTATTTAAATTCTTTTTGTTTTGATATTATTAGAGAAAAACCTGTAATGCAAATAAATGACTACAGCTATTGGATTATCGCAGATGTATTGTGCATGTTTTCTACTCTTGTTCTGCTGACGTCAAGTTAAAATCAGTGGCTCGTTTTTCAAATGTAATGTTGAACATATGCCAATAAGCTAACTTAATATTAAATAGTCAGGAATAATGTTTAAATAAAAGTAATACTTATAAATTATAATAAACACTAATATATTACTAAAATTTAAATATTTATAAGCTGATCCATCCTCATATAGATACATTATTATAAAATAATTAGTGCTGGGCATAATTGTGATTAATCGCATCCAAAATAAAAGTTTGTGTTTACATAAAATATGTGTGTACTGTGTATAATTATCATGTATATATAAATACACACACATGCATGTATATATTTAAGAAAAATATGTTATATTTATATATAAGATCAATTATATAAATATATATACAGTATATACATGCAAATATTTCTTAAATATATACATGGAGTGTGTATTTATATATACATGATAATTATACACACTACACACACATATATTATGTAAACACAAACGTTTATTTTGGATGCGATTAATCGATTGCCCAGCACTACAAATAATATAAGGAGTTCCGTTTTTTTAAAGCTTTATTGGTCAAATCAGTCATCATCAGCCATGTTAGTGCCGGTTTATTGAAGTTGAAATTGCTTTACTAATTGAACCCTGTGCAAAATCCATGTGCAAATCTTTCGCCATCATGCAGAATTTCCAATCTAAGTGGATTCCATACTGTAATGACTGGATTTTGCCCACGAAAATTCCCCAAACTATTGCAGGGCAGGGACATTCTCATAAAGTGCATCTGATTGGGCAAACATTTGTTAAGTGCAGGATAAGTCATCAAATAATGAAATTATGAGTACATTACCACATAAATGCTTTGAAACTAACAAATATTAAAAGGCATCAAACGTTTATAATTAAATAAAATTTCTCCCACTCTCCCATAGGCCTACTGTATGTGCTTTCCTGAGTATACCGAACGGTCATGGTTAGAGCATGTGTTGCGTGTGTGCACTTGTCACATGTCCTTGCCATGATTTCCGACTGCCGACGTGTGACAGATGTCTTGAATGCAAGCGTCAGGGAACGCAGCCTCGCACGCATGCCAGACGCCACCAGTGTGTGCCTTTTTGTCGCCACCGCTGCGGTTCATCAGAGGAGGGGGGGGGGGGGGGGGGGGGGGGGGGGGAAGGAAGTTGGGTGATATGATGCAAGAGACGAGAAAGAGGAGACTGATAAAAGTAAACGACAGGTGATTGTTGCAGGAATGTTGGCAATTTTGAACATTAGCGCTCAATTTTTTTAATGTTATTGCTTTAAGCAAGGACACATTAATCAAAAGTGGCAGTAAAGACATTTATAATGTTATAAAAGATTTCTATTTCAAAGCAACTGATTTCAACATTGATAAGAAATGTTTCTTGAGCTGCAAATCAGCGTATTAGAATGAGTTCTTAAGGATCATGTGACTGAAAACTAGAGTAATGATGCTAAAAATTCAGCTTTACCATCACTGGAATAAATGACATTTTATGATATAGTAAAATACTGTATTTTTTGTTTACTGTATTTTTTCATCCAATACATGCAGCCTTGGGGGTCATAAGAGGCTTCTTTCAAAAACATTTTAAAATCTTACGGACCCCAAACTTTTGAACGGACATGAAATCAAAATGACCTTATTACTTGCATGTACATGTTTCTGGTCTTATTGTGCACAATTCATCAACTTAAAAAAATAAAAAGTTTTTATTGCAAACTTCATGCCCATTTTTCACAATCCAGTCAACTTCTGATAAGTAAAATTAAGGCCTGTCCTACATTTTGTCTCATTTCGCTCAAAAACACATCATTTATTGAAGTCAAAAAGGGTTGTGAACAGCGTTTCATGTTCACCTTAACAATGTCCTGAGGTGGATGTGAAAGAGAATGTGAGGTGTTTCATTCTTTGTATCGGAACATTCACTTCTGCGATTCATCCATATTTAATTACACTGTAAAAACACAGCTTCTGTTTTTCCCTGCAGGTACGACGCTTTGCACGTTGAACAGTCATTATCCTACTCACAGTCTGTACCTGAGTCACAGTCACACACACACACACACACACAAAAGTGGACAGGAAGAGTATTAGAGATGGGGGATGGGGTGACGGTGCAGGGATGAGACGGCAGTGAAAATAAACGAAAAAAGCTGAGCCAGAAATAGCTTGATAAGAGAACAAAGGTACTTGATGCAGAGAGAGTAGGTGGAACTTTTTATTACCTTCATAGTGTTTCTCTGCAAGCAACTGATTGTGTGTGTGTGTGTGTTCTGACACGAACAATAACGCTATTCACTGTTTTCTGATAGCCCTGACCCAAATACAGTGGCTATTCATCACTTCGCCCATCCGTTAATGTGTACTATACAGCTCTTCCATTCAAATGAGCACACGCTCTTACAGAAAAGAACCAGGGTAGTTCGAAAGCAGCCGTCTCTGTGTGCCTTTAGAAATGTGTTTGATCATTAGTGCCTTTGGAACAAGGTCAAAACTCTTAACATCGTGAAACATGACATGTTAGAATGACAAATCTGTCAAAGCTGGGTCATGTCAATATTTTTTTGGAGAAAATTTAAAATAAGAACTATAATTTTGCTTCGGTCAAGTAGTGCATGCAAAAGTTACAATTGTATTTACAGACCATTTATCTATATGTTGTTCCAAATCTGTCTCTAGCATATATATGGCACCCCTAAAGGGACATGGCGATATGGCCAAAAAATCATATCTCGGTATTTTTTGGTTAAATGGCGATACGGTATATATCTCGGTATTTTCTACGTTTTTCTATTTGGATAAAAAAATAAGTATTTATTTTTTAAAAAAAATTGTTATTTCACATCCACATTCTATATCCAATGTTGATATTGAAGGCTATGAAAACAAATATAGTGAATATAATAAATGTAGGCCATATGTACAAAAAGGGATTAAAATCACATTCTAACATTGTAACATTCTATTGTATTCTATCAATCTAAAAACAAAAATATTTTTTATTTTTTAAATTCACTAAACTAAAAATGAAAATAAAAACAAAAGCACAGACTAATTATAGTAGCCTACATTTTATTACCCTATTATAATGGTCTTTTCATAAAATTACACTTACTTGTAGGTCCAACAACAAATATTTTAGCAATATGTATATTTTAGTCCGAATTATTGCGCTCTTATTCTGTTGCGCTCCGTCTGTTTGGCGCGCATGCACGTGGCGGCGATCGTTCACGGAAGCCTGAATTTTAGCGGAGATTCACATGCAGAAGGCTCGTCCTCTCCAGACAGCAAAATGGACATATTTGCATGACTTTCTAACATTTACAGACGTAAGTTATAAACTGAGGAAAGCACCACATCTCAAACGCATTAAACCGCGCGAGTCTGTCAGTCTGCACGTGTATCTGTCAGAGCGTCTGCTGATTTAAACGCGTTAACTACATCTTACCAGTTATTTTGAAGCCCTTAATATAAAGTATGCGTCATGTTTAGGACAAATTGGATTATGCACTCTGCGTCCTCCGCTATTTTTCAAATGCGCTCGTATCAAACTACTGTATATCGATATAAACGGTATTGACTCAATCCATGTCGTTTCTAAAAAATATATCGATATATCGTACAAACTCGGTATACCGCCCAGCCCTATTCCTGAACCATTTTTGCTTTGTGGGCAGGGCGCATTATCCTGCTGAAAGAGGCTACAACCACCAGGCAATACCGTTTCCATGAAAGGGTGTACATGGTCTGCAACAATGCTTAGGTAGGTGGTACGTGTCAAAGTAACATCCACATGGATGGCAGCACCCAAGGTTTCCCAGCAGAACATTGCCCAAAGAATCACACCTCCGCCGGCTTGCCTTCTTCCCATAGTGCATCCTGGTGCCATGTGTTCATCCATGTGATGTAAAAGAAAACATGATTTATCAGACCAGGCCACCTTCTTCCATTGCTCCGTGGTCCAGTTCTGATGCTCACGTGCCCACTGTTGGCGCTTTCGGAGGTGGACGGGGTCGGCATGGGCACCCTGACTGGTCTGCGGCTATGCTGCCCCATACGCAACAAACTGCGATGCACTGTGTATTCTGACACCTTTCTATCAGAACCAGCATTAACTTCTTGAGCAATTTGAGCTACAGTAGTTTGTCTGTTTGATCGGACCACACGGGCCATCCTTCGCTCCCCACGTGCATCAATGAGCCTTGGCCGCCCATGACCCTGTTGCTGGTTCACCACTGTTACTTCCTTGGACCACTTTTGATAGATACTGACCACTGCAGACCGGGAACACCCCACAAGAGCTGCAGTTTTGGAGATGCTCTGACCCAGTCGTCTAGCCATCACAATTTGGCCCTTGTCAAACTCGCTCAAATACTTACGCTTGTCAATTTTTCCTGCTTCTAACATATCAACTTTGAGGACAAAATATTCACTTGCTGCCTAATATATCCCACCCACTAACAGGCAAAATGAATGAAAAAACAACATACAGTGCATCCGGAAAGTATTCACAGCACTTCACTTTTTCCACATTTTTTTTATGTTACAGCCTTATTCCAAAATGGATTAAATTCATTATTTTCCTCAAAATTCTACAAACAATACCCCATAATGACAACGTGAAAGAAGTTTGTTTGAAATCTTTGCAAATTTAATAAAAATAAAAAACGAAAAAAAATCACATGTACATAAGTATTCACAGCCTTTGCCATGACACTCAAAATTGGGCTCAGGTGCATCCTGTTTCCATATATATATATATATATATACACCTATCTATCTATCTCTCTCTCTCTCTCTCTCTCTCTCTATATATATATATATATACACACATTTGTATGAATTAGCCACCTCTCAAAATTCGTATGAATTGGTCGTGAGATAGCGTCAAACAGGTATCCCAAACACTTAGTTGTGTCTATAGATAGCACTGCAGTGGTGTAAAGTATTTGGGCCAATGTAATTAATTAGTTACTGTACTTAAGTATCTTTTTGGCTACTTTGTAGTTTAACTGAGTATCAAAGATATTAGCAACTTTTACTCTCTACTTGACTACATTTTTGTACATGTACTCATTTGTAATGAGTAATGCAATTACTCTTTACATTTTGCATGGCACCTAACTTTTTCTGCAGAAGTTTATTTCTGCTACAAAAGAAGTAATATCGGCATGATGGCATCTACAGGGACTGAATGTACTATATCTTGTGCATTTTGCCCTTACTCACCCAAACTTGTCATCAAGGCTACTTTACACAAATGTGAGTGCATTAGCAGGTAGTTGCTGAATTGCAGGTGTTTTATATATGAGATGAGGACATGACTGCAGCCGGTGATGAGACGAAAAACAGTGCAAGTAGGCTTTGTCTATTTAATTTACATTATTTTATTTATCCATTACATTGAAGAGAATTTTTGAAGGGTATTGGTTTACTAATGCCCCTTTTGAGCTCAACTAAGACTTGAGTGTCTGTAGATGTTTAAGAGGCTGTTGTGTCGACCTTGATTTAAAGCAATTGTGAGGCTCTCCGCACAAATTAACTGTTTCTTGTTGTTGAGGACTAGCACATCTTTGAGTCTATATACATTCAGTATGAGTAAAATACTTGAGTAATGTTAAAATCAGATACTCTTAAGACTTTTACTCAAGTCGTATTGGAATTGGTGACTTGTAACTTGTAATGGAGTCGTTTTTGCTGCAAGGTCTGTACTTTTACTCAAGTATGGTTTTCAGGTACTCTTTGAAGGAAATTTCAAACGCTCCTAATGTGTTGCCTTAAGCTCATTTAGCCCCTCCCCTTTCACTATATAGGGAATGTGAGTGCTAAGGCCCTGTCCCACATGGCACACTTCATGTTTACTTGTGGTCTTGTGGTCTTGGCAATGGCAGCAGCTTGCATGTGTCCATTAAAACCCAAAGTATACTACAGTTTTGAATGCTTGGCATATGTGTAATTATAGCCCATTTTATTGCCTGATTAAGAAAGTTTTATCTTTGTCCAGTCTGCGCTATTTCTCTCCAAAGGTTATGAGCATTAAAAACCTCTTTGTGCTGTTTGAATCTAGAGTTCACACAAGCGCTCATCATTGCTGGCATCTATTGTTACGTCTCCAGCCCTGTGTTCGAATATTCCTACTTCCATTCTATATAGGAAAAAAAAGAGTATGTGAGCCGAGATGTATGTCAGAATTCATAGTATTCATAAAACAGTACACGAAAAGTACCCGGATGACCTACTACTTCCATCGAGATTCTGAAGTGCGCATCCACCGGACACTCTACTATCCTATGAGGCCATGGGAGAGGAGTTGTGAATGGCAGTGAAGCAATGCAACTGACACTGTAGGTCACATGACAGTGACAACAACAACATTTGTTGTTTCTTCTGTGAAACAATTAGTCCTTGTGGACAGATTAAAGTGCAAAAAAATGTAAATCGCATATGCGAGATTAGTGTACATAGTATGCCCGCGAGTGTACATAGTATGTTAGAAAAATAGGGCTGCGTGCATACTATGCTGATAATTAAATTTACATCACACCTATATTGTATTGTATTATAAAAAATTTATTATACTTTGGGCATGAGTCCACAAGGTGTCCCACTTGTCATTTTAGGTTTTAGAAAGGTGCTGGCTAGCGCCTCCTTTGCATCTGCTATGCACCCTCTATGCATTTCGAGTGGATTTTATATAGCTATAAATATGTACAAACTGAAGATTAATTGTTCACCTCAAGACTAATAATGTGTGCTAATAAAGTACCCGGATGTAGGGTAAAATTTAATTTTATGTGGACTTTAAAGGTGACATGAAACGGAAGTTGCTAGTCTTTTCTTCCCTCTTGTATGTATATTCGAGTGAAACAGCTTCTCACACAAAAAAAAGTCTAGTGCCGGACTTGATTTTGTCCTTCAGGAATTGATTGGAATCTGTCACTCACATCAGGGGTCCGTTCTTCGTACCTCGCTTAATACATCTGAGATGATTTGACAGATTCCAGATCTTTTAATCGTGATAACTGATCTCTGGCTAATTTGGTTCTTCAAACGAATTTGCGGATTGGATTAAAATATCTGGATTAAGTTGTCTGAGATTACTGCGCGTTTCTGTGTTCCCTGAAGAGGGCAGATGCATCGATACTCGAAACCACGATCAGCAATGCAGCGATTGGCTGGCGGCAAGACAGCAACGTAATGGCATCATATAATTAAAAAAGACAAAAGTGGCAAAAAAACTTGACAAATAAAAAAAAAAAAAAAAAACCCCACTAATTTCAGGACCTTTATAAGGAAACAGCCAAACGACTAAACCAACATAAAAGTTATAATAGATAAATGAAATGTGCACTGTTTTTTTTTAAACATGATTCCCAATTATTTCACGATTTTATAGTATTTGTACACCCGTTACATTTTTATTTCAATGTTGTAATTAGCAATTCATTTAATTTTTAATTCAATTTGAAGCAGATTTGTTACGTGACAGTATTAAAGTTTCTTAAGGGTCAAGATCAGGTTATCTGCATCTCTTGCGCTGCATCAAGCCACTCCCATAATATCCGTCATCACTCAAATCAATGCAGGGCTCAGAATAACTGTACAACATGTGTGTAAACCTCCAACAAAATTATAAAGTTATTATTCCATCACAAATAAATCTCTCAATCAAGTGGCTGTGTCTATAGTATTATACACAACATTATAATATTATTTTCAAATACATTTTTATATTATTATTATTTTTATTTAAAATTATTATTGCCCCTGGTTCAGTAATGAACTCTTGTAATAAAGTAGCAGTGGCTGGGACAGATTTTAAGTATCACCTCAAGATGCTATCTAATCCTGTTTACATGAAATAAGCCTGCTCCAGAGCAGGTTTGAGCTGATGGACCTGTTGCTATGACAGCAAGTCCAGGATGAGCTTCGAAGAACCAAACAATCCAAGATCATGCCAAATCGTCAACAATCAAACCCAGCTAACTGAGTTAGCGACATACGAAGAACGGACCCCCGATGCGAGTGACAGGTAGGCTCCGTCCCGCCCTTGCCCCGAATAAACACGTCATCAGAGAAGAAATGTTGCTGCAAGTGGGAGGGGAAGCTATTTTGATTAAAGATTACAAGCGCACATTAATAAAAAAAGATGTGCACTAATGAATAATTTCATAAAAAATAAGAATTGTCAATTTTGATTTAATTGTGACTTTAAAGGGTCCACTTGGGTACATATACACTATAGGCCTGCATTTTTTTGTGTGTGTGAACTACTTATAGAACAGCATGAAGTATGCAAATTCTATGTTTTCTTTCTGTAATAGAGGCTGGCTGTCACAGAACCAGTTTCAAATTTTTCTCAGGACATTTTTTAAATATCTGTCAGGTAGACGGACAATTTCATGCATGGAATTACTGAAATGCTTACTGCGGCTTTTAAATATTTGCTGTCCCATATTTTTTTAAAACGACTGCTTTTATGCATGCGCAAATGTACAAACTTTCATGTGTGCATGTTCACGTGTAACATTAACGTTGCAGGTGGTGATGAATGACTGTGAAAATGCGTTTCTCTGGAGAGCTTCTCGCACTCTCGTCAAGAGGGAGAGGAGCAGGAGAAGATCAATGGCCTTCAGCAGCTGAAGTGATTCTCCCGTGGCTCGCCGGCTGCTTAAACCGCCTGTGTTTCCACGGAGCTGTCAGATGGAGCACGAGGTCTCATTGTTCAGAGATGACACCATGTGAATCCATCAGTGGTCAACCTGATCCAATTCTATAAGAAGAGATGAATTGCAATGGTTCATATAGTCAATAGAGTCACATGCATGTTTATTCATGTATTTACATAAACATACACGCATAAATATACCTAGCCTGCATATAGGCCTAACCTTTTGACAGTGTACTTTTAAATACACTACACTACACACACACGTGCAGTTTCGCTATCTTTGGGGGGACTCTAGGCAGAATGTTTTGTATAGGCCTACTGTACAAACTGTATATTCTATCCCCTTACACTAACTGTACCCCTAAACCTACCCATCCCAGAAAACTTTCTGCATTTTTACATTTTCAAAAAAACAATTTAGTAGGACTGCTGACTGGTCCCTACAATTTAGGTGATTTCAGGATTTACTATCCTTGTGGGGACATTTGGATTTACAATGTAATATAAACCCGTACACACACACACACACACACATACAGGCGTCGCAATAGGCAAGGCAGGCAATTGCCTGGGGCCCTGCATTTTGAGGCATCTCTGCATCCCCCTTAGTGGGCCCCCCTCTCTAGTTACGCTGGTAATGCTTTCGCCGCCTCGCCTCGCTTCTTCAAACTGTAGAAAATGCATGATTTGATTTGTTAAGCATGAAGAGAACTTATCCGTCTGGCTTGGCCGCTCGCTCTAGTTAACCTAGATAGATATGCACTATTATTAGGCACATATCCAAGTGTTTGTGTGGAGTGTGGAAGCTGATGTATAGCGTGCTTACATGACATGAAGGCGCCGGCGCGATCACTGGCATTTTTTCCTGACAACAGCGAAAACAACTTAAAATAGTACTCCAAAAAATATGGTCATACAGATAAGAGCAATACATCATTTATTTGTATTTGTGTAAACTCACAGTAACAACAAATAGTTGTGCTTTTGTAAAATAAAGAAAACAAACGACGCACGCTTTCGTCTCTGAATGTAGGAGAATTGCTTGTTCCTGTCACCACCACACGAAGCACCATTTTTAAGGTGACAATTCGTTATAAATATGAAGATTGTACTGTATTTTGAAGATATTGTATTGTATATTCTATTATAAATTCTATTAAAAGATTGCATAAAGATTGACATTTTGTTAATTAAAAAAAACACTTTAATGTTATAAAAATTAAACAATTTAGGTTCTGTTAGATGTGTTTTGACTACTTTTTGTATGTTGTAAAATTATATCTCTAGGTAACAAAGATATATTAACAAAAAAATATATATTTTATTAGGGCCTCATTGATTAATTTTGCCTGGGGCCCCCACTCAATGTTGGTTCGCCTCTGCACACACACACATACACAATATATATATATATATATATGTTTATAAGTATACAAAATGTAGTGCGGGACTTGATTTTGTCCATCGGGAATTGACTGGATGGCTGGATTGTTGTGGGTTGCTATTGCTGCTCTCATGTGAGTGACAGGTTGTCCCCCCCTCATTTCGGTAAACACGTCATTCAGAGAAGAAAATAAACACTGCAATATTCCATAAACATAATAATAATAGTCAGTTTGGATTTCATGGCTTTAAACAATAATATAACTCTTGAATTAATATTTTAAGAGCTTTAAAAAGTATTTTGATAGCATTTGCAAGGTAATCTCTCATAGGTTAATGAACAGTAACTTGTTTCTTTTGATAATAGTCAACATATGTTGTGATGCTCAGTCTCCTTCTACAACACACTGAGACGTTTTGATAAACCCAGCTCATATGGACTCTGGCAGTGCAGAAATTTACGGTGGCCGAGAGAGCTCCACGCGCTGCAACTGAAGAAAACACATGCAAATAGAGAAAACACAAATAAACATCTAAAACAGCAAATAAAGAAAACATCATCATCAGTTTGACAACACATGCACTGCAAAAGTTCACAACACATGCAAATAGAGAAACGCGCTGCAAAAGTCCACAACACATGCAAATACAAAAACGCGCTGCAAATACAACACATGCAAATAGAGAAACGCGCTGCAAATACTCACAACACATGCAAATAGAGAAACGCGCTGCAAATACTCACAATACATGCAAATACAGAAACGCGCTGCAAAAGTCCACAACACATACAAATATGCGCTGCAAATAGAACATACCAGGCCCGGCGATCTCAAGCCCCTTCTGCGATGATCTGAATGATAATGATGATGATGAGGCTACTTTTAAAATTAAATTAATATTTAAATTTTCCCTGCAATAATTTATAGCGCATCACGCATAACCGATGCGCTGTAATAAGATTAGCTAACTCCTCATTTTAAAAAAAACAAACAAACAAACAAAAAAAACAACTTGTTTAACACCTACATCTCTTCTCATTTTTTTTTTTTAAACTACGGGCCACAAGGGAAATATTAAGAAATAAATTAAGGTTAAATAGTGTTATCAGAACATGTTGAAGTAGAGCTCTCATCGCTGAGTTTTTAGTTTCACGTTCTGCAGTGAATAATTGACTGGGATTTGAGACATAAAATCAAGTAAATTATTAAAAAATATATTATTTATTATTAATAATTTATTAATAATATTTTTTAACGCAAAATAATACCCCCCAAATCGTTTGTCCTGGCGCCGGGACTGGCACAGACCACAACGAAAGTGTTATAAGGGAACACCAACAAGTGACGTACCTGGCTGGGATTGTTCAATGTTTACTCTTCAGTGGTGTGCACCTGAAAAAGTTTTTTTTTTTTTTTTTTTTTTTTTTTTTTTTTTTAATCTTAACATTCTGATCGTATGTGCATTATGAGCAGCTACTATTGCAGCGCGTTTTTGTATTTGCATGTGTTGTATTTGCTGCGTTTTTTTTTTATTTGCA
Source organism: Coreius guichenoti (assembly GCA_039654105.1). Taxonomy (NCBI): domain Eukaryota; kingdom Metazoa; phylum Chordata; class Actinopteri; order Cypriniformes; family Gobionidae; genus Coreius; species Coreius guichenoti. Next base: position 13,862,836 of record CM077184.1, on the reverse strand, counting down.
TGTGTTGTGGACTTTTGCAGCGTTTCTGTATTTGCATGTGTTATGGATTTTGCAGCGCGTTTCTGTATATGCATGTGTTGTGAACTTTTGCAGCACATGTGTTGTCAAACTGATGAAGATGTTTTTTCTATTTGCATGTGTTTTCTTCAGTTGCAGCGCGTTGAGCTCTCTGGGCCACCGTAGAAATTGCTTCGTGAGCATCTCGTGAGATTGTTAAAACGGCGCGCGCTCTGTGCTTTGGTCGTCAATCACCTCAGCACCCTTCCTTTGGGCTCAAGGGCTTCAGCGGGAGAGCTAAATTGGCTCTAGCATCATCACCGACGCTGTCGCCGTCTTCACTGAAGGGTTTTTTTTTTTTTTTTTGCATGTGGTGCAGAAAGCAAGGCTGTCTTCTGTCATCCTTTTCCCTTTCAAGTTTCCGGGGGCAGAAGGGAGCCACTCACTGTGTGAATGATATGAAAAGCCTTTTAAAAGCACATTAAAATGGGGAAGTTGTGTACAAAGAGGCGTTCTCTCCTGGTTGGGGGAGATATCAGGAATCACAAATGTCTCTGGGAGGTGTAGAGAAAGGTTAAACGAAGGAGAGACAGACAGAAAATGGCCTGTGTCAGTAGACAGAAGTATTCCATAACATGCACATCAACAACACACCTGTATAGGCCTACGTCTGGAGTTGCTGAGGCATGAAGATTTACAAGTACTGCATGAACTCTGGATGTATGAAAAATTATTTGTGACTAGGGTAGTTGGTCTCAAATAGCTTAATGGACCTCAGGGAGAGCTATTTGTTGGCCGCTTTTCATTTTTTATATCCTCAAGGTTAAACCATCAAATCAATCCAAGGTCAAAAGGTCTGTTTGAAGCTTTGAAATGCAGTTCAGTGGTATTTAAAAAAAAATATAGGCTATATATTTTTTGTAAACCCGTAACTTTTTTACAAAAAACAAGGGATGAGTGAAAAAATGTTTTGTGGTAATCAACATTGTATGGAAGCTTGTTTCCACCACAGAATAATAAAAAAAAATATTTTTTTTTTACCTAAAAATATCTAAAACTTTTTGTCTCTGTCATTTACTGCTCGGAGACGCAAAGGCTGAGGATCCAAATGCAGCTTTATTTGAGAGTAATCCAGAATCGTAATCTAAAATACAGGCAAGGGTCAGAACCTCAGGGAAAACAATCCAAACAATAACAGAGTCCAAGACACAGGCAAACAGGGAAATCCAGGGAGACAAGCAGAAGATCGAAACCATGAGACGGGAAACCAGAAATAATGCCCAGAAATGCAGTGACACAACATACAAGACTTCGCTATGAGTGACTGAATGAATAGGGCTTATATAGACAGAGTTAACAAGTGTAATGACACACAGGTGGAAGTGATCAAACAATAATGCCAAAAATCCAGGCAATGGGTTATGGGAAGTGTAGTTCATGATGGGAAAGCCAAGTAGACGGGAGGAGTGCCCGGAAATCAAGGGCACTCCAACTGGTGGATGTAAAAGTCTCACAATTCAGACTTTTTTTCTCGCAATTGCGAGTTAAAAAAAGGAATTGCGTAATATAAAGTCGCAATTGCGAGTTATAAAGTCAGAATTGTGAGATATAAACGTGCAATTATGAGGAAAAAAAAGTCAATCTGTTTTCCTCAGAATTGGAAATTGCGAGATTATATCTCACATTTCTGAGAAAAGAAGTCAGAATTGCGAGAAAAAGTCAGATTTTGCAGATATTAACTCGCAATTGCGGGGGAAAAAAAGAACTTTATATCACGTTATTCTGACTTTATTTGTCCTTGACTTTAATCAGCATGAAGACTTTAATCCTTGACCTTGTGGGGACATTTTTTAGTCCCCAATAAAGAAAACAGGTTATACATTTTTTGAAAATGTAAAAATACAGAAAAGTTTCAGTGATGGGTAGGTTTAGGGGTAGAGATGCCGTTTAGCCCTTCACAGTGGAGTAGCGGACGGGCACGCAAGGCATATTAAATTATTATTTTGATTAGCCTATTTTTATTATTAAATTAATATTACAATTCATATGCCCCGCAATATTTCACAGCGCATCGCATAACCGACGCGCTGCGAGGAAAGATTAGTTAGATTTACTTACTCCTCATTTCAAAAACAACTTGTTTGAGATACTTCTCGATTCACGAAAATACAATTTCTTTAACAGTGGGCCACAAGTGAAATATTAAGAAAATAAATTTGATTAATCTCTCATCGTCTCTAAATATGCACTGTCAATGTAGCTCCAGATGCCATAAGCTCGGTTAGTTTTTACTTTCGGTTTCTGTAGTGAATAACTGATTGGCGTTTGAGACTTCCTTCACCGCATAACTCGCGCAAAGTTTGCACATTGCTATTTGATATCCACTGTCTCGCCCTAATGGCTTAAGATGCAAATATTTTCAATTTTGCGACTTGGCATTTTTCTTTATCACCAGTTGCTCGCAAAATGATGGACAAACAATAGCCACTTTTCCATCATCGGTCTGAATGCGTAACCGCTCCGGGCCAGCTGGTACGGTTAGGGTTTCATTTTCCGCTGATAACGGACGCTCTTTTGAGTGTCATACAAAAGCGTCAGTCGTTGCCTTGGTAACGCAAGAGTTTACAGACGATATGAGATATAGCGACCGCGTTATGGAGGATGATCAGATATTTCTTTTAATTTTATTATTAATTTGTGTTTACGTTGCTCAAATAGAGCGCTTAGCCAGCTACAGAGAAACCAGTAACCAGGCAACAGACCGATTCTGAGTTGTGACATCACTTCACGGATTCTACCAGCACAGTTAGCCAACTGTGCCGAGAATTCCGTGCCGAGAACGGTTTGTAATCGTGCCGTGCCGAACCGAACCAGGCTCAAGTGGAATTGGAACCGTTCCTTACCATTCTAAGAAAATGGTGGAAAAGTGGCTAATGATTCACATTTTGAGCGCGTCATTTCCCGTGATAACAAAATTAAGTAAATTATTAAATAGGCTAAATGAGTAGCATAAATAAGAAAGAAGGTAAGAAAGTAACAAAATTTCTGCAATACTTAGCTGATGCAGGGGAAAAAAATCCTGTCCCCCCTAACTTGAGAGTCAAATGTCACCCATGGCTGCAGGTATTTTCTATTTCGTTGATTTTCTTTTTTTGGTACTTTTTTTTTTTTGAGGAAGTTGTTTATTATTTTTTTTTAAAGATTGTATTTTGCATTATTGCTTTTGATTCTAATTTGGATGTTTATTGGATACTTTTTTTTTCTAGTTTATTTCTTATTTTTCTATTAATATTATATTTTTGGGGTTTGGTTTATTCCTGTTTTTCATGTTTAAATAAATATTCATTTATACTTTAAACCTTTTGTATTCACTCTGCCTCTGTTTAATTTGGCCACACATTTTTTTTTTTTTTGGTGCCCATCGTGCATTACAACTGGTGTCAGAAGTGGGATAGCCAGAAGAGAGCAGTAGTGATTTTTTTTTTTTTTTCGCTGCCATTTTTTTTTCTTCCCCCCGAAGATTGCAGTTTTTTTCTTTTTTTTTTCTTTTTTTACTCTCCACTGCAGGCAACCGTGTCAGTCCATAATGGCTCCTAAAAAGGTGCGGGCAATACAAGCAGAGGTTGAGGAACCTGCTAGAGCTGTGGTGGAAGGAGCGATGAGGGTGAATCGGAAGCAGAACTGGGGAGCATCAGTGAGGATGTCTCACTGGCGGAGCTGAGAGACAGGTTCCGATCACATTTCGCACTGCAGCAGGCTTGAGACCGCCGCATGGAGCAAGAGGCTGGCCGACAGGAGGCTCGATGGAGAGCAATGCAGCATCAGTTCTCTCTTCTACAGCAAGAAGTGCATGTAAGAACAAACCCAGATCCAAGACCCGGCAGTGGCATCCAGTATGGCCTTCCATCACAACCAACAGTCCAGCGAGTACCCTCAGTCTTACAGGATGGTCCAGGCAGCAGACAGATGGCATCATCAGCAGCATCTCCAGGGGAAAGCCAAGGCCAGAGTCAGCTGAGAATTGAGATGGAGCCCCACTTGCAACGTCTGAGTGAGACAGACGATGTTGAGCATTATTTAGCTACATTTGAATGAATAGCTATGGTGTGTTGGTGGCCAACAACCGACTGGGCAGTTAGGTTGGTGCCCCTCCTGACGGGCAAAGTGAGGGCCGCATATGTGCACATGGACATGGTAGACTCACTTGATTATGAAAAGGTCAAGGCAGCTATTCTTGCGAAGTATGATATAAATTCAGAGACTTATCGTCTTCAGTTCCGGTCTACAGAAGTGCGGGAGGATGAAACCCCAAAGGAGTTGTATGCCAGACTTAAAGAACATTCTTCTAAGTGGATGCAGCCACAGCATTATACTAAGGAGGAGATTGGAGAGATAATTGTTCTAGAGCAGTTTTTGCGCATGCTGGCACCTGATCTCCAAGTCTAGATTAAGGAACAAGATCCTGGCTCGGCTGCTGAAGCTGCAAGTTTAGCAGACAGCTTTGTGGCAGCTCGACGCAAGACTCAGCCATGGACATTCAAGCGGTGGAAGGGAAGTAAAGACTCAACCAAGTTCCAACACTCCTGCCCGACTACAGACAGAGCCATCAATGAAGGTAGGTCTGTGAGTGATAAGGTTGGTTCTGTCAAACAAAGCCCTGGTTTAAAAGTTGGGGTACATAGGAGTCTTATATGTTATCATTGTGGACAGGAAGGTCATAAACAGTCAAGGTGTCCTAGTAATGCTTCTAGCCAGGCCAATGTGTGTACAGTTCCAAGACCTAGCTGTTTAGCCACTCGGGTTGTATTGCCTTATGTTGATGTAGTCCTTAATGGGCAAAAGGTTAGGGCACTTGTAGACACAGGAAGTATGCAATCACTGGTGCGTTCTGACTTGGTACCTGTAGATGTGAGGAGTCATACTTCTGTAGCACAGATTTGTTGTGTTCATGGAGAAGAAAGGCAGTACCCCACTGCAAGTGTTCAGGTTAATATACAGGGGCAAGCTTATTTATTGGAGGTAGGTGTAGTGGATGGTTTGCCATATCCAATGATTTTGGGTCGAGACTTGCCTGTTTTAGTAGACTTGCTCATGGATGGCAATGACAGCATTAGTAAGGAATGCAGTGTAGCTCTGACCCGGGCTCGGGCTCGGGCTCGGGCTCGGGCTCGGGCTCAGAAACAAAAGGTAGATGTTCAGTACCTGAGTATGTTACCTTATTTTGGGGCAGATTTAGAAGCTCAGCCAGGTAAGTCTAGGAAACCTAAAAGACAAAAGAGACTAGAGAAACTCAGTTTTGCAGCGGCACAGGGTGATGAACCTCTTGTAGAACAGGGTATAGTCCCAGTAGAAGTCCCTCAGGGGATTGGGTTGTTGCAGCAAGAAGATTCAGTGATTGATCCCCTATATAGGCAGGCTCAGGAAGAAGTACAAGATGATGACCCTACATCAGGTAGTTCAGGGAATCTGATGTTTATTAAAGATGGCGTGCTGTATAAGGGGAAGGGAATAGATGCTCGGATTGTGGTCCCCCGGAAGGCAAAGGATATTGTGCTTGAGTTGGGCCATTCCTTTCCCTGGGCCGGCCATTTAGGAAGGCAAAAGACGTCAGCTCGAATTAGCCGTCACTTTTTTTTTGGCCAAATATGAATAAAGAGGTGTCAGAGTTTTGTAGAACTTGTCCTCAGTGCCAGAAGATTGCCAGTAGAGGTCCTCCTAGAGCCCCTCCCTGTAATTGGTGTGCCCTTTGAACAGTTAGGGATGGATGTGGTAGGGCCATTAGAGCGAAGTAAAGATGGAAATCGCTTTATGCTGGTAATCACAGATTACGCAACAAGGTATCCTGAGGTTTTTCCTCTCAAGTCAGTCAAGGCTAGGACAATTGCAATTTGTCTTATGCAGTTGTTTTTGCGGGTGGGTTTTAAACGATATTGACTGATCAAGGCTCAAACTTCATGTCCAAGCTTCTCCGACAAGCGTATTGTTTGCTAGGTATTAAGGGCATAAAAACCACACCTTATCACCCGCAGACAGAGAGATTTAATCAAACACTAAAACAAATGCTGCGGAAATATGTGAGTGAATCTGGAGGTGACTGGGATCAGTGGATTCTGTACCTATTATTTGCTTACAGGGAGGTCCCTCAGTCTTCTACCAGCTTCTCACCTTTTGAGTTGCTATATGGCCGGGAGGTGTGAGGTCCTTTGTCCCTGTTGAAGGAGAGCTGGATGGGAGGTCAGGAGGCCCCAGCAACTCAACATGTTCTTTCTTATGTTCTCCAGATGCGGGAGAAATTGAAGAGCATGATTCAGCTAGCCCAGTCAAACTTAGCCCAGGCACAGCAACGTCAGCGACAATATTATGACCAAAAGGCTAAAGTCAGAAGTTTTGAGACTGGAGAAAAGGTGTTGGTGATGTTACCCAGTGATACTAGCAAACTGCTCGCCAAATGGCAGGGGCCTTTTGAAGTGCTCCGTAAGCTTGGACCTACCATGTATGAGGTTGCCAACTCAGGAAAGCAGTGCTCAAGTTGGGTACTGCATGTTAATTTGCTCAAGAAATGGCATGAGAGATTGCCCCAAGTGGCTGAGGTGTTTATGATTCGGAAGGTGGTTGATGAAGATGAGGTGGAGGAACAATACCTACCACTGCCTTCAGCAAACACTGTTGACCTCAATCGTCTCTCACCCCTTCAACAGTCACAACTTCAGAAGATTTGTAGCATAGGGGTGTGCCAAGATGAACCGGGACGCACCACTCTGATTCAACATAACATCACCTTGCCTTGCATGAAGGCGCTGCCACTCGACGTAAGTGCTACCGTATTCCTGATCGTCTTTTACCAGCGTTGAAGGAAGAAGTGAATCAAGTGCTAGCCATGGGTATCATTGAGCCGTCTAGAAGTGAGTGGTGTAGCCCAGTGGTCTTGGTACCTAAAAAAGATGGAAGTCTACGCTTTTGTGTGGACTTCAGATATCTAAATTCAGTGTCCAAATTTGACTCCTATCCTACCCCACGAATTGACGACTTGATTGACCATCTTGGAAGGGCTAGGTGGTTGACCACACTTGATTTATGTAAAGGCTACTGGCATGTCCCATTGAGTGACAATGCAAAGGAGCTGACAGCATTTAAGACTCCCTGGGGGCTCTTCCATTTCTGTACTATGCCATTTGGCCTGCATGGGGCACCAGCGACATTTCAAAGATTAATGGACCAGGTGCTGGTTGGGCTGGAAGGGTATGCAGCCGCGTACTTAGACGATGTCGTCATTTTCAGTTCATCTTGGGAAGAACATCTTGAGCATCTCAAAGAGGTGTTTCGGCGAATTCAATCAGATGGCCTTACTATCAACCCCCGCAAATGTGCCATAGCCAAGAAGAAACCAAATACCTGGGGTATGTGATCGGCGGTGGTGTTATTAGGCCCCAAATTCAAAAGATACGGGCAAACAAAAACCCAAGTGAGAGCATTCCTGGGCATGGCTGGGTGGTATAGACGATTTGTGCCTAATTTTGCTGTTCGAGCAGCAGCTTTAACTGACTTGACATGGAAGAACTGTCCTGTCCAAATTCAGTGGACTGAGGAGGCTCAGAATGCCTTCCAGGACATCAAAAATGCGCTATGCAATGATCCAGTGCTGTCTTGTCCCAATTTTAAAGAACTAAAGACTGACGCTTCTAATACAGGCATAGGGGCAGTGCTGTTACAAGGGGATCTTGGGAATAGGCATCCAGTGGCCTACATAAGTCGAAAGCTGTATCCCAGAGAGGTGAAATACTCCACAGTTGAGAAGGAGTGCTTGGCCGTTAAATGGGCCCTGGACACGTTCAGGTACTAACTTCTTGGCCGAGAGTTCCTCCTGGAAACTGATCACCGGCCGCTGCAATGGATGGATCGTATGAGAGACTCAAATGCACGAATCACTCGATGGTACTTATCCATGCAACCTTATCGTTTTAGTGTCCAGCACGTACCAAGAAAGAATAATGCTACGGTGGACTTTCTTTCTCGCCTGCCGGCTTGAAAATGGGTGCGGGGTAGTGTGACGGTCACGGAATGACCGCACATCTAACCTGGACTTGAGCTTATAAATGCACTCACACACACACAGAGACTGGTCACTGACACAAGAGTTTATTATGATTATCAATCGAAATGAGTGAATGAAGTACCTGTTGTCTTTGTGCAGTATTGGTTGTTCCATGATATTAGAGTTCCGACGGGGAAACAGTGGCGGGAATCTTTGGTTCCGCTAATGTTGGGAATGTACCATTTATTAATTGAGCGTGGGTGTTTTAGGGACAACGCGGCCAAGTTGCTTCTGTTATTATTCCTGTTCAATGAGATCTCTTATTGCATAAGAGAGTAGATTTATTTATTTTCAATGCTATGACAACATGTTTCTTCTAGACTCTATATTTATGGGAAAATGTGTAAAGTGTTGTATGTGAGTTTGTCCCTCCCCATGGGGTAATGGTGCTGGCTGCTAGTATAAATGTGTGTGTCTGCTTAATGGAGTTTTAGTCTGTGTTGGTTGCTGCAGTGGAGAGTGTGGCCTGAGGGCTGCAGGTTGCAGGTATTTTCTATTTCATTTATTTTCTTTTTTTTGGTACTTTTTTTTTGAGGAAGTTGTTTGTTTGTTTAGTTTTTTTTAAAGATTGTATTTTGCATTATTGCTTTTGATTCTAATTTGGATGTTTATTGGATACTTACTTTTTTTTTTTAGTTTATTTCTTATTTTTCTATTATATAGAATATTTGGTTTATTCCTGTTTTTCATGTTTAAGTAAATATTCATTTATACTTTAAACCTTTTGTATTCACTCTGCCTCTGTTTAATTTGGGCACACTTTTTTCTTTTCCTTTTTTTTTTTTTTTGGTGCCCATCGTGGGTTACTATTACATACACATAATAGAAAACCAGCAGTAAAGAATCAACAAGAGCTTTCTGCCGCAGCCATCAGAGCTGTTTAGAGAGCAGTACACTGATGTGGTGTCTTCTGATGAGGGAGAGAGAGGCTATGAAAAGAAACCTGCTATGGTCTCCTGACCATTATTCTGGGCCAGCTGAAAACATTGTCACAGTGGCTCTGATTTGATATATTTGCTAAACACTTTCAAAACTGGTATGTGGCTAAATGAGTTTTTTGTTTGTGCAATGTCTTACTGTATATGGCGCAGAGGAACAGAAGAAAAACTGCTCTTCAGCCAAGTTTCTGAGTCTGAATCGCTTTATGCGTGAATGAAAGTGAAAAAAGAGGAAGAGAGAGAATGAAATGACCTGCATGACCATGTGTCTCATTTGTTCGGTAGTCTTGGGCATGTAATTCCTTCATGCTGAATTTTAATAGGATAATGTACTTCATGTTTCACACAGTGCCACACTTACAGGTCTTATGAACTACCTGTCAGAGGAATACATGAATATATAACACGATGAAGCATGATGAAAAAACATCATCTACACAAATCCTCAAGGATGAACTCCTCATTTCACACCTATTTTTATATCCAATCGTAACTGACTAGTACAGTACAATACATAGCATACTTGTCAGGTTTATGTTCTGTTCTGTTGACTATGGCTGTTTCTCAATATATGTTCTTAAAGGGATAGTGAACTCAACAAAAAGATCTTCATTTGTGTTCCGAAGATGAATGAAAGAACGGGTTTGGAACAACATGAGGGTGAGTAATTATTGACAGAATTTAAATTTTTGGGTGAACTATCCCTTTAGCGATCTTGCGTCCTTTTGTTCTCGTACTACGTCATGATCAACTGTCGAAGTTAAATTCCAGGGCTGCATACGAAATTGCATACTTCCCTACTATATAATAGGTGATACTGTTAACTGATGCTGGTAGGTCAAGTGATAAGGGCAACATGGCGAATACGTCCAGATTACATTCATACACACATTCATACTATATAGAACATACTATATAGAACATACACAAAGTAATTACATATTCAAAATAAGTAACTACTCAAGAGAGTATGCGATTTCGGACGTAGCCCAATACTCAAGAATGCAAGTACAAAGGACGCATGGATACCTGGATATGTTCTTGATACCGAGGATGCATCGAATTCAGACTTGAGAGAATCAAACCGTTAAAAATCCCAGAAGACACTGTGGGCGTTACGCCTGTAGGCCTAAGCTTTAAACTTCTCGTTCTCACTTAATAGTAGGGTAGTCAATTGCGGAGAGGCTAGCAATAGCAAGCTTGCTTTGAAAGCATGAGATCCCACCCTCCCTTCAGAGCATCTCCAAAGCCACGCCTCCTTCAAAACACATGAACGCACACAGCAGAGTCTGCAAAGTGTCACGAGAGACAGCGTTAAATTACCTCATGTCTCAAAGAATCTTAACATTCAACTCACGGCCTACACAACCAAACACGTAAATTTCCGCGGCCCTCTGCAAGAATTTTAACGGAGCTGGCTATGTGTGTCGCATTGGTTAATGAGGACTTAGAAATGGTGATTGTTAACACAGTGGCTACACTGCTCAACACTGCAAAAGCATGTTGTAAATAGAAACATTTGACCCTCTCCAGAGCGCAAACACAAATACACACTGAAACGTTTGACAAATCTGTTTTGCAAATGAATATTCTATTATTAGAGCTTTAGCACCCTCTAGCACCCCTGTGGAACCGTGCCTGACTGAGCCTCAAGATACTCTGGCACATAACAATTAGAAAATTAGACCTTATAAACTAAGATCTTTGTGACTCGCCTAATGCAAAAGTTGGTGTTGTTTAGCATTTACTAAGCACTGTATGCCGGGCTGAAGAGAAGAAAGTTGCAAACGGAGAGCTTATTCCGGTAAAATAATGTGTAAAGCTAAAAAAAAAACTAAAATAAGCTAAACAATGTAAAGCTTCATTTCAGCAACACAAGCAACTGCTTGTTCTCCGCTCCCACACGTGAAGACTAGCGAAGACTTTATTTTCTTGTTCAACTTTATTTTTAGTCTTTTTGATGTCAGGCATTGATGAAGGTTTATCTTTACTTGTAGATGATCAGATCTGCATTTGTCCTTTTCAGCGACCCCGTTGATAACCATTTATCCATGTTTAAAGCTGTTGTAGCCAGTAACTGTATACATAGTAAGTAGATAAATTGGTAGTTTATTGTTAACACAGCCAATGAGCAAGCTTAAATAGTGAATACGCAGTGACATTATTAGTAACATTTTATTATATTTAATTAGACATTTTTACATATATTAATAAAATTATTATTTTCATTGATAGTAAATGGTACCACTGGGGGGACGTAGCCCACAGGTTGAAAAACCCCTGGCCTATAATAATAAGAAATGTTTCTATAGATTATGACATTAGTTTGTGATATTATGTTGTATTTAGTGTGCATTGGCTGGGACAGTCAGTTGAGCAACAAGATCTCAATTCTCAGAAGGATGTGTTCTGTGTCCTCGCATCCTTTCGAGTTCGTTCTTTCAAGGTAGCCTGGCAAGACCGGTCTCCACGAGAATGCAAGCCTGTTCTTCCATTCTTGGAATTTAGAAACAGCTATTTTGACATTCTGTTTTGTTTTCCTTAGTTCCCGTTTCCCCGCTGTTTGGTTTCTACTGGTTACTATGTCCTTGTTTGTTTCTATAGTTATGTATTAGTTTCACCTGTGTCTAGTTTGGTTTCCTTTGTTCAAACCCTGTATTTGTATCCCTGTGTTTTAGTTGTTTCTTGTCAGTTCTTATTTGAGCATAGTGTGGTTTGAGTTATTCTCCCAGTGATGTCCTGCGTGTTCTTTCTGAGTGCCTTTGGATTATTAATAAAGAGTCTTTGTTTGTTACACCAAAAGTCTTGTTTGTGCGTGCTGAGCACACGCGAGACAAGACTTTACTTGTTCTTATGAAAGGTTACTAAAATGAGCCAAGAAATTTTGAAGATAAAAGCAACTATAATAGAGCAACTCTCTTGAGAAGCCCTTTTATCTGAATTATCCTCATTGTGTACACATGAATATTCAATGTACGTAATAAATCCTGATGAGCAAAAACCTTATTCAATAACTTTTATATTGATTAAATGTAAAACAATATTTTTATTATTCAATTTACCTATAAAATAATTTTATTATATGCCTCAAAGAATCACTAACTATTTTTTTTTTTTTATTTATTATTGATTTATTGTTGACGCTTACTGAAAAATGAGGAAGACTTGAACAGTCTGATCCATATGCAGTTTTATCTGATTCATCTGTGCCCTGGAGCAAAATACGAAAAGATTTTGTAAAGCGATACGATTTTTTTTTCAGCCTTGTTGATGGAGTTCCTCAAGGCATGGCTAAGCTCACATTTAATATTGAATTTCATTATATTCAAGTGAGGTATATTCTTTTGAGACCAATTATTGCAGCTTACTTTGGGCCCCACTGGGTCCGCAATTACAATAGCAGACTCTTGTAATTTTGACACAGTGGGTCACAAAAGGGAGCTGGTGAGATCTGAACATTGACCTTTTTCTTCCAGGAAACAGAGAAAAAAATGCTAGTGTTTGACAAACTGCAAAATCAGCATAACCATGTATGCACTGTAGGAGCAGCTTGACAAGCAATTTGCACAGTCATCATGCGCACATTAAAAAAAAAAACTTAATAATAATATAAGCAGAATATTACAAATGCTACAACAGCTATTGACAGCACTAACATAGAAACAACAAAACATGTATGTAATCTAACAAAAAGCAAGGTCTAAATCATATGTGTTGAGATGTTACATGAAACCCTAGAATTGATAACAGTGCAAATTCAGCATTTTTAGTGCTCATTGATTAATCATCTGATGAATTGCCTCAATTATGGCGATGGAACCCTTTAGATCATTCAACACCTACTTTATATGACACTTCTGCCCATGATCCATTGGGAAATGTCCCCTGCTTGACACATGGAACCAATTTAATTGTCGTCCGATTCATCTTCATTTTTGTCCCAAACTATTCCAAGCTATTATTTATGGTACATACAGTATTATGTCAGGGGGTTGTGTGTGTGTGTGTCATCTCATTTTAAAGGGCAATTAAAGTTTACTCTGAGCCATTTCCTGACTGCTTTAAGGAACACCAACTGTCTGTCTCCACCAAAACATCCCTTCCAGTAATTAGAGCAACATCAGTGATCTTTAGACCCACCTGATAGACTATTATATTGAGGTTATGCCTCTGCTCAAAACTATAATTTAGCTTGAATTAGAGAGATCTTCATATATCACTTCTAGAGGCTTTGCATGACATCTAAAATGGCTAGATCTGTTTGTTATTTAACTGTGTAAAAATAAAATGTTTTAGAAGAACATGAAATAAATCACATTTTAGAAGTAAGAATAGTAGTTTATCATGTCGATGAACAATGTCTTTTGTCATAACAATTGAAATGCCTGATTGTTAAAATCTAACTGTTCTTCTCCAGACAGTGGCACTTTTACAGAGGATGAGGATGAGGATGAGGATGAGGATGAGGATGAGGATGAGGATGAGGATGAGGATGAGGATGAGGATGAGGATGAGGATGAGGATGAGGATGAGGATGAGGATGAGGATGAGAAAGAGCAAGGTGTGGAGAGTGTTGTCAAGGCTATCTGGCACACCAGAGGGTTTTTCCCTTTTCCTAACAAGAGACGACATTGCCTGTGACGTGGACAAAGTCCCCAGGCCAGACCCAACACGAAGACGTGATGCTGAGGCAGAATGAATCTCTATTGATTTTGATTTGGTCTGGACAACTCTATTGAGTGTACTGTAACTTGCAGTTTTTTTTTTTTTTTTTTAAATCTTTTTGGCTTTTGCATTTGGACTACTGTATTTTTACAGTATGCAAGTGCTGAATATACAGACATTCAGTACTATATTCAGTACAATACTATAATTGCAGTGCATATAGTATACAATTTATTCACCTTATACTGTAAGATACGATCGCTATACTTTTTTTTTACATAATTACAAAATTAATTTATTGTGTTACAATATACTTTTTTTCTGTAACTGTGCTTTGGATACTGTGTTCTCCATTTATTAATGTAGTGTCTGATGAATGATCTGTAGTGTTTATATTTTGACTGGCTGTGTGTAAGATCTGAATCAAACATTATTTGATTTTGAGGACAGATAAATGGTTTTGAGGCAATTGTTTGATTTTGCCAGAAATGTTCTCTGAATTTAGATTTCGTTTTGTGTTTAAGGTTTTGAGAAAGTGGTTAATGGGTTCGAGAAATGTGTTTTAGCAATTCAGAAAAACTGTAAGCAGAATCTAACACCATTACAGCATCCTTGCGCCCTCTGTTGGTAGTCTTTACAACTGCATGTCAAAATGAACAGACAGAGCCGGACAGTCTTAGTTTTTTTTTTTTTTTTTTTTAATTGCTTACAATTTCTGAAACTACACACAAAACCACAAAACATGCACACAGCATGCAAAACGTCACACATCTCTTGCAAAAGCAAACACTTTATTTTAACTCTTCTAAAAATTGTGTTTTTGTGGAGTAGCCTAACTTCTTCTGCATGTTCAGTATGCAGTGAAGTACAGGAGATTTCATAGTGCTCACATGTACATATGTGCACAAATACACTACATACAGTACATATGCACAATTGATGAACTTTACAGTTTTTTAATTGAACCGAATCAACACTGAACTGACTTGAGCTGAATAATGACAATATTGGCTTGTTACAGCTGCTTTACAGCAGAATTGGAATTTGTTACTATTGTGAAGCTGCTTTGAAACAGTCTGTATTGTATAAAGCGCTATAGAAATAAAAGTGACTTGACTTCACATGCATATTCAGTATATATTTACAAAAGAAAAACAGAAATGCAAGGGTGAAAAATGTGTTTGTTTCTCAAAACATTGAGTTTTGATTTCTAAGTGATTGATTTATGTAGGCCTATGTGTTCACACATGAGGTAATTGGTAAATGATTGTGGAATTTAAATGGCAGTGTTTTCTAAATGAAACACAAGAGCTGTTAGTTTTGAATGATGTTACTAATGTAGAGAACTGGGTTTAGCATTTTGCAAAAAGTTTGTTTTACAATTGCACTGATTAAGATTCTTCTTCTTTGGGGTTTAAGGGCAGCTTGCATCCAGAGGTGTTGCACTACTGCCATCTTCAGGGTTTATTTTCCTGTAATGTCCATTACATCATATCGTCCTCATCAGACCTGTCTGTGTTTAAAAAAAAAAGCACCATCTTCTGCCTTGTTCATTCACACCTTTCCAGTATATCCTTTGTTCCTGTCCCTATTAATCCAACTTTTACCCATTCTTCCAATATTTTTTTTCTCTGTTCTTCATATTGTCTGCAAATCATCAGCATTTGTTCAATGACTGATTTAGATTGTCTTTTTTAGTTTTTTTTATTATTATTAATTTTTTTAGAAAAACATACAAAGACATTTAACATCAAACATACACCAAACATAAAATTGGGGGATACATATAACAGATCTTACATCATACAGGGCAAAACATTAAATTTAAATTAAATTACTTTTTTCAGTATGAGAGATGTTTTTATACACTTCTTATTTCTAGTAATTAAATTCAATGAGTCATAAAATATTTTAAGATCTTTACAGAAAAAATTAAATGAGGGTGTAATAGATTTTATTTTAGCTTTATGTATATGAAACTTCCCAAGAAGAATAATTAACTTTAATGTGTTATAAATTATATCAGAGCCAGTATTACAATCCAATAAGATGATCATAGTCTCATCTATTTTGATTATTTTGTAGAATGTATCAAAAAAATTACTAAATAAATGTGTGGTTCAGGTTCAAGACTACAAAAAGAACATTGTGGTGAAATGTCTTCTTTAACTTATTAAAATGAATTTCTTTTACCACTGATTCAGATTGTCGACCGAGTGGGAGTACGACGTTTACACGGAGGAAGTACGTCATTGCAGGGCGGAAGTGTCATCTGACGTGGCATGAGGGGCGGAAACGCTTGTTTGTGTTTTGGTTCTAAAGGGGAAGTTGCGAGAGAAAAGAAAGGAGGAGACTTGATCTGGGTTGGTAAAATTCCCACTAACCGACCCCAATAATAAGGAAAACCTCTCAAATTTTTTAGCACCCCGTCGTTGGAAATCAGTTCAAGCAACCTGTCGGCTGACTTTCAGGTAAAAAGACACCGAATACCTCCGTTGAATGTGCCGTTTTCAGGTTTGGCGTATCCCTCAAGCTAGTTAGCCACTTTAGCTTGCTAGATTTCGTCAAAAATGTTACAGGCCCCTTGTCCTAATTCTGCCCACACAAGTCATCAAATCTGATCTCTTCAGCCTAATATATATATATATTATACATGGGCTTGTTTTTTAAAAGCGTGAATATATATTCATCCTGTCGTGGTGTGTTTAGCTGAGGCTTATGTCGGAATGCAGTTTGGGTGCAAACAGGGTGGGAATGCTGGATTGAAATTGAAGTTGCTTATTATATTATCGTTATTATCTGATTCCCACAGGTATATGGCCGATCACTGTAGTTTAATAGACTTGGCATCTGACCTGATGTGGGCTGTCTTTGCAAGTAACAAGACAGCTTGTTCCTTGGCTTGAGGCTAAGGGGTGTGTTGAAAAATAGGGGAATTGTTTAGGTTGGGTATATTGAAGTAGTGTGATGTTGAAAATACAGGTTTATTTTGGGTAGATGATTCATGTACAGGATGACTGTGTGTCAACCTTCAACACAGAAATCACAGGTTTGTTTTTGTTAGGCCTGTCATTAAAACGGACCACAATCTGACCAGCAGCACTTGACTAAAACCTTTTACAGGTGATCTGACTTTTGCAATGTCATGACTTGTTTCATAAGCTGTGCTTTTTTTGTTTGTTTCGCTTTTGAATATTGTATGTTAGCCATGTCATTGCACTCTGAGAAAGTGTGAATAGACAAATGTTCCTATATCAGCTGTTGTGCATACCAAATGGATGAATTCAGCAGTCTTGGCATGGTTTGTGTCTTAAACCAGACATACCAGGCTTGCTTCTCAAGGAGTTGGTTTATATCCTGTTGTGCAGATAGAGATCCTGTTGTTGATTTGACATGAGCGTCAAAGCAGATCTTGGTTTCTCTTATAGAAAGATCAGCTTACGATGATGCAATGTCACACTAGCCACAGGGGTCTGTTTTTATGTTCTCCTATTTCACAACAGCATTAACAGTGCAATTTTCACAGGGAAAGTGTTTTCCCTGCTGTTTTATGCCTTGAGGTCACTGCCACAGTAAATGTCTAGGATATTCCTCGAGTTGTATAACCGCCGTTGCAGTTGGTGGCTGTATCTCTGGTATTGTATCTATCCCAGGTATGTGTTGTCATTCAGAAGGCTGAGGTACTTCATTGGGAATTGTTGCATCAGGCTTTTTTTTCCCGGGCTAAATGGGAATACTTGTTTTGACTGCTTATTCAGGACATTCTGTGCTAGAATGGGTTACCATGGCTACAGACATTTATTTCTGCAAGGATTTCAGCAATGTTAAATTATGGTCAATAAAACAATTGTTTTCTGTGTTTTTAATGGATTTCGAGTTCCCACAGTCATGGAAATATTATTGAATTTAAAAGTCATAGTCAAATCTTAGTGCATATGTGTGTGTTTGGCGTTGGAAAGAAGTATCTTATGCTCACCAGGGCTGCCTGTTTTTCATCAAAATATATAAGAAATGTATTCCTGTGATTGCAAAGCTGGATTTTCAGCATCATTACTAGGGTTGGGTATCGTTTGGGTTTTTTACAATACTGGTGCCAAACCGATACTTTTAAAACGGTACTGGTGCCTAAATGGTGCCTGAACCGGTACTTAAAAAAAAGGCCACAAAACGACAGTTTTGAAAAAAAAAATAATTTAAATTAAACAATTAATTACAAGTTTATAGTATACTTAAATATATAAATATATACAAAACACAACAAATTTACTTAACAATAAATACACAATAAAACCCAACTACAATAGGCCTAATTTAACACTAAATAACAGTTACAGTACTAATAACAGCAAAGTAGTCGGTATTCTTGGTATGCTACAAACCAGCTTCAAGTTTCAGCAATTATTTTGCGGAAATATGACCATATTCTCTGGCTAAATATTTTAGAATGCATCGCCTTATTGTTTCCATGGCAACGCGTCTTGCTTCTCACGTGACACACAATAGCCACAATAGCGCTGTATGACAGATGTATCGGTTTTTTGTTTTTTCTTTTTTATGCAAAATATTCACAAACTTGTTAACTATGTCATGAACTATGTGATATTCCGATTTTCAAATATGTGTAAGTGAATGTGTTTTGTCATTTAAAACCCTTTATAATGATCATGTTAGTTTATCTATAATGCGCAATGGGCGCCGCCTTGTTAGTTTTGCGCCGCAATTCAGTAAATCGGATCTGTCGGATTTACATCACGTAAATTCATCCACGTCTCACGAAATACATGAAAGTACGTGACCGGTGAACTGGGAGAAGAATAGAGTAAACATAGTTAACTACATAATGTGTAGCCTATCTGATATAAATAAGACGCGTAGTCATATTATAACTGAAAGGATTGTTATTGCCGCTTCCATAGACATCGGTGTGTATTTTTTGCTAGTACTTATGTGCATTTAAATGTCTGAAACCTAAAATAAACATTATGTGGTTGAAAACACTGAATAGTTGTGATATGTGACAAGCACTGGTGCCAGCCAAAGCGCGAAAGCACGTTTGAATTGAAGTGGCACCGAAATCTGCGTTCTGATTCGGGCTTCGGTACCCAACCCTAATCATTACTCCAGTCTTTGTCACACGATCCTTCAGAAATCATTCTAATATGCTGATTTGATGCTCAAGAAACATTTCTTATTATCAATGTTGAAAACCGTTGTGCTGCTTAATATTTTTGTGTAAATGGTGATACGTTGTCATATAGATATATAAAGATAAATGCTTTAAAATATTGTATGTTTGTTATTAGTCTAAATGATTAGATAAGTCTGAATCTAAATGCTTTTCAAATAATCATTTGAGAATCCATACCCAGTAATGACAAAGTCAAAGAAATTAGTCAAGAAGTGTGGGAACCCCTGAATATTTTAGTGTAGTGGTTTGAGATCATTGTAATTAGTTGTCACAGTGTATATTCAGCTGTAAGATAGAAAATGTGTAAATCGATTTATTTTTGTATCCAGTTTTTTTAGACTAAAAATGCCTGTCTCAAAACCAAAAATAGCATTTGAGTTACTAGTCTCTAACGCTAAAGTCAAGATGAGCGATTTCCCCATAAGAGAGCTCTGAATATATAAAAAAAGAGAAGAAAGAAAAGATCTTTGTTTGCAGTCAACATGAAAGTGCTCTTTTTCATTTCTCTTTTTTTGGTTACATGTTGCCCTGTGCAGCCAGTACTGGGACAGCTCTCGGTGTGTGTGTGACCGCCTAAAGGAGACGGGGTGATTGACGACTGTCATGGCCAATAGGGGAGGAGCAACACGTCCCAACGGGTCCAACGCGGGCAATAAGATCTGCCAGTTTAAACTGGTCTTGCTAGGAGAGTCAGCTGTGGGAAAGTCCAGCCTCGTACTGCGCTTTGTCAAGGGGCAGTTTCATGAGTTTCAGGAAAGCACAATAGGAGGTAGGAGATTTTGTGCCTAAATTTGTGTGTACATCTTTGTACATGTTCTTAGCAACTTCTCACTTTTGCTTCCAGCGGCCTTTCTAACGCAGACGGTGTGTTTGGATGACACAACGGTAAAGTTTGAGATTTGGGACACAGCCGGACAGGAGCGTTACCACAGTTTGGCCCCCATGTACTACAGAGGTGCCCAAGCTGCCATTGTAGTTTATGACATCACCAATGAGGTGAGTAGATTCGTTGTTCTCTTCATGAATGAATAGTTGTTTTATGACCAACTTTGTCATATTTCTTTGTCTCTTTCTGTGTCTCTGTTACTGCGCCATTGGTTTTCTTCACCTTGAAGGAGTCGTTTGCAAGAGCAAAGAACTGGGTTAAGGAGCTTCAGAGGCAGGCCAGCCCAAACATTGTCATTGCACTGTCTGGGAACAAAGCTGACCTTGCCAACAAGAGAGCTGTGGACTTCCAGGTATACATGGCTTCACAACGAGTCCAACCAGAGAGAGTTTTTATATCTGACCAAAGCTGTCTCCCTCACCCGAGCTGTTTTATTTCTATAGGATGCTCAGTCTTATGCAGATGACAACAGTTTGCTGTTCATGGAGACGTCAGCAAAGACTTCCATGAATGTGAATGAGATCTTCATGGCCATTGGTAAGGTTTTACCCAGAGGTGTCAAAAGTATTCACATTCATTACTCGGGTAGAAGTATACATACTAGGGTTTAAAAAGACTTCTGTAGAAGTTGAAGTATCAACTCAATATTTTTACTTAAGTAAAAGTGTAAAAGTACTGGTTTCAAAACTACTTAAAGTATAAAAGGAAAAAAATGCCATTAAGGACAAAATCTTAGGCCGCGCCACAGGGGCCTATAGTGCACTACCCCACCTAAAGGCCATAATGACTATAATGTTATATTAAAATGTTAATGTTGAAAAATTTGGGATGCACTAGGCTACCTGTTTCAGCCGCATTTATGCCCATTGAAAACGCATTTTAGTACAATGCAAATACATTAAAGAACCATATATGTGACCCTGCCTGTGAAAACCCAGCTAAAGTCATTTTTTTTGTGATTCACTGTTTTCTACATAAAATCATCCTACACAATGTAAAGAACATTCTGTGAAAATATAACCTTGATATCTTTAATATTGACAGAATAAGACGATGTCAAAGATTTGCTGAATTTCGGGCTCAGAAAATCATGTTTTTGAGAAATTCCAATTTTAAAAACAAGCTTATTTTTAAAACTGCAACACATTTGAATTATAACTATCCTGACTATGTGCCATATACCACATTAAAGCTGAGATTCTCCCATTTTCAGTGATATATGACACATTTATTGGAAAATTCTTAACGTTTTGTAAAACAAGTCTATTATGATGTGCATGTCCAAAAAGCATGAAACATTGTAACGAATGGGGGTATATATCAGTAGATATGTCATTAATAGGCCTATATAAATTAATTAATATATAAAACATAAATAGAAAACCTCATTAATCTCTTTCAGATATTGTGTAACATTTGGAGTAAATCCAGGACTACATGGGGAAAAAATGCCCTAGTTAACTGGTCAGTCTCAAACTTTTTTTTTTTTAGTCATAACTGTGAATCTTCACATCACTTAGATTCGATTACGATTCGGAGGGTAACAATTTCGATTATAAAACGATTCTCAATGCATCACGATCCCTCCAACTCTTTTATTGTTAATAACTACTGTATTAAAAATCAGAATATCGCTCTTTTTGTTATGCCTGTTTTATCTTTATCAAAAATAAGAACAAAGATGCAAATAACAAACAGTGTTTCCCCAAATGTTCACTTAAGACATAACAGATTGTTTGCATGAATACTCGGCAAGACAGATATATTGAAATAGGCTACTGTAATTCTGTGTGTATCTGACCATTCAAGCGTAATGCACACCGCTGATTTCGGGATTGCGCGCTGTCTGCGGTGTCTTTATGTGCACACACTTCGGGTGTGTGTCAGTCAGCGCGAGTAACACATTTGAGATATTTTTTCATGGCGTATTGCGCTTAACTCTTTTACACAAAGTACGTCCCGCACTTTATTTTCTCATTCATTAATGTTCTATTTGTATACAAACCGAAACCAAAACACCAGACGCAAGTGCTTTGCTTCCCAAAGACATACGCAATTTTTTTTATTAATATATGCCTACGCGTTTTTTATTTAGCCTACAAAAACAGTAGGTCTATATTAATTTGTTTTTTGTGCAAAGTTGCAGAATCGTTTACATCAGCATGCATCGGAAAAAATTATTATATTCACAGCTCATCACCATCCTCCAGAAAGTAATCCTCTATAAGACCGATTGCATCATAATTTGGGACAATTACACCGAAATTTAGTATAGCATACAAGCTGTTTAAACAATCAGCTGTCTCTGTTCCTCGCGCTTCGTGTACCTCCATGTCAGAGAGGGAATTCAACCCAGCGCATCAGCATCCAAAAAACGAATTATTTCGACACATAGCAGTCATAAAATGTCTTTAAAATAAGATGGTTATATTGACAGAATGTGGAGTTACAAAACAAATAAGCTGTTCCTGAAATTTCGGTGATGACACGAATAAATCCACACAGAAATCGGAACCCAGTTTAAGTTGCAATTTTCTTGCCTTTCCTGACACTGACCTGATTGTTGCTCGTGCAGATTGATATTATGGTCCGTTTGCACTTTGTAGTTGTAGAAAATAAGTTTCTGAACCGAATGATACAAGAATCAGCAGGTGTTTCTGCGACGAAAGTAAACAGAGACGATTAAAATCAATATTTAGGAAGCCCACGTCCTGTATTTTTTTGCGCAACACAATAAAACGTAGTGTCAATAAAATCATTAATTTCAGTATTTATCATATTATAAATGAAAAAATGAGTACTGTATCTCGAAGCCCGTGGTATAATCTATTATTTACAGCAATAAACACAAATTACCTGTTTTCGTCATTTTTATGGCTATGACTACTTTGACGCTCTTATTAATCTCATAATTAGATTATGCGACTTTAGCAGGGGTTTCACAGGCGGGGTCACATATGTGTACTACTGAGCATTACGTGATTTGTGTTGTGCAGGTGCGATGGATCATGTACAAACCAATAGGGTGTCGGAATGGTATATGTTTATACTTCTCATCCAACCACAATCAAATTTACTCTGGCGCGATTTATCTGGATAGGGTTTTTTTTTTTAAAATAATTACTCCAGTGAAGTATAGACACCCAAAATTTCTACTTAAGGTAACAAAGTATTTGTACTTCGTTACTTGACACCTCTGGTTTTACCACATAGTAAAACCCAAAAGTAGCTAAATTTACATGCACTCAAATAACTTATTAGTAATCGGATTGATGGCTCAATCGAATTGAAAAGGCTCATTGTAAACACCTCAATCGATCCGCAGAGCTCGATCGAATTGAAAGGGGTGATGTAGACCTGAAATAATCAATCAATACTAAAATACTTAGCATCTTCTTATCCGGATTCAAAAATACATTCCAGACATGCGCAGTGCCGTGATGCATATGTTTACCAGAGCCTTTTTATAATAAGATTTCAGATGTTTACATGCATTTTACTTCTTATGGACGTGCATATGTTTATTTGCGTCTTACGAACTGGTCAGTGGAGGAGACTGAATATTTACTTAAAAAAAAAAAAAAAAAAAAGCCTTCTGACATATTTGTCACCTTTCCTTTTAGATATGTTTTCAAGGCCAAAATGACAAGTATACTCACGGTAGCTCCGGTGACATTATAGCAGTGCATTGTGCATGTGCATTTATGTTTTCCAAACGGAACTTCAGCACATGTAGTTGAAAAAGTGAATCTGATCTTCATATAAACAGAACTTTCAGAACCTCATTGAATTAATTCAGATTGATTGAAAATTAGTGATGATTTATAGTGTATATATAAGATCTTGTAAATGCAAGATTCTTTTTGATGCTTTGGTGCCAAGAAATCTTAATATTGAATAAATATTTTATTATTATTAATTATTTAATAAGGTGCCATTAAATTGATCAAATGACAGTAATATAGCATTTATAGCATT
Source organism: Coreius guichenoti (assembly GCA_039654105.1). NCBI lineage: Eukaryota > Metazoa > Chordata > Actinopteri > Cypriniformes > Gobionidae > Coreius > Coreius guichenoti. Next base: position 13,839,092 of record CM077184.1, on the reverse strand, counting down.
ACAGAAGGTTTCTGTTTCAAATAAATGTTCTTTTGAACTTTCTATTCATCAAAGAGCCCTGAATTTTTTTATCACACAAGCAGCAATATCTGTTTTCAACATTGATAATAATAAGACATGTCTCTTGAATACCAAATCCGCATATAGGCCTTTATCACAGTCCGCGTGTCGTCACATCCTGCTTCGATTATTAGCGTAAAGGAACTTCCGCCTGCATTATTGTCAATGGACGGATGCCAGTTTTGAGAAGAAAATTAAACTAAGTTATTTGAACTTAACAATAAACATTTATTTAGACTTGCATAATACCCTACCATGTATGTCTGTGGCAAGCAGCGAGTGAGACACGAGACGGTGCGGCGCTCATTATCACTCACGCCACCGGCCTCGCTCCTTTTTCATTTTAATGTGTAACATTGTCTGAGTGACGCGATTGTCAGTCAACGCTGCCGGAGTACTGACGGCATGAGATTAACGAGCAGCACGCAGCTCAAGTTACTGCCAGAGGAATCATCGGCCTGATTTAATTTTATTTTTTAATGTTATTTTGGTTATTTTTGCAGTATATTACCACCCATTATTGTCTACAGTATAATGCTATCCAGTCACTGCACTCAAACACGGAGGATGACTCGTTTACGATGATCAAACCAGTTATTTTTGAAAACGTTTATGGCCTGGAAATATTCCTTTATTTAAACCACTTCAATTTGATCTAATTATGGATGATTGCATCGTAAAGTGCATGAAAAATTGCAAACGTTGTTTAATATAGATTTCCCCCCAATTTAATCCCCATCAAAAAGACTTTAGTCATAATTAATATTTTAAGATTTGTCTAATTCTAATGCTCTTTAATATATGTTGTTTGTATTGTATTCTTGCAGTTCTGCAATTTAAAATAAGATGATCAGAATCTGAAGTATTGCGCATACACATACAGTATGGCTTGTGCGCTCCCCTTTAAAATCACGAGATGTGGACTTCAAACTCAGAAGTGTGATAAAGGCCTATTAGAATCGTTTCTGAAGGATCACGTGACACTATTTTTGATCAAATAAGTACAGTACAAGTTATTCTTCTACTAGTTGTTGTTATTATTATTATTATTATTTATAATTAATATTAATAAGGCTCTCAAAGTCATGCTAAATTGAGAATATATTATTGTCTTTATTCAAAAATTCAAATTCCTTCATATTATTGTTTATTTCTTTAAAGAAACACTACATATTTGATGATTGATTATATTTAGGTATTTCTTTGTATTTTATGTATTCTAGTGTACATTTCTTGTTTTGTCTCTCTTCAGCGAAAAGGTTGCCTAAGAGCGAGCCCCAAGCTGCCGGAGCCAACAGTGGGCGGAGTAGGGGCGTGGACCTCACAGAGACAGCCCAACCCACTAAGGCCCCCTGCTGCAGCAACTAACGCAAAAAAAGTCCCTCCTCACAAAACTCTGTTACCGCAACAACTAACGCAAGGTCCCGCCCTCCAACTTGGTTTTGACTAACTAATGAAATGCCTCCGCTTTCCCCATTTCCACAACTCTCTTACGCTGTAACAAAAGCTCTGCCCCGCCCATGTATCTGCGGTGTTTTTGTTTTGTTGTTTTTCTGTACAGACCCAGGCCTCTTACTGTATTCATGCTTAAGGTCATGCCTTGTCTCCAAACTGTAATATATGCCGTCACAAATATCCATCAGAAAAAAAAAATGCCATTTGCCTGAAAAAAAGGGGTGGGGCCTCTGCAAGGGTTCACCTGCCCTGTCATAATTCAGAACTCTACAGTCTTCTTTGTCGTTTCGTTTTCTCAAATCTGTTTTCATCTTTTTTTTATGATTTTGTTTTATAAAAATGTACTTTTCAGAATAATGGATGCATGTATCACTACAAAGCCTGAAAAAGGTAAATCAAAGTTTTAACCTTATCCAACGGCACACATGGTGAGAGAGGACGTGACAAATTTACCCGGCCCCTTTGCTCCAACCCGTCTCGTTTCCCTGCTCTTTCCCTCTCGCTCTCATTCTGGATGTCCCAGCGGCTCTGTTTAGTGGCAGACTGCCTACTTCCTGAGGCTGCGCCGCCAACAAAAAGCCCACCTCCTTCTTAACCACACACACACACACACATAGCCAAGATCCCGCCCCCCCGTTATTCTCTCACCAGTTAGCAAGCCTTCAATTTTTTTTTTCCCCGGCATTATTGGCACAGTTCTATAACTGAGTGAATATCTGGCTGCGCTTTCACTCAGCATGAAAGGCTTACACAAGGACGTGAAATTCATTTAGTAAAAAAAAACCTGTCTACATACAAGATAAGTAAATTCCCCTTCACAAACATGCACCAGTCACACTCACAATTCTGGTTCTAACTCACCCAGGTGTTTCTTACCCCATGCCTTGCACTAATTTTTGGTCTTGATATTATCTCTTGCAAGAACAGCCAGAGTGATATAAATATATATATAAATAATTTACTGTAAATAGGGTGTTGCAATGTATTTGTCTTTTCCATTTACTGTTGCAGGACTAATGCTTGATAGGGAGTTAGATAATCATTAAAAAAAACAAAAAAACAATTGTACAGTAACCAGGAATTGCTTTGATAGGGGGTTGGAGTTATGTTTCTTTTTCACAAAATGGTTAAATTATAATCAATGGTGGTCTTATAAAAAATGTATGTAGTGTTATTAACAAAAAAAAAAAAAGCTTTTCTTTAGTGGTCTGTTTTGTAATTTCCATGAGAAAGCAGAAACGTTCACAACGTTTTGTCACTAACAGTGTCCACATGAACAGATTATGATGGTTCTTCCTCTGCTTTTCTTCCCAGTATCAGACGACACATCCACTTTTAACATACTCTCAATATTCTATCCTTCAGGATACTGGTACCACATAAATTCGCTGCTACATTAAATTTTGTCTTTTTTTTTTATTTTTTTTTTTTTTAAAAAAAGCGTTTCCCCTTTGAGACTAAAAATGCAGTTACCTAAATATTACTGTTAATGTATCAAATAAATTTCTTATAAACGGTATTGATAATATTGTGTGTTCAGAGGGCCAAATTAACTTCTTGTTTTATCACTGAGTGGAATTCCCATCCCAGTGCAGATTCTTCTGTAATAGCAATTGTTTGTGATAATGACACATAAGTAAATTGTATACCTTGAGTCACAACACTTATTTGTTTGCTCATAAAGGACTGATTGCTTATTTTATTCTATGACTGATTGCGGATAAGCTTCATATTTACAAAGTCTTTTTGTGATACCTGTCTGTTTTATGATCACCTGTGTTCTAGTTCATTTTTGCTGACCGGTGATCAGTATTTAAGCCTGTTATTTTAGTTTGATCTATCTTCTATTATAGTATTTATTAATATTTTGAATTAGTTTTTATTTTTAAATTTTTTAGTGTTCATTTTAATTTTATGTTTTGGTAATTTTATGTGCTTTTGTCTTTAAAAAAAAAAAAATTATTATAGCTTTTACTTTTTCAGTTTTAGTACTTGCTAAGGCAAAATTTCAGCTTTATTTCAATTACCAAAAAATATGTTCAATAGTTTTTAATAGTATACACCTGCTGTTTAACAAAGTAAGTTTTCTTATTGCCTTTACCTTTTACAATTATTTTCAAAAACTTTTAGAGGGATCTGCAAGTCTAAAAGTATGTTTACTAAAGAGATGATATTAAGTATGCCGTTATTGTATCACAAGCATGTTATTCATGCAAGTGACTTCACACGCAGATAGTTTAGGGCTTTTAAAAACCTTTTGGTCCAGATATGCTGGGAAAAAAATCCTTAAACCAGCCTAAACTGGATTTCTGGACTGGTCAGGCTGGCCTGTTGGCTGGGTTTAAAGAGGTTTTGGTGACTTTCAGGAGGGAAGACTAGTTTTAGATTTTTTAAAAAAAATTAAGTTTCGAGCAGGTTATTTTAGAAGCAATAATGTACTCTCTACAAATCATGTCTAACCCTATTAATCTATTTGACCTTGAACGGTTCGCTCTGAAACATGACATATTTGTATCCCTCTCCGAATCATAACGGGATTCATTTTGTGCCTCCCCTAGCGGAGACAAGGCGGATTTACAATGTCAAATAAAAAAGCAGGGATGAACGCCATGTCTGATCCCGCTGTTGAGGGGTAGAGAGAGCGAATACAGCGGGCGGACTTCGAGGATTCGAGTCTGAGCGCGGAACCAGGCTCGATGTCGGAAAGCACGGGGATTCCTCAAGGCTCCCCGGCGGTGGGCGCGGCAGGCTCGGCTCCGGCTGCGCCAGGAGTCGGTGGAACCGAGTGTTCGGGCGCTGCTGTCGGTTCTGCACGTATTGCCGTCAAGAAGGCGCAGCTCCGCTCCTCCCCACGTCCGAAGAAACTGGAGAAACTCGGCGTTTATTCCTCGTGCAAGGTACGTTAGAGCGGGAAAACATTGTTTACGTCTACGGTGCAAAGGAAAGACTCGCTTTTATTTGTTTATCCGATAGCTGAAACTAGCTGTTATCTTACTTTACCCACTCTTGAATTTGCAAGCACAGCACAAAAAGCCATCTCTTTGTCCTCCATTCTTTTAAATTGCGAATGTATGATTTCGTGCGCTAGCCACTTAAATTAATGCACAACAAAAAATATATTAATGAACATCATTTCCGTGATCCGCAGAGATAATACCGCTGTGTTTGCACATAGTGAGCAAGATGACGTGAACATTGGGCGCTCTTGGCCGGTTTTCAATTTGTTTTTTTCTTTTAACAGTGAATGTCGTTTTTTATTGTATTTTGTCAAGTCAAACTGAAGTCTCATGGCGCTTTGGTGTGAGAGTTTGGCACGAGAGACACAAGCTGAAGTTGATTACTCAAGAGGCGAGAGCGGCGTCTTTGTTTTGACAGGATGACAGCTGCTGGAGGGGCGTGGTCTGTTACCGGGGGCGGAGTATGTTGCTGGGGGGCGTTGTCTGTTCATTGTTGTCAGATCACGCTCAAGAAACATGGAGGGCCAAATTACTCGAATGTTGATATATTTAAATAAATTGTTAACCCTTTCATGCATTAATTATGATAACCACAGGGTTTTTTTGCCTGTGTGTTTTTATTGCTCTTAGGGCATGAAAAACAAGATTTGAACTTTTTTTTGTTTACACATTTTACAAAGAGATTTTCAAATGTCCACTTGGACATACTGCACAGTGCGTTTTATTGCACAAAACATAGGGAAAAAAAGGAGGGGACAACAAAACATAGATACAGTAATGCATACAGTGATAATTCATACAATAGAATAATGTAATAGTAATTACTGTTATTATTTAAGTTTTTCTGGTTATTTTTTTCTTGTAATGTTATGGAAAGAGGAAAAAATGGATTTAGATATAAAAGCACTGAGTGATAGATAGATAGATCACAAGATAATTTAAGTGACAATGACAATAACAGTGATGATGACAACAATAACAATATCTGGGCATTTTAGGAGTAAAGCCAATTATTACAGATATTCCAGATACACACCACTCTCTAAGTTTTGCAGCCACCCTGCCACCGCCAGCGAACACCATCCATCGGCACAGACATCACCAATCTCGCCTCTGATCCGCCCAGACTCACCCCACCACCGCCGGCACAGCCAATTCCCCATACCAGTGGTGGAACCTCTGTGCTCCGGCAGGTCTTCCTCCCAATGGGGGGTACCGTTGAAGATGCCAAGCCACCTCGACAGGCACCTCCAGACCAAGCTCCCCTAGTCTGGTTGTGACCTGTTAGATAACCCATAATAATTATTTGTGATTATTTCAGGGGTTTATTTTACGGTAAGTCCATATCAATTGAGCCCCTTTTTAATATAATTTTCTGGAACCGCAGTGAGTATTGTTCAGGCCCCGGTCAAAGACATCACAGCTGACCCAGGTAGCGCCTCACCACCGTCGTCACGAGAAACGAGAGGAGGAGCCACCGGCAGAGGGAAAGACTAGGCAAACCATTAAAAAAACATAGGCAACAATGCCCATGCCGACAAGATGTGGCAATTGCACCCATGGACAAAAGCGCAATAGCCGGCAGACCCAAAATATTTATATAGTGACCTCTGTGTGAAAGGGTTAAATATATAAATTGTTAATAAAACATAAAAATCATTAAATTCATTATTAAATCACCAAACTAATTAATAAATGTATTTCATTTTAGTACTAGTTTGCCTTCAGTTTTCATTTGAATCATTATCTTTGCGTTGATATTTAATTTAAAATCACCATGAAATCAAAATTGACTATTTTTTTGGGGAATATTGCAGTATACTTCTTATAAATTATTTATTTGTGCACATAATTTAAAAAGAAAATTATGTGCCTTCATAATCGTTAATCTAAATAAATTCCTCTCTCCCTTGCAACAACATGGCTGCGTCTGAAAACGTAGGCAGCTTACTTGTTGCCTTTTAGGCAATGACTCTGCAGGCAGCAAAGGTACCTCACGAAACGATTTTGGACAGACTTCGGAGGCAGCATAATGGTTTAATGATCTACAGCAAAATAGAGCGAGCTTTGTTGAGAACTAAACAAATATTTAATTACTACAGTAGTAATATCTCGCTAGAAATGACATCAGAAGTGGAAAACGTTGGTCAAAAACGTACATTTACACACAAACTGACCAGCAACCGCAAATTTCAGATGCCATCTTTCTTTTTCTAGCTCAATTGTCACTAAATGGAATGCATAGGATTGTGGGATATCAAAAGCAGTGAAGGTACATCTATTCTGCCATCAAAAATCGATCAGATGAAGGTATCTCAGGAGACAGGAAGTGAAGCTAACATTGGATTTGTGCATGCCTTGATGCCTTCGAATACAGCCTCCGGAGGCAGCACATCTCTTCTCTGATGACGTTTTCGGCGTGAGGGCGGGACAACCTATCACATAACATTGCAGCAATAGCAGACCACAGTGATCCAATCAATTTCCGATGGACAAAATCCAATCCCACCCTATATTTTATTCATTGTTCAAGAAGCCGTTTCAAACGGATACATGTCACAATAGGGGAAAAAAAGACTATTGCAAGTTTGCAACTTTCATTTAATGTCGACTTTAAGCATGAGCAGCATGTAATTTCCTTTCCGTACGCAGGTTTACAGTTATCGGTATGTCACTCAACAATAGTTGGCGTCACCTTTCAAACTTGTGTGTTTAGGCATGTTTCAACATTTATGTGATAATTTAATTTGGATTAATTAAGCCCTACACAGAAACAAGCCCACCAGCATTAAAAACATAGATTGAGCAAAGCTAAAGAGAGTATTATAGTTTGTACTCCTAAAACCTGTAAATCAGGAATTCTCTATGGACTTTAAAGATGCCAGCATTTAAGGATGGACTTTAAAGGGATAGTTTACCCTCAAGTTGTTCCAAGCTTTTAAAAATGTCTTTATTCTGCTGAACACAAAAGAAGATATTTTGAAGAATGTTTGTAACCAAACAGTTGTGGGGCATCATTGACTTCCATAGTATGGTAAAAAAGCAACAATTTGAGGTTTAATAAATGATGACTGATTTTTCATTTTTGGGTAAACTATCCCTTTAAGGTTTTGGGATTAATGCATAAAATAATTAAATCAAGTTTGAATTAATTTTCTTTAAATAATGTATACTAGATTCTATTGGTTGCAATGCAGTTTCGATTCATGTTGTAGTAGCTTTACTGTTTATTAGTATGAACTTATTCCAAATGTAGTCATTTTTATGTCTTATATTTTGACTGATCTGTTTTGTCCTCACACAGGCTGAAGGAGCTTGTAAGTGTAATGGCTGGAAGAGTCAAAATCCACCACCGACTCCGCCCCCTCCAACCCCGCCCAGGGCTGAACAGCCAATTGCTGTTAACTTAATGGAGCCGTGCAGGAGTTGCAGCCATGCCCTCGGTAATGACTGCTTATGTAATAACAGAGCACAACTGTAGAGTTCCGGAAGAGAAAATCCCATTTCTGTCATCCATAGACAAATTGATGTTTAGTGTTATATGTATAAATCTTTCAAGGAAGATTTATGCTAGGTTTTTACACAGCTTACAGTTTACACAAACTATGTATTTGAATATTTTGTAAACTAAAAGTGTATGTTATTATATATTTAAAATGAATTACTTATAGTCAACAGTTTTATGATTCAGCTACATCATTCGTAAGGCTTCTTTCATTCATTTGTGTTGCTGGCCAGGTGACCATGTGACACACCTGGAGAATGTGTCGGAGGAGGAGATGAACAGATTGCTTGGAATCGTACTGGATGTGGAGTACTTGTACACATGTGTCCATAAAGAGGAGGATCCTGACACTAAACAAGTTTACTTCTCTCTTTTCAAAGTGAGTCTTCTGGGTTGTTGCATGTTCTGCAGTTGTGCAACCATGCATGATTCCCTGTTTTGAAAATATTAAAAATATTGATCACTGAATGAAACGGCGATACTTATCTGTTTATGTATTACTATGAATATAATTAAGTTGAAAATTCTCACTAAGGCTTTATTTATTTGTTCATAAAATCCAGTAAAAAACAGTAATATTGTGAAATATTATTACAATTTAAAATTACTCTTTTCTATTTTAATATGTTTTAAAATGTAATTTATTTCAGTGATTGCAAGCTGAATTTTCAGCATCATTACTCTAGTCTTTAGTGTCACATGATCCTTCAGAAATCATTATAATATGCTGATTTGGTGCTCAGGAAACATTTCTTATCAATGTTGAAAATAGTTGCTACCTAATATTTTTGTGGAAACCGTAATACATTTTTTTTTTTAGAATCCTTTTATGAATAAAACTTCAAAAGAACAGCATTTATTTAAAATAGAATATTATGATCTTATTTCACATTATAAATGTCTTTACTGTCACTTTTAATCAATTTAATGCCTCCTTTAGTTGCTGAATAAAAGTATTAATTTCTTTCAAAAACAAAACAAAAAATATTACTCGCCCTAAACTTCTGAATGGTGGTGAATATTAATATAAATTTACATTCTGCTGTATTTATTCTGTTTGCTACTATTTGTCCATCTTACCTACTTTTATTAGTTGCTACGGAAATGCATCCTGCAGATGGGAAGGCCAGTGGTGGAAGCTCTGGAAAGCCCACCTTTTGAAAAACCAAGCATTGAACAGGTATGCATTGAACATCATTGAATTAGCCTAGAAATCTAGACGCATCCTAGCGACAGCAAATGTAATTTGCAGCCAGGTTCGTCTAGCAACTCTCCGTTGGCTTGCGAGCTTGAAAAACCAAACTCTAGTCTGGCCAATCACATCGTGTACAGAGTTGGTGGGTGGGCTTAACATAATGACGGCAGAGTTGCGACGGTTCCGCGTGCTACTTGAAAACAAAGAAGCTGGCGAACAGCGGTCTTTCGAATTGGCTTCGGCCGCGACTCTGGAAGACTTGGAGTTAAGCTTTTCTTTGAGAAAAGAACAAAGAATGGCACTGAAGTCATTCTTAAAAAAGGAAGATGTGTTCGGAGTTTTGCCGACCGGATACGGCAAAAGTTTAATCTATCAACAAGCTCCGCTTCACCTTCTTCGTTGCTCTGGTTGGTTGTAGCGCTATCCTATTGCGTGCAGAGGGAATTTAAAAAAAAAAAACCTGTTTATCCCGCCCTTCGGATTGAGCCCTGCCAGTGGTGTGTTCCCAGACCCAGACCCCTTGTTGTGGGTCTGGCTTGTCAGGCTATCATTGAATAGCTAGTATTAAATATTTGGTAACATCCTTGCTAAATAGCACTAAACAGTAATAACTTTTTCTTCACCATCATGTTCAAACATCATATCAAAAACAATATCAGCGTCAGGAAGTGTCAAGGTGCAGACATACTAGATGAGCTCAACAGTAGCTTTCTTTTGAAACAGACATTGATGAAAACAGGAAATTTGGGGGAACTGATGAAATATTTTATTTATCCTATAGAAAACAATTGTAGAACTAGTCTGAATACTATAAAAGCCAGATGTGGCCTACGTGGCTGTGAGAAATAGTTATTACAAAAGTCAGAGACATCTGAGAAAGTCTTCTGGCCCACGGAGCAGTTTTTGCTTGGTCATGGATTTTTAGTTAACCACAGGTGGCTGTGAAAGAATGAAACCACTATTATGAGGTTAAATAATTATGTCACGTGGAGGCTTCTCGCCTCTGGGAGGGAGTTGATTGTCCTTGGAATATGCTATATCTTGCTTCTGATAAAGGGTTGACCGTCAATTGGCAGGCTTCCACAATTAGAGAGAAAGGCAAGAGAAGAAAGACTTAATTGGGTGAAAAAGGAGGGGTGAATCTTGCCAGAGAATTAAGTCACTTGGTTATTGTGAAATAACAGATAATAAAAAGGTATAAGAATGGCGCCCTGGCCAGAGACAAATTCAGATGTGGCTGCCATCATCTCAGCTTTGTTGCTTTGTTAATTAAAGTCTTATTTTGACTTCTGGAACTCTGCCTCTTGAGCTTCATTTGCAAGAAAGAGATGGCATTTTTCCTCAACCGAACCTCTGATGGATTTAAAGGGGTCCGATTTTTTTTTGTTTTTTTTGTTTTATACATTTTCGAATTCTTTAGTGTGTAATGTTGCTGTTTGAGCATGAACAAAGTCTGCAAAAGCACATGAACAAAGTTACAAAGCACAAAGTCATCTCTAAAGGGAGTTATTCTCTATATCAGTAAGCAACGTTTCTGAACTCCCTGAAACACCTCGATTGTATTCTTGAGTTTTCTTCAGGGAAAGTACACATCACAATATTTCTCATTTAAATAAAACGCAAAAAAAGGGGGCGAGGCCTAGTTGAGTTGAGTTAGTAGTGTGTTGAAACTTGCGGTTGTGGTAAGGGGTGTAATATTTCTGAAACAGACTTGAGGCAGTTGTGGCAATCACAACACACTGTTCCACCCGACCAATCAGAGCATATTGTGCTTTTCGGACAGAGGGGCTTCATAGAGACAAGAACTAAACAGAGTGTTACTGACAGACTGGGAAGAGATGTGAGAACTATGTAAAATGTGTGAAAAATGTTTTTTGAAAAATTAAGCATGAAAACCTATTCTAGTAGACCCAAAAAACTAAATCAAGACTTTGAAAAAGGGCATAATGGGTCCCCTTTAACAACATCCACTGGGTTACCACAGCTCTCAGTTTTCTTGGTTAATTTGTAGGCAGTGTACTTCACATGTGATGCACGAGTCAGAGAGAGATAACCCTAGACACATTCCTGACATCCTTGCTGTTGGTGTCACACATGTTTTTTTCATGTTGTTTTTGTTGCAGGGTGTGAACAACTTTGTGCAGTACAAGTTTAGCCACCTACCCTCTAAGGAGAGGCAAACCATTGTGGAGCTCGCTAAGATGTTCCTCAACCAGATCAACTACTGGCAGCTAGAGACGCCCTCACAAAGACGGCAAAGAGCACCTGATGATGATGTAGCTGGCTATAAAGTCAATTACACCAGGTGACTGATAGTTTTTGAGTTTAGGGTCACCGAACCTCAGAGAGGAGGGTCTAATTTTTTCATAGGGAAGAGAAAATGTAATTTTTCTCTTCTCTTTTTGTCATTTAAAGATAACATGAAATAACAATTGGCCCTATTTATTTTCTTAAAGTCAGCATGAAACAGAAGTTGCGATAGTCTTTTTTCCCTATTGTGATGTATATCCGAATGAAACGGCTTCTCAAACAAGAAAAAAATTAGAGCGGGACTTGATTTTGTCCATCTGGAATTGATTGGATCATTGGATGGTTGTGGTTTGCTATTGGTTGATCTGATGTGAGTGTCCCGCCCTTGCGCAAGTAAACACGTCATCAGAGAAGGGAAGAGATGTCGTTGCAAGTGGGAGGGGAACTTATTTTGATTAAAAATTACATTAATAAAAAAAAAAAAAGATGTGCACGGATAATTCATTTACAATTAATACTGTAATATTCCATAAAAAAGAATTGTCAGTTTTGATTTCATGGTGACTTACACATACACATTTCTGGTTTTCTTGTGTGTTTGTGTTGCAGGTGGCTGTGTTATTGTAATGTACCCCAGTTCTGTGACAGTCTTCCTCGGTATGAGGCCACACAGATTTTTGGACGCACTTTTCTGCGCTCTGTGTTCACTGTAATGAGGAAACAGCTGCTGGAACAGGCCCGACAGGAGAAAGACAAACTACCACCTGAGAAACGCACACTCATCCTCACACATTTCCCCAAGTAAGCACACAAGCACACAGACAGAAACTTCCACAAATAAAGCCCAAAGCATACTTTGTTTTTTACGCGTACGTGAGGGTCCACGTACAGTGCGCGTTGAAAATTTAGTCGTCAGAATAGTACGTGCGTACTGTATGCTCGTGCGTAGGCCTACTTTGTATGTGCAGGTCACACATGCGCATTTAATTTGTTTTGCATATCAGTTGTTCCACAGGGTGGCAACACTGTCCCGGGCTGTTGTTTCACTGTAGAAAATGAAACTAAAGACACAGAACAACAACAACAAAATGCCAGAGACTGCAACAACAACAGACGCCTGCATTGACAAGCGGTTGTGTGAGGGGGTTATGAGAGAGCCACAACTTTATTTTAAAAAATACAAAGACATTTTTATCAGTCATAATTTCTGGAGAAAAAAGCAGACACTGGACAAAGATGAAACTTTCTAGAGTGCATGTGTCGACCGCCTGCGTTCACACATGCTAACAAATGGAGAAAATTTGGAGTAAATGGAATAAATGGAGTAAAGGCGTACACGTTAAAAAATGAAGTATACTTTGGGCTTAACAGGTTGATATTGTCTGTATGTGAATGTGTGTGTGTGTGTTATGCCTAGGTTTTTGTCTATGCTGGAAGAGGAGGTTTATAGTCATAATTCGCCTATTTGGAGTGAAAACTTCATGGTTGGTTTATCAGGTGGACAGATTCCCACAGGTGATTAGCAATGTTAGTTAACTTTATTCAGTCATATATGTGGCATGGCTATGTAAACAAACATTTCTCTTTTCTGATTGGTGCAGTGATCAGTGCTCAACCCGTGACCCGCCCCCTGTACTATAGCAGTAGTCCTGCCCCAGTGGAGCTGGCTGGAGGAGGTAGCTTAAGTCCGGCCCGGAAAGCAGCATCCATTCTGGAGCCCAATCCAGGTTTCAACTTATTTCAAAGTATTTTATTCAGTGTCTGATTATAAACGATAGTCTTGATGATAAATTGATGTAGTCTTGATGATAAATCTACACTAGTGTTCAAAATTTGTGGGTCAGTAAGATTTTTTTAAATTATAATTTTATTCAGCAAGGATGCATTAAATTGATTAAGTGACAAGTGACAGTAAAGACTTTGTTATAAAAGATTTCTATTTAAAATGAATGCTTTTCTTTTGAACCTTCAATTAATCAATGAATCCAGAAAAAAACGTATCATGGTTTCCTCAAAAATATTAATTAGCACAACTGTTTTCAACATTGATGATCATAAGAAATGTTTCATGAGCACCAAATCAGCATATTAGAATGATTTCTGAAGGATCATGTGACACTGAAGACTGGAGTAATGCTGCGGAAAATTCAGCTTACTTAGAAAAGTCATTTTAAATTGTAATTCTAGTTCACAATATTACAATTTTTACATATAAATAAATAAATAAATAAATAAATTAATTAATTAAAAAAAAAATATATATATATATATACACACATTTTTTTTTACTAGAAGTACCTCCTGGGATTTTACATTAATATTACAATAATCTAACAACTCATTTGCATGTTCACTGTTCTCTGATGATGAGGACATGCAGGTAAACAAATAAAATATTACATATTTTTAGTAAGGTTTTTATTTTGATTATTTAAAATGATCTATTCATTTGTTTATGCTTTAAATAATTATTAGCTTCATCAGCTCACAACCCCCCCGCAGTTAATAGGATCTTGGATGAGTGGCACTTTCTTGTAAAAATATAGTTATAATTTATAATAATAACACTCTCTGTATGATTGTATCATTATTTTACCTATTTAATCCATAAATTGAAATATCATAACATCATATTTTATATGATAATATAGAATATCATATGATATACTACATCATGTTCCAAATATATACAGTATGTACTGCAGATAGTTGATGTATTAAAATTGCTAAATCCTCTTGAATCAGATTAGAGTGTTTCTTGGGCATTACAATGACCTCTGATCGTAATATCTTAGCAGATTTGACTTTATGCACATTTGTAGGTGGAGAAAAGCGAAAGCCTTCTGAGCCGTTATCTCACGAGGACTGCAAACGGCCTCGTGTGGTTGGTGACATTCCTATGGAATTAATTAATGAAGTCATGTCCACCATTACAGACCCTACTGCCATGCTGGGACCAGAGGTAAACACACAGAGTGTGTCTGACTTATTTTGTATCTGACATATGGCAATGCTCAAACTCAAAGTGTTTTACTGTATCTCTTTCTCTCAGACCAGTCTTCTCTCAGCTCATTCTGCGCGTGATGAAGCTGCTCGATTAGAGGAGAGGCGCGGCGTCATTGAGTTCCATGTCATTGGAAACTCCCTCAACCAAAAGCCCAATAAGAAGATCCTCATGTGGCTTGTTGGCCTGCAGAACGTCTTCTCACATCAGCTGCCCCGCATGCCCAAAGAATACATCACACGCCTCGTATTTGACCCGTATGTTTGTTACCATTATCTCTGTTTTAATGTACTAAAGACATTTGTCTACACCGCAGCATCGTCTGAAACTGTTTGATAAAGTAAGTCTCTCTAAAACCCTACTTTCCGAGAGCTTACTTTGCTCTGATTGGTCAGGCCCTGTTTACACCTGGTATTAAAATGCATTTTGTTCGATCAGATCAGAAGTAAACGAGGGAGACACATACCCGTTTACACCTGGTGTTTTAATTCGTCTCTTTTGTCCACTTTCAACCACTTCTGTCCTGATTTCTCAGAGGGGAGGGTTTATGGGCAGGTAAATGTATGTGCTTTTTCAGATCTTTTGATCTAATGGACAAAATAAGCTTGCGCAATTTACATTTGAACACGACCAGAGACGACAGAAAAACACACGTAAAGCAGCAGCTTTCGTTTCTGCTCTGATAGCCGCAAGACCACGGCGAATGCGGTGAGTGCGTGTTAGAAATCAGAAATAGTGAGAGAACATTGTGCAAATACAAACTTGGGGCTTCAGCCGACAGTTTAAATCCCGTCTGGATAGCATACTTCCCATAATGTTTACGCATTAGGTCAGTAGACAGAAAGTAGGCGGTCTTTTGTGGCTGTTCGAACACATTTGACCACATGAGCGTTTACACTACGAAAGCAATCCGGTCGAAATGTGTTTTCGACTACCTCTGGAAGTGGTCGAAAGTCGATCTGTTACAAACCAACAGGTTTTTAGACTGGAATTACTGACGACCTGTTTGAGGCAGTTCAGAATCGTTTGTTTTCCCTTTGGGAGACAATTACTCCATTTATCATGCACTTAGAGCTTTGAAACTTTGCAGACCTTTTACATTTAACAGCTATACAACACTACATTATTAGGGGTACTTTTAAACTGGTGCTTTTCTGACATTTTTAATAGTTATCTTAATTTGGTTTAAGGTTAAATTGCATTTGGTTAATGTTAACCTATTGCTTCCTGTGAATTGATGGCATAACATTATGAGTCAATCTATTTCCTCTTTAAACAGGAAGCACAAGACTCTTTCTCTGATTAAAGATGGCCGTGTTATTGGGGGAATCTGCTTCCGGATGTTTCCAACTCAGGGCTTCACTGAGATTGTGTTCTGTGCCGTCACCTCCAATGAACAGGTCAAGGTGTGTTGTCCTTTAAATACTGTGATGCTTTTCCATTATTATTTGTCATTCCTCCTTCCTCGCTCATTCCTAGCTTGATCTTTATTCATTTAATTTCTGTTTAAGGGTTATGGGACTCACCTCATGAACCATCTGAAGGAGTATCACATCAAGCACGAAATTCTCAACTTTCTCACCTACGCTGATGAATATGCCATAGGCTACTTCAAAAAGCAGGTTAGTGCTCTATTAGTTGTTTTAGGGTGTATTCACACCTGTCTTGTTTGGTTCGATTGAATCGAACTCAAGTTCGTTTACGTTTACGCCATAAATAGAACGAGGCATCAGTTTACTGTCGGGGATTTGTCTTGTCGTGTCGTGTTGTGCTGCATCCAGTGTAGACAACATCACTGATTATAATGGGTTCTATTGTCTTTTGTCATGTCGCATCATGCCGCTCGCGTCCAGTGTAGACACGGTGTAAGAGCATCCTCTCGCCGGCGGAACCATCTTGCAGCAAATCTTTGTCTTTACAAAATCCTAATTACAACATCGTATAGATGACATTGTATCATATGATTCTCATAAGTCTCTTCATATTGCATTAGTAGCTGATAACACCAAATCAGTAAAAGAATAAAAATTGCACTATGAAAGATCTCCATGATTAGCCTGTTTTTGCACTTTCTGCTTTTCCCTGATTGAGAATTCCTGTCCAATGAATGGATGACCTTAGCACACGTGTGATTTTGTTTACAAATGTTGGTTCACTTGCAAAAAGGGAAGTGTGAAAGTGAACCACACCAAACAAAAAAAAAAACATTGTATTTGGTCCGGACCAAAGTAAGGGAACTAGTGGTTCTTTCCTTGTGTGAATACACCAGAGCTGGTCAATTCTCGATTAAAAGTTTGTCCTTACAAAAGGTACAGTGGTATTTTTCTTCCATGACACAAATTACAATCAAGGTGGATGGTGAATTGCTAACAAGTTCCAAAAATGACAAAAAACATGGATGTTCTGCCTAACATCCCATTTTTTTGTTTTATTATATTTTTATTATAACAATAATAATAAGAAAAACAATACTGGGTTGGAACAACATGAAGATAATAATTAAGAGAAATATTTCATTTTTGGGTTCTGTCGCTTTAAGTATATGTCCATATCCTTATTTTGTTACTCTTGTTTCATGTCAGGGATTCTCTAAGGATATTAAAGTGCCGAAGTCTAAGTATGTGGGCTACATTAAAGACTATGAGGGGGCCACTCTCATGGGCTGTGAACTGAACCCCTGCATCCCTTACACTGAGTTCTCCGTCATCATCAAGAAACAGAAGGAGGTGTGTGTGTGTGTGTGTGTGTGTAAGAGATCTGATGTGTGTCAAAAAGGTTACTCGGTATGGTACATTTGACGATACTCTTATCGCTTAAAGGCTTTTCTATTTCTTTCTCACCCTCTATCTCAGATCATTAAGAAGCTTATAGAGCGCAAGCAGGCACAGATTCGTAAAGTCTACCCCGGCCTGTCCTGTTTCAAGGAGGGAGTTCGCCAGATTGCAATTGAGAGCATTCCAGGAATCCGTATGTCTCACTTTGATATCTATTTTTAGATTTTTATTTTTAATAATAAATAAATTTATAATTTTTTTAATTAATTTTTAAATAAATTAATTTATGCTCACCAAGGCTGCTTATTTGATCAAAAATACAGTTTTAATACAGTATTGTTACAATTAAATTTTTTAAATGTTTACTATTTAAATAAATATGTGACGACAAAGCTGAATTTTCAGCATCATTACTCCAGTCTTCAGTGTCACATGATCCTCCAGAAATTATTCTAATATGCTGATTTGCTGCTCAAGAAACATTTCTTATTATTATCAATGTTGAAAATAGTTGTGCTGCTTAATATTTGTGTGGAAACCGTGTAAATATTTCTAAAAAAAAATATATATATATATATATATATTCATTTATTTAATAATATATTTAGTTTAACTTTAATCTACTCCTGTCTTTGGACAGGTGAGACGGGGTGGAAGCCTTTAGGGAAGAGGTGAGTGTGTATCTATTAGTCACAGCTAAACAAATCTTATGTAACTAGTTTGTAGTTTGTTGTAGTTTTGAAAAGATGTTTCTTTTTTGTGTCATTTTTCACAGCAAAGAGCTGAAAGATCCTGACCAGTTGTACAGCACCTTAAAGAACATCTTACAGCAGGTCAAGGTAATGTATATCTGCTTGGCTTTACATGTTTCAAAAACAATATTTATGAAAGAACATAAACGGCTAATGAGGAATGTGTATTGTACCTCTCAGTCACACCAGAATGCATGGCCTTTCATGGAGCCTGTAAAGAAGAACGAGGCACCTGGTTATTACCAAGTCATCCGCTTCCCTATGGGTACGCAAAGATCTCTTACACACACTGGACCTTACACTTACTTTTGAGCGAATAATGAATGAATGTAGGGGTGGGCGATATACTGGTAGACATGATAAACCAGTAGAAATTTGTCATCTGGTACCGGTTGAGATTTTGGATTGTCTATGTTGCGGTTGCATGCTCACGTGACATTGCCATGCTGCGCCTAAAAACAAGTGATTTTAAACCATTCAAGTGCAATAAGCAGCAAAATGTGCATGGGCTGTCTGAGAGACTGTTTCTGAGCGGACACAACTGAAACTCTTTGAGCCCTATCATACACCCGGCGCAATATGACAGCAGGCGCGACACAAGTGTTTTTTGCTAGTTTTAGCCCGACGCAGTTATCATTTTCACGTCCTACGGCACGTTGTTTAAATAGCAAATGCATTTGCGCCCATGGGCGTGATGTTCTGAAAATTAGGTGTGTTCAGGTGCATTGTTGGTGCGTTGCTATTTTGAGGTAACTGAAATAGAATATGTTTTTTGTTATTTAAAGGGCGCATTAGTAATATGCGCCTATAGGCGGGTGCACAACGCGCGTACACTCTGCTTATTACACATACAGAGACGTGCAGCAGCACACAAACATTTTTAAATATGAAAAATTAAATGATTAAAATGTAAAAGATTATTATTGTGTACATAAATATAAAAACGCCTACATGTCATAATGGATAGTCATTGCATGTATCAGAATTAGCCTACCTATTTGCAGTAATGACGAGCGAGCAGGCGTCATTGGACGAGCAGATCCGTTTCCTTGCTAGAGAAGCGTTCAGTTTTTCCGCTTGCAAATTACGCCATGTATATAGCGAATCCGCCATGGCGTGAGCACAACTGGCTTTTAAAGGGAATGTGAGATGAGACTCTGATTGGTTTATTGCACGTTACACCCAAAACACACCCATTACTCATTAAGAGAAAAGGGACAACCCTTTTAGACCATGCGCCGGGCACGCCGACCGTTTTTCCCCTCGTTAAACTAGCAAAAGTGGATTCGGACACACCCTAAGTGCACTTGCGCCGTGCGCTTTAGACCATGTGCTTAGATCGTTAAAATAGGGCCCTTTTGCGTGTATCCTCGTAAACACAGTCGTTTATGTCTTAGCAAACAGTTGAGAATGAAAGAATGTATCAGTATATTAGATCAGTGCATGTCTTAAAGTGACAGCAGCCTAATATATGTACCTGCTGCTGTCTGTCATTCATTTTAATCAAAAGAAATGAGATCTTGACCGAATCACTTTTGTAACTTAAAAATTAATGTATATTTAATTTACACAGTGACGACTATGCACTGTACTGTGTATGCAGTTGTACATTTGATTACTTTATACAATTTATGTAGTATTTCTTATTTCTAGTGCTTGAAGTTTTTCAGGTAGGTCTATTTCATTTGGGTCTTTGTTCTATTGTAGTTTTTGTCCTATTGCTTGTAATTAGTTTATTTGTTCTTATTTTATCACTGTTTACTTGTCTTCAGTAAGCTTGTTATTTAGGCTAGTATTAGTTTTTTTGTGATATTGAAATTTATAAATATCATGAAATGGTATCAAAAATGTTGATATCAACCTTATTTAAAGCAAAAAGAACTATATATCATTATCGTAAATTATATCGGGATATAAGATTTTGGTCCTATCGCCCACCCCTAAATGAATGTATGTTATTGTGCGTTGTAGACTTGAAGACGATGAGCGAGCGCCTGAAGAGTCGTTACTATACCACGCGGAAGCTGTTCATGGCCGACATGCAGAGGATCTTCACTAACTGTCGAGAGTACAACCCTCCCGAAAGCGAGTACTACAAATGTGCCAACCTACTAGAGAAATTCTTCTACACCAAGATCAAAGAGGCGGGCCTCATCGACAAGTAATCCAGCTAGGGGGCGCAAGTAGTCCGTTTCCCTCTTGCCCCTCCCTTTTCTCTACCTCTTTTTCTCAACATTTATCATATATAACTCCCTCATTGTTTTTGCGTCAAAAGGAGGGTTGCCTGAAATGCAGGCGTTTGGTGTGTGTGAATATCCGCATGACCACCATATGTGAAAAAAGTCTTGTCTTAAAAATTCCTTCTGCCAAAATTGCGGAACAATTTTACGGTATGTACGGCTGTATGCATTTGGTGTGCATGTGTTCATGCTAGTGTGTGTGTATATAATAGTGAAAATCTGTTTATATAGATCAATTTTATGAAAAACTGTATATTTTATATAGTTCCAACCAAGAAAAATTACTCTAATTACCTAATGTTGTACCTTCAAACAGCACTTATTTATTATTAAACTTAAAGAAATGGTGGTAAATACTAGTATTCATACGATGAATATTCCTAATCAGAAACCCGCACATTTGCGGTCTTTACCAGAGCGTGTACGTGACGTGGCGTGGCGTAATGAGGAGCATTCCCTGTGCAGTGACAAAAACAGTCTTAATATGCTAATGAGAACGTACAGCATCTGTATGTAAAGATGACACGTGCAATGACTCGTACTATTGTTGTTTTCTTAAATATTTGTACTTTTAAATACTTAAGAAGAGATGGGCTTTGTACTACATTCGGGGAAATGGGGGGGGGGGGATAAAGCTATTTTAAGGTCTTTGTACCTTTGCTTTGAAAGACATATTTTTTATGTCTTTTTAAAGACATTTTTTTTGCTTTTAAAGCATATTTTATAGAATGATTAAAATTTTAGAGCAAGTGATGTGAAAGAAATGTCTACCTTTTTGTTGGACTGTTTCAGTAGAGGGTAATGTTGCACAAACTGCACATCTTTTTTTTGTTCTTGCACTTTTTTAGGTATAGAAATTGTCAAAGAAAAAAATCACAATCATCCACTTTCTTGTGTTATTACACCTGTTAAAGTTTATTTTATCAGTAATCGGATGACATTTTTTGTTGGCTGACCAATTTAGGTATGTTATTAAGCAGAAAATGCGTATGTCTGTATATATTTTTATTGAAAATGAGTCAACAGACTGGAGTTTCTGGGTTTGTGCAGAATTTGCTGGTCTAGCATATCAACATGTAGCTTAACAGTGTTTCCAATACTATAAAGCCAAGAAAAGAAAGTTTATTTACTCATCCAGGAAACCTGTTTTCTACATAACTGTGCTCGTGTTTTGTCTCTCCACGATCTCTACAAGACAGTGAATAATAAAATAATTTCAAATCTTTAATGATTTATTTATTTTTCATTAGTTTAGTCTACGCTAAGGACTGGCTGCCTGTACGTTAACCGCCGTTTTCCAGAGCGAACGATGAGCGCCGCCATGATGGATTCTAACTTCCGTTTGGAACCCATTGTTAAAACGTTGTGAAAAGAACGACTGAATGAATTAAACAAACTTTTTAAACATTCCTAAAAAAAATAAAATGAGCGCAAAATGGCTGCCACAACAACAGCAATAAACGAGCTGTGTAGGATATGAGTGCCCATCCGTTTTTCAAAGTAGCTAATTTCGGGAAGCTTCATGTCATCTGCGCACTCATTAAACTTTGACAAAAGACGGTCATTGATACACTGTAAAGTGATGGTACTATGCAGCCATGTGTTTTTAAACCATTTTCATAGGTTTAACGTTACATTATCAGTTCAGAAAATACGCTAATTTGACTAGAAACACCAGAGATCATAAATGTATTCAGTGATAAATTGGGTCCCCCTGAAATCGGAGGTGCGTTCCATTCGACCGCAAGTGGACTGCGAAGTGGACTTCACAGGGTATTCCGCCATCTTAAGTGAGATTCCAATCCGAAGGGAGCGAACATGTTCAGTTCGAAGGGTACTGCGAACGGCGTAGGGAAGAAGGGAACATCGATACATCACTTCACAGGAAGTGGAGAGTGAAAATCACCCAACTGTCATTGCGCGTCGCGATGGAGAAGAGTTTTTAAACGGCTCTGCGGTGGAGTTTACGTATGCATTCAGTTATTATTATACAAACTAGAGTATTTATGAGTGGTTATGGCAATGACTGTTGTATTCGCATATTCTATTGTATGAATATGTAAACAAATTAAAAGTGTTGAGAAGCAGCTGAGGTGCTGTCATTTTTTTTATATTTTACTTTATTTAGGCCTACCTCAGGAATGTTTACTATGCTGCGCGTGGGAAAGAAAGCGCACGAGATGAGACCGCTACAATTATTAATACATAGTACAAGCAAATCAAAATGTATTTTCATATTGAGCTGTTCATATTCAAAATCATATTGATTTTCATATTCAGCATCAAATCTGTTAATAGTCAATTAAATATACAAGTATACGTAAACTAATAAAAATAATAGACTAATACAATGTTTTGATGATTGTTTTTAGATACATACTGTGTTTTGTAAATGTATATGCCTATTATATGGTTTTAAATTTGAAAGTAAAGTAAATTACAATATTAATTTATGTTATATCATAATCTGCGCTACCCCGTCGTTGCCTTTCTTTGATGACGTTGCAGTGCGTTCCAAATGAGCGATTATTGTCAGCGCAGTCCACTTCAACAGATATACCGTGCTCAGGGAGTAGGGAGCAGTGAACACTGCATAGGGACCCTGTCGACTGGAACGCACCTCGGGTCTCCGAGTGGTCCCATTGGTTCAAATTGCTTTTAATAGGTACTCTCTTTAACGCCTGTTACAATATCATGTTATGATAAATGCTGTTTCAACTACATTATAATGACCATTTATGTCTGTATTAGTTATCGTATATACTAGCATAGCATACAGATAAGCGATTAGCCTGATAGCTTATTTTATACACATTTGCACTTACCCTACATACATTCTCAATTATCTTTAATGTTATTATGTTAAATTAAATGTTAAATGTCCAAATATTTCATTTATATATAAAACAAATTAATTATGTTCAGTTCACTTAATAGGCTATTATTATTATTTATTAATTAATAGTTAATCAAATGTAAGAAATTACGTTTAATTGGTTTTATTATGCACTATAATGTTTTCATACGCATTATATAAAAAGGTATGTGTATTTTAAATTAATATCATTTGTATATACTATAATCATTTACTGACAGTTTGGGGAGACCCGATTTCGAGGGAGTACCCATGAGTCCGGCGAGACTTCTGCGTTGTAATTGATATGACCAATGAAATCTTTAGAATCGGCTGCGGGGCGGAGTTTCCTCTGAACTGGTTTGGGGGGGAAAAAAATAAATCACAGATAGAACAGAGTTCCAGTTCTTTAATCTGATTGGCCAAGCAGCATTCCAAGAATTATATTAGTATAACATCCACACAGGCTGTCAGTTTGTGCAGTGCTTGTCAATAGGTGACAGTTTATCCTTCTATTTTTATTAATGAAGAAATTTTTTCCATAATTGTTTTCCAAACTAGATTTTAATGATATTACAGTGGACTGAACATCACACTGTGCTGCTAGATTTCCCAATTCAAACTGAATTTGAATAAAAGGAATCAGTTGATTTAATAAACCAATGGAAATAACATTTTCAAACTAGAGATTAAGAAGAAAAAACACAAAAAAGCAATGTCTACTATTAAGCAGCCTTATAGTGTAATAAAGAGTTTACACACAACTGAAGAATGAAATAATTTAATGTATGATATAAGGTCATATCATTACACTTATGAACAGGAAAGGCTGATGTACAGTCTGCTTTAAAATGTACAACAGTAATGCCCGAAAGTCAAAAATAAAAATCTTGCGTAAGAATAATGCCAAATTATACATTTCCAAACCTGGTTACACCTAAAATCACATTTATTTGACATATTACAATAAAATAGTTAAATTTGCAGAACCGACCAGCTATCAGAGTAATTCACAGTAAAATATTTCTGGCTAGTAGACAACCAATAAAAGAGAACTGCCATAAAATGGCGTACAGTAAGAAGACATGCAGATAAGACTTTATTCAGGGCTTTAAAAGAAAACACGCTAGTGCCTTGATTAGTGGGTTGCATTTAAAAGTAACCTAAAAACTTTTCTTACCTTTGATAAAACATTTCTTCATACTTCAAATGCGTACTTGCAAGAGATGTGAATTTGTACATGCTTATCCATCTCTCATCAAGACTCTTCCATTTCAACCAACATTTCAAATAAAACTTTCTCTGTGTCTTTTAAACTCTGTCTGAAGAGCTGAGCATGTTGCCATGACACTTCACCCTCTCCTCCTGTGAGCTCTGCCTCCACAATCAGCTCTTTGCCTCCGGACAGACTTGAAGAGGAGTGCAGTTCACCATCTGTGAAAACAAACCGATTACTGATATTATAATCAAGCTTAATTGGTGGCAATCATGTTACATTCAAAAACCATTTGAGCTGTTGAAGTAAAGAGCCGTGATTCAACCTAATACACAAAGCACAGCGCTGATGCATCAAGCAGTGAGGCTGATACCTCCAGGGAACTCTATGGTGGTCTCGCAGGAACGTAAACTCCAGCGCACGCTGCCTGAATGGAAGGTCTGGCTGGAGGCTCGGACTGAAGCGGTCTTGATCTTCATCCCTACTGGAGCGCAGTTAAATTTCCAGCTTATCCTTCCAAAGGGAGAGCCCTCGGTTCGTGCCAAATACACCTACAATCACAGAACCAGCACAGTAAGCACTGCATTTAAACCCAAGTACATGTGTTCTTTAGGACAATTGCCAATATGATAGAAAGGCCTACAAGCAGGAATGCACCGATACTGTAATTCCGGTATGATAAGTCGAGCATTATTTTAAATGTTATGGCCCATACACTACCGTTCAAAAGTCGGGTCAGTACGATTAATACTTTTAATCAGCAAGGATGTATTAAATTGATAAAAAGTGACAGTAAAGACATTTATAATGTTACAAAAGATTTCTATGTTTTTAACATTCTATTTATCAAAGAATCCTGAAAAAATTTCATGGTTTCTACATTAAGCAGCAAAACCATTTTCTACTGTAATAATAATAATAATAATAATAAGAAGAAGAAGAAGAAGAAATGTTAGTTGAGCACCAAACAGATCTTTTAAATTGTAATAATATTTCACAATATTAGAGTTTTACTGTATTTTTTTGGTAAAAACATTACAAAAATCTAACTTTTGAATGGTAATGTATAATACATCTATATTATTTTGCCAAATGTTTTAATTTATGGAAAATAAGAGTATACAATTAAACAAAATGATACTACCAGGTTTAATATTAAACAATATTGAAAATAAATATATAAACAAATAGGAAATCATTATGAAGAAATAAAATTTAACATCAAATGATATCATTAAATTAAAATAAGTACATTTAGATAGAAAAATAGATATATCACTAATATTGGTTAAATAACGAAAGGAGTTTTCCTTCATCTTCAAAGAAAAAAAACACTGAAAGAAACAAACCATCTGCCAGTCATGCTCCTCTTTCCGGAACATATTTTCTGTCCTCCAAGCACCTCTCTGCCATCCTGGGATAGTCTCTTGGCCATTGCTCAGTCTGAAGTAACAGTCTTTGGGCATGTTGTAGCAAATGTGAAAGAACTTGTTTTGCTTCTCAGATTCAGAAGGAATGAAGACGCATTCCTGTGCATTCTGGGAGGAAACATACATAAAAAGTACGGTAACTTAATTTACTGTGTCTGTGTGTGTGTGTGTGTGTGTGTGTGTGTGTGTGTGTGTATCTATTTACTGAAATCACTCCAATGGCATAACCAGTAATGAACCATTGGGTTACAGTTGAGCATCTCACCCCTTTTGAGTCGCTTGTACCAGTCTCCCCTCGAGCTGCCCTCCAACCCAGAGATCCTGAGACACGACCACCCAGCTCTCCAGATGCAGGGGTCTTGGGAGAAATAAACTCTACCAGCTCCACCAACAGTCTTTGCAACAGCTGCTTCTTCCTCTCTTCATCTAGAGACTGCTGCCTCTACAGGTATGGAGTGGTGTACAGTGACAGTCAGATACATTTCTTCGAGGCAATGATGAAAGGAGCTGTATAGTGTATACAGCCTCTGTAGTCCCATTTAGCCACTTGTTAGCAAACGCCTTTTTCAAGACGCGTAACAGCTTAAAAAAAAAAAATCACGTGTGGGGTAATACTGATGTATTTTATATCGTAGAATAAAACGTGAAAGTGTCTTGAGCGTGTGTTCTCCACAGACCTTATTTCAGCCATTTAATCAAAATCCTATTAAAAAAAATCCATTTACTTCGGGATGAGGGAACCTGAAGTGCTAAAATGCTAACTTGCTTCCACGTTTTGCCTACAAAGTGATGTCATACCTGCACCACTCTATTTAGATGAGGGCATGAAAATGAGAAACTTACCGTAGTGTTGAGTTTGTTAATCGTATGAAGCAGCCATGTCTCCTGAACCTGTGTGCGTCTGGAAAGGACCTCTGGGTGTTTACAGGAGTACCTCCACGTCACATCCACAACCTGGTCCTTCGAGAACGCCAGGATGTAGGAGAGTTTCTTCCCCCAGCCGACTTCATACAGGAGGGGTTTATCGCACGTGTTCTCACAAGGGTCACAGTGTAGCCAGCGATGCTGTGACTGAGAATACACCTCCGTCCACACGTGATCTGAAAGCAGGACAAAACTTTGTGTTTCTATTTCCAAATTATATCATTGTGATACAGTAAAGGCCCCGATATACTTCAAGCGAAATCGAAAAATGAACTGGTGTGACGCCATTTCAAACAAATCAAGTCAAAAAGTTCATTTGGAGTTCGCTTCGGGATTTCGAAATAGCTTGCCAAAGCAAAGTTCCTGGAAAAGTTAGCTCTGGCTGGTAAACACCTTTGAACTACCATTGGTCCGTGGCGATTATGTAATAGGTAGGTACCATAGACCGTAAAAAAATATGGATGACGCGCCTTCACCATCTTCCGTTGAAGAAAAGTGAAGCCGCCAATGTCCGAATATGGCTCGCGTTGATTTGGGACCTGCGTCTGCGCATTAGTAAACGTGGGACCTGAGTCTGCACAGTAGAGAGCAGGAAGTAGAGCCGCGACATCAAGACCCCGCCCACACTCCCGCAGTATCTGTTAGTACAGTTTACTGCAGAACAACTCATTATGTTGGTGTGAAATAAACAGTTATGGAAATTAAAGTTGAAGCTCCAATCTCCTCCCGAAAATCCAGAAAAAAGTCTGTTAGTGCCTCAGTGACTACTTCGCTCAGAGAAGCTGTCAATCATGATGTCACACCCCCCGTTTTTATAGCATCAAATAACTAACTAAAACCAAAATTATTTAAAAAAAAAAATTAACACTTGAACTTACATCAGCGTGATAAAAACTGCCTAAAATGACAGAAACCATCTTTGAAAAAAAATTATTTGAAGTGTAATTTGATTGTTTATTTGTCCCACGACCAATTACATTACACGGAGAGGGCGAGTTTATGACCTATACTGGGACCAACCACCTGGGGGCGATCGAGACACTTTGGCTTCACTTTTCAGGCCTTGTGCAGCACACTTGGTAGGTACAAACCAAGCCTGCCGCACTCGTGTTGAAAACTGAAGCCAAAGCGTCTCGATCGCCCCCAGGTGGTTGGTCCCAGTATAGCTCATGACCCCCACCCCTCCATGTATTCTAATGGATGCGAGACAAACTAAACAATCAAATTACACTTCAAATAATTTTTTCCCAAAGATGGCTTCTGTCATTTTAGGCAGTTTTTATCACGACGGTTTCATTTCAAGTGTTCGTTTTTTAAATAAGTTTGGTTTTAGTTAGTTATTTGATGCTATAAAAACGGGGGGTGTGACGTCATGATAGGCAGCTGAGATTGACTGCTTCTCTGAGTGAAGTTGTCACTGAGGCACTAACAGACTTTTTTCGGGATTTTCGGGAGGAGATTGGAGCTTTAGCTTTAATTTCTACATTTCCATAACTGTTTATTTCACACCAACATAATGAATTGTTCTGCATCTGCGAGAGTGTGGGCGGGCTTTTGATATCGCGGCTCTACTTCCTGCTCTTTACTGCGCAGACTCCGGTCCCGAGGTCACTACTGCGCAGACTCAGTCCCAAATCTGCTCAAGATGTCAGCGCCATATTCGAACGTTGGTGGCTTCACTTTTCTTCAGTGGAAGGTAGTGAAGACGCGTCGTCCATATTTTTTTACGGTCTATGGTACAAACTGTTGAACTATAAAGTTGTCATCCTAATTGAAAGTGACACTGACATTTTTTTCTTCATGTTTAATACTGAAAGCTGCTTGCTTTAAAGCAATCTGTTGTATAAAGTGCTATACAAATAAACGTGACTTGACTGGAGTGAACTGCAGAACTGGTGCAAACATACATCGCTATGATCAGATGCTTTCTTAACTGCTGTTTTCTGTTTTGTCTCTGTCACTTTTTGTTATGTGGTTATTTTGTTACTGAGAGGAATGCAGCACATATTTACACTAGGGATGTGTTTTTGGCCGAAAGAGAGAAAAGGCCGAAAATATATGCCGCCCCGCCCCTCAGCGTTCAGGTTTCACTCTCACGCAGCATTTTTTGTAACTTTGCGAGCGGCACTGCTTCCTAAGGTGCACAGCTTCGAAGCGACTCCGAGCAGGTAAGTTTGTACCAGCACCCAGTTTGCTCTGCTCAATGTTCCGCTCCGTGTGTGTGCTCTCTGCTCAGTCGCTCACGGCCCACTCATGTACCGCTCACGCTCACCGGAAAAGCAAAGTCCGCTCAAATAATGTGCAGACATGAAATTTGTCTGCAGTAGACTTTTTTCTGTTTGCAATAGCTCTACTGTGTTGTAACATATCCGTGCTGGGCAACGCTGGTAAAATGATGCTACCCTCTCGTTCACTGATCCACTCCAAGCTACGCTCTGTTCGCATGCTCTGATAATAATAGCTTTGTAGGACTATACTTTATTTTGATAATTGGTCAAAAAAATTAATCTGTTAAATCTGATGCTGTTGCATAGAACTGAATGAAAAATAATATATTGATATATTAATATATTTTCTGTCCAATTTTGGTTACTTTAAATAAAAGTGTGGATATTTTATTTTATTGGCTTGTATTTTTTAAATTCAGATTCAATAAAATTATTTAATTTTAATTAAAAAAAATCTAATATTAATACAATTATACAAAAAAACTCATTTAAAATAAGAAACATTCTCATTTCGGTGCATCCCTGATTTACACATTCATCTAAACGACGCTCCCAGCACAGGACGTTACTTCTTTTTACCCCTAAGTGAAGAACAAAAAACTTACTAAAACTTTGCTGGGAGAATTTTGGGGCCTTAATGCTGTAAGATTTCTACCTGTGCTGTCCCAGATATATCTGGCCTCAAGGCCTAAGGCTCGGCAGAGCAGTGTGAAACAGTTGGCCCATTCCCCACAGCGCCCTCTCCTGGTCTCCAGAAGCTTCTCTGGGTTATTGTACCTGCAGAAGGGAAAAGTAATGTGAATTTGCAGTTATTATGACATCAATAACATTGCTCTTCTCCATTCCAAAACACCATAAAAGTGGTCAATGTGGTGGAGAGTAAGATTTTTAGTGAATTCTGGTCTGGTCCTCACACAGATGTAATGTATGACTTTATAACAGCGTCCAGATTCATATAGACTAGTTTTGAGGTAGTTTTATAGTTTTGTTTTTTTTTAAGCTTAAAGGGTTAGTTCGGCCAAAAATGAAAATTCTGTCATTAATTACTCACCCTCATGTTGTTCCAAATTTTGTCATCTTTGGAACACAAATGAATATCTTTTTAATGAAATCTGAGAGCTTTCTGTCCCTCCCTCCATTGACAGCCTACCCAACTACAACAACGTCTGCTCTCATGTCAATACAACCTGCAAGTGTCATGGTGCTCTCGTCAATAAACACTGGAGATTAATTTTTTGTAAACAAAGTGGTAAATTATGTTTTTTTGCACAAACAAAGCACTCGCTTCTCTTCATAAAACTGAGGTTAAACCACTGGAGTCACATGGATTACTTTAATGATTTCTTTACTACATTTCTGGGGCTTGAAAGTGGTAGTTGCATAGGCTGTCAATGGAGGGACAGAAAGCTCTCAGATTTCATTAAAACGATCTTCATTTGTGTTCTGAAGGTAAACGTAAGTCTTATGGGTTTGGAACGACATGAGTGTGAGTAATTAATGACAGAATTTTCATTTTTGGGTGAACTACCTCTTTAACAGCCCCTGGTCAATATATCATTTTGCTGTTTGCAGCATAAACATAAAAACATGATTTTGTGCTCCACAGAGCAAAGAAAGTCAATTTTGGGTGAACTATCCCTCTATGCTTATTTATTAATTTAACATGGAGAATACAGAATAAAATTGCTGCATAAAATTCCATGCAAGATACTAGACCTTCAACATCATTAACAGCGCAACGTCTTGTTGAAAATGAAAAAGCAGATGCACCTTGGGAATCTAGTGGAGAGTTGGCAGGTGTGACAGAAGTGGTTCTCTACACGGCCTGCATCCCAGCGTAGGTCATCATTTGAGGGGGGGAGGGCTCCAGAGGGCTGGGTTGTACCTCCACACCGGCTACATGGCAGACTGTCTACCCAGGAAAAGAAGTCCCCTTTGAACCACTGCAACAGTTCTAGAACTAACATGTCCTCCTCACCTAGACTGCATGCTGAGAGTGGAAACCAGAGAGTTGCATAACTTTTAAATGAGGAAAAAAATATTAATCAAGTTTGAAGGGTCATGAAACCCTAAAACATTTTTGAGATGTTAAAGGGTTAGTTCACCCAAAAATGAAAATTCTGTCATTAATTACTCCCCCTCATGTCGTTCCAAACCCATAAGACTTACGTTTACCTTCAGAACACAAATTAGGAAATTTTTGATTAAATCCGAGAGGTTTCTGAACCATCCATAAGCAGCAACGTAATTGCAACTTTCAAGGCCCAGAAAGGTAGTAAAGACATTGTTAAAATAGTCCATGTGACTGCAGTGGTTCAACCTTAATTTTATGAAGCGACGAGAATACTTTTTGTGCGCAAAAACCCCTCAAAATAACGACTTTATTCAACAATCTTTTCTCGTCTGTGCCATTCTCCTACGCTATTCACATAGTAAAACCAGTACAGCGCTTCCAGGTTCTACGTCAGAACGCCGGCTCACCATTGGCTGACGCTATTCACGTGAGCACTACATGCAGATGCAGGAGCCGGCCAATACTGAGCCGACATTCTGACGCAGACCCCGAAAGCGCTGTACTGGTTTTACTATGTGAATAGCGTAGAAGAATGACGTTGAAGAGAAGGGATTGTTGAATAAAGTCGTTATTGTTTGGGTTTTTTGCGCACAAAAAGTATTCTCATCGCTTCATAAAATTAAGGTTGAACCATTGGAGTCACATGGACTATTTTAATGATGTCTTTACTACCTTTCTGGGCCTTGAAAGTTGCAATGACGTTGCTGCCTACGGATGGTATAGAAACCTCTCTTTCATCAAAAATATCTTGATTTGTGTTCCGAAGATGAACAAAGGTCTTACAGGTTTGGAACGACATGAGGGTGAGTAATTAATGACATAATTTTCATTTTGGGGTGAACTAACTCTTTAAAGGGTCATGAAACCCTAAAACACATTTTTGAGATGTTAACAGATAGGTACAGGTTGCACATCAATGAAAACAACAATAGCACCCTTTATTATTAAGGGTATTAAAATGGTTATTTTTTCATTTTGTTTTTCCGGTTTAAAAACCAAAGTTGAACCAACGTCATGAAAAGTAAATTAATAAAATTTTAGATGGTATATGCGTTAATTCTGAGTTGTGACATCATGTCTTGCTAACCTGGATCTGCATCCTTTGCTTGTTTCAGGCGTTCTTTAGCCCTGGACCTGAGCAGTTCATGAGGTATGCAGCTCAGTGCCTTTTGCTGCAGTTCAGGGCTCTCGTATATCATCACATGTTGGAAGTTTGACTGTACAGTCCTAAAGAACGTCACACTGCTCGACTAATACATCAGAAAACAAAAAGAGATAGGTGAAATAACCGTGAAAATGCAAGTCTTCAAACCATTTACTTTCCATATGGTTTTCCACATTATTAATTTCACTGTTTAATTGGGTAGTGCAGAAAGTAATGATATCATCCTTAAAATAAAACATGCAAATAGGACTCTCTAACCCTATAAAACAAAAACTAAGAATAAACTCACAGTGTAAGGTACAGCAGCTGGTGCAGGAGTAGGGGCGGCGGTGGCAGACGCAGGGCCTGCAGAAGAAGAGGAGGGTAGTGGTGGTGGGGCAGGATTTGGATTTGGAGGAACTCTGGCACTTTGTGGGTTGGATGCAGCTTTGCTCGTACCAAGCCTCTGGTCTCTCTCAGCGGCAATTGTCTCCCGCACCTGCCTCAGCTTCTCCATAGATGCTGACTTCGGAAACACCAAGTGGGTTTCAGCCTAACGGTGACACATACAAAAATAGCAAATTTAACATGTGATGTTGATGCTTTGAAACCATAGAGGTAACTATATTTACCAACCTAACTACATATCACCAACCTCCTCAAATCCCATCTCAAAGAGACATTCAACTGCTCCTTTGACAGGCAGAAGCTTGGTGGAGAATGTTGGGTTTCCAATACGGATTGATCTGTATTTATCCTCACCTGGGTTCCTACAAAACACACATGCATAAGATCAAACTAAAAACAGAAGAAAAAAATATTTGTATAGAAATAATGTGTAGCTTAGAGGTCGCATACAACATGATGGATGTAGAACAAGGAATTAAAAAACAACATAGTTGGACAGACTGTCTATGGACAACATACATATACAGAAGACACTGTCATTCTAGCAGTGATCAGGCATAAAAACATTCCACCCGGCACTCTGAATGGTCTCCGAAACTCTTCACTTACCTAAGAATGTTGTCCGCGTATGTAATTAGCAATTTAGAAACATCCAAAAACACCTCGGTAGTATTTTCGCACAAAGCAGTGACTCCTTGAGACCCAGACATGGTTTAACATTCAACTTGTACAATTACAGTAAGTACATCCGCGAGAGAGACGTAGCCGACTTCTACTGCAGGGTTGCCAGGTCTGCGTAACAAAACAAGCCCAAAGGCCAATCAGAAATAGTCCAAAAGTAGCCTAATGACCATATCCCAAATATCAAAACTCTAAATATTTCATTCCAATAAAAAAAATACATATTTTACAGTCACTGTTATGCAAATTGAAAACCACTATATCGTAGTGATCATAAACACAGCTCAGAGGCGCCCCACCAGTGGCACTCCTTCACAAAACTTAGCATCTAAGTTAGCACTCAACATTGGTAGAATATAAAATATTTCAATACAAGCATTTCAGTCAAATATAATTTATGCAATATGTCAAACCTTTACCTGAGGAGAAAAAAAAATCAACCCGCGGCAACAGTTAAAAACTTAAGTATCCTAAACCCGCAGGAAAATCGCTGACTTGGCAACCCTGTTCTACTGAAAGTTGCGAATTCATAGCGGTCCTTTATGCGCCTGGTAGATATTTTCTAGAAGAAATGTTTTCTGATATGTTGACTTGTTGTTTAATTTTTCATATAACTATAAAATAAACAAAAAGACTTTAAACATATTTTTAGTGCACGTTTTGGCACAACTGAATCTTCTGCTGGCAATCATAGATGGACAGGAGATCCCAGAGCGACTTCAGAAATGATGGCATGATAAAAGTCTTTTAAAAGTCCTTTTCCGATATTTTTACTAATTTACTTTCTTTTTTTTTTTATTTACTCTTGGTACATTGTGCTTGAAATGATAATTTTACACCAAAACATAAGATAAGCCGTACATTTTACAGGATTTAAATATCATATAGTATTATAATAATTGAATATATTACTATAAAAATAAATATATAAATAAATGTAAAAATATATATAAAATATTGATATAGCTAATATTATTAGGGAAGTTCTTAACACATACAATGTAATAGTCTGGCTCCAGACATTTTCTTCCAGTTTGGAAATGGAAAATATTATATTCATTCTTGTACATTCACGTCTATTCAGTAGTTCACCAAATACTTTTTTTTTATTCATTGTCTATCCAGTCCATTCATTAATTTGCTCATGCGCATTATACCTGTTTAATTATTATATTATACATACCTGCTTAATTATTTTTTTTATTTTAGAGTATATTTCTTTATTTATATATTCTTCCTATATTTTTAATATATTTATTGTTTCCTAGTTTTTTATGACATAATATTATAATTTTATATCACTACTATGATATTGATAGATACGTGAAGTATTTTCCGTTTATAATTCTTATAGTACATTTGTTAACCATAATTTATACTTTAACATATTGTAAAGTGTAGTTCACTTTTAATTGTGAATAAACAAATGTCTATTGTTTATGTATATTTGCATATAATCGTAATTATAATATTCTCAACAAGTATCAGTTCTGCATTTATTTCATAAGTCCGAAAAATGAATCCCCTTTCCCAACATCTGAATTCCTCTGATTCATCTACTCTCTGCTAAAAGCTGATCTCGGATCTGCCGCTAACTCTTTCATTACTTTTAGCTACTTCTTGTTCCGGCCAATAAGGCGCGAAGTTATACAGCCCAGGTAGCGTGCCATCACACTGAGGTGGTCATTGTAAGTTTGAAAAATAATATCTACAGCAGTAATGTTTTAAACACGGTGTTATCTAAAATATTGCCATACTTTCGTTTAACTTTATCAAACAGCTCATTTTCAGTGTTTGTTTGCAGCTTCGGCCACACGTGGAATTGTCTGTTCAAACTTGCGCAGGAACTTTTATACGGTGAAAAACAATGGCAGAGAAACCGATGTGGGAGCAAATCGGCACTGGATTCGTGCAACATTATTATCAGCAGTTTGATTCAGACCGCGTGAAGCTCGCCGACTTGTATGTAAGTGAATTATTGCGAGTGAATGACTGTCAATGAACCTCATGATCTCGCGTGATGAGTGTAAGTTCCGTAAAGCAGTGTTGTTTTGTTTTAATCCTTATTTTTTGTGTGTGTTTTAGCTGTTAATATTACGCCATTCTATGCTTATATGCCTGATTCTGATATAATTATTTTTCTCCTCTAGACCGATGCTTCCTGTTTGACGTGGGAAGGGGAGGGATTTCAAGGGAAGGCTGCCATCATGACCAAACTAAATGTAAGTTACCATATTTTACTCCTGTCATTACAGTCACATGCACAGGTGTCTTCCTGACTAAGTTTAACAGAATGTTCCTATCTGCAGAGCCTTCCCTTTCAGACCATTCAGCACATTATCACCGCTCAGGACCATCACCCGACTCCAGACAGCTGTGTCATGAGTATGGTCATGGGCCAGCTCAAAGTAAGATGATGTGGTGATAGATTGCACTTATTAAAACAGTTCTGTGTTATCAAACTGTCAAAATTTAGATTAATTAGTAGATTTATGCGTTTTTGTTAAAAGAAAAAGACACATTTTGATACCTTTAAAAACCAGTGCTATTATATATGGGAGCTTGTTTAATAAAAAATAAAACATTATTGCATAAAATAAATACTTTTTATCTCACAGTTCTGACTTTTTTCTAGCAATTGCGTGTTTATTTCTCACAATATGGACTTTATAACTCGCAGTTTATGTCTCAATTCTGAGAAAAATGTCAGAATTGTGCATTATGAACTCAGTATTGCGAGATATAAATTCACAGATGCAAGAAAAAAATCTATTAAAGGATTAGTTTACTCCAGAATTAAGATTTCCTGATGATTTACTCACCCCCATGTCATCCAAGATGTTCATGTCTTTCTTTCTTCAGTCGAAAAGAAATTAAGGTTTTTGAGGAAAACATTCCAGGATTTTTATCCGTATAGTGGACTACAATGGGATGAAGGTCTAAACTGCAGTTTCAGTGCAGCTTCAAAGGGCTCTACACGATCCCAGCTGAGGAATAAGGGTCTTATCTAGCGAAACGATCTGTCATTTTCTAAAAAAAAAAATTTAAATAAATTTTTATACTTTCTAACCACAAATGCTCATCTTGCACTAGCTCTGCGATGTGTGTCCATGACTTCACCCATTATGTAATCACGTTGGAAAGGTCACATGTGACGGTTCAAAAAGGTAGGGTAGGGCGAAAAAACATCAAATTTTCTCCTCCAACTTCAAAATCGCCCCGACATCGTTATTTTACCTTTTTTTTTTTTTTTTTGTAAAGAGCGTTTGACTTAGTCTTTGCACGTTCGCTTTGTAATCACCGGGCTGGTCCTCACTGTGTAGAGCCCTTTGAAGTTGCATTGAAACTGCAGTTTGGACCTTCAACCCGTTGGTCCCCGTTGAAGTCCACTATATGGAGAAAAATGTTTTCCTTAAAAACCTTAATTTCTTTTCGACTGAAGAAAAAAAAAGATATGGCCATCTTGAATGCCATGGGGGTGAGTAAATGATCAGGAAATTAATTCTGGAGTGAATTCTGACTTTATTTCTCGCAAACCCGGGTTTATAACTCAGAATTGACTTTTTTAGAATTATAATATATATTTATATATATTTGTGTGTGTGTGTGTGTATATATATATATATATATATATATATATATATATATATATATATATATATATATATATATATATAATATAATATAATTATATTATATTATTATTATTATTATTATAAATGTCTTACAATGTGGGCTGTAAAAAATCATGAACATTGATATTGTTTTTGTGTGTTTTTACAGGCTGATCAGGACCAAGTTATTGGCTTTCAGCAGGTTTTCTTGCTGAAGAATGTAGATAACAAATGGGTCTGCACCAACGACATGTTCCGATTAGCTCTTCATAACTTTGGAGCATAGTATATAGTATTTCCAGTCCATGCAACTTTTGTGTCCGGAGTATGGTTACACATTTCACATTCTGAACTGGTTTCATCTTACTTTGCCAAAGATCTTGAAGGTCCAAGATCCATGATCATCTCCAGATAAGAAAAAGATATGTTAAAAACAACTGATTATAATAATCGTAATTTGTGTGTTGTGGCATGCACTGTGTGAAAATAACTTCAATTTGATAATAAATTTCCTGTTCGTACAATCCATCTTTATGCTTCAATATTTTGGTTAAACATATTGGATCCTGATTTATGATCATCTCGCTCCCTGGGTGGTGCAGCAAAAATGGCTGCTCACTGCTCCGTTTGTGTGTGTGTGTTCAATACTCACTGCTGTGTGTGTGTGTGTGTGTGCACTTGGATGGGTGAAATGCAGAGCACAAATTCCGAGTATGCGACAACATACTTGGCTACACGTCATTTTCACATTTTTTCTAAATGATAAACGCATTTTACATTAAACTGTCAAGGCCATAACACAATTATTAAAACTAATAGAAAAACATTGATGTCAGATGCCCTAGTCAGTTTGTACAGTCATGTTTTTTACCTCAAAGCATAATTTAAGTTAATAAAACATTTCTGCCATTGCAGAAAAAAACAAGAATGTTTTTGTCTGAAGATTAAACATTGTCTATCTGCCAGTGCACAACAATCAAAGACTGCGTTGTCAAACAAATAGTTCTGGTACTGGATGCTGATTGGTCATTACAATTTAGTCAAGTGAAGTGGTTTATTGTCATTTCTGCCAGAGGAAGAATCAAAATACAGTCTCTGTGGAAACATTTACAAGTCCTATGACACATATATGACCAGATTACACAGGCAATAAAAAAACAAAAACAAATAGACAAATTAGAAACAAGACAAATACACTGCAAAGTAGCTGCTGTGCAGCACCCATAGAGGCCATTTGTATTTTTTGCATTGTATATTGCATATTAGTTAAGAGTTAAGAGATCAGTTAGCGACATTTAATTCAGTTGTTTGTCAAATTTTTTGCAATATGAATTAGAAAGACAGGGTTTGCCAAACAGCTTTGGTCCACAGCAAAATACGAAACTTCTTCGCACACTTGCGTTCCCGCTCTAATACATATTAAAAGAAGTGAACGAAGCATGTGAGCTATGCCATTTTATTTATGGACTATATTTTTGTAGTGGAAGGGTGACTTAACATTTTAATGAAAATCTGTCCATTATTATTTTATTTTAATACAACATTAAATTTAATTTTCTAAAACATTAAAAATTTAATTTATTTTCCGTACAACATAAAATTGCAGAAATTTCCGAGGTTAGCGCTGTGGTTTGAGAAGATTTTTTTAAAGAAATTCCAATCGGCGATATAAAGAACAATCTATTAACTAATTTGGTAAAAAGGTGCAATGGCGTCATAAAATGTACGACGCATAGTAATAATTGTTTGAAATGTTAAATTTTTTTGAATAAAAAAAAACATGATTGCTGAAATTTGCGAACACGCATTATTTCTAAATATTTTTTACGTTGGATCGGAACTTAATTTTAAAAAATGCGAATGGAATGTATGATCAAATCTCTCAAAAATGGCTTCTCATGTGTTGTCTAATGTAACTTTTTGTCATGAAATAAAAAACAAGTGAACTGTTAAAAAATTCATGCAGCGTCATTGCAAGTAGCTATGAGCCGTTTTTATATGCCTTTGCTATTATCTGTTACTTATTACCCATTGGATGAAGACTAGTGGTGTGATATGACTTCAGCAACAAAACCCCTCCCATCTTGTGCTGTTGCTCAGCAACGAGCTGACTGTTCAAGGTGCCATCTAGTGGCTATGCCTGTGAATTACAAGTAACTGCGCCCCCTCATGACCAGACCACTTCTAGAAAGTGCCTTATCATGATGAATATTTGAAAGACTGAACATAACCACAACCGGACTAGGTCCCAACTTAAAAGTTGTATATACTACTCCACGTGATTACCCATGAGAACCAGCAGGAGTGATATACAAGAACGTTTTTCCATTTAAAGCGTACTAAAATTCGATTGGTCAGGCACGCAGTATGATAATTTTGCCCTGACGTCACTTCCCAGTTGTTCAATGCGCCATTTTCTCGACTCTAAACGGCAAGCACAATAAATGAGTCCTACTTGCAAAAAATAATAAATACTCCTCATTGCTGGTTTCCATAGTTGAGAGCGCAGAATCATTATTTCAACGTCCAACACCGCTTCCACGTCTTCTATCATCGCTTTTGGCAAGCACGCGGATTGGTGAAAGTAGCTAAATCCCCTCCCTGAGTCTGTGTGGCGGTGAAAAAAGGTAATGTCCTCACAATTAGATAGCAGCGGGAACATTAGCTTTTGCATTTAGTTGTTGCGGGCTCGGTATGATCAGGAAGTAGAACGAAGCCCATTAGCTGAGAGCTGCGAAGAGGTTACTTTATGACATCACTGCGTTATTTAGAATCGCGCTTTCTCGAAGGGAATCAGTTGTTCTGCGATGCGAAATCATTCCTGTCGAATTCTTATTGATGTGGGGCGCTTGGAAAATTGCGTTTGGTTAGTTTAGAGTTTCGTTAGACTCTATTGTTTCGAATATTTAGTGTGCTTTGGCGGGCGTGGATGTGTTTGGTCACCGGTCGCAGTTGATGCTTGCAATAAATAAATTATTACAGATTGAATTAGATATTCGCTTTGCCACATAGGCTATGACAATGTAAACGTATGCAGTCATAAAGTGTTGTATTTGACTGATACAGCGCTGTTACATTTTGTCTTGTATTCGTACACAATATCTGTCATAGCACTAAATATACTTGGGTAATAGCGTGTTGATTTCTAACATTAGTGAATATGAATGTGTAGAGATTACATGAGGTTAGTCGTCCATATGAGTGAGATTTGTTGTATAATTTGCTGTGGTACTGAATTCATCAGATTGTGTTATCACTGCATGTTCAACAGGCAGAGATGTGAAACACTTAATTGACCCATCAAAAACATTATACGACTTTTCACTACAATATATATATATATATTTTTTTTTTTTTACCCGAAGAAAATGTAGGACAATCAGTTTTCATGACACGTTAAGCACATTTCTCCCCCAAATTCGTTTTTTTTTTTTTTTTTCTTTTTTTGAGTAATTTGAGTAATGATGATTATAACCAGAAATGACATTTCCAGAAATGAATCCAGTCAAAAGTGACAAAAAAATCTCACATTTGCACAGGCAACAGACCTATTTATTCAGACTGACTAATTCAAGAATTAAGTTAAAGAAAATATGCCTTAAATACATTTCCAAATGGAAAATATCATGTAATATAATCACATATTTCATAATGGGTGAATAATGGCAACTATAGAAGAAGCCTTCAAAAGTTAAATATCCACATTGGCATGCTTTACTGTAATGAATGTGAGAGGGAGAATATGTGTGGAATTGTCTTGAAAAAAAGTCAATAAAAATCATAATGGTCTTTTGGAGCTGAAATATGACAGACAGGTTGTCATGAAATTCTAATTTATATTAAATTGCTCCTGAATTATGCAAGTGGAAGAACTTGTTACATCTATGATATGACTTGAAGTATATGAACATTATATGCCGTTTTCATGTTACCACAACTAGTTGTTACTTAATGGGATTTCATATTTTGGGTTACTTTCTGAGGAATTATGCATGTATTTAATTCTTTTGATTCACTATTAATTAGGGTTTAACAGCAAAGCATTAAGGCTTTTTTTCCCCCACTGGCGCTCACTCTTTTGATTTGTATATTCAAATCTGAACTGAATGTTCATACTGTTATTATGCAAGGGATTAATTTGGATCCATTGCTCGGACACTGTAGTCAGTATGCGGTGTATCTATGTTGGTTTCCATAGTAATGATGTAGGTCTCCGCATGGTGCCCGAAGAATTCTTGCAAAAGCTGAGAGTAACAAGCTACAAGTGCTTGGAATTTAGTAAGGATGTTAGGGAGATGTCCCTACCAACATCCAGCGATTTACTGACCAATTTTGATCAAACAATTAAAGCATAAGTATATATAACCACTGTTGTCTATCGGTGTCTGGTTGTTGTTATAGAGTGCAGCTTAAGATGTTTTTTCAAAAATTGGTTTTGTAAAAATGGATTGTGTGTTTTCTGACTGTAAAAACTAAAGTGATGTGAGTCAGCGATGCAAAACAATTATTTTTTCTTTTCTTTATTTGAGCAAAAAGTGATTGGTTAAGAAGTGTTGTGTGAAATACCCATAAATCTGTCGCTGAGCATTTGTTGTAGTGTTGCATAATTAGGCTATAGGATTTTAAGACTGGTCAGTAAATCAAAATTTAAAGTCCCAAAATAATGACATCATCCGAATGGAAACCAAAGTGATTCTCTTTCAGGTGTACGACCATGTACCAGTTTCCAGTCAGAGGGTTGGAGAAGATCCGCAGAACAAGACGAAAAGTGAAAAACATTCTTGGAGAATTTGGTCTCGAAGAATGTCTTAATTTGGGCCAGGTATGTTTGTTTTGTAATCCACATAGATGCTAGG
This sequence comes from Coreius guichenoti, assembly GCA_039654105.1. Classification (NCBI taxonomy): domain Eukaryota; kingdom Metazoa; phylum Chordata; class Actinopteri; order Cypriniformes; family Gobionidae; genus Coreius; species Coreius guichenoti. Next base: position 13,797,471 of record CM077184.1, on the reverse strand, counting down.
GGTGTAACGATAAACTCGTGTCACGATTTGATAAAAATTGCGGTACTGAATTCACGATACGATACTTATCGCGATATTTTAAGCCAAAATAACGTTTTTTTTGTTTTGTTTTTTACTTATTACTGTATTATTATCAGGACCCACAAATATTCTCCTATTGCATTATTATACATTATATTCAATATTATATAGTCAGTGTTGGGAAGGTTAGTTTGGAAATGTAATAGTTACCCTATTTAAAATGTAATAAGTAGTGTAACTATTTCCATTACTTTATTAAAGTAATGTAACTGATTACATTTGATTACTTTTCTAAATTTCTAATGCATGTTTTCAACTGTTAATCATTTTCAAAAATTTTAACCAGGCAGGGTTAACCTTACAGTATCTACTCAACAGTGATCACTGTCAGACTTTCAGAATCCTTCATCACTTGAATTAAGATAATAATAATAATAATAATAATAATAATTTAATTTTAAAGCACAACCACCACAAAATCAGACTTTAGCACCTCTTTTTACTTTGAGATCATTCTGAGATTAAATACAGATTTAAAATCATAACAAGAAATAGTTGAATAGCTATGATACTGTTTTTGAAATCAAATCTTTGCATAGCTATGACAGGAAACACTGGCATCTAACAATACCTTGGAAAAAACAGTTAATCTTAAAAAAAGCATATAAATGAACCCAAATAGGAAATAAGCATGTTTGGGGGCCGGCAAAGAATAAGCATGTGTCCTATTCTGTGTATGGTTATTATGTTACAATAACCACACACAGAATGCTACATGGTTACCAACATTATTCAAGGAGGAAAAAATGTTAGCTATATATTTTATGTCAAAGGGTTCATAAATAGAAGTGTGGCTGGTAAAGGTGTCTTTAGCTAGCTAGCAGCAGACTAGCTAATTTGTTATGAATGGAGATTAACATCATTAAATAAACTACTGGACATGCACCAAGCAATACAGAGCTAAAATACATATTGAATACACATTAGTAGAATGGTGTGGCAGGAGGGAGTAGGCAATGCCTGGCCCTTTCCTACTTTATTTAATGACTGCTTACAGTTAACTGTAGGCTAAGTTGCATACCTGCAGATGCTTCCTCAGGTTCAACATTGAAACCTTCGATGTCAATAGCATTTTAATAGTTGACAAACATATTTTGCACTGAACTGTTATATTTGCGCCCTTTCCTGATTTCTGGATGAAATGATTTTTAAAATTCCAGCACTGGAACACATTTTTATCACTCGCCATGGTGGCAACTCTCAGACTTGTTGTAGCCTAAAGCTTTCAGCGGCAATGAGGATTGATGTAGATGTAATTTAATTACACATTATTTCTCAGTAAATGTAACAGATTACAGTTACATTTATTTTGTAATTAGATTACATAACTCTGTTACATGTAACTAGTTACTCCCCAACACTGTAGTTTAATGTAGTAATGTCACTGAAACTTTTTTCCTCACACAGTACTCACGCTTTCAATGAGCATTCGTTGGATCTCTTACACAGACAAGCCACGCACGCATAGACTGTCCTGGTGCTCGCTATGTCCCGCCTCTCCCGCTATTAATGCACTGTACATATAAGAATAAACCTAAAACGCTTTGAATAATCATACTAATAAATCTAAATGTGATATGGTGATTTAAATAATGTTTGCACTTTCACTTTGAGGAGTGCCATTCCAGCGTGTGCGCTTTAGATGATCAGTGTAATCAATCACAGTTCTAATCGCAAGAAAGCATGTCAAAATGACTATTCCCAAACTGTAAATGGTTAGTTCATACAAAAATTTTAATTCTGCATTTACTCACTCTCATGTTGTTTTCACGTGTCACGTAAGCATTTGAATGTCCGTATTTAGGCTATGCGCATTGTTGTAAATCTGTTCATCAAATAAAGCCACTGTGTCTCTTCAAAAGACTTGGATTTAGATTAGAACACTTGATTGATTATTTTTACGATGCCTTTATGACTTTTTTTTGGATCTTTTTGAGTTTTAGAGGAATGGATTTTAAGTTGAGGGACAGAAATCTCTCAGGTTTCATAAAAAGATCTTCATTTGTGTTTGGAAGTTGAACACAAATCTTATACCGTGTCTACACCGGACACAAGCGACGCGACAAAAGACAATAGAAGCCATTGTAATAGGGATGTTGTCTAAACTGGATGTGGCGCAGTGTGATGCGATACGACAAATCCCAGACAGTAAACTGATGCCTTGTTCTATTTATGACGTACCCCAAGCACTCGCGATACTTCTCATAGGAAGGACAAATGGATATGCAACGGTCACTTTGTCGCGTCCAGTGTAGGAAGCTTCTAGCTGTTGCGGTGTAGACACAGAGTTATAGGTTTGAAATGACATGAGGGTGAGTACATGATGACAGGATTTACATTTTTGGGTGAATTATACCTTTATAAATACAGTAAGCAGAGCCTTGGATAAAACTAACTCTATATCGCAAATCATTTACATCAATGATACATATCTCCACGTTTTTACATCACGCTTTTACGTCTCGATATAATGATCGTTATCATTATATAATGATCGTTATCGATAAATATCATTACACCCCTAATACATTTCAATAAAAATGAAACACTACAACTGAAATCTCATGTCCATGTGTATCAAAATAGCCTTTTATTTAAATGTATTTACATTTGAAATGTTATCTCTCCCTTTTGTTTATCAGGAACTCCAGGAATTTTACCCAGGAGACAATGTTTTTGATGCCACAGACTGGTGCAGTTTATCTGATGGCTTTGATGGCCGGTGGAGGAAGAAGGTGAATGTCACTTTAATAATGTGTTTACTTTACTGAGCAAAAACTATTTAAATAATGAGCATCTCTGAATATTGTCTGACAACTGGCTGAAATTCTTACCAACCGTTCTCCATCCTCAGTGGGAATATCGTACACAAGGATTGTGCTGCACCTTGTGCGAGTTCTCTACAAGATCTTGGCATGCCTACAAAACCCATGTTCAGCGCTACCATGATGAAGAAGAGCGCCTGTGCAAGCTTTCAGCCTGTACTTCCTGCCCGTTTATAGCCCACCCAAGATTGGTCTCAAGGCACCTCAAATTGTTCCACATTGAAGATGCAAAGATAGAAACCCCTGCTGTCCCGCAGCTGCCTCCAAGGGCTGTAAATGGCACCACATTTCAGTGCCGAAGATGCCATATACAAGATACTCTTTTGTATAGTGTGAAAAAGCATGTTCTTCTTTATCACTACACTTCCACGTTGAATAAATATGCCGGGCAGAGATCGGAGCGGGAACTTCTGGCTCTAGGAGACAGGTCTCAGAAATTCTACTGCAAAAAGTGTTATGTATCAGCTGAGACTTCCGAACACTTGCTGTATCATCTTCTAACCTCAGAAAAGCACAAGGAATTGGATGTTCATATCAGAGCTCTAATTTTTGAAACAGACAGTAAGAAACAATACCCTGCTCTAGCACCGAAAACACAAGGCCCTCCTGCTGTCTTGATGATGAAAGAGCCGCCAGCAATGACCACTACACTGGCTGCTGGTGGAATTAAAGGGGTGGAAAGTGGTGGTTCTGCAGTCATTGCTGCCCCAGGAACCAGCCAGGTGTTTCTCCCAACTCAAGCTTCTGCTCTGGTTCAGCTTGCAAGCGCTGAGGCAAAGGGTTTACTGAGGCCTGGAGTCCCACTGGCTTTTCAGAATGCCCAAATCACCAGACCTGCTTTGCCTCCTGCCCCTAGCGGTGTTCCTCAAAACCAGGTGTCCGCCAGAGTAGGCCTACCTAGCCAGTCACAACTGCAACCCGTTTCCCGCCAAATTGTCCTACCACCGGGTGTTCGCCTTAATGTACCTGCTGTTAGGCCACCGCCACCTCAGTCCCTCGCAGCTAATCCAAGATTGCCCCTAAATCAACCCACCTCTGGAGGCACCATGCTAACTTCTCAATCCCTTCTGAGTCATTTGATCCCCACTGGCAACAAAGTTGATGGTTTGCCTACCTACACTCTTGCGCCTTTGCAGGTCCTATCGGTCCAGGGAAATAACTCCCAAGGAGTCAGCAAACCACCTCTGCCTGCATCTCAGAACAACCCTCCTCCTCAGCAAAACAAAATAAACAGCTCTTTGCCGGCCCCCAAACAAACCAAGAAGTGGATCACGTGTCCTATTTGTAATGAACTCTTCCCGTCTGATATCTACGAGTCCCATCCAGAGGTTCACAAAGAGGCGGCTAAAATGCCCAAGATTGGTCTAGCTGCTCGTGCTCCATTTTTGAAAAAGATGCCAGATAAGACGGTGAAATGCCTGACATGCAAGATCTTGATTTCAGAAAAGGGAGTTTTTGAACACCTGCTTCATGGCATGAACTGCTTGTTTTGTTCTGGGCTCTTCTACTCCATCAAGCAGCTTGTTGACCATATCCAGATAGAGCATAATGTGAACCGAAAGAGCAACTGTGACTTCATGAGGCGTGAATACAGACTGTATACTGATGATTCAGGGAATTTGCTTTTCCCTTACTTCGACATTAGAACCACAGCTCCTAAACTAATAATGGGTGAAAAAGAGCTCAATCTTGCATTGGTCACAAGCTCCCTTGATCTGATCTTTGTGAAGATGTTACCCAACAATCCTCAGGCTGTTGGGAAGCTGTCCACACCCTGCAAGATGCCCACACCCAATCCTGACAGCACGGAGTGCCCCTTCTGCTCGGAGAAGCTTCTGAACAAGGAATGCTATCAAATGCACCTCAAAGAGAAGCATTTCATTGTGCCCACTCTGCATGCTATACTTAAAACTCCATCGTACAGATGCCTCTACTGTGGTGGTGTGTACACTGGGAAGACCACTACCAAGGCCATCATTGTCCACTTGTCCAAATGCCGCAGTGCACCGAAGAGTCTTAAGGATAGTGATAAACTGACTTCAGGATTAGCTGTTACTCCCAGAGCAAACCGAGCACTTGTGTCATACCCAGCTCATCCAAAACAAGTCACTGGACCAACCCCGACTTCAGTTCAAGCCTCTGTTCCTGCCACAAAGCCACTAGAAACCGAAGCGGAGGTACAGAGCAAGTTGCGTCTGGAAATAGCCTTCAGAGAAGCTATGGAGGCGAATCGAAGAGAGCGGGAGGAACGGTTGGCAAGGAAGAGAAAACTCGAGCGAGATAGGTTGGCTGGTCTGACGGTCGCCTCGCCTGAAGTAGTAATCGATCCTTCTGTACAATTAGCATTGGATCCTGCTGGAATGGAGTTGTGCTCCTTTGAAGAACGCCGTGAGTTTGTCAATAAGTACTTTAATACACAGCCTTACCCAATCAAGAAGGAGATTGTTGCCCTGAGTAACCGTTTAATGCTTAACAAAACTGACGTTGCTTGCCAGATTGGCACAAAGCGTACCAGATGTCTGAAGAACATACAGAAAACCAAGGCTGTGGTACTTTTAGGCTTCAATATGGCAGAGATGATGAAGCTAAAGCATAATCTCTTCATCCCAGAGATTGAGCCCGAGAAGCTGAGCACTGTCACAGACACCGAGATGGAGGTCGTCCAAGAGTAGCTTCACAATAGTAATAAAGACAAGGAGGATTTGGAATGCAAATTTTACTGTTACCTGTTCCTTGAAACAATGCAAAATATGTTCCATTCTCACCAAAACTAGTGTTAAACTGTTAACCAAGTAGAACTTGAGAGAACTTGCTTGTTTTGTTTCATATTAATCATTTTAAAGTATACATTCATTACTTTTCACGAGACATCACTTCAAGCAAGGTTCATGTAAAAATAGATGTTTGTAGCCCATTTATAGTTAGGGTTGAAAACATTTGTGTGATTTATACTTTTTATATTTTCCAAACCTCATAAACCTTTTTTGTGACATTTTCTTTATATATTTGTTGGTATGTTTATGGTTACCTGTTTCCTTTTTCTTTTAGACCATGTGTATTTCTATTAATCAATTCCATTTATTGTTAAATTTCATTTCTATCTTGCTTGCCTTATACTTTTATAAATATGGTATTCAAATTATTGTTTTGATCAGATTTTTTGCCAAAAAAGTTCTCTTTATATTAATTAATGCTGCTTACCTAAGTGACATCCTCACAACTAAAGTGTGGAGCTTTGCAGAGGATTTTCATTTGATTGCAGTTCATTTCAATTGTATATGATTGTAAGCATCAGAATATCTTGTAGACTCTTGGTTTCCCACTTTATTTCCCTGTTCAGCATTCATTACAGTAAATGACAACATCTAAGCTTACAAAATGAAAGCTGTGTAAATAAATTAGAGCATATAAATATATATATGTTCACATTTTTCAGTTGTATGTTCATGTGTAGTAATGGGCATTGTTAAAAGCTAAAACCTACTTGTCATTATCAGAGAACAACATTTATTAGTTAACCATTATGCAGTTTATTTAAACGAATATTTATTTACAGAACACAAATGGGGAAAATAAACATCTTTATTGTTGTGATCATAGGTCTTATTTTGAAGATCTAAAATGTTATCAATATATATATTTGCTTGCTAACACATTGTTCATGCTGCCAGTTGTGAGATAATCCTTGAACTTTAAAGAGTATTCTGTCATATATGATTTACAAAGGCCCTCTATAAATTTTGGTTCAGTAAATATAAGTAGTTGATGTCTACATGTCCATAGTCATTGTTTATTATTATTCTAGGTTAAAATGTATATGAATGTACATTGTAGCTTATATCCTGATATACACTTGATATAAATGTCTGGTCTGTCAAGATATACATTCCTAACAAGATCTACATAGGCTACATATATCATATATAGGCTACATTGATATTTAAAATCTTAAAGTTAAAAAAGTCCATGTGGGTATATTGTATTAAAATGTTGGCTTTCCAATACAAACAGTCTCTGAGAAACTCAAGGAAATGCAAAAAGTGTTGCAACCGTCCCCACTCTCCCCTACTTTCCAAAAGTATTCCAGCTTAAAGGGATAGTTCACCCAAAAATGAAAATTCTGTCATCATTTACTCACGCTCAAGTTGTTCCAAACCTGTATAAATTTCTTTGTTCTGCTGAACACAAAGGAAGATATTTAGAAGAATGTTTTTAACCAAGCAGATCTCGGCAGCCATTGAGTACCATAGTGGGGAAAAAAATACTATGGTAGTCAATAGCTGCCAAGATCTGCTTGGTTACAAACATTCTTCCAAATATCTTCCTTTGTGTTCAGCAGAACAAAGAAATTTATACAGGTTTGGAACAACTTGAGGGTGAGTAAATGATGACAGAATTTTCATTTTTGGGTGAACTATCCCTTTAACAACCCATTTGTTTACAGTACAAAAATGGGGGAAATAAACATTTAGCCTTAATGCTGTGATAATCTTTTCTGAAGAATTTATTCAAGGTATAAATATATTATGTGTTTGCTTGCCTACACATTATCCATGCTGCCATATTGTAGGGCATTCAACAACAAACAAAATGTATTTTGTCATAAGACAACAGTAGAAACCATTGCTGTGCATATTTGTTCATAATTAAGGCCAAATAATAATAATAAATATTAATCTTCAGTCTGATTTCTGAATGACCTTTTAAATACATTCCAATAATTGAAACACTACATCTGAGCAGCTTTCTCCAACCCAGTAGAGGGCGATATTAATATCTGTTCATACGCATTGTCCACTAACCGCGGCAGCCGCCGTTGTCGTTGTAGCACTAAAAACCAAGCCGATTTATACAACTAATAAACTTAGAACACACACTTAATCTACACAACAAATTCATTTAATCTGTAAGGTAAGGATTGCATTTCCTTTTAAAGTTTATTTCGGTTTTATTGCTCTAATATTTAACTGTAGAAAACTTCTATTGATGTCTGGCAATATTTTCTAGCTAATTGCTAACGAGAAATCAACGTGTGAAATGCAAACAAATCAGTTTTGCTTTTTATTTTGTAACGTTTGAACGGTTTATTAACCTGGTGTAGTTTGTAAGCATATGTGATGATAAACTCGTGTGCCTTTTTAGAAGTGTTTTGGATTTCCATCAATATGTCGTACATGCTCCCGCATCTTCACAATGGCTGGCAAGTGGACCAGGCTATTTTATCTGAGGAGGACCGTGTTATTGTTATACGATTTGGCCACGACTGGGACCCTACGTGTATGAAAATGGATGAAGTGTTGTACAGCATCGCCGAGAAGGTATAGTTTCCTAATTAGAACAGATAGCATTTGGTGTATGTGTAGGATTAGTTGATGGTGCCTTTGGGAACAATCATTTATATGTACCATTATTCTATCAGTGTTTTGTGTGCCTAATATCAAGTGTTTCCTCAGGTGAAGAATTTTGCAGTAATTTATCTTGTGGACATCACAGAAGTGCCAGATTTTAACAAGATGTATGAGTTATATGATCCTTGCACAGTCATGTTCTTTTTCAGGTAAGTCTTCAGATTGTACAAGTACTACAGCAAGTCAGGCAGCAATTTAAAGGGATACTCCAGCTAAAAATGAAAATTCTTTCATTTACTCACTCTTATGACTTTCTTCTGTGAAACACTTTTAGAAAAATAAATATATGTGAGAGAATTTTCATTGTTTGGTGGCGTATCCCTTTAACCATATGGGAGTCCATCATTATGTAGGGTGTATTACTAAGCATATAAACTTAAATTTTTTGTTTGCTTTTTTTTTCCCCCTTTAAATGTTTCTGGTTCTAGATGGGTTATACTCTATTGATAGCATATTTACCATAGAAAATATCTTTGGCTATTCCTTTAAAAACATAGGACTTACAATGAATTTGGGTTTAAAAGAAATGTGAAGGAATGTCTTTGTATTGTGTCCTTGCTCCTGTTATGCAAATGTTACAGGGTTTATTGGCTTTATGTTCTAATGTTGTGTCGTAATTGGATAGACGTATAAATATTTCATATAACTTTGCACAGACAAGGTTAGTAAGTGATTCATATTAGCCATGTGACAACAGTTCCGAAATTGTGTGTGGTTTTAATGTTGCCCTGTGAACTCTTTGTACGTGCCTTACTGTAACCTATATTATTGAATCAAAATGTTTTTTTGTTGAATCGGACATTATGCAACATCATCTGTCAATAGAGCTTGTAAAATTTGCCCTTTTATAACTATTATATCTGGAACATTCCAACCTTCTGTGTCTGTCTTTGCAGACTGATGCACTCAATGATGAATCGACTTCCTCAGTCTTTTTTTTTTTTTTTGTATCACTATTGTGTGTTTTCATAAATTAAGTTCTGTAAAGAAAGACAATTGCAAAAAAAACATACTAATAGATTCATAGAAAAATATTGTAATTTTTGTTAGAGACATTTTAAACTCTATTGGAGTAAGGCAACACGTGTCAGGACCCACTCATCGCCGTAATCATACTTTAGACCTAATACTGTCACATGGAATAAACGTTGATACCATTGAAATTCTGCAGCAGAGCGATGACATCTCAGATCATTAGCTAGTATCATGTACACTTAATTTAGCAAAGGCTGCAAAGCCGTCCCCTCGCTTCAAATACGGCAGGACTATCACTGCTGTGACTAAAGATTGCTTTGTAAATAATCTTCCTCATCAGTTTCATCTCCTCAGATAGCCTAGAGGAACTCGATGTTGCAACAGAAACTGTTGACTCTCTCTTTTCCAGCACTTTAGACACAGTTGCTCCCCGGCGCTTAAAGAAGATTACAGAAAATAGTCCAATGCCGTGGTACAACGAGCACACCAGAAAAAAAACAGCAGCCAGAAAAATGGAGTGCAGCTGGAAGAAAACAAAACTGGAGGTTTTTCACATTTCGTGGAAAGAGAGCATGATTGCATACAGAAAGGCCGTAAAAACTGCTAGATCTGCTTATTTCTCGACTCTCTTAGAAGAAAACAAACACAACCCTGGGTATTTATTCGATACAGTGGCTATATTAACCAAAGATAAAGCTTCAACTTCTGATGTTTGTAAACAGCACAGCAGTAATGACTTTATGAACTTCTTTACTTGTAAGATTGATAATATTAGGAAAACAATTATAACCATGCAGCCGTCTACTACAGTATCACATCAGACAGTGCATTGTAGTGTCACTGAGGAAAAATTCCACTCATTCACTGCTATAGGAGAAGAATTGGCTAAACTCGTTAAATCATCAAAATCAACAACATGTATGCTCGACCCTATACCGACTAAACTACTAAAAGAGATGCTTCCAGAGGTCATAGATCCTCTTCTTAATATCATTAATTCATCCTTGACATTAGGATATGTACCGAAAACTTTTAAGTTGGCTATTATTAAACCACTTATTAAAAAAACGCAACTTGATCCTACAGAATTAGTAAATTACAGGCCAATCTCAAATCTACCCTTTCTGTCAAAAATACTAGAAAAGGCAGTGTCCTCACAACTATGCTCCTTTTTAGAAAGAAATGGTATCTGTGGGGATTTCCAGTCAGGATTTAGACCGTATCATAGTAATGAGACTGCTCTCATTAGAGTTACAAATGATTTACTCTTATCCGATCGTGGTTGTATCTCTCTGTTAGTGTTACTCGATCTTAGCGCTGCATTCGATACTATCGACCACAACATTCTTTTGAATAGACTCAAATTATGTTGGCATTAGTGGAATTTCATTGGCATGGTTTAAATCATACTTATCTGACCGTTATCAGTTTGTAGCAGTAAATGAAGAGATGTCACGCCGATCACAAGTTCAGTATGGAGTACTGCAGGGCTCAGTGCTAGGACCGTTGCTTTTCACCCTGTACATGCTACCACTGGGAGATATTATTAGGAAGCATGGCGTTAGTTTTCATTGTTATGCTGACGATACTCAGCTCTATATTTCTTTATGCCCTGACGAAACTTACCAATTCACAAGATTAACGGAATGCATAGCTGATATAAAAAATTGGATGACTAGTAATTTCCTGCAACTTAATTCAGAAAAAACTGAATTTTTAATCATTGGACAAAAAAAACTCCAAGTAGTAACCTAGAATACTGTCTAACGCTTGATGGCTGCTCTGTCAAGTCCTCGTCGTCAGTTAGGAACCTGGGTGTGCTCTTTGATACCAATCTTTCATTTGAAAGCCACGTTTCTAGCATCTGTAAAACTGCATTCTACCATCTTAAAAATATATCTAAATTATGGCACATGCTTTCAATGCAGTTAGTTCATGCGTTCATGACCTCAAGGCTAGATTATTGTAATGCTCTACTGGGTGGTTGCCCTGCTCACTTAATAAATAAACTGCAGCTTGTCCAAAACGCAGCAGCTAGAGTTCTTACTAGAACCAGGAAGTATGACCGTATTAGCCCGGTTCTGTCAACACTGCATTGGCTCCCTATTAAACATCGTATACATTTTAAAATCTTGCTGATTACTTACAAAGCACTAAATGGTTTAGCTCCCCAGTACTTGAGCGAGCTCTTAACGCGTTATACTCTATCACGTCTATTGCGGTCTCAAAATTCTGGCCAGTTGATAATACCTAGAATATCAAAATCAACTGCAGGCGGTCGATCCTTTTCCTATTTAGCACCTAAACTCTGGAACAGTCTTCCTAGCATTGTTCGGGAAGCAGACACACTCTGTCAGTTTAAATCTAGACTAAAAACACATCTCTTTACTATGGCATACACATAAAACATTTTTTAATTTCTATTATTCAAATCAGTTAAATGATTGTTTTAGGCTGCATTAACTAGGTCAGCCGGAACCGGGAACACTTCCCATAACACCTGATGTACTCGTTACATCATAAGAAGAATGGCATCTACGCTAATGTTAGTCTCTCTGTTTATCCCGAGGTTTACTGCAGTCGGCCGTATGCGGACCAGGTGGTGGACCTTAGCCTGGACATGACGAACGCATCCCTGAAGTGTCTGTAGAGACCGTGTCAATTAAACTCCCCCCTGTAAATGCCGCATCGACACGACATCCTCTTTAAACCCGTCCCCGGCGTGACGACTCCAATCTTTCGAATAATCCTACGAATATCTATTGATCTAATATGACTTCTGACATGTAATGTTGCCAGAATCATAATCATACACTATTTGTTCGTCGGCCAGAGGAGAACTGGCACCCCGACTGAGCCTGGTTTCTCCCAAGGTTTTTTTCTCCATTCTGGCCCTGAAGGAGTTTTGGTTCCTTGCAACCGTCGCCTTTGGCTTTTGGCTTGCTCAGTTGGGGACACTTAAATTTCAACTATATTACTGATCTGCCCGCATTGACACTATATGATAATTGAAATGAGCTAGATGACATCACCGTTTTCACCAGAGCGGCTGTACAGCCGAATCAAATTCTGTTATATTATTTTCCTGTTACCACTGTGAAGCTGCTTTGAAACAATTGGCATTGTAAAAAGCGCTATATAAATAAAGGTGATTTGATTTGATTTTTGTATCAGAAATATTTTTTAAATGTTCCAATTATTTGTAAATATAACAAATTCCTTATAAAAGGCATGTAAATAATTTTGTAAATCTCTCAAAAGGCAGTGACAGCATCATATGAGGTATCAAGACTGATAGCTACATTTGGAAAGCCTCAAACTATAGGAAGTGTAGTGAAAGCTTAATTTTACCAGCCGCTAAGCAGATGATCAGTTAAGTAACTATTGGTATTTCTTTATCAAAAACACATTCAAGTGCCAAATCAATTATGTGTCTAAGAATGTGTTCCAGAAGCTAATTTGCAGAGTTCGGGCTAGTCGTTTTTACGCAATTCAAATCAATAAGTCCACAGTCATCGCAGGTTTGGCGAATTTGCTCGCATTCATTAGGTATGAGTGTAATGTGGTAATTAAAGGTCATGATCTTTTTGTGCAAAGAGAGAATCTACTTTTGTGGTCTTTTTTTTTTTTGTTTTGTTTTGTTTTTTCCTCCTTAACCTTAAAGTGCCGCTATTATGCTATTTTAAAAGTTCCTAATTTTGTTTTGGAGGTTCCGTACTACAGGTTTAAATGCATCCAAGTTCAAAAAACCCTTTAATTCTCACATAATATACATTGCAGCCTCAGCTTTTTTTCTCACAGTGTTAGAAATGTTTGAAGTATTGTCTCTCTAAACCCCTCCTTTCTGAGAGTCCTGTGATTGGTCGACCGCTTGCAGCGCATGTCAGAAATGAAACGACCATTAGCATATTTGAATTTCAGATCCGCATGCTTCCTTAGAACTTGTACAGACAGTAATGATGTCTTCATTTTACCATATCAACTACTGTGTTTAAGGGCTGGTCAAAGTAGACATTGTTCACAGGCAGCCAGTGAAGACCATCAGTTGGCATTGTGCAAATTTGTTACAAACCTACGTAGGTTTGTGCAGGAAGAAAGACTGGAGTTACTGACGACTCGTTTCAGGCAGTTCAGAATCAGTTCTTTCTTTTGGTAGACAATAACTCAATTTATCGTGTAATTTGATCTCTAAAACTTTGCTGACATTTTACGTTCATAAACAGCTATACCACGCTATATGAAAGATAATATCTGAAAAAAAAGCATAATAAAGGCACTTTAACTGTTGTTTCAAGACTCATGTGATAGAATCGCTTTGTGACCTTGTCAAAGTTATATGCAATAATTATCTAATCAATCCAATGCTAGTTTTACAGTGCATATTTATCCTAATGTATGCTTTTGCTTGTCTATCTCAGGAACAAGCACATCATGATTGATCTTGGCACTGGTAACAACAACAAGATAAACTGGACAATGGAAGATAAGCAGGAGATGATAGACATTGTTGAGACTGTCTACAGGGGGGCGAGGAAAGGGCGGGGTCTTGTGGTTTCCCCTAAAGACTATTCAACCAAATACAGATACTGATGGCTGTGGTTTTTTTTTTTTTTTTTTTTTTTTTTTTTTTTTTTAAATCAACATTGGACAAGATCTGAGTATCCAGCAGTATGGTCATTTGGACTGTTTAATGGCCTTGTTTAGGATTTACAACTTTATATTTAAATGTTATTGTCACCAGTCTTTTATAATTTTGTCCATCTGAAAATGCCACTGTATATTGAATGAATGAATGAATAAATAAATATTGAGTGTGTTTCTGCTCTTTGTATTTCTAAGCTCTAGTTTATCATTGCAGTGCTAATTATTAGGTTTATTAACCAAGTCGGAATTAAATATGTTTAGCTGAATCAACATGAACTACCTTTATTATTAAGCTCAAGGATACTCCATACTAGTATGGAGACAAAACGGGGTACACATGCTGTGACAACATGTAGGTAAGACAATATATATATATATATATATACACTCACCTAAAGGATTATTAGGAACACCTGTTCAATTTCTCATTAATGCAATTATCTAATCAACCAATCACATGGCAGTTGCTTCAATGCATTTAGGGGTGTGGTCCTGGTCAAGACAATCTCCTGAACTCCAAACTGAATGTCAGAATGGGAAAGAAAGGTGATTTAAGCAATTTTGAGCGTGGCATGTTTGTTGTTGGTGCCAGACGGGCCGGTCTGAGTATTTCACAATCTGCTCAGTTACTGGGATTTTCACGCACAACCATTTCTAGAGTTTACAAAGAATGGTGTGAAAAGGGAAAAACATCCAGTATGCGGCAGTCCTGTGGGCGAAAATGCCTTGTTGATGCTAGAGGTCAGAGGAGAATGGGCCGACTGATTCAAGCTGATAGAAGAGCAACTTTGGCTGAAATAACCACTCGTTACAACCGAGGTATGCAGCAAAGCATTTGTGAAGCCACAACACGCACAACCTTGAGGCGGATGGGCTACAACAGCAGAAGACCCCACCGGGTACCACTCATCTCCACTACAAATAGGAAAAAGAGGCTACAATTTGTACAAGCTCACCAAAATTGGATAGTTGAAGACTGGAAAAATGTTGCCTGGTCTGATGAGTCTCGATTTCTGTTGAGACATTCAGATGGTAGAGTCAGAATTTGGCGTAAACAGAATGAGAACATGGATCCATCATGCCTTGTTACCACTGTGCAGGCTGGTGGTGGTGGTGTAATGGTGTGGGGGATGTTTTCTTGGCACACTTTAGGCCCCTTAGTGCCAATTGGGCATCGTTTAAATGCCACGGCCTACCTGAGCATTGTTTCTGACCATGTCCATCCCTTTATGACCACCATGTACCCATCCTCTGATGGCTACTTCCAGCAGGATAATGCACCATGTCACAAAGCTCGAATAATTTCAAATTGGTTTCTTGAACATGACAATGAGTTCACTGTACTAAAATGGCCCCCACAGTCACCAGATCTCAACCCAATAGAGCATCTTTGGGATGTGGTGGAACGGGAGCTTCGTGCCCTGGATGTGCATCCCACAAATCTCCATCAACTGCAAGATGCTATCCTATCAATATGGGCCAACATTTCTAAAGAATGCTTTCAGCACCTTGTTGAATCAATGCCACGTAGAATTAAGGCAGTTCTGAAGGCGAAAGGGGGTCAAACACAGTATTAGTATGGTGTTCCTAATAATCCTTTAGGTGAGTGTATTTACAGTACTTAGCCTATTTAAAGTGGTAATTGTAAATATTTTTTTAATGCTAACATTTAGACTAAGTATATCAAAACATGGTGTGGGGGTGTTTAAATTGCTTTTTCATATCTTACAGTACAATAGGACTACGAAAACTATGGTCTCGTTCACTCGGATGTAGATTACTTGGGCTGTTAAATGTACATATATATTTATATAAAAAAAACTACAAATGAAAATGATAAAAATTATTAAACTATAACTGTAAAAACAGTCAGCTTAAGCTAGCTGCAAGTATTATGCAGTTAAATGTCAAAATAACTCCATTGTTATACACTTGAGTTGTGTGGGTGGGGTTAAGCGTGATCTGCTGTGACGTCCCAATTACATTGCATAACAATCATTTAACTGATTTGAATAATAGAAATTGATAATGTGTTATGGGTATGTTAAAGAGATGCGTTTTTAGTCTAGATTTAAACTGACTGAGTGTCTGCTTCCCGAACAAGGCTAGGAAGACTATTCCAAGGTTTGGGTGCTAATTTTGATATTCTAGGTATTATCAACTGGCCAGAATCTTGAGATCGCAATAGACGTGATATACATTGTTTAATATGGTCATACTTCCTGTTTCTAGTAAGCACTCTAGATGCTGTGTTTTGGACCAGCTGGAGTTTGTTTATTAAGCGTGCAGGGCAGCCACCCAGTAGAGCATTACAATAATCTAGCCTTGAGGTCATGAACACATGAACTAACTTTTCTACATTTTTCATTGAGAGCATATGTCGTAATTTAGATATATTTTTAAGATGGAAAAATTAGGTTTTACAGATGCTAGAAATGTGGCTTTCAAATGAAAGATTGGTATCAAAGAGCACACCCAGGTTCCTAACTGATGACGAAGACTTGACAGTACATCCATCAAATGTTAGACAGTATTCTAGGTTATTACGTGCTGAGGTTTTTGGTCCAATAATTAGAATCTGTTTTTCAATTTCATCCAATGTTTTTCATCCAATTTTTTGTATCAGCTATGCATTCCGTTAATTTTTTAAATTGGTAAGTTGCATCGGGGCGCAAAGAAATATAGAGCTGAGTATTATCAGTGTAACAGTGAAAGCTAACATCATGCTTCCTAATGATATCTCCCAAGGGTAGCATGTACAAGGTGAAAAGCAACGGTCCTAGTACTGAGCCTTGCGGTACTCCATACTAAACTTGTGATCGATATGACACCTCTTAATTTACTGCTGCAAATTGGTAATGGTCAGATAAGCATGATGTGAACCATGCCAATGGAATTCCACTAATGCCAATGTAATTCTTCGAAAGAATGTTGTGATCGATAGTATCAAATGCAGCACTAAGATCCAGTAACACTAATAGAGAGATACAACCACGATCGGATGATAAGAGCAAATCATTTGTAACTCTAATGAGAGCAGTCTCAGTACTATGATACGGTCTAAATCCTGATTGGAAATCCTCACAGATACCATTTCTTTCTAAAAAGGAACACATCAGTAGCTGAAACAAAAGAATCCATCCAAGTCCATTCATAATTATGTTTGGAAACTTTAAAACTGATGTAAACTACAACACATCCAGTTCATACTTATTCCAAGAAATAAGTATTCTCAGTGACTGCTATTTGTTGTGCAAAATCGTACACAAATTCAGCTGTTAATGTACAAATGCATGACAGTTTAATCTTTTTCCATCTTGTTTGGACTGTGTGTTCAGAACATTGCCAAAGGTGGTGGTTTGGAAAGTGAGAAATTGGAAAGCATTGGTAAAACTTTTAAGACACTGCTCTAACGGTGTGCCTTAGATTATACAAATGAGTTCCACAGGGGAAAGAACGGTGGGCCACATTGTCCCACTTTGACGCCAGCAACCAATCACAGCACTGGAATGGAGAAGCGCCAAATTACAATCTTCTCCTCATCAGAAAGGGATAACGGTATCCTTTCAACAGACACTCCTTGTTCTGAGTCTCCTGTCTGAAGAGACTGTTACAGATATGTTCTCAGTCCTGTAAGAGGAGAGACAGAAACAGATCAACAAAGTTCTGAGTTTCCGGCCTGCAAAGGCAATAGCATATACAACATTATGATTTTCTGGCCTGTGAAGGAAGAGACATCACCAGATTCCATGCTCTGAGTCTACAGCTTGCAACAGATACGACCATGTTCTGAGTCTCCAGTCTGTGAGGAAAGAGACATTAACACTCTACGTGTTATCTACATGCTATTATGTGGAGAAAAATCCTGGAATGTTTTCCTCAAAAAACGTAATTTCTTTTCGACTGAAGAAAGAAAGACACGAACACCTTGGGTGAGTAAAATATCAGGAAATTTTTATTTTGAAGTGAACTAATCCTTTAAGTCTCTGGCCCAGATACAGAAGACATACAGACACATTTGCAATAAGGCTAACCTCTGGCGAGCAAACTTTTACTTCAAGGTACCTTTGTCTGCGTGTTCCAGGTTGTTAAGGACCTTCTGCACCTACATCAGGGCCTCATCTGTGTGTTCCAGATTTTAGGACCCCTTTTTGTGCTCTAGGATATCAGCATCCCACAGAGCTTTGTGTTCAAGGCTGTTGAAACGGATTATGGCTCCTTTCTCCACTGCTGTTTCCCAGCACAACCAGCACTTAATCAAACCTCTTTCAAGAGACCTTGCCATTGTTATATCCGTATATGATTTTCTAATATGATTTTCATTTATTTGTTTGATGCATATATAGTTATTCACCTTATTAGTTTCAGAGAAACAACAATTTATCTTTCCACATGTAACTGCCATAACTTAATCACTTGTATTTTATGCATCTTATGCACTTTAATTCACATTAATTTAGTAGTTGTGTTGATCTTCTAGTTTATCTTTTTGTTAATAAAATGTATTTTATTACACTTGTGTCTTGTTGATAATACAGAAGCTATACGATATCTAACAAATCCTTCAGATTGGTCAGATGACAAAGTCCCTCCAATTTACATTACAATTACATTTTTTACATTTACATTTATTCAGCAATCATCTTTGATTGTTATTTTACTGTTAAGGTGGAATTCTTTAGCTGGTGCCCCGAAGGTAAAAGAAGTGGTCATCTGACACATTCACACTCACCTTAAGTGACGTGGCCAAAACTTATTCTTATCGCTAAAACAATATTAATTTGGTGCCACCTGTGAAACTCCTACATAACAGGTGCCTTGTGTGAGAGAAAGTAAAATCATTACACCCTCAGTTATCAGAATCAGAAAAAGATTATTTTGGTGGCCAAGGAATTCGTTTTCATGATAGAAGCAGCTTCCAGTGCACAGAGACAACAACAGTACACAGCTAGTAGAATAACAAAATAAAGATATGTGAATAAGATACAAATATGCATACATATAAATAAACAAAATAGACAAATTTGTATGTACAGGTATGTATGTAGAATATAATTTGTATGTATTATATTCTATTGTTACAAATAGAATAGAATAGAATTAACAGGGAATAGAATAAGAATATGTTTATTGTTAAGTAAATATAAGTGGTTTTGCACATGGTTATCATTGCACAGTGGGGAGAACATTTAACTGTTCGTGAGATAGATTGCCTAGGGGAAGAAATTTTTTTGTGCCTAGCTGTTCTGGTGCCCAGTGCTCTGTAGCATCGGCCAGATGGCAAAAGTTCAAAGAGAAGGTGCCCTGGATGTGAAGGATCCAGAGTGATTTTCTCACTCTGTATGTATACATTTCTTGGAGGGTTGGCAGAGGAGCACCAAAAATTCTCTCAGTCCGTCCTTTGTTGTCTTGGTAGCTGAGCCAAACCAGACAGTTATTGAAGTGCAGAGGACAGCCTCAATGATGGCTGAGTAGAACTGCATCAGAAGTGCCTGTGGCAAGTTGAACTTCCTCAGCTGGCGAAGCTCTGCTGGGCCTTTTTCACAATGGAGTGCCCCGCCCCGCACGTTGTTAGCCCTGGCTTACACTGGCCTGAGAGTGGAAAAGCAGCTAATGTGATTATCCCACTTCAGTTCCTGAAGGACTCCACTGTACCACAGTGCTGTTCATGATGGAGAGTGTGGGTGTTCCTCCTGAAGTCCACTATCATCTCTATTGTTTTGAGCGTGTTCAGCTCCAGGTTGCTATGACTGCACCAGACAGCCAGCTATTCAACCTCTTCAGCACCTCTGAACCAGAGGTATAGTTAACGAAATTAAGGGCCTGTCCAAATACCCACACTTGTGGCCTTTGCACTTGAGCACTTTTCTGCTTACACAACATATTTCTGGTATTTGACAAGTGGGCATGAACGTGCATAGAACTGATTACCTGATGGAATAGTTACGTAACAGTTTAATGATCTATAGCAAAACAGAGAGAGCTTTGGTGTAACTAAGAGAATATTTAATTACTACAGTAGTACACTGTAAAATCCAACAGTGATTCTAACTAACATTTTTTAGTTAACTTTACTTAATGTCTTAACTTAATTGTAAAAATCTAGTAATCTGTACTATTTAAATACTATACCTGTTTACTCAGAAGAACCCAAGTTAAGATTAATTGATTGGTTTGAGTGCCACAGCAAAAAAAAAAACCTCACCATTATGGTGATCAGTGTTCCCTTTGGTTGGGCACTTAGAACATTAATATTATTGTAATTCCCTTCCTATTGATGCAGCGATGCAACAACAAAAAAATCACAATTATTTTTTTCAAAGGAAGATATAAATAGGTTGCTTTTAAAAGTTGACCTAGCTTCTGACTGAGTAATTAACTATATTTAATGACTTAGTCAGAAATTAGTTCACCTTTTAAAAGCAACCTATATATATATAATACTTCCCTTCATGTCGTATAATGATCTTTACAATTTTATAGCTAACATTTACGTCATAAACACCTTGTGAAACTTTTAATTGGGTTGATATAATCCCTCTATATTTGTGACAATATCTTGCAGTTGATCATGCTTGAGTCACACACAGACTTCAACATTCAGCATGCAAAACACAACAATATAGCTATACTAAGTCAAGAGTAAATCTAAAGTAAATTATCAAGTAGTCTCTACAGTTCCTTTTTAGTTACTAGAACTCTTGTGTAAGTGAACTATACTAACTAAGCATTAACATCCTATTCCTATTTCACTTCACTTGGTTTTTTTAAGGCAATCGGTTTGCATGCTTTTTTTAAGTAAGTCTAACTAATTCGATTTTACAGTGTAGTATAAATTATTAATTCAAGAACGTTGGAGGTGTGAACTTCACATACTTTTGAAAATCCATCCTTTAGTTGATCCTGGTAAGCGCTCATTGTCACAGTTTGAAACACGACAGCGTTCTTCTTCCACAAGGGGGTTTGGCATCACGGCATTTGTTTCCAGGCGGACCCTTAAAGAACGCAACACACGTCTCGCGGACATCCTGTAGAATTCAACCAATCAGATGACAACTTCGAAACTCCTGAAGTGTTTCCAGATAAGTGTGCCATATGCAGCAGACGTTCAGCCAACGGTCCGTGGTCTGACTACAAAATACATATACTCATCTCTGCACCAATAAAACGTGCAACACTTTATGTTTTACTACCAAATTATAATTAATTGTACTGGAAAGTTTTCCTCATCATTTCAGGGCACATGAATTCCTGAATATGATGAATAATGGGATACGCCATAATCTTTTGGATATGCTAAGCCACATTTAGGCCTACAGCTCCTAAGTGTGCATTTAGTGTGCGTTAAGGGTACTTCCTGTTGAATCCACATGCTCCCAAGTGTCCAAGATCGCAATGGAAAAATCCTATTGGGTTTTTGTTGAGGGAACCAGGGATAAGCAGATAAGCCTACAAAAATATGTCATCACTGCAGAACTCTATTAGGACAGGCCCTAACGATGGACAGTTTGACAACTAGGAAGTGTCTTAAAGCCACAATATGTAATTTTTCGCCACTGGAGGTCGCTTATTCAAAACAAAGGCGTAGCTTGATGACGCATTGATTTCGTGGAGCTTTTATTAGGCCGCAGATGACCGCTTCCGCTTCTTTCGCTCATGCGTAAGTGGGGTAACGCAGCACTGTTTTATCATATTAGATACATTATTTGAGTGTGTTGAAAGTTATGTTATAATGCTACTCTGTGCGTTTGCTCGGCGGCTACTATGAGACACTTTTTGCACACTGCAGTAAGCTAGATCGATATTAGGCATGGTAAAACCAAACGGCAACCTCCCCCAGTTTCTCTTGAAGCCAATACAGAAGTGACTTAAACTGCAATTCATTGACTGGCCGCTAGACTCCAAAAGAGAGCAGAATCTCATTGAGCCCCATGTTAAAATGCCTAACTTTACAGCAGAAAAAAACATGTTTACATGTTTTGATCTATACACCTAATTTTGCCCTTCATGACAACTGTGAGGGGGGTGAATTTTTTTTATAACTCATTCGTTTAAATTATATTAAGCCTTAAAGTTCTGCATAATTAAGGGTGTGGCCACTTGAGTGACAGATGGATTACCATTTGTCTGCTGTCTGTTAGCCATCACGTCACCTCAGCTCCACCCACGTCCCGCCTCTTTGCCCATTTTCAGTTATCCGGGAATGACGCGCGGTGATGCGCTGCCAAGATGGCAACGGCCGACTTTACACTTCAAAACTGCTCTTCAGAAACCTACGGGTGACGTCACAGACACTACGTCCATATTTTTTTTTACAGTCTATGGGTAAAACATGGTACTTGCAGTAAATCAAGAAAACGAGATTTAAACAATAAGACTAACTGTGTTGAGCTATATAACAATGATTAGTTTTCTGTCGATGAATGTATCCAAACAGTTGCTCACCTGTCTAATAAAACACATAGAATATATTAAAGCGTCTTTGGTATTTCCATGGTTTCTACAAAATAAAACGGAATCGCATAAATCGAGGGTAACGTGGGTATGATGTCATTGATAGGCGACACAGACACGGTCCATGTGCTGGTTAAAATTGCTTATTTCTCTGAATTTAAACATTCTTGGAAACTTTTGGGATAATGTAACTACACAAGTCAACAAAATATATAACATTGTTCTAGTGGTTTTTGGATATTTTAATCCAAAAATCTTACGTATTATGCCTTTAATTTGTATTTTATTATTAATCTATTTTATAGGCTAATTTAAAATATAACAAACTTATATTTGTGAATTTTTTTAATTGAAAAATGATGAATGCCACTTGATTTCATATTTTATTATCTAATGTAATGACATTCATACACAAAGTGTGACTTAAATGCGTAGACATTTTTTGAGGCCACTGTGCATTTTATGAAGCCTCCGCTTCACTCGGACCTTTATTTTGAAATCCATTGATCTTGTCGCTTCTCATGGCCGTCTTCACACCACTGATGCAAAAAGATCTGGGGTAGAGAGCGGCTCAATTTCAGTTAACTTCAAGACGAAGTGTTTTTACTTAGTAAGTATGCAGCTTTTTTGTTATATACATGCCATTTTGCAAGCTATATTTTATGAATTTTGGACAACGACTTATTAGTTACCACTGGAAATTGTTTTAACCGAAATTAATTTTTATTATTATTATTATTATTATTATTAAAGTTAAAGCAATAGTTGAGATTGACATCAAAAAAACGTTTTTGTTCTACATATTTTAAAACAACAGTTAATATGTGTCCTGTTTTATAGTTCTCTCAGCCCTTCTAACGTTACACTGATAGCGAGAATGATTTTGTCAGCAGTTACAGAGTTGGGAGGAGTTTCGAAAGAGAAAATCTTTATTACAAGTCATCCTTCCTTTCCTTTAGGTCAGTTCTTCTGTCACTGAATGATTGGATCACTTTGCAGCAATGTCTTACCTTCCAACTCTCTTCAAGTACGTCGATGAGCACCAGGACCAATATGTTGAGGTATTGAGGTATCTTTTATATTATATTATATTAAATTGTATTATATTATATTATATAACCAAAACTGGAAAATGTCTACTTTAAGCTCAAATGTTTTTTATGTATCGTTTTTTGTTTATTCCTATACTTCCATGTGTTGTTCTAAGTTTTTGATGACTGTACTATTTTTTGGACATGAAGGTATGATGTATATTTTCTTATGGTAAACACTTTTTTTTTGTTCTTTGAAGCGCCTGGCAGAATGGGTTGCTGTACAGAGCGTGTCTACCTGGCCAGAGAAACGAGGAGAAGTCAAGAAGATGATGGAGATGGCAGCCAAGGACATTGAGAGACTTGGGGGAACTGTGGAGATGGCTGACGTCGGCATGCAGGAGGTGTGTTTTATGAAATTCACAGTTAATATAAATCTCTTGCCATGGAGTTGGATTTAGAATTTTTATTTTAATGTCTGGCTTTAGAATTTTTACTGATTATAGCTTTTAGCTCCAACATTACAAGCTGCTTCCTGATTGTCATTTTTGTGGTTGACCATCTGACTGCATGTCACATGCACCAAAAGATTGCAGTTGTGTAGTTATGATTTGAATGACTCAGATCACATAGTGAAAGTGAAGTTTATATGTGTTTCATGAGTGGTTCAACCCAAAATTTGGTCATTATTTGTTCACTCTCATGTTATTCACTCCAAAACCATATACATTTTGAAGAAGACCCAAAAAACCATTAAAGCACAATAAAAATATTATATATTTATCTTATAGGTATTTAAATAAATTAATTAATATTTATATATATGAAAATTGACATCTTCACCCTTTATTCAAATGATTAAAAATCTGTTAAAGGGATAGTTTGAAAATAATCCCATAATTTACTCACCCTCAAGCCATCCTAAGTGTATATGACATTCTTCTTTCAGACGAATACAATCGAAGTTATATTAAATGTCGTGGCTCTTCCAAGCATTATAATGGCAGTGAATGGCAGCCCAAAATTTGAAGCCCAAAAAAGTGCATCCATCCATTATAAAAGTAATCCACACGGCTCCGGAGGGTTAATAAATGCCTTCTGAAGCGAATCGATGGGTTTTTGTAAGAAAAATATCCATATTTAACACGTTATAAAGTAAAATATCTAGCTTCCGCCAGACCGCCTTCTGTATTCAACTTACAAAAAACTGGCGTGACAATGACATTGGACGTAGCGTAAGCATTTTGAACTGCAAGAGACGTTACACTTTCTTAGTAAGTTGAATATGGAAGGCGGTTCACCGGAAGCTAGATATTTTACTTTATAAAGTTTTAAATATGGATATTTTTCTTACACAAGCCCATCGATTCAGGGTGAGTAAATTATGGGATAATTTTTGGGTGAACTATCCCTTTAATGATTTTGTATTTTGCGTATTGCATAGTTGTGCTTGGAGTCAATTGTTTTATTTGGGCTGATGCAATAAAACATTCCAAATTGTGCGCACATAATTTTTGGCCAGGCTGTCATACAAAGAAATTATGAACAACAAAACTAACAAAATATTATTAACTGATTATGTTGTAGTCATTGTATGCATTTTCCTGTGAGCTTTTTGTTTTTCTAAACCTGTAGCTGTAGATTCCCTTTTTTTGCCAAATAAAATAAATAAATAAATACATATTATAATAAAATAAAAGCTTAGTGTTTTGTTCTTCCCTGAAATATAAAATATTTTCCACATATTTTGATGGTTTAATCAAAGTTGTAGGGTAATTAAAATTGGTTTCTTTCAAGGTTTATTTCTCTATTCTGGCACCTGATGGAGTTTTGGTTCCTTGCCACGGTCGCCTTTGGCTTGTTGGCTTGTTTGGCTAGTTGGGGACACTAAATATTCAACAATATTATTGATCTGACTGCATTGACACCATTGTATGAGAATTGAACTGAGCTGGACGATGACATCACTGTTTTCTTCAGAGCGGCTGTATAACTGAATTAATAACTTTTTGTACAACAGAAATGAACCATCACTGAACTTACTTAAGCTGGACTATGACACTGTTTTCTTCTAGAGCTGCTGTACAGCCGAAACAAACTTTGTTGCATTATTTTCCTGTTATCACTGTAAAGCTGCTTTGAAACAATCTGTATTGTAAAAAACGCTAAATAAATAAAGGTGACTTGACTTTACATTACTTTTGGCCGCTACTGTATATAAAATGACAAATTAAATATGTAATATGTATATTAAACATTTAATAAATATTATGAAAATAAATAAATAAAGTTTATCAAAAAGAATACTAAGGTGACACTCTGACATCATTTGAAAATTCTCATACATTGCCTTTTTCTGGTTTTAATTTAGTTGCCAAGTGGTGAACAGATCCCTCTTCCTCCAGTAGTTCTGGGCAGACTTGGCTCAGACCCAGGCAAGAAGACTGTGTGCATTTATGGACACTTGGATGTGCAGCCAGCCTACATTGAGGATGGCTGGGACTCGCCGCCCTTCACTTTGGTGGAGAAAGATGGTATGTGTGTGCATGAAGTGTGATCCTTTAAGTCCTTTAAGTGATCCTTTTTTGTGTACAATAGCAGTCTCCTGGGGCTGAGGATACTGATGCTAACTTAATTTATTAATGAAGCCTTTGAGTGTATTGAAGAAACCTGTTTAGACCAAATGAGGTTCTTCAATTGATTTGCTTTTTGTGCAATACTCTGCAAGCAGTGCTCCCTGCAGGTAATATTTCACATTCAATTTGGCTAAAATTAGTCACCACTAGCATTTTTTTTTTAAACTATTTTTTTGTCCTGCTTGCATGTGGCTGTTGACACAAAAAAGGAAGAAATCTAACCAACTCAGCATGTTACATTTGTGTCCCTCCAGCCCGAAGAGATTTCAAGACAAATCCTATTGTCTCTTTTTGCTGAGATAGATCTGACGCTTGAGTTTAGCCTTGTGACTTGTCAGCTGATTCCTGTAGATTTTTTTTTCAAACTGGGACAAATTAATATTCATCTTAAACAAAAATAAATATAATTTTGTTTAGTTAGTTAGTTGGTGGTTTTATATAGCGCAATCAAATATTTTCTGATTTTAAAATTTAGCTCCTTAATCTATATTGTTTTCTGACACAAAGTTTCATGTTTTTGTCTAGTAATCTTTTACAATTGGCATGAAGTTATAGTTTTTGCAAGGCCACACATCTGTGAGGCCTTTATATGCACTTTGATATATATTGTAAAACACTTGCTGAATTGAGATTCTAGATAGAAATGCATTATAATCATTACACTTTACGACATTTTATTTGACTCTGGCTCATGCTTCGTTTAATTGTATTGTAGGTAAAATGTACGGACGTGGATCTACAGATGATAAAGGCCCTGTATTGGCCTGGTTCAACATCATTGAGGCCTATCAGAAGATTGGACAGGTGCTAACACTGCCTTTTTTTCAGATACTGTCTGCTTACTTATTAAGCTTTTAACACCTGTGCAAAGTCCTCATGTATTGCAAGCAGTCTGACAGTATCAGTGGATAAAGATGTCAGTTGCTAGAGGTTTAGCTTTGCCTGCATTACGTAATCTTGTGAATATATCTTTTTTTGAACAAGACAGGATGTAAATTAAATTGCAGTTGCATATGCACCTAGTATGACTGAAACTGTGAAGAACAACAGAACACTGCATATCATTGTTAAAAAATCAATTCACATTGAATACAGTCCTTTGCTTATCCATAGATTACCTCAGTTTCTCAATCATTTCCACCTGAGTGAACTGTCACTGCTTTTAAAGTTCCTCGTTTATAGACGCGAATTGAGAGCAGAACAGTTAAAAGGTTGTTTTGTGATCTTTGATCATTTTAAAGTCTTGTGTCAAGATAATTTAATTAGATCTTATTGAATTAACTGTAAGGCGAATTGTAATGTTATGCACTGTTTCTATAATACATTACAGACTTAGAGTAAAAATTTGGATACACTTACTTATCCTTTTTGTTCCTATTGTTCACATTTTAGTTAGGGGTGGGACAAAATATCCATATGGCAATATATTGTTGTCCTGCTCTGTGCGATACGAGAATCGTTACGCTGGCGCCAAATATCAATATTTTAATGAATAAAATAAGGCGCTCTAAACAGATTTCCCTGGTACCAGCGTCGCTGCTTCATGGCTTCTCAAGGTGGCGCAAAACATAAACGAGGGAAACGTGAACATAAGTTAATAAGCCTAAGAAAAAGAGGTTTTTAATGGGATGGCGGACAGCGGTGTGAGTAAAATAATAGATGCCCCAGCCACGTTTAAGTCTGGAAAACCTGTACTTAACCTTTTCACGGGCATTTTGTTTTTATAGTTAGACAGATATCGTGATGTATCATTATAGGATTGTCTAGCAATATTTTATCGCAGAATTGCTGTATCGTGATATTATCGGTATTGTGAGCCATGTATCGTGTATCGCATCGTATTGTGAGGTACCCTGTGATTCCCACCCCTAGTTTTAGTATAATAAAATGTTTGGTTTGTAAAGAACAATTTATATTATATTTATAGATTTATATTGACTGCAGAAAGCACCATGTAAAATATTTGAAACCTTACATTTAATGGATTTTTGCACTAAAACCTACATTTACTTTATTACAGGAACTGCCAATCAATATAAAGTTCTGCTTTGAGGGAATGGAGGAGTCTGGATCAGAGGGATTAGACGAGCTGGTTTTCTCTCGCAAAGATACTTTTTTTAAGGATGTGGACTATGTCTGCATTTCTGATAACTACTGGCTGGGAAAGACCAAGCCCTGCATTACCTACGGCCTGAGAGGAATCTGCTACTTCTTTATTGAGGTAAGAGTTAATGGGTTACTTTAAAGATTTCTAGCAGTGGTGCTTAGTTAAGGTTGAGTTCTTGAGATTGAGTGAATCAAGACAGAAAATGTGTACTATTAATTCACATTTTTTGGTAGGCACAGCTAATATCGATAATCACAAAATGGTATAATGTGACATTCCAGTTTATCACTATTCATAATTGTATTTAAAGAAGACAGCAAAGGCAAAGATTTGAGAGTTTTCTCATGGCTGAGATTGAGAAATGTTTTACGTTTTCAGATGGAATGCTGCGATAAAGATCTTCACTCTGGCGTGTTTGGAGGATCCGTTCACGAGGCCATGACTGACCTCATAGCTCTGATGGGTGAGACTTGATACCTTCATATTCCTTTGGTGGAAATAGGATCAGTAGGTTGGTCATAAAAATATTCAGGATGACAAGGATTTCCTAGATTGCATTTGATTATACTGGGATATCTTTCTTCTGTTGACCTGCTAACGTTACCTGTCAGCTTAGAGCAGGTGACAATGATTTCTCTGGATCAGCTCACCTCACAATTTGAGGAACCTTAAAAATGTTCTTGTTGATGTACCATAACTTTATTATTTTGCTATGCTGAAAGTGTATTAAGTATGTTGTATTTTTAGGCACTTTGGTGGATAACAAGGGGAAAATTATAGTACCAGGGATATACGACCATGTGGCTATATTGACTGATGAGGAGAAGAAGCTCTATGAAAAGATTGAGTTTGACATGGAAGAATACGCCAAAGATGTTGGAGCAGGCAAACTCCTGCATGACACCAAAGTAAATCCTCCCTCTCGTTTCACATTTTTCATATTTTCATTGTCCGCTGATGTAATATTTATGTTTCTGTTCATTTAAATCAGGGTTATTATCATTAACTAAAACTAAAACCTTTAAAAAATGGTCTTACTTGAAATTAAATGAACATTAACTGAAAAAACAAACAAACCTTAAGCTCATTTTATTTCAGCTAATTGCCAAGACAACATTTCTCATTTTCTTTTTATTCTTTTAAATTGATGTACTAAAATAACTAAAACTAAAGAAACTAAAACATAATAAAAATATATAGACATATTTAAAAAAACTAAATAAAATGACAAAAACACAACAAAAAAAATTACTAAAACTTGAACTAAAATTAAATGAAAATCTAATTCAAAATATTAACAAAAACTATAATAGTATATCACTGATGCTAAAATAACACTGATTGAAATTTTATTTATTTATTACAATATATTTTGAATATATGATTGCATGTTTAAAAAAATTGCCTCATTTATTCAGGCTGTCTGACCTTTCTGTAAATTCATGTTTTATGCTCCGTGATGTGTATAATAAACCAAATAATTTATTGGTTTGTCTGTGCAGGAGCAAATTCTGATGCATTGTTGGAGATACCCATCCCTGTCTCTGCACGGCATAGAGGGAGCGTTCTCCGAGGCAGGGGCCAAAACTGTGATCCCCCGCAAGGTCAATGGGAAGTTCTCCATCCGCCTTGTCCCTGACATGGATCCCAAAGTGGTGGAGAAACAGGTTTGAAGCTATTTTATCTTATTTAATGCTCTACCACTCTCATAGAGTTATCTGCATACTTCATAGACATGCTTGTTGTGCTACAGATGTGCTTGTGCTGACATGTTCTGTTTATCTTACAGGTAATTACCCACCTGGAGAATAAGTTTGCGGAATTGAAAAGTCCCAACAAACTGAAAGTGTACATGGGACATGGAGCCAAGGCCTGGGTGTCTGACTTTAACCATCCTCACTACATGGCTGGCAGAAAGGCTATGAAGACTGGTAAGACACAATATATGGTATAACTGTAGATACAAGATTGCGGATCTTATTCCACACGTACGGTGTGATACACTATATTGCCAAAAGTATTTGGACACCCCTCCAAATCATTGAATTCAGGTGTTCCAATCACTTCCATGGCCAAAGGTGTATAAAATCAAGCACCTAGGCATGCAGACTGCTTCTACAAACATTTGTGAAAGAATGGGTCACTCTCAGGAGCTCAGTGAATTCAAGCGTGGTTTCTGCAGAGTCAATAGCTACAGACCTCCAAACTTTGTGTGGCCTTCAGATTAGCTCAAGAACAGTGCGTAGAGAGCTTCATGGAATGAGTTTCCATGGCCGAGCAGCTGCATCCAAGCCTTACATCACCAAGTGCAATGCAAAGCGTCGGATGCAGTGGTGTAAAGCACGCCGCCACTGGACTCTAGAGCAGTGGAGACGTGTTCTCTGGAGTGACGAATCACGCTTCTCTGTCTGGCAATCCGATGGACGAGTCTGGGTTTGGCGGTTGCCAGGAAAAAGGTACTTGCCTGACTGCATTGTGCCAAGTGTAAAGTTTGGTGGAGGGGGGATTATGGTGTGGGGTTGTTTTTCAGGGGTTGGGCTTGGCCCCTAAGTTCCAGTGAAAGGAACTCTTAATGCTTCAGCATACCAAGACATTTTGGACAATTTCATACTCCCAACTTTGTGGGAACAGTTTGGGGATGGCCCCTTCCTGTTCCAACATGACTGCATACCAGTGCACAAAGCAAGGTTCATAAAGACATGGATGAGTGAGTTTGGTGTGGAGGAACTTGACTGGCCTGCACAGAGTCCTGACCTCAACCCGATAGAACACCTTTGGGATAAATTAGAGCGGAGACTGCAAGCCAGGCCTTCTCGTCCAACATCAGTGCCTGATCTCACAAATGCTTCTAGAAGAATGATCATAAATTCCCATAAACACACTCCTAAACCTTGTGGAGAGCCTTCCCAGAAGAGTTGAAGCTGTTATAGCTGCAAAGGTTGGGCCAACTCCATATTAAACCCTACGGATTAAGAATGGGATGTCATTAAAGTTCATGAGCATGTAAAGGCAGGCATCCCAAATCTTTTGGCAATATAGTGTATTCTATATTCCATCTAAATCTATTTTAATTATTTTATTTTAATTTGACTTATTTCACAGTTATGTATGTTGCTTTAATGAATCCCTATTAATTGATATACTACATGTGATTTTTGAAAACTTGTAATCTTTTTTAATTTTTTAATCAAATGAATGGAGGAAATATGTGATCAAAAATAGTGAAAAACTATAATAAAACAGACAATAATGTCCAGTTGCAGCACCTAAAACACACTTTATACATATACATTTTATGTTTTAAACACATTTTTATATTGATTTAAAAAAAAGACAATGGATATTTAAATGCATCCCATGCATGATATTTTACAAAATGGTATTTCCAAAAAGGTGATTTTTGCCTTGATTCTGTTATGTCATTTTTTTTCCCCCAAACACAATTTATTTGTGGTCTAACGTAATTCTGTATCTTTCTTTGGTGTTAGTGTTTGGCGTGGAGCCTGACCTGACCCGTGAGGGAGGAAGTATCCCGGTGACTCTTACCTTCCAAGAAGTAACCGGCCAGAATGTCATGCTGCTGCCTGTCGGTTCCTCTGACGATGGAGCTCACTCACAGAACGAGAAACTCAACAGGTGATGTTTACGCACAGCAATGACAAACATCTTGTTATCGAGGTCTGTCTGTGTATGCGTATGATAGCAACTAGCTGGGTTTCCATCCAAACGTGAAGCAAATCTTTTCAAAGTTCGCAAAAAAAGAAAAAACAAACAAATGTGAATTAGGTGCGTTTCCATCAAGTTGTTAGAGCGGATGACGGTGGTATTGGTAACCTAGTAACCAACAGTAAATAAAACAAGGCACGCATAGAAAATGGAGAGAGGGCTGCAATTAGTTACAATTGGGCAAGTTATACATTTTCTAGCAGTGCAGCTTGCAATCGCCAAATTGAATGCTATGCACAGAAGAAGAAATGCAGAATTTTTTGATGAAGGCACTAGCAGCAAGGGCATTACGACCTTACATACCATACATATGGGAAAGACAACGTCAGCACGATTTTTGGGAGGTCGTAGTGACCAGACATTTTAATCACAACCTTTGGCTGCGACATTTCAGAATGTCAAAGGCCACATTTGAAATTTGCCGTTTCCATCACTCTTTTCTAATGCGATACTTCAAAATGTGCATAAAAACAGTGTGATGGAAACATAGCTACTGTAACCTCTGTACTCATCTGATTGCTCTCATAGGCCAACTTTATTTATGCAGAACTCCTTATCTGATAGGCAAAATGATCTTGGGATGCTTGAAAATGTTAATGGCAACCTTTTTTCTAATATTTTTCTTTTTTTTGTCTTGACAGGTCCAACTATATTCAGGGCACCAAGATGTTGGGAGCTTACTTTTATGAAGTATCTCAGCTTAGCTAACTGAAACTTCTGATTCGACGTGACTAGGCTGGTGTATTTTTAATCGTCTGAAGATATGAAAGAAATACTTGGATAAGGGTACGGTCTCTAAAATGTCATACAAGTTTTCTTCTGCCATAGTGGCATTCATTTACTAGTGAGGGAATGGTGATAGCATGGTAATAGTCTGAGCCAAATGACCTGATGACAATCCAGCTGTTTTATGCAGTATCAAACGTGACATGTAAAAACAACATGTAATCTCCCTTTTTTGGCATTTTGCTGCTAGATTTATCAGTATATAGTCATTTTCAGAACACCAAATGTATTTCCACCCCTAAAATAAACCATCAAGCAAGTGTTTTGAAAGAACTGGTGAGACCAAATAAGCATACGTTGTTGTTTCAGACTAGTACATTACTAGTAGCTGTAATACTAGTGTGTCTGCCTGTGTCTTAATATCCAATTTCCAGATACAGTTCAATTTAAAGAGATAGTTCAGCCAAAAAATAAAAAAAATATTCACCCTTGTAATGACAGACTTTTCATTTTTGGGTGAACAGTCCCTTAAATATGGTCTATGACAATCTGTTATCTGGTGTAATCTGTTTACATATGACATATGCACACCTATAAAATGCAAATGAAAACTGAAATTTGATTACATTTTGATTTTTTTTTTTTGCTGTCATTCACTGAATGTGGACTGTTTTGAGAACATTTAAAGTATTCCAAGTGCTCAAGTGTTAATAGTTTATCCTTAAAGGTACACAAAATTAACAAAATTCAATTAATTATCAATCCTTCTTCCAAAATGTGTTTTTGTCTTACCCTGATTCACTATGGCAAGCCTATTATAAGTGTTTTAGACATGACGGGATGGTTTTACAGCTACTTTGATGTGTGTATGGTGTAAGAGTGGCATAGGTTAGTTGTCACAATGAGCAAGAAAGGTTGACATGGAGCCGCTAAATCTTGAACCTCTGGGGAATCAACCCGTTTTTAAAAACGCTGAATAGAGGAGAGTCTGCTGGCAAAATGAGAATGCGACAGAGCTTGTAATAAAACAAGAATCAACATTGGCTTTGCTTTTCGGAGATAGCGCAAACTGAAATGTAAAAGCGATGACTTTTTATTATCAACAGGTGAGTAAGGTACTGTATTGAACATATAAACTGCTATGTGTAGCTCTCTAACATTTTAAAGCATTATTTATTGTGAAGGGTCATTTCGTTATGGGTTGTAGCGCTGTTTTGGAATTTATTTCCAAGGAAGTACTGTGTCTTTTAATGGGTATAGCTACAGTAACATCTTCAGATAGCTGACTGAGATCCTTTCTATCTAAACTGGCTATATCTCTTAAGCCTAGTAGTGAATGTTTTATGAGCAGTAGGATAGCTATATTCACCCGCACAACCAAAACAATGTTCTTCCACAAAATGCATGCAGTTTTTTTTATTACAAAGTTAGTGTACATTTAAATCCATCCTGAAAATCTATTATCACTTTCAACTTTTGTGCATTTTGACTTGGCCTTTAATGATTTGAGAATGTGCCAACTGCCAAAGAGCATCTTGTGCTTCAGTGGAAGTAAGAAAATCTGACCTTTTGTACCAAAAAAAGAAATGTCTGTAGTCAGTATATGTGTGTGTGTATATATATATATATATATATATATATATATATATATATATATATATTACACACACACACACACACACCATTTAAAAGTGTGGGGGTTTTTTTTTTGGTCACAATCTTTCAGAAATCATTCTAATATGCTGATTTGAAACATTTCTTATCAATTTTGAAAAAAAGGACAGCATTTGTAACATAAATGTCTTCACTGTCACTTTCGTATATATTTTTCACTATTTTTCACAGGCATTAAGCGTGAATTGAAAGGAACAACATTCAACATATACACTCACCTAAAGGATTATTAGGAACACCATACTAATACTGTGTTTGACCCCCTTTCGCCTTCAGAACTGCCTTAATTCTATGTGGCATTGATTCAACAAGGTGCTGAAAGCATTCTTTAGAAATGTTGGCCCATATTGATAGGATAGCATCTTGCAGTTGATGGAGATTTGTGGGATGCACATCCAGGGCACGAAGCTCCCGTTCCACCACATCCCAAAGATGCTCTATTGGGTTGAGATCTGGTGACTGTGGGGGCCATTTTAGTACAGTGAACTCATTGTCATGTTCAAGAAACCAATTTGAAATGATTCGAGCTTTGTGACATGGTGCATTATCCTGCTAGAAGTAGCCATCAGAGGATGGGTACATGGTGGTCATAAAGGGATGGACATGGTCAGAAACAATGCTCAGGTAGGCCGTGGCATTTAAACGATGCCCAATTGGCACTAAGGGGCCTAAAGTGTGCCAAGAAAACATCCCCCACACCATTACACCACCACCACCAGCCTGCACAGTGGTAACAAGGCATGATGGATCCATGTTCTCATTCTGTTTACGCCAAATTCTGACTCTACCATCTGAATGTCTCAACAGAAATCGAGACTCATCAGACCAGGCAACATTTTTCCAGTCTTCAACTCTCCAATTTTGGTGAGCTCGTGCAAATTGTAGCCTCTTTTTCCTATTTGTAGTGGAGATGAGTGGTACCCGGTGGGGTCTTCTGCTGTTGTAGCCCATCCGCCTCAAGGTTGTGCGTGTTGTGGCTTCACAAATGCTTTGCTGCATACCTCGGTTGTAACGAGTGGTTATTTCAGTCAAAGTTGCTCTTCTATCAGCTTGAATCAGTCGGCCCATTCTCCTCTGACCTCTAGCATCAACAAGGCATTTTCGCCCACAGGACTGCCGCATACTGGATGTTTTTCCCTTTTCAAACCATTCTTTGTAAACTCTAGAAATGGTTGTGCGTGAAAATCCCAGTAACTGAGCAGATTGTGAAATACTCAGACCGGCCCGTCTGGCACCAACAACCATGCCACGCTCAAAATTGCTTAAATCACCTTTCTTTCCCATTCTGACATTCAGTTTGGAGTTCAGGAGATTGTCTTGACCAGGACCACACCCCTAAATGCATTGAAGCAACTGCCATGTGATTGGTTGATTAGATAATTGCATTAATGAGAAATTGAACAGGTGTTCCTAATAATCCTTTAGGTGAGTGTATTTGGGCCAATATAGTTAAGTAAAAAGCTTTTTTCATGCAACCGGTGTCCTGGTAATGGAAAACATCACCTCACTTGAGTTTGAGTATACTCATACACATCAAAGAAAACATATCTAAACGCTTTTATATATATATATATATATATATATATATTTATATATTTGACATCTTTTACTCATCCTTCATTTTCACAATGGTGGATTTAAAATAGCATGCTTTGAACCTGTGTGTTTATGTGCGTTCTGATGTCTGATGCTCACAGATGTACTGACAGCACACTGGTAGTTCTGCCCTCTATGAGCAGTAGGTCACATTTATCCCGTACCTCCTCCTTTATAGCCTCAGGGATGGTGCAACCACAGCCAGGCGAGGTAGATGAATCCAAATGGACAAACTTGTCTGGTGGCGCTATTTTCCCATGACACCCAGTCTCTAAATGTGACCAGACAGCCTATCTCTGCCCTTAAGATTTTTTTTTTTACGTCTCTCCCTCTCTTTTGCTGGTGTTCAGAACAGTTTCAGTCCATCTGACTTTTTTTTTTTTTTGAACACACCATGTTGAAATGCACATCGGCTTTGTGAGATATCTTGGCCTGTGGCAATGGCTGTCAGTAGGAAGAGTTGCAAAGCAGGAGAATTTGAATACAAAACTGTTTACCAGGCCTTGCTGTAAGGAGCAGAGCCACATTTCATTAGGTCTGACTAGTTCAAGAATGTCAGACCTCACCGCAAACACAGGTTGTCCTGTCTATGATCTAAAATTGGCCATGAAATGGAGTTGCTGGTTTGATGTTTACCAAGACAAAAGGTTGGAATGGATTGTTGTGCAGCAGTCTTTGCGAGCTTGTACCAATGCAATATTTGAGCCTTTTTGTTTGCCTGTAGAACTACTGCTCTTCTGTATCAGCAAATACAATCTTTTTTGCCACCTTTCAGTAGAGAAAAGTAAGTTAACAGTTGTAAGCATGGTCATTGTTTAAATTCAATCCCCTGGGCCTAATGGGTAGGCTATATTGTAGAGGTCCCTATTGGGTCCCTCTCGTCTCAGGGGCCGGGACAATGGAAACTTTTTTTGGAAGGTGTTAAAGCAGTATTTAGATTTTTGGGGGGTTGGGGCTTGGGGGTTTGTTACAATACAGTACACGCTTAATGTGAGGAGCAGCTTTTTCAAATTTTTGCCACTAGATGGCGACAAATGCTTGATATTGTCAGATTTCAATGCATGCGGCTTTCAATATTTAGCAACCAGGACACGTGATTTGCGCGCATTTCATTTTTTTTTTTTGCAGCACTTAAACCATATTCTTTTTTAAATTAAATGGCATGGTAACAGATTCTTCCAAAATAACACGTTTTTTTTTAATGCTGCAAAACTGCATGAATGAATATCGAAATGATATCAAAACGGGTAAGAAGCTTTCAGAATTTTGTCATTTTCAAATTCTTTTGTTTATGAGAGTTGTGGTGAATATCAAGATATCACGCTTGCATTTTAGTAGGCCTGTAACTGTTAATAGTAGCATATTTTGTCCAATAACTGTAGTAACTACAGTATTATGGATTAAACTAAGGTTAATAGGGAAAACCTTTGGCTTTAATGTTGTTCCAAACTTTTCAGCGATGATTTCTGCTGACGTAACGGTAAATGGTCCAGGTACGCTTTTGAGGTAAGACATATTGCTCTTCAATATATGACATTTGATGTAAACATGACAAATATTCTATGAATAGTGTAGTCTATTCAGAATTTAATT
Source organism: Coreius guichenoti (assembly GCA_039654105.1). Lineage (NCBI taxonomy): Eukaryota > Metazoa > Chordata > Actinopteri > Cypriniformes > Gobionidae > Coreius > Coreius guichenoti. The sequence continues at coordinate 13,759,995 of CM077184.1, read as the reverse complement.
GTGAATGCCCTTTAAATTACAACTCAATCCCCAAATTTGAATTGAGGTAAAAAGAAAAAAGAGAAAGGATTCAGAATTTCTAGTTCGAATTTTACTGTAGCTTATGAACGTCGAATTAAAACGAAGAGAAACTCAAAGAATTACATTGATGTTTGCAGTGTATTTATACAATTTATTTATATTAAATGTATTTAAGCTATATATTTATTGCCAAGACAACAACTGAATTTCGGCTCGAAAATGTTTTGAGGAGATAGATAGACAGATAGATAGATCGATAGATAGATAGGTGGCTAAACACTTCATTTCCCAGACTGCTTTACTATCTCGAATATCTTTAAAATGCAATTCATGTACTCTTCCTGACATTCTAATTCAGATTTTAGTCCAACTTCCTGTCATGAGTTGAAAGAGAGTCACTTCCTTAATTGTGAATTTTGCACAACCTTTGTAGCATTCTGCATGTGTACATTTACCACATTATTGTTTATGTTGGTCATAATGCAAAGACAACCTATGGTCCAATTTTATTACATTTCTCATTTCAAACCTCAAACATATAGAGACACATCTAACATGAGATGTGCTGTACAGAATAGACAGTAAATCAGGATCAGTCTCACCTGCAGCCAGCCTCCATAAAACTGAAGGAGGAAGTTGAGCTCCACTAGTTTTATGAGGTCTGGCTCATTACCAGATTACATTAGCTTGTCTCTCTTACACATTAATAAAAAATCTGAATTTTTAAAAGTTTTCAGCAGTGTTTGCCCTTTTCCTTGCAGTGAAGTCAAACATTTCCAGCCTATAAGGACTTGTCTTGCTGCTGCAGAGATGCCAGTGCATGTGTCTGGGTCGCACCTCCTTTCATGTTTATGTCAGATTTGCACAACACATGGTAGGCACTTAAGTCTCTCACTCTTGAAATCCTTCTTTTCACTGTATCAAATGTATGTGGACATACTGTCCGGCATTCGTATTTCCTCGATGTCTCTCTCTCATGCCTTGTCAGTTGCAGCATGCCTCGTTGTGCGACTCATTTCAGATATTATTCCGTTCTCTAAAGCCGTTGATCAGCATACTAAATGATGATTTCTGAACAGCCTAACACTCCCTTAACACTCTAATACAATTAGGCCAAGACAGCTCGCCTGGTTATGTTTAATGGGGATGACATCAGAGGAGATAGCAGAGAATGAATAAGTCATTCTTGGTCTCATTTCAAATGTGAAAGATTCATACCAGTAATTTAGATGACAGTATTAATTTAACATGACACTGCATTAATGGTCGATTTTAGATTCACAGAACTCGTTTAAGTGGAATGGACTTCCTTAATTTGATGAGATGTGATGGCAGCGCGATGCCACGTCTCTCTCCATCTCTCTCTCTCCCTGCGGCATGGGAGGCACACACACATACACAGATATATATGGCAAGCTTTAACTGGTGTCCTCAACACGCATGGTAACGAGTGAGCGTGTGTGTCTGCATGTGTTGTGAAACGAGCACACTGATGGTTGCTGGTTTTTGAGTGAATTTTTCTGTTCGGAGGTTAAGGCACTAGAATGTGAAGAATTTAGATGGCATCTGTGAATAAAATGCACATCTACGTCATCATAATTTGCAATTTAAAAAAACAACAAAACAGTTACTCCAGTCTTCAGTCACATGATCCTTCAGAAATCATTTTAATATGCTGATTTGAAAACAGCTGTGCTGGTTAATGTAATAAAGCTGGTACATTTTTCAGGATTCTTTGATGAAAATGAAGTGTAAAAACATAAAAAAAAAAAAAAAAAAAAAAAGATTTTATTTGAAATGAAATATGTTTTGTCACAAAATGAAAAAAATTATTTACTGTCATTTTTGACACATTTAATGCGCGTCCTTGCTGAGTAAAAGTATCCCCCCCCACTTTATTTATAGGTTTGTAAAAGTATTTCTTAAAAAAACCTGCAAACTTTTGCACGCTAATGTGTGTGTGTCTGTGTGTTTGGTAAAATTATTTAAAATTTAAATGATTTAAAACTAATTAGTATCCACTGTGAACTTTGCACATAATATATATAGTATAATAAACTTATATATTACTATACTTTACTATATATAGTATATATAGTAAAATAACATTATTTTAACATTTTCGACTACATTTTGATATTCTCAACATTGATAAAACCATTACAATGTAAATAGATTGCAAATTTGGTATCAGTTCAATGGGGTCCAAATGTCTGAGTCAACTAGTAAAAATGCTTTTGTTGTGTATTCTTTTTTTTTTTTGTTTCAAAATGTTTCATTGTGATTTGAAATTTCCCATGCTATCCAGCATGATTTATGCTTCTATTTACTTATTTTGTGTTTAAACAGTTTCAAAATACTGGGACTTTACTTCTTTTCTAGTTTGAATTGGAAAAACTCCCCGATTTTCAATGTGTTCTCGGACTTTTGGATGTCTCTATGTAATGTACATAGACAGTTGCTTTCGCAAAATCCCACAGCGCCCTGCTTTCTGCAACATTCGTTCTTTTATTTTTTAACTCGCTCCTTTGTACGTGACTGATGATTTTCCAGGATCCTCTTCTCCTGGTTGGTTGTGGAAGCCACAGGTTGATGAAAAAGTTAGGCGTATTATTGTCTGAGCTGCTGAGTCCCCAATGCGGCCGTGTGTCTCAAAGGCTTCTTAATGACTGGACTCTCCTGCACTCTGCCTCTCTGATGGATGGCAAGCAGGGACGGCCTCTCTTTCATCCCGACAGCCTGACTCGTCTGATTTATTAATGACAATAATTAGGAGTAAACCTCTCTGCAACCAAACCCAGAGTGATTAGCACAGTAACGATGGCGGGGAGGGGTTGTGGATATGGCGATCTGATTAATGTCGGCCATTTTGACCTTTCTGAGCAGGGCTTCTCTGCAGTCTGGGGAGAGATGAGGAGAGAGAGGGCGGCTATCTGTGGTGTCCACTCACAATTAGGTGCTGAATGAATTAGAATGCAAAATGTACCACTCAGGTCATTAGCTGTGCTGTTCACGACATGCTTATTCTATTGGAACGAATCCGTTGGTGAGCTTCTGTGTTATTTATATATGACAAAATGGCACTGGTCACTTTATTCAAGACTTGTTTTGCAGATTCTCATTTCAGCTGCATGGACTATAATTAGATTCAATCTTCCTTTTCTCTTAATGATCTGAATAAATCTCATCTCACCTGCATCTTGTTCTCAGAATCAGCCCAAAGCGGCAAACGCCACTGAATGACCACGTCGCGGTAGCAGACCCTTCTATTTACCTGTTTGAAAACACAGATCATCTCAGGAGATAGACACAAACTCGCTGATAAATGCAGACTCTGTGTGACATTTGATTAACGAATGTAAATGAAGGTCAAGAGTCATTTTGTGTGGCCATCTTCCCTTTGCCGGGCTGTGACAATGAAATCTTTGCAGACACCGGCTCCAGTAATGGCCACATTTAAACCGCAGTCGTTTAAGAGCTTGTACCCAGTACAGCTGCATGTAATGGAGTTGGTCGGAAAGGTCAGAGTCTTTATCTGGGTCAGATTGGAGTCAGTGAAGTCGGCAGCCAATGAATCGGAGACAGGGGAGATCAAAGTAAAAGCCATGTCAAGTAGTGCCGGTGAGCGATCACGGAGCTGCACTTCGACGACCCGCTTTGGGATCGGTTTTAGCTTTCGGTTCACTGCGGTTATGAGGTGGGCAACTGATTTTGGATCTGTGATTTGTCAAAGCATGAATGATGTTGTATGTGTATGTTTAACCTTCGCTGTGACCAGACACATGACTTCTGTAAAGCACAAAAAGATTATATTTTGAAAAATGTCTCTTTTGTCCACGGGTTCCAGTGTTGTTTTGGACCCCATTGACTTTTATTGAAAATATTTTCTTCTGTCTTGTGCGGAAAAAAACAAAAGACAAAGTTACCTTTTAAAAATGTATAATTGTCTTGGCATTATATAAGAACATATAAAACCAAGATATATTTGTTTTAATGAAAGATAACACAAAAAAGCTTTCCAAACAAAACATTTCATAATTTTTTTGTGAAACATGTCCATAGTAAATGTGATGGAAACTTTTAGTTAAAAATAGTAGCTAAAAAGGTTTAGCATCCTTTGTTTGCATTGCCACTTGGTTTGATATAATGTTTTTTTTATTAAATACAATGGAAAGTAACACATTTTAAGTGTCCAAAAGTGCCCAGATACTTTTTGTCCCCACTGAATGAAATCGTCAAGTGGCTGAAACGCTTTTCCATAGTAGTTTCTCTCAGTTTCAACAGGAAGTGAAGTTGAAATCAAGGCCGATCGTCCTGTCAATGAGTTTGCCACGTTTGAAAAACGCTCTCTCCATGTAGGTCATGTAATGAAACTTCTCGTCCCTCGCAGCTCTCTGCTCCCCAAGTCTAATTTGTCCTCATTAAAAGTCCCCCTGCCTCGTGTTATTATTTTCCTGCCCCATCTCCTAAAACACAAGGAACTGATTGAACACGGGGTAAAGTCGGTCATCATGACATGACCTGCAGAAACAGCAGAAAGAGTGCGACGGCTGACCCCGGCAAACTGCCTGCCTGCACATATTGCACAATCCTTCATATTTAATGGGGAAACACGAGCCTGTGATTTTGTCTGCATTCTCTCTAGTGTCTGCTGCTCGGGGTGGAGTGAAGCCACTTAATGAGAATCCCCTGTTCTCCTCCATCATTTTTAAACAGGCAGTGCACTCAGCAGCCTTGCCTTCCCTCTAAGGACCCCCCCGCACCCCCCCACCCTCCCTTTCTCGACATGCTGTGCTCGTTTTTGTAAGCGCTAAATTATGTATCAGCTCCTTAAATGCTGTGAAACATTGGTTTAATATGGAGTAAACTTGTTTTCCATAATTCCACACTCAAATTAGGGCAGGATACTTAACTTTGTTGGAGGCCGTCGATTTGCTTATTTTGTCTTTTCGAAACATTTACATCATTCAGCAACATAGGGAAGCGCAATTATTGCGTTTTTTCTTCTTCTTACGTTATCCTTTATCATTTATATGGTAATAAAGTCTTACGGAGTTCATAAGAGGATGGATGGGGAAACAGAGTCTGTTGCTTGATCTTCCACTTGGCGTTTACTCATTTAGATTAAACTCCGACATCAGTAACGCTTTACCCCCAACAATAATGTCCCTCCGTTAGCGCGTGAGGCCTGTCCCTGACAGCAAACCGACATCTTGACTCGCCTCATCCCGCCGCAGCCAGCTCTTAACACAACTGCTATTGTTAAACGTCCTCCGCAGCTGTAATATCTTCTAATCCTCAAATAGAGTGGAGTTAAAACTACAAGCTCCAAACTATTTTTACTTGCCTCACTAGTTGTGGCAGATGAGAAGGGATCTCTGTGTAGATGATTATATTGTCATCCCCTGATCTTTACTGCTGGAGTAATTGTAAATCATTGCTTCATGGCACGTCAGAGGTTGTCGGTAGCAGGCAATTAAATGGCACAATATAATAGAGCAAATTATTGCCTGTCAGATTTTGAACAACACAGTTGGTATTTGAATTACACTTAATCATTACATGCATTAGAAAGCTCATTGGAATCCTGCTTAGGACTGAACATGAGCCATTGCATTATTTAAACCTCTAATTGTGAAAGCCATTTATTTGTGGTTACTGTACAACAAAAAGAGTCTCACCAAGCGGGTCGGCTTTAAAAGCTCGATATATCCAAATCAACGTCTTCAGACGCATGAACCAAATTGGCCAAAATGGGCAATTTCGCCGAGGTGGAGAAACATTTAGCCATGCAAAGTGTTTTGTAATTTCAGACTGCGAGGATGAATATTAAATATTTACTTTTAGCCAAGCCCAAGCCAGGTCCCCTTTTTGCATAATTCATTAGGCAAAACAGATGAGGTTATAATTTGTCTAGACGCCATGTATCTGTTTCTCAGGGCTTTTTTCGGCCCTCCCCGCTCACACCCTGGACCCGACAACCCGATTCTTCAGTTGCGAAGCAGCCGGTGGCAACCGGTCAAAATTGCGTAACGTAAATGTTTTACTTTACACCGAAGTATGCGATGACTTTTAAAAAGGAAGTACTTGATCTTTTGATAATCCGTATATGATGCCTAAACTAATAATCAGTTTTAGTTTAGGTTTCCTGACGCCGCTAATTATTAGTAGCGTATTATTCATATTCTTTCACAACATAGGAGGAAGTTACTTCACACAATCTGCCACAAGGGCCAGAACAGACACCCTGTATTAACAAGACTTAAGTACTGTTGTCATGGCCATGCCGCCAGCTCATAGATTGTAATTATTGGTTAGCACTATACTGTGATGCGTATGGGTTGAATAACAATATTAAGGAAGCGCCGTGATGTTAAAAAGGATATCAATTTTACAGGTCTGTGTCTGTGTAAATATGCCACAGGGTTTCTGTTATGTTTCTATTATGATTTTTTTGTGTTTCATATGTCAAGTTGCCACAGTCATTAAAAGTTCATTTGTTGCTTTGTTGCAGGGGTCCTCGTTCGCCCCAGCGTGGCGTACTAAGATCTTTTTCGGAGCCCTTCCTGTTGTTGTCAAGCCATCTCGGCCCTGTCTGTCATATCATATCAGCGCGCCACTCCCACCCCGTTTAAAGTGCCGCTTTGGCGCATGTTACTCCAGAAGTCAGTTCCTCCAGAAACATCTGTTTCTTTTCAGAGGGAGGAGAGACAAATAGGCCCATTGTCACCCCTGTATCTGTACTCATATCGAGTCCTTTGGCTTTTCGGACAGGTTGGAATTATCGAGGGAGGGTGAAAGGCAAATAGCCCTATAGCTCAATCACCATTGTTTGGAATCAGTCAGTGGTAATATTAGTGTTGCCCAGAACACAATTACTCAATAGCGGCGTCTTTAACGTCGTCTTGAATTTATCCTCTTGACAGATCCGGAGACTGATAATTTAATGCAAGTTATGATTAAAATCCCCTTACTGTCAAGCCCTTTGGAACAAATAACAAATACCTCTGTTTGGAAAAATGACAGTTTTAAAAATAAATGAAATTACACGTTAGAGCCGGCGCGGGGAGGGGCGCGCGGGAATTTATTGAGATGTTGCGCGGGAGATTTAGGATTCGGGCTCGGGAGGGGGGCGGGAGAAGTTAATGACTGATTAACAACAGCAATTAAAAGATGAGGAAAAGGTATATAATTAAAATGGAAGTTCTTGCTTGTCAAGTGCGCGCGTGTCATCCATTGTGAGGCTTGTTGAAAAGCCGGAGGAAAAAGAAACCGGTACTTAATTCCAGGCTTTGGCATCAAGGAAGGGCGTTGATCGTGTGCCCGCGGACGCTTTTCTGAAGGCTGTAACTCAGCTGAAAGTGAGGCCGTGTCATTAGAAGTTCAAAGCCGTGCATCTTGTGTTGACAGTCATCGGCAGCGAATATTTGGCAGTCGGGAGTAATTTCACTTAATTAATGGGATGCATATTTGATGGGGGGAATGAAATATTCAAGCTCAGCAAAGTGGAAAAAAGGAAAGATTTAGTGCAGAGTAAAAAGGTGGAGGGATGTAATTTGTGCATTCACTTCAGAGGCTACCGGGGAATAGAGATAGAAAGATGCAAGAAGGTGAGGAGGAAATATGTGAGGGAATTCACAAGATAAACAGCATAAAAGATAAAACACAGAGGAAATGGGTACAGCAGAGGAGAATGGAAAAAGAAAAATGGAAAGATTGGGTATTGCTGTGAATATGAACTCAGAAACATGCCGGTTTTATAACATTAACTCTGCTCTTCATCTGGTAACAGCGTGCAAGACTTTGATTTGATTGCGAACAATAAGAACATGGCATGTTAGCAGCCGAAGCTGACATATCCCCATTAGTTTAACAATTTATACACATACAGTTGATTGCTTATATTTGGCGATCTGTCGTTGAGTTTACAAAAATAGCAGACGCACCACCACAATAGAATAAATAGACTACATTTGTAAATGAAGACTTCAGATGCAAAATGTCAGTCCGTCTGACATTTCTCTTTTAAATGGCTTCTATGTTTAGGTTCAGTAATTCCACTTTAATGGCAATGAAAAGTTTATTAGTCAGTTATTTTGAAAATAAGGCATGTCAATAACTTTTCATTGCCATTAAAGTCAAATTACTGTACCTAAACATAGGAGCCTGAAAAAAATTTCATTTAAAAGAAAAATGTCAGCTGGACTTAGAGGTTCTTCAAATATAGACGTAAAATGCAGATGCATGCTGCTTTCAGCTTTATGCATTTATTTCTATGGAGTTTGTTAAACACACACATCGAATATGAAGCCAGAAATACTCCCTTTCTGCCCCTTGTATCACATATACGCGTTTGAGTGCTGTTTTTGTTCCAGGACATATTCCACATATGTGACCCTGGACCACAAAACCAGTCATAAGTCGCATGGATATGTGGATATAGCCAACAATACATTGTATGGGTCAAAATTATTCATTTTTCTTTTATGCCAAAAATCATTAGGATATTAAGTAAAGATCATGTTCCATGAAGATATTTTGTAAATTTCCTACCATAAATATATAAAAAATGTATTATTATTAGTAATATGCATTGCTTAGGACTTCATTTGGACAACTTTAAAGGTGATTTTCTCAATATTTAGATTTTTTTGCACCCTCAGATTCCAGATTTCAAATAGTTGTATCTCGACCAAATATTGTCCTATCCTAACAAACCATACATCAATGGAAATCTTATTTATTCAGTATTTATTGTATTTATTTATTTATTGTATAAATCTCAATTTCAAAAAATTGACCCTTATGACTGATTTGGTGGTCCAGGGTCACATATGGTCTTAGAAGTAAAAGTTCTATATAACCTTAGGATTCTGTCATGTGATTCATATTTTTAGGGGTTCATGGGATCATTTTATGGATTTAGTTTTAGTTTATTAATTTAGTTTTAATTCCTTTTTTATTTTGTCATCAATTGAAGTAACCTGTTAAACATGAGAGTATTATCCAATTATTTAAGACAGTTCTCCTTAAAGTGGCATAAAGTGTTCTTTAAAATTCAGTCAAGAACCTTCTATATAGAACCATTTTCAAAGAGTGTTTTTATTAAATGAAATATTATTTTATGTATTTAATAATGTGTTTACATTTGTTTTATTCATTTAATATAGCCTATATTTTCAATTATCAATCAACTTCATAATACAATGACTGATTTTACAATGCTACACATTGTCTGTTCTTCATTAGGCCACCCAGTACTGAAAAGAAATGCTAAAGTCTTTTATTCATCTTTTTTTTTTAAAGAAACATTTAATTGCCACAGTCCTCTGTGTGTTCGGTTTCAAATGGTGCCCGCCACATTTAGAGTAACAGCGAAGAAGGCTTTACAGGGAAATGGAGAGCTCCCTACTAATGACTTGAGGGCTTTCTGCTTATTGTGTGTTCAAAAGCCAATGAGCTAATGTGTAGCACTCAGCCAGCAGAGTTCCACTGCTCTCTCAACCCAAGAGACTCCGCAGGCCGGGATAATTGGCCAAGGCTTGTCTTCCCTTTTTTTAATTGAGACTCGTTATTTACATGAATTTAAGTTCTTTGCTTGAAACATTAAGGCGAAGAACATCTTTCAAGAATGCAGCTAATTGAAGTTTTCCCCCTTTCTTTCTGTGTGTCAGGGCAGAACAAGAAACTGAAATAAATGATAAGGCAAGGAGATGAAATTGTCCCCTTTAAAATTTGCAATTATTTCCCAATTAAGGCCGGCTTGGATAGAGATGTTGGTGCTGTGGGGTTGTTTGGACGCTTTTGGGCAGTAGATGGCGTTAGCTTTCTTTTCCATGCAAAAGGAAGAGCTGGATCTTTGAATGGATTTAACAGTGTATGGCGTCATCGTCAAAGTACACTAATTTGATTTGAATGTCAGAGCAAGAATTTCACCCGGACGGTTCAACAAAAATGAAAAAGGATGTTTGACCAGTTTCATTTATTATTTTTGTTTCCTCGTTGAGCATATTAACCAAAGTGTTTATGGTGCAGAGCTCGGGAGAAATCATTTACACACGCTATAGAGTCACACAGGGGTGTTTTCACGTTGGATCCTTTGGGCCACATGGAGGCTAGACGATGGTTAGGTCCCTGGAGGGGCCCCGTGGCACTATGTCCAGGGAGCTTGTACGTTAAAGTGATAGGAGGAGGGGAAAAAAAGAACGGCAGTGGAGAATGTGGTGTCGGGAGGGCAATTACGGCAAGGACAAAGCACATGTAATAGGAACTCCCCTTATAGAGCACCTTAATTAAAAGAAGACTTACACTGTGGAGCAGCACTGCTGCAATTAACAAGCACTGATGATAATGAGGGTGTAAGATCTGTGAGGTGTGTCTGTGTGTGATGTGTGAAGTTTGAATCTTGGCCGCTTTTAGCCAGGTGTACTTTTTCTTTTGTAAATAATGTTCAGGTGATCTTGAAATAGACTGACATTTGGTCGCTATCTGCCGTTGGGACATCTGTTTTTCTGCTGTGCACTTGTGTTCATATTTGTGTGTTTGTGGAAAGCACTGTAAAAGGGTGCGGAGACAGGTCAAAGAACACAGACACACGCTGTTGTTTATTACAGATCCTAAAATAGTTTCTCGAAGAGATTATGGACCGAAACAGTGATTCCTGCAATTTTTGTGCATTTATAAAAAGGACGAAAGAGTTAAAAATAGCTTTAGTTAAATTACATTTATAAATCATATCGCTTTTTTTTTTATTTTTTTTTTACATTTCCATACTTTGTAAATATGTTCTTTTTTTGAGCTTGTTAAATAATTGTGAAAATTGTTCTTATCAGAATTAAAGCCAAATCTCAATTCTAGATTTTTTTTAAATACTATGTCTGTTTTTCATATGCAAAGATTTGCTATTATTTTACCCCGAGAAGGCATTTGATAGTATCCCACAACACACACACACACACACACACACACACACACACACACACACACACACACACACACACACACACACACACACACACACACACACACACACACACACCACCCACCCACCCACACCAGCCAGATCTGATAAGAAACACACAAGGGCCTATTCAAATCATTATGTGTTGGGGAAGAATAGAAGCAAGTAAACATCAGGTCTGATAACTCTACAGATGGCAGGGGCAGGGAAAAAAAACTGCCCTGGAAAACAGACTTAAAATGGGATTATTATTTAAAAATAAGAAAAAAAATATTCTGGGACTATTGTAGTCAAATTAATTTATATACTTTAAAAAATCTCTTCTGTTTTTATATTTTATAATATAGACTTTATATAGATAGTTATATAGATATTAATAGTCTATACTAATGCTAATATTTTGTAATATATGTTTTTAAGGAATACATTATGCTAGTCAGTTTTGTTCAGTCTAATTATTGCCTTTTATTAGACAAAATATTCAAAAATATTCTGTTTTGATTGGGGTGAGAGTTTTAATGAAATGTAAAATCTGTGGTGTGAATTGGCTACAGTGACATTATAAGGACTATGACTGATTCTTGCCCCACCCACTGTGCGGATCTATTAAAATGAATTAGTGTAATGAGCGAACACCTAGCCAATGAATGACATTTTGTGTAGATAACATTAATTATGCACACGTTTCAGAAATTAGCATACATCTAATTGCATTTTATTACATGTATCAGATACATTAAATTGCCAAATATGGTTTAATATTACAACCAGGGAAATGCGAAGCATATTTTGACAAAGTGATTGAAAACTTTGATGAAGAGTAAATATTACATGATTTATTCTTTTGTTCTGTAGCTGTAACAAAATGTGTGCGTGATAAAATAATCAAATGAATTAGCTTCTTGTATGGTTAATGACAAAATGACCATGTGATCTCTTCACAGAGTCTATTCAATATGGCACATTTCTCCGCCGCTTGATGCAGCCAACTGGCCGAATGCTAGTCAATGCCATCTTGGTTGTGTGTGTGTGTCCGTGTGTTTTCGAACGTCTCCTCCCGTTGGGGAACCTATAAATAGTGACACCCTGTATAAAGGGATGTGGCAGAGAAAGTTTCCCCGTTGGAGAGGAGAGGGCCAGGTTCTGCCTCTCTCTCAAACCGTTATTGAATTTGTCGTGAAGGAGTGTCACACTTAATCACATGTTTATGTACAAAGGTTAGCAGGCTCTCTTTCTCCGCTTCTCTCTCCATCTCTCTCTTCGTGCTTTCATCTCGAAGCTTTATTGCTATAAATTATTTCAGTTTTTGACCTTAATTTTTCGTGGTTAGGAGCTTGTGGCCTCAACGCAATTACAGCAATCTCGCCTTTTCTATCTGCTGTCTTTCCTCTCAATGAAGTTGAGGCGGGCGACGGGAAACGGCTGTTTTTCAGGGATTCATATTTCTGATAACTTGTCCCTCTTTGCTTCAGTTCTCCCTTCTTCTTCATCAGCCAGCCAAAGTGATGATGCTTTGAGGACATAATTAAACATATCGTTCAAAACATATACTCTGTGCATCCTTGAATTATCACCGTCATTAAAATCGTACAAATATGGAAATATGATTGCCAGGGGCGGATAAATCAATGATCAGCCAGGCTTCCAAATCCAATAAATATGCGGAGTTAAATACTTAAATATGCAAATTGCATGCACACGATTTGCATATGGTAGTATTTAAGGGGAATGTCTGGGGCTGTAAAAAATGGTCGAGGTATAGTAAACGAGAACTGAAGAGAGGACACAACCGATGCATTTTCTTGCTTTTTAATTATTTATTTTTGAAATCAAACTTGGCCAGCCTGATGTGATTAAGATTTGAAGAAGAATGTTATCAGCATCGATATGCTTTTGTACGGAAAAGCTTGTGCTTTAGGATGTCTGAAAAATGCCTTGGAGAAATGTGAATAATTAAAGCATAATTATTCCTCCTCATTCATCTCTTAATCCAGAGACAGATTTAGGGGAAGGAATTTATAATTGTTCCTTTTTTTTATCTGGTGTCCTGTGTTGTCACGGTAGTATAAAGCAAGGTCACATTGAAGCGACCGACCTAACAATGTTTGATAAAACAATTCATTATTGAATTTGAGAAATGCAGAAGAAAAAAATAAAAATAATAATACTAATAAAAAAAACAACCTGTGATATAGAGATGATCTAAAACCGTGTCTGTTATTACATCTTTAATCTTCATTTGTATTGTTGGAGAATAGAGTGAAGTTGCAATATACACAACAGCAGAGGGTGCAGTTTTTATCTGGATTCTGTCACAAATCTGGACTCGAGGGGGCGGCCGGCTGGGATTCTGCAGGGATAGTTTTCAGTTTTATACATTTTACATTTTTCCATGTCATCATATTACATAAAACATATTTAATTTTGTTGAATAATAAATCCTCTCAAGAGCAAATGCTCATTGATTGATGTGTGATATGAGAATTTACATTAGTTAATTTGATTTTCATTTTCCAAACGCACACTTGGCTCAAAGCATAAATAATATGTGTGATTTAACAAGCAGGGAAATGTATTAAAATCTCTGGAGAGATGAATTTGGAAATTCATCCGACAGTCCCAGACGAGTGATTTGGCCAGCGGTGACGCGCTTGAAGCCAGCACACGAGAGACGTCCAAATGTAAAAGGCCCACCCAAACAAAATGTAACTCCTAAATGCTGAGGAGTCAGAGAGCAGGAATCAATGGCAGTGGTGGTGTGGATATGTTCAGGGGCAAGTTGACATGGTCGGGTTAAACAGAGACGAGATCCTCATCAGGAAAATCAATGTTGTTGTAGGATGTGACCCACACGGTCCTGGAGTGAGCGAGTCACATTACTCTACCTTGCCCCGAGTGTGTGTGTGTGTGGCGCCCGCAATATTGACCAAGCTGAGAAGAGAATGACACTATCACTGTGCATACTGATGACAACAGAGTGTTTCACAGAGACCAATGAATCTTGTTAAAGTACCTCTCTGTTTATCACTGGAGCCGTAATTATCAAAAATGCTTTGCGCATTAGTCTCATTTTGACTATTTTTTTCCCCTCACAATATCACAAGCAAACCTTATTAATTCAAAATTAAAAGTCAGTCAGGCACAACAAAATATCACCAACTTCAGCTCCATTGTTGTGTGTGTGTGTGTGTGTGTGTGTGTGTGTGTGTGTGTGTATATATATATATATATATATATATATATATATACACACATACACATACATGCATACATACACACACATACACGTCTGGTTCACTATCTTTGTGGGGACTCTCCATAGACGTAATGGTTTTATACTGTACAAACTGTATATTCTATCCCCTTACACTAACCCCTAAACCTACCCATCACAGAAAACTTTCTGCATTTTTACATTTTCAAAAAAACTAATTTTGTATGTTTTATATGCTTGTTTCCTCATTGGGACCTCAATTTAGGTCCCCACAGTGACACGAGTCCCCATCTCTCACACACACACACACACACACACACACACATACATACATACATACATACATACATACATACATACATACATATACATATACATATACATATACACATACACATACACATACACATACACACACATACATTAACGTTCGCAAGTTTGGAATTGGTAAGATTTTTAAAAAATGTTTTAGCATTTAAGATACAATAAAAGCAATAATATTATGAAATATTTAAATAGAAGATATTTATTATTATTATTATTATTTTTATTAATTTCATTAAAAAAGTATGAAAAGGAATGGGGTTTATGTTTATAGCAGTGTTTCCCTCACCGCTGCTGAAATCATGTTAGCAAGAAATGTCTTTCTACTGAATTGTCTTCACGGGCTGTATGCAAAAACAACATACTGTTTAACGTGTCCAGTCTAGTCCGATTCATGAACAAATTACTGTTTTATGAGCTGGTTCTTTTTAGCAAATCAAAAACATACAGCACAACCACTGAGGTCTGTATTCCCTAACAAATGTCTCTTATGTGCCGGTTCTTTTAATGAATCATTCAAAAAGACAAGTTAATGGTTTGAATCAGTCTTAAGAATACTTTTCTGATACACCAGACAGTTATAGACTGACTCACTGAACAGGAATATTTTTTTCTTCAGTGATATTATATATATGCACATATATAGTAAAGGAGAAGGGGTGGAAATTGTAATTTTTATAACATTTCTTATTGGCTTGATATAAAAACAGTGGCCTACGGTTGTCATTTTAGCCAAAATGTGTGTTTGTGTGTATGAGGGAAGAAGAAACTTATGTGTAAAAAAGTGTATCTGGTATATTTCTCTATACCTGCCATTGCTCTTCCTTCCCAAATTTCAAAATGTTCACAATGATATAATGAAATGTAATGATAATTGTATATCTGTGCAGTGTTACGGCACGGTACCACGCAAGCTGAGGGGAAAGAGTGTGAGAAAAATAGACTCTGGAAGATGTTTTCCCCTGGTTTTTACAGCCCTTGGCCCTCTTTCACATCCCCTGCACTCATTTATTCCCTTTTCCTCGGCTTGAAAACGTCAAGGATGAAAGAGAGTGTGACATCACTGTTTTGATAATTGGCGTCTAATATTTCTGGGCGACCAGGCTGACAGCTATTGGTGGACGAACTCTTAAAAGTGGGGGAAAATATGTGCCAATGTTACACTGGCATCTGATTCAGATTTGGCTTTTGATCCCCAAACCTATTTTGTGTGCTTAGGTTGTAAACTGTTAGGCTACGAAGTATAAATAAAAGTAAATTAATATTAATAAGAGGCCAGAAAACCTTAAGAAATGAGGCGGCTGCGTTTTAAAAGTTATTATTGTTCTTATCGTGCATCAACATTCGCATATATTACATTAACAGACCATAATGAAATCAAATACAGCAGCTGTACACTTTTTGTCACCAATCTAGTATGTCCATTCTTGTTATTTGTGGGGGGGTTCCGGGAAAACGGTATATAAATCAGTGTGCCACTTACCTGAGGACAAGGAGAACATAAAGCGGAATATTTGCATTCAGAAGTGTAACTTTCCCCAAATAATTTCAATGGGGATAATTTGAATTTATGGAGAAACACTCAGCACTGAATTTCAAAGTTGCTCGTAATGAAATCATCCAGCGGTAGAGACGGTGGGAGCCGCTCCTGCACACAGTAGGTGGGGGTAGTTATAGAGGTGCAGGTGGGGGATGGAGGTACTCATAGTGCCCTGTGGAGGCATTAGTGTGGACGGGTCATTACATCAGGGATGGGAGAGGAGAACACACACCACTGAGCAGCCCATGTCATTTACTGAGGCCATCAGGGCCCATAGCACACTATAACATTCACTGCTTCATTTCCCTCAAGCTATCGCTCTTTTTTTTCCATTTTTCCCTTTTTTTTTTAAATGAAGGGATGTAGATGTTCAGAGAGGGAGAGAAAGAGAGTTCGCAAGTCGCACAGGGAACATTTTCAGTTTAGTTTGATCTTTTTTGGAAAATGCGTAATTCAGTTTGTTTGCGTCCAGCGCAAATATATTTTCCGTATAATTGTGTAGACTGCATGAACTAATGGTTTTGTTCAAGAAAAACACTTTTTTTTGTGTGTTTTCAGTTTGTATTAGACTGCGTGTGCAGTTCCTCAAAAAGTTTTTGAAGAAATTATTCACATTCCATTACATCCTTAGTTCTTTTCCTTTACCCTTTTTATCTATTTAAATCTATTTCTGAGAGCATGTCAAAAAAAATACAAATACACAACTTCAAGACAGTCGACGGTGACCCTTTTTGTCAAAGAAATAGAGGACGGCCATCACATCCATGAATATTTTCACATCCAAATATAAAAACCCTCAGCTACGCACGTCCCCTTAATCAAGCACTTGTTTTAATTCATTTCCTCGCAGGGTTTTATTAGTATGCTAGCTGTTGGCTAAATGATTATGACAAGGCTGCGTTTTCACCAGATTCTGCCAAGATAAAAATACACAGGAAAGCCCAGCAACCCAGCTTAAAAACCTGTCTCCGGTATTCCTGCAGGGAGATGACCTTGGTCATTAAGGACATTCACAGTTTTGTTTAGGAATGAAATGACAGAAAACAGAAAAATATGAAGTGCCTCCTTGAGAGGAATCGTTTGTTGTTGGCTAAATTATGCAGCACATCATTATTTGGTGGCATTACTATTATGAGCTGTTTATGTCTCTGACCTTAATTTTTGCACTGCTTTGGTGTAATGTAAGCAATTCTCTCTCTCGCGCTCTGGCCTAGACTGCAAAAGCGGTCTCTTTTGCATTTAAGTATGATGGTTTGATTGTTTTAAAGTATAATATGGAGCCAAATACGGTTACAACAACAATCCTAAATCAATAAACTCCTCACAATAACATTCGTGCAGCACTGTAAAGTTTATAAAAATGTAAAACAACATTTCCCAGTGTATGATATGTATTTTTATGCGGTAAATATAGCTGCTGCTGGTGGGTACGGCCCCGCACAACCCTTTTTATCTGTTCACTCAGGTTCTGAATGCTCCGGGACCGGTGAGCCTGCAGAGATGCAGCCAAGCGCATGGCCGGCTGAATTTGTTTGACTCAGGTAATTGAAAGTGTTTTAAACTATTATAGCAACTTGAGGGCTTGTTTAAGTGTCGAGCTGTCCGTCAAATGTACACGGGTGGAAAGCATTGGCCTGTCACCCTGTCAGTCACGGGAAACGAGAAGTGTCGGCCTAATGGATTTCTTCAGGCGGACGTCGGCGCGGCGGCAGAAGTAAAATCAATGTGTTGTCATGTGTGAGAGCGGAGCATCAAACAGGCAGGTGAATTGGAACTGTAGTTTAGTTGTAACGTCTACATTTGCGGGGAGGCGGCCGGAGACAGACAGATGCTGCGAGACCGTGGAGGGGCTCTTGTTATGATTGCCAGTGTGAGAGGGGTGCCTGACCTGTTTTCTTTTTTGTTTTTGTTTTTTGCTCTGTGTCCTGTGGCTTTTTTTCCCCCGCTGTTTGATGGTGCGGGCCGGCTACCGTGTGTGTTTATGTCATCACACTACATGCCACAAGTGAGAACGTAAGTGAGTGTGTTTACAGAGAGAACACGGAGAGCTGAGCGACGCTGCGGTGCGGCTGATTAATTGTAGTGATGATCTGAACTCACAGATTCAAATCTGGTTTGTCTGGTGTGTTTACTTTATAGCAGCAGCAGTGCCTCTATAGAAAAGTCATAGTACATTAAAAATATTACGCATTACATTTATACCTGGACAGCTGCTCACAATCCACTGACCTTTTGACAGGGGTTTTCAAAACCTATGTCCCCCACATATGATAATCCCCTTGTGAAGACCCCTCTTCTTGAAATACAAAGTCAGCATATGTTTTAAGACCGATTTATGCTGTATGAGAAAATGGTAAGTGTGATATGAAGGAATGTTGATTATGAATTTAATAATTGGCATTTACATCAGTGTACTAAAGCATGCATATATACCATTCAGAAGTTTGGGGTCAGTAAGATGTTCTGTTCTTTTGAACTTTCCGTTCATCAAAGAATCATGAAAAAAATGTTTCATGGTTTCTCCAAAATTGGGTGCTGTCAATTCGATTAATCGTGATTAATCGCATCCAAAATAAAAGTTTGTGTTTACATAATATATGTGTGTGTGTGCTGTGTATAATTATTATGTATATATAAATATACACTTATTCATGTATATATTTAAGAAAAATGTTATATTTATATTTATATATAAGATAAATTATATAAATATATATACAGTATATACATGCAAATATTTATTAAATATATACATAAATGAGTGTGTATTTATATATACATAATAATTATACACAGTACACACATATATTATGTAAACAAACTTTTATTTTGGATGTAATCGCGATTAATTGATTTGACAGCACTAATATATGTATATATATATATAAAATTTAGTGCTGGGCAATCGATTATTCACGATTAATCGCATCCAAAATAAAAGTTTGTGTTTACATAATATATGTGTGTGTACTTTGTATAATTATTATGTATATATAAATACACACACATGCATGTGTATATATTTAAGAAAAATTTTATATTTATATATAAAATATTTATATTTATATATAAGATAAATTATATAAATATATATATATACAGTATATACATGCAAATATTTATTAAATATATACATGAATGAGTGTGTATTTATATATACATAATAATTATACACAGTACACACACATATATTATGTAAACACAAACTTTTATTTTGAATGCAATTAATCGCGACTAATCGATTGACCACCAAAAAAAAAAAGTATAATTTTTTACACCCTCTGGCACCCTCTTACGGACCCCAACCCTTGGTATTGCAATTTTTTTTGGCCTGGAAACAAATTTGTGTTTACAAGGTACTGATTAGATATAATGAGCACTTTTGTTTTCCTGTCTAAATGAGCTATTTTTGTTAAAAAATGTATCAGGCTTTTTCCATAATCTAAAATCTGACTGCGTGAAACTAATACCTTAATGAAATGCAATTGCACTTAAATGCAAATGTACTTTTTAGAATTTTTACCTCCCTGTTGCCGCCATTATTATGAAATGCTTGCCCATATTTAATAACACAAGATGCAGGATAATCACCAGATTATGCAAATAAATTTACATGTTATACATTTTCTAATGGCTTCTGTTAATCAAATCCATTATCATTATGTGATTAAAATGGTTCACTGTGTGACACATAGTGTGTCACATACCTGAGATTATTCCCAGATGGCTGTGACTTTAACCAGACACCCACACACATTCTCTGAGGTCCAATCGGCCCAATCTGGACCAGTTGCCCTTGTCATACCCTATAATGGGCAACCTGACAGCACAAAAAAAATGTGGTTTCTTTTGTCCGGTGTATGAAAATGTGGAGAATGTCAGACTGAAAAGTGAATTTTGATTGTCAGGGTCTTTCTAGATCCTATGTTTCTCCAGAAAACAGGTCAGGTTGGTTGATTTGATCATATTATACCTTTGTATTGTAATTTGAGAAGATATTTAGGAAATTTCTTGGCAAAAATTAAATTTACAAAGCTATTCGCTTGACTAGAAGAGTCTTATGCCAGACAGTATGTAACATGCTTGTGCTGAGAGTGGTAGTCATGATTTTATTTATTTTATCTCTCTAATGTGGGTCACACCGAATGGTTGTTTTCCCTGCCATATTGTCATTGCCTCCCAATACGACCATAACGTGATTTATGGCCGACAGCTCCGATTCCGTCACTGCGAGGGATCCGGCGCTGTCGTGCGCCATGCTAACTGGCTGCAGACGTGCCGTCTCTTTTGAGCTAGACCAGACCTGTCTGAAAACCAATCAACTTATTTCATCACGTTGGAAATGAAAAGACGACGTAATTATTCATAATTGGCCTTTATATTTTGCACTTCGTGATTTTTGCAGCGTTTTAGGTGACGTTCATTCATTGCTTCGGGAAAAAGATGAGAACAATTTTGTGTTCTGTTTGAAAATGATTACACGTGACGCATGACAGTTTTTTTTCTCTCCTTGTGCTTAGATTTTTTTGTGGGATTGTGCTTTGATAATGCTGTTACACTTTCGTTTAGAGTTTTGTAGCCTAGTTTTCTGCTTCTGTCTCCAACAATGTTATTATCTCTGAAGCTAAAGAAAGAGAGAGAGAGAGTTTGTGAAAGAATTGAAGTAGCTTATTTCAGCTGCTTGTGCCACTTCTGCAAGTCACGGTAATAATGGAAGCCAGTGATCCAATACGCTTTCAAGCATTTCCAAGTGTAGTTTTCTGTTTTAACACACTTTATGCCATGTGCCCTAAAATGTGCTGAAGAGAGTATTTTTTCATGCCGTCAGTGATGAATCTGTGTTGGTTGCAGGCTGCACAACATTTTTACACTCACTTTATATAATGTGACAATTTGCTTATTTTTTTCTGCATTCACCTGTTCTTTGCTCTGTGGGGCTTTAAAACTAGCATTTGCGTGTTGAAACCAAATGTTTTGTATTGTGTTGTTTTACATGAGTTGGTGCTTGAACCCTTGTGCCAAAGAATAAATTAAATAACAGCACAAAAAGCATACTCACATTCTGGGGCATTCTGTGAAACTGCCTCCTTGTCTAGACTGATAAATTGTTTTTAAAGTAAATTTCTGTGTATTATTTCAGACTTGTTTTGCTGAATTGTTAATAAATTCAATGTGCAAATTCAAGGCTAAATTAACTCATTTTAAAATATTTTGTGATATAATTAGGGCTTTAGAAAAGTAAGAGTTGACAGTTTTACAGTTTAATTTGACATTGCAAGCTATTTTGTCGATAATATAATTAACATTAAGATTTTAATATTTAAGTATTACATAATAAATAGTAAATAATACACAGTATTAATATATAATGAATTATTTTTACATTTAAAATGAATAATGTAATTTTATAATGCCAGCTATAGTTTATACCATTGTAATGAGGATAACATTAAGATTTTATTGTTTAATATTATTTATATAAAAATAAAGATAAATATTTAATTAATGAATTTAATATTTATATAATATCTAATAAATTACTGTTGTAATAAAATGTATAATAAATGTTAAAACATACTGATATATATATATGTATAAAATATACTATATATATATACAATCCCTTAAAAAAAAAAAATATATATATATGTTTTATTTTTATTCTGTTTTATTTATGTTTTCTATGTATTGTTTATCAAAATGTGGCACATTTGCTAATAGACCAAGAATA
The DNA here is from genome assembly GCA_039654105.1 of Coreius guichenoti. Classification (NCBI taxonomy): domain Eukaryota; kingdom Metazoa; phylum Chordata; class Actinopteri; order Cypriniformes; family Gobionidae; genus Coreius; species Coreius guichenoti. Next base: position 13,738,205 of record CM077184.1, on the reverse strand, counting down.
AAAAACAACAGTAAATATTGAAAATTGTGTTTTTATGTGTTGTTTTTTTTCAAATGTCTATATTGTCTATATTCACACACAGTAGTAGCTGACACAATCGAATCTATTCTCTGTTAAATTCGCATATGCAAATGAGGATCTCAAATGGCATCCGTTTTGTAGAAATGACCCAAATGTCTTTTAATGACAACACTTTAAACATTAAAGCATCATCTTTTAGACCAGCATAGTTACACTCCACTGACTTCAGTTATTGTTCACTCGTGGCTCGATCAATACAATAAAACCTGAAGCAAAAGCAGAACTAGTTGACCCCAGAAGCCTGAGTGAAGGGAAAAGGAAAAAGAGAAAACAGCGAGCAGAGAAGGAGAGCAGACAGAGGGACAGAAGGCGTCATATCGCTCTAGTTGAACACATGAGGCTGGGAGAAGTGACAGTGTGCTAGGGGTGTTTTCAGGGCCTTTTTCTGTGGCTGTCTGTCCACATCAGGGACTGATAGAGCTGCCTGGTGGCTGGTGTGTCATTGCAGGGGGGTGAGCGGATGCTGTGCGCGCCTCTCGTGGAAAAATGATGGATTTGGTTTGATCTAAAGCGCAGGAACAGGTTTTTCACTGCAAGGGCTGGTGCTGTCATTCTGTGTGACTGCGGCTTCCTCCTCGCATTTAACTTCACACTTGCTGCCTGGATGCTGTCTTTTTTTGTTCATATACTATGCCTCTTTTTTTCTTAAGTTGTCTGGAAATTATTAAAAAAAAGTCTGAAACATGGGGCTGTGGAAATGTGATCAAAAGATCCCCAGTTTAAGGGTAAGCTGTGTCATGTCAAGGGGGTAAATTGGGTCATTATGTGAGCAATTTACATTGTAAACAAAAATATGACGGAAAACGATTTATTCCTGCACAGTTCCATTCTAAAGCCTTATTTTGATCCACATTATTTGCATTTTCATAATTAGTTTAATATTCAGAATATATAAATTGACCCAACTTACCCCACTCTCTTATAAGTTTACAGCGATATGCATTTGGTTTGATGGACTTTGGTTTGCATGTCAGGCTTGTAATGTGCTTGAGGTTGATTTTAGCACACATTCAAAAACCGTAGGTAATTCTGGCACAGTGACAAGCCCATAAACCAGTAAGAGGTCTAAAATAACTGATTTTATTAGTAATACTATCCGTTAGTTTTGAATCTGTCCATGAGAAGATATGAAAGAAAGCAGTTTGTGGTTTATAGCACAGGGAACTGTACAAGTGCAAGTTCTGATTCATTTTTACCGAAATAACAGTATGTACAAATCAGTTGCTATGGGATTCAAGACCTCATCACAACAAACAATCAGCTTCATGGACTGAATGACCAAAGACTGAACATGTCAAAGCAATTCGGCACATTTGGGGTATTGGTTAAATTGTTTATGGTTATTGAAAACACAGTTTATGCTGTGTATCCCAGAAGTCTCACAATAAATTTAGCTACTGATGCTACCAGTGATTAGCATTTGTTGGAGCTGATAGTGTAAAAAAATTAACAAAAAACAAACAAAAAAAACTTTTACTTTTTATATATATATATATATATATATATATATAACAAATATTTTTAAGATATTTCAAATGACAAATTATTTAAACATTTGTAGTATACTAATTAAATGTAAGCAAATTTGTGATACTGAGTATTTGAGCTGCTGTCATTAAAACAATATACTAAGATTTTTAGAAATTCATGTCAATTCTTCAGTTCAATATTTCATTCTAATTATTGTGCTGATAATATAATTTGTTATGAATATTTTTAAATACACTTTTTTGCATAAGCCTGACATTTTTAAAATAAGCATAAATTCAGTCAGTTGTGTCCAAACATTTTAATGGTGGTGTATTTTTATTCTGATTTGCAGATTAAAGTAGGAAACATCCCTTTATATTCACTAATCACTACCATTCAAAAGTTTGGGGTCTGTAAGATTTTTGTTACATTTTTTAAAAAAAAGTTTTATATGGTCTCCAAGACTGCATTTATTTGATTAAAGTAATTTTTTTACATATATTTTAAAATGTATTTATTTTTTCCCCCTGTGATTTTCCAGCCATTACTCCAGTCTTCAGTGTCACATGATGATTTGGTGCTCAAGAACCATTTTTTTGTTATTATCAATGTTGAAATTTTTTTTATATAGCTTAATATTTTATATAGCTTAATATTTTTGTGGAAAATGTGATACTTTTTTCAGGATTCTTTGATGAATAGAAAGTTTCAAAAGAACAACATTTATTTAAAATATAGTTTTTTTTAACAACGTAAAAAGTCACTTTTGATTAGTTTGTGTCCTTGTTGACTAAAATATTAATTTCTTTTTTTTAATTTTTATTAAAACCTTAGTGACCCCAAACTTTTGAATGGTAGTTTATGGAAAACATTAGTTTAAATATAAAACAAACTGGTTAGCTCAAGCATCTGTTCAGAAGTGTTTTCCATTCTTCTCCCTTACTCCTCCTCTGGCACGCACACACAGACACACACACACACACACACAAACACCGAGGCATTCAGAGGGGCTTAAGCCTCCAGAGAGTTGACATGTGGCACATAAGTTCTGTGTGAGGAGTGAAGGTGTGGTAAGATGCGTTGAGACAACGTTTCTTCAACTTACCATGACTTGGCCAGCTGTGTTTCCGCCCAACAGTGGCTGACGTGCAATCGGGCTGATGGGTGTGTTCTGTTCTTCTCTCTTTTTATGCATTCATCTGTTTATCCCTCCTGCCCCAGTGTCTGCAGAGAGGACGTGCCCTGTCACTTCAGGTGTGTCACGCTTCCCATATGCCATGGATATCTGAATCTCAGCCAATCAGACGCCACCCCACTGACCTTCTCCGGAGCAATGAGCATGATGGGAGCTGAAGGCTGGAGCTGGTGGCACACTGAATGTGAGAGACTCTTCAGAGGGAGGAGAACGGGAAGAGGCGGGGGGCCTTAGGGTCGAGGTCTCGCCCCAATACAATCGCAGGTTTGGATTAGATGCCGTTTTTGTTGGGACGGCACCCTGCCCCCATGCCTCGACCTCTCCTGCACCCCTCCTGCTCGGGCTGTCGGTGTGCGCTCGGACGGCCGGTGTGTGGATTTACATGGCTGTTAATTAGAGTGGAAGAAGTGATTGGCTGCTGGATGCATTGTGGTAAAGAGTGCACAGATGCAGCCACACTGGCGAGAGTAACACAGGCAGGCATGGTGCATCAGCCCACGTCACACTGCTGCAGCTCAGCCGAGCCCTGCCCTGTCTAACACGATTTGCAGAGTGTCACCACCGTCACACCGCTCCTGTACCGCAATACCCCTCCCTCTATTCTCTTTTACCCCTTCCTCTGATCCTCATTTTCTCCGTCTACCCCTCTTCTCTGTTCAACCATTTCCGTTCTGTAAGCCAAACTACCCCTTTTCCCAGTCTGTATACTATTTCTACAGGGATTAAGTTGAGCAGAAATATAGGGGGCATAAGAGAAGGATACAAAAAGAAAAAAACTGAGGACATATTTAGATATTTAAAAGTAAAATGTTATTTTTGTGCCACTAGTGGCATCAAACGAGTTTTCAAAACTAATGATTGTTTTCAAACAAGATCCCCATCTGCTATTGGTCAGAAAGTCAGATAACCCCGCCCCAACTCACACTATGGACCCTTTTTCACAGAATGTATAATGACATGTTTCCACAGTTATTAAAGGGATAGTTCACCCAAAAATAAAAATGATCCCATAATTTACTCACCCTCAAGCCATCCTAGGTGTACATGACATTCTTCTTTCAGACGAATACAATCTGAGTTATATTAAAAAAGGTCCTGGCTAATCCAAGCATTATAATGGCAGTGAATGGCAGCCCAAAATTTGAAGCCCATAAAGTGCACCCATCCATTATAAAAGTAATCCACATGGCTCCGGGGGGTTAATAAAGGCCTTCTGAAGCGAATCGATGGGTTTGTGTAAGAAAAATATCCATATTTAACACGTTATAAAGTCAAATATCTAGCTTCCGGCGGACCACCTTCCGTATTCAACTTACGAAGAAAGTGTAATGCCTCTCGCATTTCAAAACGCTAACGCTACATCCTACATCATTGTCACGCCAGTTACTCTTTTTTTCTGACTACTTTTATCCTCCTTTCCTGGAATGTTTAGAAAAACTATTTATCCTTTGATATTGGATCAAATGGGAACGCAAACATTTTATTTGTGCTCGTTTCCATTTACCACTATAGAAGTTTACCCAACTATGACAACTTCTGCTTCTGAGAATCTTGGAAATGTGAAAAAAGTCCATTGGGTCCATTATGTCCGTTTTTACACTTTTCTTGGGAATACACTCACTTATTGTTTGTTTTACAATTGAAAAATGATGCACTGCACCTTTAAGAATGTTTTTCTGACTGACTTCAGTTTTATGACCAGACAAACTGCATTGACGTGAAGAACTCCCGACAAATTAGCCGTAATCCTAAAATGGCTCCCATTTACTACTTGACGAATATTACATGAGCTACCTAATATTCATGAGCCAGACTGATAAGGTGCTTCTCGTCTACAACTATTTGAGACGGCATTCATTTATGATTATCATGCATGCAGTTTTCTATTATCATTGCTGTTGATTGTGTTATTTGCAGCCAGCCATTCTTAATTTTTTCTTTGAAGGAAGTTGACTGATAACAGCGGGGTTAATGAAATAAAGTAAGTAGTATTCAGCTAGTCATGTTTTTAACATTGAAAAATGACGCTCTGCACCTTTAAAAGTGTTTTATGGCCAATTGACATGATGAGCTCATGAAAAAATAGATGTATTTGGACAAAGCAGCCTCTCTCTGGCTTGTTTTACGTATTGGGACACTAGTCCCATTGGTGTCACCGCTATTTGTGTGATGTCATAATCAGCATCTGTTGGCATGGCGATGGTGGCACGGCGGTTAGTCTCATGACAGGGGTGGCAAATTGATGGTCCCCTCTCATTTAGTGCAGAAGAATAAGGAAGGACCAAGGTCTCATGGTTCTTTCAGTTTAAATGCATGGTGACATTATATGAAAGCACCGGGGGGGTCAGAGACACAGACCTCCACCCAGGCTGGCCCATAATAACCGGGGTCTTAAATCAACACCAGGCTTGTAATAACATTTCAGCCAGTGTTATTCCTCTGGCAATTAAGGCCTTCACAAGGCTCCGGTTTTGTGTCTGATGCCTCCTTTGATTTTTCAGTCCAGCCTGGTGGAGGGCTTTTTCCTTGTTTCTTTTTTTTTTCCACTGAACATTTGCTTCTCTCCTTACACTGAGCAGTAGATGTGGCAAAGAGTACAGAATTGCACTCATGCCCAAAGCGTCTACATTTCACCTCCGATTCCCCCTTGGGTTTTGTAACTACACACACATACATGCATGTTCAGAGAGAGGTGTTAAGTAAGTGTCAGAAAATAGGTGCTTTCATTAACTGTATGAAAGAATATTCCAACAAAACAATTTTTGTTGGTGTGATTTTTTTTTTTTTTTTTTTTCCGAAGCATGTCAGCTGATTTAATATTAGAAGAAACCAGGTGCATGTTTACTAGGGGTGGGGAAACTGTTTCTCCGATGCATTACAATTCTTTTTAAAATGATTCTGAATAGATCAACAAATATTCATAATCAAAAATGTGCACATTATTGCATTAAAAAGCACACAGAGAAAAAATCATGCAGTGAATACAAAATAAATATCATGCAATGTGCTATGTATATTTGAAGGAAATAAATGTCATTCAGAAAAAATATTTATACATACATATATATATATATATATATATATATATATATATATATATATATATATATATCACACAGATTCTCAGTTCAACAGAACATCATTTATTTAAAATAGAAATGATTAGTAACAATGTAAAAGTCTTTACTGTCACTTTTGATCAATTTAAAGTGTCATTGCTGAATAAAAGTATTAATTTCTTTAAAAATATATACTGATCCAAAACGTTTGAACGGTAATGGATTCACAAAGGTGTCAGGTCACTCTTCATTTGCACAGAATGAAATATTGAATTCTGATATTATTATACCTGCTTAATATATTTAATTTGGCATTTTAATTCTGCCTTTTATGCACAATCTTACGAGCAACTTTAACTCGCCAAAGATGCTGAGGAATTGAGATGCAACGAGAATCGTTGTGGAATCGAATCTTGACTCCTTGAATCGAAATAAGATTGAATCAATCATGAGTTACCTAAAGCCTTATGTTAATCTGTGCTCGTAATTGATTGAGTAATGTAAAAATGTACGAAGAAAGGGTGAAAGTGCGAGGAAAGTATTTGCATTTAAAGTCGGTACTGTCAGAGGTCTTTTCTCTCTAGAAACACAGCTGTAGGAAAAGCAGAGACGGTGTTAACAACAGCAATTACCTGCCTCTTAGGAGGAAGAAAAGGGGAGGGACTTGTTCCTTCATGCGGTTGTGTGTCTTTGGATATGCTGACTGCCATGTCAACCTCGTGTATGTGCATGGGCGGCACCTTCATTTGTCTAATATATCTGTTTTTCCCCCTTTTAAGGTCCTAGACACCAGGGGGCTTCAGGGGGCCAGGAGACCCCCAGCCCTACTTGCAGCAGCTGATACAATCCACCCCTAACTGTCTCCGTCTCTCTCTCTCTCTCTGTCTCTCTCTCTCTTTCTGTAGCAGGCCTTTGAAGTGGGGTGATGAGGGTAAGTTAATTATCCCCATTACACAGGCCTGGCTACATCCAGCCCTGCCTCAGCCTCAGCCTTCCTCTGCCTATAATTACACTGAGAAGGAGGCAGAAGCTGTCAGCAACATTTAAAACAGACCCTCTGATAAAAACACTCTAGCAGAGAGAGAGAGAGAGAGAGAGAGAGAGAGAGAGAGAGAGAGAGAGAGAGAGCGAGCGAGAGAGAGAGAGCGAGAGAGAGAGAGAGAGAGAGAGAGAGAGAGAGAGAGAGAGAGAGAGAGAGAGAGAGAGAGAGAGAGAGAGAGAGAAAAAAAAACACTGGTCCCACATTGACTTATAAAGTCTAAATTCAGGGATTGCTTTTATGAAGCTGGAAAGATCATATAGATTAGGTTAGTATCGAAATACTTTTAGGAAGTTGACATGTCCTGCGGTGCGACATGCTACACTTAGGCACATATAGGCACATACCACTTACAAAGCATGTAGAAGTCTGTAATTTTTATCATAGGTACTCTTCAACTGTGAGTGACGGAATCTAAAACAAAAATCCAGAAAATCACATTGTATGATTTTTAAGTAATTAATTTGCATTTTATTGCATGACATAAGTATTTGATACATCAGAAAAGCAGAACTTAATATTTGGTACAGAAACCTTTGTTTGCAATTACAGAGATCATACGTTTCCTGTAGTTCTTGACCAGGTTTGCACACACTGCAGCAGGGATTTTGGCCCACTCCTCCATACAGACCTTCTCCAGATCCTTCAGGTTTCGGGGCTGTCGCTGGGCAATATGGACTTTCAGCTCCCTCCAAAGATTTTCTATTGGGTTCAGGTCTGGAGACTGGCTAGGCCACTCCAGGACCTTGAGATGCTTCTTATGGAACCACTCCTTAGTTGCTCTGGCTGTGTGTTTCGGGTCGTTGTCATGCTGGAAGACCCAGCCACGACCCATCTTCAATGCTCTTACTGAGGGAAGGAGGTTGTTGGCCAAGATCTCGCGATACATGGCCCCATCCATCCTCCCCTCAATACGGTGCAGTCGTCTTGTCCCCTTTGCAGAAAAGCATCCCCAAAGAATGATGTTTCCACCTCCATGCTTCACGGTTGGGATGGTGTTCTTGGGGTTGTACTCATCCTTCTTTTTCCTCCAAACACGGCGAGTGGAGTTTAGACCAAAAGCTCTATTTTTGTCTCATCAGACCACATGACCTTCTCCCATTCCTCCTCTGGATCATCCAGATGGTCATTGGCAAACTTCAGACGGGCCTAGACATGCGCTGGCTTGAGCAGGGGGACCTTGCGTGCACTGCAGGATTTTAATCCATGACGGCGTAGTGTGTTACTAATGGTTTTCTTTGAGACTGTGGTCCCAGCTCTCTTCAGGTCATTGACCAGGTCCTGCCGTGTAGTTCTGGGCTGATCCCTCACCTTCCTCATGATCATTGATGCCCCACGAGGTGAGATCTTGCATGGTGCCCCAGACCGAGGGAGATTGACCGTCATCTTGAACTTCTTCCATTTTCTAATAATTGCGCCAACAGTTGTTGCCTTCTCACCAAGCTGCTTGCCTATTGTCCTGTAGCCCATCCCAGCCTTGTGCAGGTCTACAATTTTATCCCTGATGTCCTTACACAGCTCTCTGGTCTTGGCCATTGTGGAGAGGTTGGAGTCTGTTTGATTGAGTGTGTGGACAGGTGTCTTTTATACAGGTAACGAGTTCAAACAGGTGCAGTTAATACAGGTAATGAGTGGAGAACAGGAGGGCTTCTTAAAGAAAAACTAACAGGTCTGTGAGAGCCGGAATTCTTACTGGTTGGTAGGTGATCAAATACTTATGTCATGCAATAAAATGCAAATTAATTATTTAAAAATCATACAATGTGATTTTCTGGATTTTTGTTTTAGATTCCGTCACTCACAGTTGAAGAGTACCTATGATAAAAATTACAGACCTCTACATGCTTTGTAAGTAGGAAAACCTGCAAAATCGGCAGTGTATCAAATACTTGTTCTCCCCACTGTATATGCTTACATTTAAAGGGATAGTTCACCCAAAATAAAACATTTTGTCATCACTTACTAACTTTCTTATCAAGTTGTTCCAAACCTGTATGAGTTTCTTCTGTTGAACACAACAGAAACTATTTGAAAGAATGTTGGTAACCAGACCGTTGATGGTAGCCATTGCCTTCCATAGTATTTTTTCCTACTATGAAAGTCAATGGATACCGTGTTTGATTATACGAACATTCTTTAAAATATCTTCTTTTGTGTTCAACAGAAGAAAGAAACTCATACAGGTTTTGAACAACTTGAGGGCAAGTGCTGACAAATTTTTCATTTTTGGGTGAACTATCCCTTTAATAATGTAATAGCTAACATGAAATAACAATGAACAGTAAGTTTACAGCATTTATTTGTCAGTGATTAATGTTTTTGTACTTGTTATAATATTGTTTAATATTGTGAAATTCCTGTGATGCAAAGATGAATTTTCAGCATCATTACCCCAGTCTTCAGTGTCACATGATCTTTCATAAATCATTCATATATGCTGATTTGGAATAAGAGAAATACTTAAGAAATATTTCTATATAATAATTATTGCTATTATTATCACTGTTGAAAACTTTTTTGTGTGTGGAAACTGTGATATCTTCTAGGATTCTTTGATCAATTGAAAGTTCAAAGGAACTTGAAATAGAAATCTTTTGTAACATTAAAAATGTCTACTTTCACATTTGATCAATTTAATATGTCCTTACTAAAAGTAAAAGTAAATAAATAATTATATATTACTGAGCCTAGACTTTCGAATTGTAGTGTGTGATTAAAACGAATTAACAATAGTTGTGTTATGAACTAACATGAATTAATAATAAACAATAGCATATTTATAAATTAAGATTAACCTAGATTAATAAATGCTGTAAAAAATATTGTTCGATAATCCCAATATGATTAGCGCCTGTTTAGCTGCTTTTCATCTAAACCGAATGAGCAAATGGTACTTTAGCTAATGAATATTCATGATTTTTTCTTCACACCGAACAGTTTGAAACAGTGTGTTGCTAATTCTTTTATAACTGTTATAAATGTAGTTTTCAGTTACCAAAGCCAATTTTTTTTCACTTTTCACAGAGACTTTTCACTGTTTTTATCACTCAGCTTTTTTTAATTAATCATGATGTTGATTAAAAAGTCCATGGACATTTAATATGGATAAAGTATTTTAACGGAAATAGTCTGCTCAAACATGGTGTAGTATTGAAAGACTGGGCATGAAGAACCAAGCGGTTGAAATGTTGTTTTTCTTATCCTAGTTTGAAGCTCCGCTCTCTCCCTCTTTTTTAACAGCCCATCTCCTCCAAACACAACAGTGTGGAAACCTCTAAAACTCACCAATACTTCTCAATGACATTACTGTCCCTTAAATTCAGCCCACAAACTCGCACTTAAGACACAGCAAAACTTAAGTTCATTTCTGAAACCTCATGATAAATGCTTTGCTCTAAGAAATCTATCATGGGCAGGAACAAGATTATAGAAATAACAAGATACCGTGGGTGAAATATGAGCTGGTTTTGGACGAAGAGGAAAGAGATAACAGCATGAGATTAGGATGAAATCTAAAGAAGTCTCGCTGGCTTCTTTTTGATGTCTTATAAAATATACGACATGGCGACTATGAGAATGGCCGCTCACGATGTTAGCTTAGCCTCGTGACTTGATTTTTATCCTGTTATGCTTTTACATTTCGCTACGCTCTTCTTCCTCCCACCCATTTTTCTCTATAATCAGGAGTCCATGTTATGTGGCAGGAAAGCTATGAGTTTAGAAAAGCGGTCCAAGATGCAAGCTTATACGTCGTATATTGCCGCTCGCCTGTTGGGCAAACTTTATAGCTCGCGTTGAGAATATTTGTCATTTGTGTAATTTGCCGTTCGTTTTTATGCACGAAAAAAAGCATCGATGAAGACCTCACCTGTTCCGCTTGCTCTCAGAACAGTCTAATTGCAAAAAATTAACCTGTCAGACGCTCACATGGCAGTAACCTAAACTGGAGCAGTCAGATTGCAGGGCCCTGTATGTTTTCTTTCTTTTTCTCTCTCCTTTTCTCTAGCTCTGTACTGCACTCTGTGGGGTTCCAATGGCTTCCCTGAGCCAAAGCACCGAGGCGAGCAATTAAAATGGAAAATGACAGCATGAGGGATGATGATTACCGTTATACAAAAAGCCACATTTATGAATTTAGCAGATAACTGTCACTTCTCCCTTGGCTCTTATTTGCCCCGTGCTTTTGTTAACTTAATGTCTTCAGCGATTCTCACCCGAGGAGAGGTCCAGAGTTCTCTTTTTAATTACTCTGACACTTGACACTTCTGAACTGTTTTTCTGTTTAAACTGAAGAATCAAATATTCTTTCTTTCCTTTTCTTATTTTTGTAAGTCGGTGTGGAAATGCGCATTAATTTATAAAGCACCTGGAAATTGATTTTAATGTGAGGTTTTTGGAGCTGTTTTATTTATTTGCTCAAAAACAATCCATTTAGCTCCTCTTAGAAATGAATTGCCTAGAGGTAGTTAACGGACAACGGTCTAGTATCCCTTAGGATCTCTTACATCACCGTAAGAGGAGAGAAATGGCAATGTTCCCTGTGCAGATTTGTCAGTTGTTTCTTTGTTTGTTTGCTGAAGGGACTGCACACATATGCCCATGACTTGTGAAAGGAAGCGCTTGTGTCCAACACTGATCAGCTGTAGCGCTTTATTCTCAAGGTCGAGCAGAAAAATATGTGAGAATAGCAGTTCAGTTTTTCTCTAAATATGAACATGGCTGGGCTTTTCATCCGTCATTTCACAGATGGATAAAAATGAGACATGATAAAATTAGAAAATCCTTGATTCATCTCCAGAAATCTACTTTGAAATTGTAGGTTGCCAAGTTAGAAGCTACACATCATGTAACGTAGTTTGTAAAGTAATACTGCAAGCAACAAATTATATGTATGTATATGTCTAGGCACGTTAGTATTTTCACCCAAAAAATTTTTTTAAGACAGTTATTTATATCTTTTGCTGTAGGAAATATAAATTTACATTTCCAAACATTCCTTTTGCCATTAATTGTAATTATCCAGTGAGATTTTTGTATGCACAAGGAGTCTGACAACAGCCGGTCTGCTCCACACGGAGAACTGTTCTCACCATCATCGAGTCCATCTGGGATTACATGAAGAAAGAGAAAAACTGAGACAGACTAAATCCAGAAGAATGATGGCAACATCTCCAAGATGCTTGAAGAAACTGACCTGCAAAGCTACCTGAAAAACTATGTGCAAGTGTACCTGGACAAAAGCTGTTTTAAACGCAAAGGGTGGTCACACCAAATATTGATTTGATTTAATTAATAGAAGTTATTTGATAAATAAATCTATTTATGACATTATTTTTGAACGCATCCTCACTTTACAACATTTTTACACAAGTGCCTAAAACTTTTCACAGTGCTGTAGTTTTGGAGGAAGGTCTCTGGAGTGGGAGGAAGCGTCTTGGAGACGTTGCCACAGTTCTTCTGGATTTAGTCTGTCTCAGATTTTTCTCTTTCTTCATGTAATCCCAGATGGACTCGATGGTGGTGAGATCAGATCTCCGTGTGGAGCAGACCGGCTGTTGTCAGACTCCTTGTGCATACAAAAAATCTCACTGGATTATTGCATAACATTATGACCACTGACATGTGAAGTGAATAACACTGATTATCTCTTCATCACAGCACTTGTTAGTGGGTGGGATATATTAGGCAGCAAGTGAACATTTTGTCCTCAAAGTGATGTGTTAGAAGCAGGAAAAATGGGCAAGCGTAAGGATTTGAGCGGGTTTGACAAGGGTCAAATTGTGATGGCTAGAAGACTGGGTCAGAGCATCTCCAAAATTGCAGCTCTTGTGTGGTGTTCCCGGTCTGCAGTGGTCAGTATCTATCAAAAGTCATGGGCGGCCAAAGCTCATTGATGCACATGGGGAGCAAAGGCTGGCCCGTGTGGTCTGATCAAACAGACGAGCTACTGTAGCTCAAATTGCTCAAAAAGTTAATGCTGGTTCTGATAGAAAGGTGTCAGAATACACAGTGCATGACCAGCAGACCAGTCAGGGTACCCATGCTGACCCCTGTCCACCGCCGAAAGCGCCAACAGTGAGCAGGTGAGCATCAGTACTGGACCACGGAACAATCGAAGAAGTTGGCCTGTTCTGGTGAATCACGTTTTCTTTTACATCACGTGGATGGTCGGGTGCGTGTGCATCGCTTACCTGGGAAACACATGGCACCAGGATGCACTATGGGAAGAAGGCAAGCCGACGGAGGCAGTGAGATGCTTTGGGCAATGTTCTGCTGGGAAACCTTGGGTCCTGCCATCCATGTGGATGGTACTTTGACACGTACCACCTACCTAAGCATTGTTGCAGACCATGTACACCATGGAAACGGTATTCCCTGGTGGCTGTGGCCTCTTTTAGCAGGATAACACGCCCTGCCACAAAGCAAAAATGGTTCAGGAATGGTTTGAGGAGCACAACAACAATTTTGAGGGGTTGGCTTGGCCTTCAAATTCCCCAGATCTCAATCCAATCGAGCATCCGTGGGATGTGCTGAACAAATCCATGGAGGCCCCACCTCGCAACTTACAAGACTTAAAGGATCTACTGCTAACATCTTGGTGCCAGATACCACAGCACGCTAATTTAGGGAATAGTGAATGAGGGTATAGGGGGCTATTTCGGACACAGCCATGGTCAAGAGGATCTGCTGAAGTTCAAACTGAGCATCAGAATAGGGAAGAAAGATGATTTAAGTAACTCTGCCATGTTAATGCCAGAGGTCACAGGAGAAAGGCCAGACTGGTTCTAGCTGATAGAAAGGCAACAGTAACTCAAATAACCACTCGTTACAACCGAGGTCTGCAGAAGAACATCTCAACTAAGAACAGGAAACTGAGGCTACAGCATGGGCAATCCAAAATTGGACAAAAGAAGATTGGAAAAACATTGCCTGGTCTGATGAGTCTCGATTTCTGCTGCAAAATTCAGATGGTAGGGTCAGAATTTGGCGTAAACAACATGAAAGCACGGATCCATCCTGCCTTGTATCAAAGGATCAGGTGCTGGTGGTGGTGTAATGGTTTGGGGGATATTTTATTGGCACACTTTGAGCCGCTTAGTACCAATTGGGCATCGTTTAAACGCCACAGCCTACCTGAGTATTGTTGGTAACCATGTCCATCCCTTTATGACCACAGTGTACCCATCTTCTGATAGCTACTTCCAGCAGGACAACATGCCATGTCACAAAACTCATCTCAAACTGGTTTCTTGAACATGACAATGAGTTCACTATACTCAAATGGCCTCCACAGTCACCAGATCTCAATCCAATAGAGCACCTTTGGGATGTGGACGAACGGGAGATTCACATCATGGATGTGCAGCCGACAAATCTGCAGCAACTGTGTGATGCTATCATGTCAATATGGACCAAAGTCTCTGAGCAATGTTTCCAGCACTTTGTTGAATCTATGCCACAAAGAATTAAAGCAGTTCTGAAGGCAAAAGGGGGTCCAACCCGGTATTAGCAAGGTGTACCTAATAAAGTGGCATGTGAGTGTGTGCTGTATATATATATATGTATATACTTAGGGACACAACAGAGAAATTATCTTCAAAAGGATCTTTTTTGAGGCAATTCACTGAAATAATCTGTCTGAACAAAATGACTTGTTAAAATAAATTGAAATTGCTTCTGAGCTACTATAAAAATATAGTTAGTATTACGCTAGTAGTGTATTTTACTAACTCCCCAACACTGATCATCTTATTATTAGGGCAAACTCCTACATTTAAAAACAGCAAACCCTTTTCCAGTCATTAGCTGTCTCATCTGTTCAGTCAGATTTATTTTAGCCCTCTGGGATGAATAACATGATCGGTTATAGCAACCTCTGACTTATCTCAGGCCTTCTTACGTGTTTTCATTTATAAATTGAAGCATCAAAAAAGCAATTTTGCAACTGACATTCACAAACAGGCTTTTTGTATTCCAGCCACATGACATAAATACCATCACAGCCTCCTCATGTGCAGGCATGATGTCCTCGCATATTTCAGCGTGTGCAGCACATGTATCGACAGCTGAGAGGGTGATGGAGGGCGCGAGCGGGGTTTTATTATTTCAGGTCCATGTGGAGAGGATCCTTAGGGTGTCGTCATCAGTCCTAGTGAGAGCAGACGTCCAGAGCTCTGGCTCCAACAGTCTGGCACCACACTGTAAAGAGATCCAGCTTCTACACACCAGCCAGATCAATAGAGAGAGAGAGGGAAGAGAGAGACTTCTGTAAGATTCTTTGTTGCATATGCGCCAGGTGGATTAGGCCACAAAGGATGGCCTGGAGGGGCTGCAGTGCATTAGGGGTATAGGGAGGTATGGTGTCTTGTCAGGACAGATTAGAATAGCATGTTAATGGACCATTTTTACAGATAAAAAAAAGATGTATATTTATAACTCTACACAGTAAAAAATTATCATAATTTTAGTCAGCATGAAACAGAAGTTACGATCATCCTTCCCTATATCAGAGTGAAAAGGCTTTTAGAATGAGGAAATATGTATGGCGGGACTTGATTTTGTCCATCGGTAATTGATTGGATTGCTGTGGTTTGCTATTGGTTGATCTCATGTGAGTGACAGGTTGCCCGCCCTCGCGCCAGTGAACACATCATCAGAGAAGAGAAGAGATGTTGTTGCAAAGGGGAGGGAAGTTATTTTGATTGAAAGGCACATTACTTTTTCTTTTTTTAATGATATGCAAGGATAAAACATTTATAATAAACACTGTAATATTCCCTAAAAATGTTTATTTCATGGTGACTTTTAAGTCCCCTTACTAAATATGGTGAAAAACTGTAATAAATATAATGGGACATTTCATGTCATTTTACATTAAAATACTGTTACATTTACCGTTTTTGGCAGTGAAAAAGAACAAGTCGTCTTATAATTTACAGTGAAAAAGCGTAAATTGACATTCCCAGAATTCCCTTTCCCTGTGTCACACTTCACGTTTGATGGTTTTTCTTTTAAATTTACCTCAGCTTGTGGAAAAGCTGTTTGTGATTCTACATGTGGCTTTCTCATTACCACCTGTATTTTTTTGGTACAAAAGTATACAAAAGAGATATTAGTAATTCAGTAAGGTAGTATAGATGGAAGCTTGTTTCCGCCACAGAATAAAACATTTTTAAAGATAATTGCGACTTTTTATCTCCCAATTGCGAGTTTAATTCTGAATTGTGAGATATAAACTCGCAGTTGCAAGATATAAAGTCAAGAGTTGTGTGATATAAAGTCGCAATTGCGTGTTATAAAGTCAGAATTGCGAGTTTATATCTCGCAATTCTGACTTTATAACACGCAATTGCGACTTTATATTACGCAATTATAAAAAGATAAAAAGTCAGAATTGTGAGATAAAAAGTTGCAAATGGAAACAAGCTTCCATAGGTATATTCAACGCTATCTCACGACCAATTCGTATGTATTTGTACGAGGTGGCTAATTCGTACGACCTCACTCGTATGAATTCGTACGATTTGTCTAAACCTCAGTGACGGCTAGGTTTAGGGGCGGGGTTTGAGGTAAGGTCATTTGTACAAAATCATACGAATTGAGCAATTCATCAAAGTGAGTGAGCTTGTACAAATTCTCGAATTAACCACCGTGTAAAATACGTACGAATTGCCGCGAGATCGGGTTGGTATATTACATTATATCAGTTAATGTAATAAAGATTTTTTTAAACTGTGAATTTAATTTCAATCCATTAAACCTAAAATGTTGCTATCATATTTTGTGTTATATTACCATGGCATTAAATAACAGAAAACGAGTCTGAAAAACGAAATAGAAAGTCTTTATATTACAACAGCTGAGGGAGTGACGGCACATTTGATCTCTTCTGACAGCATAATCAAATCAAACTTTTTGTAAATGCTATTGTGGATTTTTTCCTTTTTCTGTTGGACAACACAAAAATTATATATTTGTTGTAGTTTCCGTTCATCACCATAGAAGTTTACCCAACTATGACGACTTCTGCTTCAGAGAACCATAGAAATGTGAAAAGACTAGAAAATGAGGGACATGTGAGGAAAACGAGTCAGGAAAAAGGAAGGAATAGAAGGAAAGATGATGAATGAAGGTCAAAAGGTCAGAAAGTGACGTTCCAACACTTTTTGTGCCCCAGGAGGTCTGGATGGGATTGGACTGTGATTATGGGTTGGATGGGAGGAGCAAGTATCTTCTTATTGGAGAGCTGTCAGCTCTGATGCAACTCTACCAGGCCATTTTATTTTCCCTGTAACCCTGTACTTCCCTCCCGCATTGATTACCTATGACACACGCTAGCACGGGCTAACCATTACTTTGGTTTTCACGCGTTACTATCCTCCTGTGGCCACTGTCCACTAGCAGTCCTGTCGCCATCTAGACAGCTGCCTCTCTGCAGGAGTTATTGCCAAACTCTTCGGCCGTTATAAATTTACCTCTTCCATCCCTCTCTCTCTCTCTCTGCCGCTGTCTTCACCTCTCTTACCTCCATAACTAACCTATTTTTCCACATAAGGTGCAAATTGTCCTTATGGAATTTGTGCTGGTGATGTATGGTGCCAGGAATATTTTTACAGCCAGTTCTCTCACTCTGTCGCTCTGTATGTGTGGCACAGTTCAACAGCATTGTTTCACAAGCCCAGGGAGATGAATCGGAAAACGCAGCCAGACGTAATGTCTCGTTCACGTCCAGACGTTAATCGCTGTCAGAGCTCTGACCTGAGAGACCCCATCAAAACTGCAAATATTCCTACTGAATTTCACGAAACTAATATGCCCACTGTAAGTGTAACACAAGCGGATATGTACGTGTTCTGAAAAAAATAAGAATTGTGGCTGGTTGCCAAAGGGTTTCCATGCGGTTTCTAATGTGTTCTGATTGGTGCTAGGTGCTTGTGTATTGTTTGCTTACAATACTTGCTGCCACCAATCAACAACGTTTTAGTAACATGTTAAAAAAGGCAAAGGATCTAAGATTTACACAATACAGTCGTAATGTTTTGTGAATAAAATGTTCAAACTGTAAAAACTTAAAAAATCTATTTGAAATAAATGCTGTTCTTTTGAACTGTTTTCTTCATAATAATAATAAGAAGAAGAAATGTTTATTGAGCACCAAATCAGCATATTAGAATGGTTTCTAAGGGGTCATGTGACTAAAAAAATCAGCTTTGACGGCACAGAAATAAATTTCATTTGAAAATACATCAAAATAGAAAACTATTTCTGATCAAATAAATGCAGCCTTTGTGAGAATAAGAGACTTCCTGACTATATGTAGTAATATTACTGTTATTATATTTATTCTCAGAAACATTATTCTTATTCCAATTTTGAATTTATTGTCAGAATAACGGTCATAACTAACTTTATTCTCATAATTTTGACATTAATCTCGAAATATTACTATATTAATCTCATTATTTTGATTTTATTTTCAAAATATGACTAATTAATATGATCTAATTTTGGCTTTATTCTCAGAAAAGGCTTATTATAAGGTGAACCTCAAAACATTACGACTTTTTTTTTTTTTTATTGTGTCACTAAAATGCTTTTGCACCATAGGACTTAAAGTGCAAGAGTGCCTTAGCAAGCAACCCCTAATTTCTTCACATTATTACTCATATTTCACATCTCAAATGAAGGCAGTGTGTGCCTTCGGCTTCTGTCATTGTGAAGATGAGTGGAAAAGGTTCAGTCTTGGCCAGTTAAATGGCACTCAGTTCATGGGTCTCACCTTCCTTTTTCTTTCCAGGCAGTTTCAACTTCAACCTTACCACCGTGGGCTACCTGTCAATACGGTTCATCTCTCTCATCCTTGTATCCTTGCCTCTCGCCCTCCCTCCCTTTTTTCTCTGGGTGCCAGGGGAGTATCAGTGCGCCGTTTTTGCAGAGAGTGATGGGTTGGTGTCAAGTGTGTGTGTTCGGTTTTTGATACGAGGATGTGTGCTGTCGTAGGGTATCATGTCGGACCGAGGCGAGAGGCCTATCTGAGCTGAGCTGCTTTGCCTCTCTCCCGGTCACCTTTCACTGGCAATTAGTGTCCTACCAGCAAACCGCTCACAAGTTGTCAGGAGTGCTTATCATGAAGATCAGCGCCTATCAGTCTCTCCATCTCATCTCTCGTGTTCCCTCGCTTCAGTTTGCTTTCTACCGCTCCGCATCTCACTTTCCATAAATGTGTGTGTGATGGGTCCCAAATGCCCCTTTACTTGTAAAAGTTTTATGTAGTGAGATCATGTGCAGGGTATCATTGATGTCTTCAATCAACAGCACCTCCTCCACGTCCTCTCATGTCGTTCTGCATGCCAGCTTCTGTCCTCGTAAGCCCTTAATGCCTGGAAAGTGTTCTTGTCACTTCCTGTTTTCCTGTCTTGTTGTAGATTATTATCAGAGACCAAACCAAAACTGGGCTTTTAGGTCATTAATATGCTTAAAATAATGTTTAGCAGATTAACACATTCAGAATTTTCAAATGGATCCCTACATTAAAAAAAAAAAAAAAGTTCTGCTCCAACTTCCTGTTTTTAATAGGAAATACATTATTATAGGAAAGAAAAATGAGCTTTCAAGCCATTTCAAATGGCAATTTATTGCTTCATTCGTTCCTTTCTGTCTGTCTTCCTTCTCTTCTTTTTGTATCCTTCCTTTCTGTCTGTTTGTGTTCATTCCTTGTTTCTGTCAGTCTGTGTTCCTTCCTTGCCTGTCTTTCTGTCTTCCTTCCTATCTGTGTTCCTTTGTTCCAATCTGTCTGTGATCTTTCCTT
Source organism: Coreius guichenoti (assembly GCA_039654105.1). NCBI lineage: Eukaryota > Metazoa > Chordata > Actinopteri > Cypriniformes > Gobionidae > Coreius > Coreius guichenoti. Next base: position 13,718,553 of record CM077184.1, on the reverse strand, counting down.
TTCTGTCTGTCTTTGTTCCAGCATTTCTTTCCCATTTTCCTTCCTTCCTTCCCCATTTTCCTTCCTTCCTTCCTTCCTTCCTTCCTTCCTTCCTTCCTTCCTTCCTTCCTTCCTTCCTTCCTTCCTTCCTTCCTTTCCTGTTTGTTTGTCTTCCTTCCTATCTGTTTTACCTACCTGTGTTCTTTCCTTTCTGTCTGTTCCCTTCTTTCTTTCTGTTTTCTAGTCCATTTCTTTCTTATTCCTGTCTGTCTGTGTTCCTATCATCCTTTCATGTCTTTCTTCCTTTCATGTCTTTCTTCCTTTCATGTCTTTCTTCCTTCTTTCCTTCCTTCCTTCCTTCCTTCCTTCCTTCCTTTTATCCTGTCTGTCTGTGTTCCTACCTTCATTTTCTGCCTGTCTGTTTTCCTTCCTTCCTTTTCTTATTTCCTCCTTTTTGTCTATTTGTGTTCTTTCGTGTTCTGTCTTTCTTCTTTTCTTTCATCCTTTCTGCCTTCATTTCCTGTCTGTCTTCCTTCCTATCTGTGTTCCTTTTCTGTCTGCCTGTGTTTGTTTGTTTGTTTGTTTGTTTGTTTGTTTCTTTCTTTCTTTCTTCCTTCTTTCCTTCCTTCCTTCCTTCCTTCCTTCCTTCCTTCCTTCCTTCCTTCCTTCCTTCCTTCCTTCCTTCCTTCCTTCATTCCATCCCTTCCTTACTTCCTTCCTTCCTTCCTTCATTCCATCCCATCCTTCCTTCCTGTGTGTATGTCAAAGTGTGTGTGACACTGACCTGTCTCTGCAGTGCAGGTTTTGATGATAATGTGATGTGCTGGATTCCTGCTGTTCCAGCACAGTGTCGGTATCTGCAGGATGCCTGTAGACGTGTGTGTGTGAGTGAGCGAGTGAGAAACCCAGAGAACATGTGTGAGTGTGTGTGTTTGTGACAGTGCTGGTGCTGACTGGTCCTGGCAGGCTGGAGATGTCGTTCTCCATGACGCGAAGTGTGCCAGAGTGGTGCTTCATCTCAGGCCTGACACACATACACACAGGGCATCATGATCCTTGGTTGCCCTTTTTCCCATCATACTCAGATACGCTTTACTCTGCTCCCATGACTGTAGATTGTGAGTCCAGGCTCAACTTCTGTGTTGTGGCTGGGTTTTTAAAGCAAAGTACAGTATATATGATGTAAAACATGAATGATATTTAAGAATTAAACCGTACCTAAGCACTGTAATGCAGCATGTTAAGTATTAATGCATGTTTAATGTGAGAATCAGGAGATGTGGGAATAGGGTAGCATAAAAGTCCTGGCATAGAGTACAAATGTGCAGGTTTCGCAGTTTGCTCAATATCATCCAATTCCAGGTCAAATAGGCCTACTCAAGAAAAGAGGTAAAGCTATACAGTGGATATATGGGCTTTGCATGTATACAATGAGGAGGGTTGTAAGATAAGTATAACCATGCCTGACGGCACAGATCCTCAGCAAAGACCACAAGAAGTCCTCTGCACAGGCCAGCTTCGACCCCTCCCACAATATGACGGTGTGATATATCCAATTTTCAAGCAGAAGGAACTGGATGAAATATGCAGCTGGAAATTAAACTACACCATGTTGTTTCCTCTGGCCAGAGGAGAACTGGTCCCCTGACTGAACCTGGTTTCTCACAAGGTTTTTTTCTCCATTTCTGTCAGCGATGGAGTTTAGGTTCTTTGCCACCTCTGCCTCTGCCTCTGACTTGCTTAGTTGGGGACAGGGGCGTTGCTAGACATAAAGCTCTACTTGGGCACAGACCGCCCATTAATTTTTCTTGAAAGCCTGTTGCGTGCAAAAGTGTGCCACACAATGCACTATATAAATTTCCTTTGCTTAACCCACTATTCCTACACTGTAACAAGTACTGGGAAAGGTAAACGTGTGGAGATATTAATATTTATTTAAGTATCTTCAACAAACTTTACATGAACATTCTCAACATGTTTTATGGTATAAAAGGCATATACTGTATATGGAAATAACTAAACCAGAGATAACTTTCTTGCAGATTTGCATTCTTCTGCATTACACAATGATAATAATGAATAATTAAATCTTTTTCAGGAATTTACAATTACAACATATCAAGAAACCAGTCATTTTATGACAACAACTACAATTAAGAGCATATATATATTCTAAAAGAAAACAAAGTATGCACCAGTTATGAATTTTGAAGTAGTTATGTTCATTCTTGAAAACGTGGGCCTAGGCCTATGTTTTTAATAAGTAAATAGATAAGGCAGAGTGTGTGCAGTGCATGTTGTAGAACAAAACGTATCGTCCAGTTATGTTTACCGCAGGCTTTATTTTACTCCAAAAAACATTATAAAACCCCATAGGTACGGAGGCCCTAAAGGGGTACATAATAAAAATATACAGACTTTCCCTTTAGGGGCTCCGTACATAGGCAAATCTTGAAGGAACTGGTACTTTTTCATCTGATGTCTAAGAATGTAGCTTGTTCATCAAGTCTTACCTCCCTCAAACTCAAAATCTCTCTTTTCTGCTTCCCTGTCCCTGCTTCGTACAAAAAAATGTCTGATGTCCATCAGGAGCCAATAATGTTTGAGTCAAAATAAGATTATCGGTATTATTTAGAAACTTACTTTAGTTTCGTTATGTTTTCATAGCCTACTGCGTGCAGACACTGGACTTCTGTGCGCACTGCTGCGCGCTGCAGTTGCTAGAAAATGCGCGCACGCACGCGTAAGTTTGTTTTCTGTTAAACTGCATTGATTTTTCAAGTGTTGATTGGGTTACTAAGTTGCATATAGATCCATTTCTTATTTTGCGGGATTATCAATCTAAATACACTGACAAATATAATAAAATGTTAAAATTCAAGCATGAGATTTTACTGGGGCACAGCAGATTTATACTGAGGCACGTGCCCTAGTAAAAGGGGTCTAGCGACGCCCCTGGTTGGGGACACATAATATTCAGCAATATTACTGATTTGACTCTACTGACAGTATCAGATGAGAACTGAACTAAGCTGGACGATGACATCACTGCTTTATAGATGAATTTAACTCATTTTATATTTGATGATCTTTACACAGTAATTGAACAGAACTGAATCAAATCGAACTGACTTCATGACACTATTTTCTTTTAAGAGCTGCTTTACCGCAGAATTGAACTCTTTTTGCCACACCTGCCAATGGCCGGTGACTTAAGAAAATTTACCGGCCATAAATATTTTTTTACTGGCCATGAAACGGTTTTTGCAAAAACAGGCAGTGATGACACCAACATTTTAGATACAAGTGAAAATTCACAATTCTCTATTCCAATTTTGATGTGACAGCTAAAATAATATTATAAAATATATATTATAATAATAATTAAAGTAATAAAATAAGAACAAATAATCAAATTACAAGCAAAAGCACAAATAAATACAATATAACTGTCACGGGTGTGTACAGGCAGGTAGTTTAATTACAATTAATCTCAAAGCAGGCAGACAGGCAATAGCACAACACATCTAATATAACGGTGACCAGACAAACACTGAGTGAAAAGGGAAGAACTTAAATAGCAAACAGAAACGAGATAATTAACAGGACACAGCTAAACTAAACTAACTAACGTGGGTAACCAAGGAAACAGACAAGTGGCGGGAAAACTAAGACAAAGGAACATGTGACAAGTAACCTGAAAGACAACACAAACTGACAGTCATGTGACAATAACAAAGATACAAATAAAATAAACAATGCTTTTCAGGTTTTTCCAGTAGGTCTAACAGTAGTTTTCAGGTACAGAAATGTAATAAAGTAAGCAAATGTAAAATAACACTGCATCTTCACTGTATAAATTAAACATCCTTATTAATTAATCCTTAATAAAGTTAAAGCAGTGAGTGATTTTTTCTTTTTCTTCTGTTGTTTGATTGAACATTAAAAACACAGACAGCAGCAGGAATATTATGGCTACTGTCACTTTAAGAGCGAATGCCAGGATCTATATACTGATACCGTACACATGCGTTTACTTAACCGACATAACCGGCTATGTTTACTATGATACTCGCTATTTTTTGACAATTTTGTGTCAGTTTCTCTACTTAATTGCAAGAAGACATGAAAGAGAGCTCAGTTCAGTATTCGCGTGCTGTCTGATGCGTCTTTTTGGGCGAGCGCTTCAGATGTGTGCGCACACAAAACTTTCCACATAGCGCGAGAGTAACGATTAGCTCCCTTTCACGTCTTCTTGTCAAGGCTTAAACTTTTGTTACGATGAAGCGCTGGCCCGTGAACTGTCCCGAGCGTCGTTCATGTTTGTTCACGTTTGTTCACGTTAATGCATTGGTAGAATTCATAAAAATGTGACTGGCCACCTGGCAAGTGACACCGTTTTTATATACTCGCCAACACCAATTTTTACTCGCATTTGGCGCTTGGTGAGTGTTAATTTAAGGGCCCTGGCTATATAAATAAAGGTGACTTGACTTGACATGCCCATATAAACTGGTCTTACAATAATTATGAGGAATTATTGAATTTATATCAGTGGTTCTTAACTTTTTTGACTTGTCTGAAGGCCGCCCTCACCTCATTTTTCTGATATTTCTGGAAAAATTGTTATATTATATTGATTAAGAACTGTATGTTCTTCGATAAGAAGAAACACGATTATTGTTTACATCTTGAGTTTATGATAACTGATTTTGGTAAATATGTTCAGAGTTTGAAACATTATTAAGATCTCTTCATAAACTCTAGAGGAGAAACGTGAGATTGCCATTTTGTTTCTAAAATCTACAAAGCACTTAAACAGAAATCTTAATCTCCTAGCTACTTAAGAGAAACAGTTGAGTTATTAAAGAGATCTCATGTGCTTTTTCTTTCCTGTTCCAGTGCTATGCAATTATTCAAAAGCCAAAAGCATTTTCTCCTCTCTATTGCCATTTAATTGTATTTACAGCTAGTTTTTCATGCTAGCGTGAGTTCTGTTTCTCAGGATCACATCACAGGGCAAAAACCTCCTAAGCGTTCGACCAGCATAAGCGTGTAAATGCTTGTAGAGGTGGAGCGGTCCACCTCATCTGCTCTCTGCCAGAGCCAGAGTGTGTGATAAATGGTGGGTGTGTGTGACGCCCCCCTCCACCCTCCCAGCATGTGTAAGTTTTGCCTTTAATTACCATGGCTGATAATGTTTCCTATCCATAACTGTCTGTGCAGAGAGGAGGCCCAGTCTGCTTACTGATGCACAGGAGATACCGAACCATCACCCCCCCCTTACCACCCCTACATCCACCTCCTCTTCCTCCATCTTTCTGCTTCATCTATGTAAGCGGGGCATCTTTCATTTCAATATTTCAATATTTATGCCTAATCTTTACAAGCGGAAAAGTTCAAAGTCATTGTAAGGGTATGTAACTTGGCCGGTTTGCTCACTGTCAATTATAGTCTACTGTCAGTTGGGCATGTGTGTTTATTTATTTATTTGTTTGACAGTCTTTCCAAGGGTTTCCGAGTAGAAGGCCTGAGAAAGACAGCCCTGTCATATCTGACTTGTCGACATACTTCGCGAAATCCTGACGAACTGAAACACTCGGCCCGGTCCTAGCAGACAGGCCTGCCTCTCTCACAGCTGTAGCTCGCTCTGTTTGTGCTCTCATTGATTGCTGTAATTAGTCACTATGGTGTTTCGGCTGAAGAGGGGGAGAGTATTTGTTATGCCTCGATATAATTCCGGGCGTACGCGCGTCTGCGTGCGCTTGCTTGCCTACCGTATGTACACATTTCTCCATTGAATGTGAACTTGAATAAAAAAAGCCCAGAAAAGGTCACACTCATTTGCATGATGGCCTTCATTAGAATATGCTAAGGACGGACGCGGGTGCTTTCTTTCTCTACCGTGATGAATAGCTGCAGCATTACCTACTCGCCTCAAAGTAGTCCTCTGTCACCCTCATTTACATATCCCTCCCTTTTATATTTATTTCGTACATTTGCGAAATGCTCACAGATATTGCTTCTGAAGAGACCTGGCAACCTGTTTTGCAATTTAAATTGGTGGTGCTTTATGGTGTAATAGTCAGCTTGTCATTTAGAAGCGCCGGTGCTCTCACGGCCTCTTACGACTCTCAAAGAGTTCGATTTTAAATCAAACGACGCTTTGGGGCCTCTGCAGTAAATTAGGTGGAGTTTAAACACCCTTGATTGGATGTTTCTGGCCCATTTCAGACCATATCTTTGGTTCATGCGAAATGGTCAAAGTATTAAGTTGATCACTACCTTTTAATTGTAACGTGGTCAGCTAGTTGCTAGTTCATAATTTTATCTTCTAAGAGTTGGTAAAAAATTTAAATAAACATATTGAGGGAAAGCATATTGAAGATTGATCAGTTGCTTTGCTAGCAGATTTATTAGCTCACAAGAAATTGATTATTTTATTTAGCTAGGACACATTAAATTGATCAAAAGTGACAGTAAAGCCATGTATAATGCTGCAAAAGATTTCTATTTCAAATTCTGTTCTTTTAAACTTTCTATTTTATCAAAAAATCTTTTAAAAAAATAATAATATAAAAAATTAAATAAAAAAATTCTAATAAATGTTTCTTGAGCACCAAATCAGCATATAATATTAGAATGATTTCTGATTATGTGACACTGATATAGTAAGTATTCCCAACAGCAACTTCTAAAATGTAGATCATACTTGTAAATCTAAAATGTATAAACATTATGTACAGTTTAATATGAAGCAGAACTTTTTTATGTAGATAAGTCTTTGTTTTTAAATATGTTAATACAGCTTTGAAAATTTGGTTAAATATTGGTCTGACACTCATTTTCATACTTTGCACATTAGCATCAAATAAAATGCTAATTGTAATTTCATTTATTAAAACCTTATGCCGCTTCAGGCAGAGTAAAATGGACTAAAATTAAAGACAATGACATATTGAAATATTGACCAAATTGTAAGCACATTGTGACTAAAACATGGTTTAAAAATGTATGTTTGACCAATGCACAATATCTGCAAATGCTTAGTGGTCTTGGTAGTATCTTTATTCTTTAATATAGTACAGCGTTGAAAAGTCCAAGAACATTCTCTGCAGGAACGTATACGCCCTATGAAGTCTTTCCCCCCACATTTATGAAAGCATTAATTATTTTCTATAATAAAAAAGTCTTTTTACATGTGTAAAACCTCTTAACCTTTTAACATATGTGTATTTGGGCAAACCTTTTTTATCAGAGAGTCTTTAATATGTGTGATCTTATTAAACAGACAGAGAGAATTGACTGACTCTTCTATCTACATTTGGCTTCTGTCACCCTACAGTAAATGGACAGGCCCTTTATGGTGAAATATTCATAATGCTGGGAGAGGAGAGGAAAATCATATCTGTCACTGATAAAGGTGATGAAAATCAAAGAGACTCGTACTGTTCATCATTTTGGAATCTGAATACCCTAGAGTTCGCCTGCTCTTTTATACTTAGGGAAAAAATTGTAAAAAATTAATTTCCTCTCTAAGGCCAAGTAGAAACAGTAAACAGTAAACACTCTAAATAAATGATGTTTTTTCTCCTCTCTCTCTTTTGAATGGACAGACGGCCCCTGCTGGGGCCTTGGTCTCTGTGGCCCTCTGCGGCCCTGGATGTGGATAGCGAACCTGAGCGGCGGACCTCAGTGGTTGTTTAAGTGGATTTGACTTTTCTCCTGTCCCGAGTGAGGGCTTCCAGTCACTGCCTGCCACGGCTACCCTTCAGCCCCTATAAACAAACCACAGTAAACCCCATCTGAGAATGCCTGCAGTTAGAGCCTCTGAGCCTCAGCGGAGACATGAAAGTTCTGACTCTCGGTTCAGGCTTTTATCTGCGTTCATTTGGTGTGAGTTGATACCAACGTATTTACGTTCAAACTGTAAAGCTTGAATAAAAGGACGCCTAATAGGAGTTGTTGGGAATTTACGAAACTTATCTTTAAACGTACGCAGTTCATTTGGATGGTTTGAGGGAGGATTTGTGGTATCAGCACTACATCTGGCATGATGCTTTGTTAGGAAATCACAGTTGTGGTTTACAATGGCTCTGAATGAACCTACATGCAGGTATAAATATATAGATTTTATCATAAATGTCATAAATTTAACTTTTCTGCATATTTGTATACAGCACTGTTTAAAAATGTGCAGTTCTTGAAACAAAAGAAGAAAAGAGACAAGGAAGAAAGAAAGAAGTCTCTCATGTTCACCAAGGCTGCATTTATTTGATCAAAAACAGTGAAAATATGATTACAATTTAAAGTAATTGTTTTCTATTTGAATATATTTTAAAAAAGCTGAATTTTCAGCATTATTACTCGAGTCTTCAGTGTCACAATAAAAGTGTGTTAAAAGTGTTGAAAAAAAATTCCCCCAAACATTTAGATGCTAGTATATTATGCAATTATTTTTATTTTTATTTTTTAAACAGTCATTTTTATTGTTTTAAACAATTTTTTTTATATTGTTTTATATTATATATAAGCTTTTCGGTTTTTTATATGATTTCAGGAAAAGTGAGATGGCAATAAATTGCAGAAAAGAGAGGAGCAGTGGGGGGAAGTAGATGCTGACCCTTTCTTTCCTCTTATGAGAGGAGAGGGGACATTTTGCTCTGAGTTATGTATACAGAATTTAATCCCAATGGAGTTTTTTTCTTCAATTAGATTTTCTTCGTCAAAGGCATATGAATGCCTAGGTCTTTGTTGAAACCTTTTCTAAGGGATGGAGATGGAGAAACAAAAAAAAACTACTCTGTATAAAAATACTCTGTGATCCTGTACAGTTCTGTTGTCCCTCAGGATGGCTATGTATATTTCACTTTTCACATACTCTGTCCAAAAAGGACACCAAGAGGACAATTGCACCCCTTAGAATAAAAAAGTGGTTACTCATCAGACCTATTTAAAAGTTCAGTATTGACTATGCGATGTGCTTTCTGACAGAGAGGTGCAGAGACAAACATTAAAATCTCATCTTAAGTGCCTTTAAAAGATTCAGAAGAGCCTATAAAACAGTTTACTCCTTTCTTGTCTGGTTATTTTATTTCTTGTCTTGTATTATATCCATACAGTGTTCTTTTTTTCCAAATGAACGAAGAGTATAAGATCTGTCATTCTCTGTCTACATTTATCATGTTTTCAGTCTTCGCTCTCAAAGAAGGAACAAAGTGGTTATATATAACATTATATGCTTTTTAGAGTAAAACTTTTCCAGAGTAGTGAAAAGACAGGACAAGATAGGGTAAGGTGGGACAGAACACAATCCATTTAAGCCTGCGGGCAACTACAGCTGCCAAAGGCTCTACCGCTCTTTTTCCATTTGTAAAAATTTTTGGCTGACTATAGATGTTTTAAAACCCCTAGGAAGGGCTTTTGACAACTTGCAGAATAATGTGTCATGTGGTGGTGTTTAATTCATGCTCCCATTTCTTTATGTTTACTCAGAAATTCACCTGGGAGCTAGTAGGGTGTGGGCAAAACCCCTTATTATCTCAATCTTTGCATGTGTGTCTATCAGAGCTTCTATAGATAGATACTGTATGTGCCACCAGTCACTAAAGAGCTACATTGTATGCTCATATGAACGATTGTGCACATAATTAAGACATCTCTGCGAAAAATCTGGACATTATTGGGTTAAAAATATTTGAAATCTAGATCATACAGTGTTATTAACTAGAGAGAATGATTCCCATGGTAATAATTGCTTATTTGCTGAAAGTAAAGCATCTGTACAGCTTCAGCTGTTGACTCAAAGTGAATACTGTCTGGCTGGGTGTTGCGTTGTAGAGCCTGATGTCTACAGCAAGGAAAGATTCCAATGTCTGTTTTTTTTCTGGCATCATGTTGTAATCAGTCTGTTTCTGAAGAGGCTTTTTTGTCTATGCATTGTAAAATAGGATGCATTTCCATAATAACATGCAGTTGGGATAGAAATCCCCTCTCTACATGTGTCTGTGCTGTGCCAAGACTTACTGTAGCAGAGCCTGTGTTTTTGATGGGTTTGTTCATCACCTGTCTAGATGCTGCTGCCATGCAACGCATACCACCGGGGCATATGAACAGCAGGGTGAGAGAGAGGTCTGATGCCCCTGATTAGCAAGTTTAAAAAATAATATAAGGAAAGTTTGCACATAATAAACTGTTTTAAATTTAGAATACAAGTCTGAAATACTCAAATCTGATTGGACAATCACTGCATTTTGCTGTCAAATATCTTTGTATGATGTCTGCTAAACTCTAATACATTCTATGCATTTAGTTTCAGTGGTCAACTGAGATTTCCGGTGCTGTGCAATAAATGGAAATTGTGAGAAAATTAGGCACAAAATTCAATCTTGAGAAAGTGTTTACTAGACACATTTATATAATCCACCTTCATGCTATTTAAAGCTTTTGGAACTTAGGCTATTAAAACGTTATGTTTTAATATAATATATGCAGGGCCATAACCACCATAGACTTTTTCTCAAATATGGCCATTTTGAATTGAAAATATGGTATCATTTATATGATTCATCTAATTCATAACTGAATGTGATGATACAAGAAACGTTTTCCGTTTTCGACATATTATTAGGCGTACAAATAAAAGTTCATGGGGTGCATATTTTAAAATATTTTAGTTCAAAATGATTATTTCCCAACTATAATTAGAGCTAGAATTTCCTTCACTGTTCTATTTCTTTATGCTTTATCAAAAATTTGTCCCCCCCAATCCCCCCCAACCCCAATGTTCAATGGTTACGGCCTTGAATATATGTTTTGTTTACTATAGTTAACAATATTTGCCTACATATAATTGTGGCGGGGGGGTGTGGTGTAGCGAGGTCTGTGACAGGAGAGAGAGTTGGGAGACAACCGCGGCATAAGTGGCTCAAGTGCAAATGACAAACACCTGTGTCTTGTTTCAGTAATGGGCATGGAGAGACCGCATAAAGCCACCTGGGAGAGGATAAGCGAGAGAGAGACCGACTGGAGACTCGTGGCCCGTATGTGACTGAGAAAGCTCTGGAGAGCACTTGAGTGAATCTTTGAGAAGGACTGAGCTGTTGAAAGCGCCAGCGGCGTGAATTTATGTTTTGTTGGATTTATTGAGAGTAAATAAAGTTGACCACGAGTCTCAGTCAAGCCGACCCTGTCTTCTTCCTTCCTTCACTATTTTGAACTTTTCTACAATAATATAATATAAATAGTTGTGATCAATAATTAATCAAAAAATTACCATTTGTTACTACCACAGTTTCCCAGCTAACAAAAATATATGTTCTAAAAACATTTCACTTATGTTCCCATTAAGTTATGAAAACATTTTTTCATAATGTTCTCTGAATATCCAAAACTAGTCTAGTTTTTAAAATATGTTTCTTGGTTGTATGAATATTAAGGAAACCATCATTTTGGGAATTGTGGGAACGTTACTTTTGAATGTTCTCTAAACATTCTGAAATAAGTAAAAATGTTAGATGACTATCAAACTAAAATGTTTCAGAAAAAAACATTCCATGAACGATGTATAAGTAATGCTTTTGTGCTAACGTTTTGAGAACATTATTAAAGAAAAGATAACTTTGAACGAACTTTCTATTAACAATAATGTAATAATATAAGAACACTAGCTAAAGTTCTGAGAACATTTCCTGTTCGCTGGGTTGCTGCTGTACACAAAGTTTGTGTAGGCACTGAGATTTTAGCACAACAAAGACATTACTCCATGCACAGTCTACTGACTTTAGGCTTAAAATGATTTCAATCATTTGTTCATGTCCATTTATATTTATAATGTAGTCGGATAGTAGGATCCTTTTTTAAAGTTTAAGTTATGGCCAAAGTCAGAGATTATATTTCAGACTCTTTAGTAAACAAAGCAACAGCAACTAGCATCTGCTAGATTGTTGCCCATTAGGATCATATTGGATGATTATTTATCACTTTATCTTATATGTACAGATCACAAAACACTTTATTGTTTAATTTTGAAAGTCTTTAAGATAGTGGCTAACTGTGCTGAAAGATTTTACACGGTGCGGGACAAACTTTATCAAATCGCGGCCTGAAAATTACCTGTTGAAATTCCTCTTAAAAAGTCCCTGAAAGCCACTGTAAAAAATCACACACTGGAGACTAGCACTGGTCACATATAAAACATTCCTGAAAGTGTCTGAACTGCCATGAGCTGCTGTTGGTCCACAGATTTTGTATATTTCCGTGCATGTTTCCGGAGACGCTGTGTCCGACGGTCTCATGCGAGATGAGAGAACATCAGCGCTTCAAGAGCTGCTCAACTTTCTCTGTGTGTGTGTGTGTGTGTGTGGGAAGGCAAGGCAACGCTCTCTCTTCAGCAGCAAGAGCTGTTTTTAGTTTTGACTGCGGGTTTCAGAGCGCTGTTTGTTGTGCTTGGCTGAGCAACGGCTGAAGTTGTCAGCGTAAATAAGACTTTGTATTCAATCATCTTGACACGTACAGAGGAGACAGTGAGTGACAGATTTAAGAGGGAAGTGTAGCAGCAGTAAACTCTCTCTCTCTCTCTGTCTGAATAAATTCACAAAGAGAAGTGAGAAGTGTTCTCCTATCACACAACCTGCCACAGCCTTCTGCATAGACGAGAACTTCGACGCCGTGTCTGCTCTAGTAAATGTGTTGACAGTGATAAACAAAGGATTGTTACTTTCTCTTTTGTTAATTGTCTTTTTTGCGGCCTTGCAGATCAAGTACACACTTTTCCAAGGCTATCAAATCTGTCTTCCCCTTTTTCTGAGCGAGGCTCTGGAATCATTTGATATATCCCTGAGAGCTTCCCAAACAGACATTCCTAAAGTGATATTGACATGTTGTCAAGCTCGCCTCTTTCCCATAAGGCCTCCTGAGCTCTGACAGACTCCAGTGAAAGCAGGAAAGTTGCCGTCGCTCAGGACGCGCAATAATTTCAGCCTGTCTCTGCTGCTGATGTGCCGGGCCTATTTTTAGTTCCTATTTTTAATTTATACTCATCAAAATCACCATTCTTCATAAACACCTGCTCAGGAAGTCCTCTGGGCTTCCTTCTCACAACCTAGATGATCTTGATGACTGACTCATGCTGGAAGAGGAAGCTGGATTTTTTGAGTCACCTTTCCGCAGTGATGTAGAAGAGACGTTTGGAATCGGATGATCCTGAATATGAAAGCGTGAAGCCACTGCAGCGTCATAGTTAAAACCTGTTTGCCCCGGTTATCCCCTTTACCACAACTAATGAATGTATTAACGATTTCTTCCTCTCACTGGCCACATACACAGTTACTAAATAAGCTTGTCACTCTTCTGACTGCTTAATCCTATTCTGTACAAACACACTCACACACACACACATATACACACATTTATTTTCCACTAAAATGGTGCTGGTGCCCGTGCAACAGATTTATGCTATATACACAGTGCCTTGCAAAAGTATTCATACCCCTTTTTTTCACATTTTTTGTTATATTGCAGCCTTATGCTAAACTGCTTTAAAGTCTTCACTCCATACACCATAATTACAAAGCAAAAAACTGATTTGTGATAACTTTGCAAATTTATTAAAAATAAAAAGCTGAAATAATTACATTGTATAAGTATTTGTAGCCTTTTCTGGGTGAAATTTAGCTCAGGAGATGTTTCTTCACTTCGATTAGAGTTAATCTGTGCCAAATTCAATTGACATGATTTGGAAAGGCACACACCTCTTAATAAAAGGTCTAACAGAGCTAAAACCAAGCCATTGTCACAGTGTGGTTGCAGCAGGGATGAAAAAGGCAGGATCTAATCGCAGCAGTTTTCTGACTCAACACTGACTCAAAATATCAAAACACTCAGAATTTTCAGTATCTTAACACAAAGCGAACAAAACAATAATATAACGAGATTGGAACAAAGGAGAAACTGAAAACAAGCTCTATAAATACAAACGTTAACAAAGGGAGGAAACGGGAAACAGGTGGATCAAATTAATCAAACAATGAATAACAATGGAAACTAATGCAAACGATGGAAACAGAAGGGAAAACATGATACAATGAAGAACCAACTAAAAGTCAAACTCGGACATAATGTCTGACAGCCATGAGGTCAAAAGAACTGCCTGTAGAACTCAGAGACAGGATTGTGCCGAGACACAGATCTGGGGAAGACTACAAACAAATTTCATCTGCATTGAAGGTTCACAGATGCATGTAGCTTCCATAATCTTTAATGTAAGAAGTTTGGAACAACCAAGACTCTTCCTAGAGTCCAGTGGAGAAGGGCCTTGGTTAGAGTGGTGACCAAGAAGCTGAAGGTCACTCTGATTGAGCTTCATGATCATATATGGAGATGGGAGAAACTTACAGAAGGGCAAACATTCCACCAATCTGGGCTGTATGGCAGACTGGCCAGACTAAAGCCTCTCCTCAGTGAAGATACGTGTAAACCCAATTGGAATTTACAATAAAAATCACCTAAAGGACTCTCAGACTGTGAGAAACAAGATTCTCTGGTCTGATGAACCTCAGTTCCAAGCATTATGTCTGGAGGAAATCAGGCACCGCTCATCACCAGCACGATACCATCTCAACGATAAAACATGGTGATGGTAGCGTCATGCATGTTTTTCAGCGGCAGGGACTGGGGTACTCGTCAGGGTAGAAGGAAAGCTCAATACAGAGATATCCTAATGAAAACCTGGTTCAAAGCATTCAGAACCTCAGACGGGGCAGAAGGTCCACCTTCCAAAGGACAATGACCCTAAGCACACAGCTAAGAAAATGCAAGAGTCTTATGGACAACTCTGTGAATGTCCTTGAGTGACCCAGCCAGAGCCTGGGCTTGAACCCAGTCGAACATCTCTGGAGAAACCTGAAAATGGCTGTCCACTGACGGTCCCCATTCAGCCTAACAGAGCTTCAGAGGATTTGCAGAGAAGATTTGCAAAGCTCGTCGTATCATACCTAAATAGACTCTAAAGGTGCTTCAACTAAGTACTAGGTTAAGGGTATGAATACTTAAAAGTCTAAGTTGTCAAAAATCAGTTTTTCTGCTTTGTCATTATGGGGTGAGGAATGTAAACTGATGTGAAAAAAAGTAATAGAAACAACTAAGTCAAGACATATTTCGTTCACTGATATTTGCCTGCACCACATTCAAAAAAGAGAGACACTTATCTAATGCACTTTAAAATATGTGATATCGCATTCACACAGTTCAATAAACAAGTTTTAATAATTTTGAGTAATTTACATTTTAGACACAGTATTGGCAGTTATTTCTACCATTGTTACTCCGTTAGCAAAAATAGTTCCACAGCAAAACTGATACGTCTCTATAAGCAACAGAGCACACCCAATATTATTTAGAGGATTCACTCCTGCATTTACAGTAAATATTTGTGTAATTCCCAAATCTTTGCAATATGAGGCTCCTATAAGCATTTTTTCTATTATCTGAATCTCTCCATACACATTAAAATCACATCCCTCTTTTTTATCACTTATACCCCTCTCTCTCTGCTGTTTTTCAGACAGACATGCTGGGTTATTCCACCAGCCACTTTCATCCAACCGGGAGATGTATTGCTGTCATTCTGTCTGCTCTTTCATCTCTGAAGCCTTTTAGTGGTCTAGCTCTAGCCCTAAACTGTCTGAACCCTTGTGGTTTTTGATGAGGTCTTTATGGGTGCTGACCATAAAAAGTTCATCAAAGCAATGAGGTGGGAAAAGCGAGTAAGGAGTGTAGAGAGGACAAGAGAGGTGTGGAAGAACGATCGAGAGAAAGAAGAACATGCAGACAAAGGAACTAGAGAGGGAGAGAGACAGGTTGTGAAAAAGACAGAGAGACTGACAGACCGATAAAATACATAGATACAGATTGATAGAGAGAAAGAGCGAGGCAGAGAGAGCTGAGGGGTAGTATTTAGCCCCCGTGGAGGCAGTAAAACAGCAGGTGAGTGCCATCATTAGGCCAGGCAGATGAGGCGAGGCTCTCAGTGTGACCATCTCTCTCTCTGCCACCCAGTCTAGCATACAAAATGGCTGCCGAGGGGCTGCTTAGGGGGAAGGGCAGAGCAGCCAGCCCTTACCAGCCCCATCACAATCCCTGCCCTCCTCTGGGGCAAAATGTCCCAACGGTGTGCCCATCTATTAGTGTAAATGCTCCTCATGTCTTGGTGAGGGTAATCTGTGTTTACGCTTGGGTGGAGTGTAATTAAGGTAGTTTGAGTGTCAGCTTGTTCGGAGTTTTACGTGCCTAGTTTGTTCAGGGTTGATGCAGCCTTGGAGAGACCCAAGCACAGATTTTAATGACATATTTTCTTGTTTTAACCCTTAAAAGTGTTGTACGAAGTCACTGGTTGTCAAAATCAATATATATTTTGTTTTGGGTTGAATTGTGGAAAAACATTTCTTGGTTTTAGACTTCCCTGAGCCAGCTAGGAGGTTTCAATTTGAATATATGTTTATGTCAGAGCAATCCTAAATCACTCTCCAAAGTATCATGATCTGGAATGTTCCTGCACCTCACTGACCCACCAGTAAAGTGCCTGAAAATTAATATTTAGTGTCTACATTACATTACTGTTGCTTTATCTATCTATCTATCTATCTAGATAGACAGACATAGATAGATAGATATCTATCTATCATCCATCCATCCGTCCATCTATAGATAGATAGATGGATGGTTGGATGTCTGTCTATCTATCTATCTATAGATGGATGGATAGATAGATAGATAGATAGATAGATAGATAGATAGATAGATAGATATCCATCCATCCATCTATCTATCTATCTATCTATCTATCTATCTATCTATCTATCTATCTATCTATCTATCTATCTATCTATCTAGATAGATGCTGTTTTTAAACCTTCAATTCATCAAAGAATCCTGAAAAAACTGATCATAGTTCCCACAAAAAAATATTACTGTAAGCAGCACAACTGTTTTCAACATTGATAATAATAAGAAATTATTCTTTAGCACCAAATCAGCATGAATGATTTATGATCTAAAAGGATCATGTGACACTGAAGACCTTTGCCATTACAGGGATAATTTACATTTTAACATGTATTAAAAAACAGTTATTTTAAATTGTAATAATATTTCGTAATATTACTGATTTACTGTATTTTTGATCCAATAAATGCAACCTTGAACATATGAAGAAAAAAAAACATATCTACCCCAAACTTTTGAACGGTAGTGTGTGTGTGTGTGTGTGTGTAATTCCTTTTTGTATCTGAAATGTGATGTGTGTTTCATATTGTAGATTTGTATGTGTGTCCGTCTATCTCCATGGTTGTGTTAAGTGAAAACATACCGACCTGGACTGGGGAAGTCACACGACTCGTGACATTTAAGCACTGCTGCGCTAGCACTTTAAATGCCTAGCCTGCGCACACAGACGCTAATTACCGTACATGGATATACAGGATGCTAAATTATAGCACATTTAGTCTATATTAAATATTGTGAGCCAGGAAAGCAAACAAACAAATTCCTGTGATGCCACATGATGAGGTTTTTCCTGTAATTCAAATCGTGCACAGTTAGCGCCTCACTGCTAACGCAGTGTAGCATGTCGTTAGTTAAACGTGCTAACGCACAGCACCCACCACTCTTTTTAATCTCCGTGCTCGATACCCCCACCACCCCCCACTCTCACACCCCCAGGCTGAGAGAGGACACATTAGCGAGATTTATATTTTCCTAAAAAAAATAAAGTGAGTGGCATTCCATAATATCCTTTTATGACAATAATCAAGACGCAATCATCAAAACCGTAGCGAAACGATGTTGTTCCAGCCCCTGCAGGCAGGGGCCCGGATCAGATGCGCAGCAATGGCTGTGACGACGACGGCAGCGGACGTGGAAAGCTGAAGTCTACCCGCTCACTCCACATTCAGTTTTTTTTCTACCACTCGTTCTTGCCATCTCCCAACGGGCAATGCCATCCATGCCATCTCACGTCGCAGTTAATCCAGGCCTTACGATGAGAATCTTACAGCACGCCAGTTTGATTTGCAAGCTGCCCTATCAAAGAATGCTAATTAAATCGTATTTTTGCATATGCCATGTCTCTTTCATGTACATATGCAAATGGAGCCCCGTTGCCTTTCAGCGCCTGGTAATTAAGTTTATGAAGGACAGCTGTAATACATAATTAACAGAAATGTTTGCAAGCCCGCTCTTTCGGCGCCGAGATGGGAGAGAGCGACGGAAGCTGTGAATGTGTTTGTGCATTTTGTGTGTGCGCGAGGGGTGCGTGTTGTGTGCCTCAGGTTCCCCTGAAGCCCTGGGATAGCTGACGGTTTGAGTGTGTCAGTCTTCATCACCAGAATGGAAGTCTCTCGCTCTGTCTCTCTCTCTGGTTACTCTAGGCTACATGCTCATCATCCTGGCAAGGGATAGGCTGAAGACACACTGAATATTTATAACCTTGTCCTGTTTTGTTAGTGCTGGAAAGTGACTGATGGAGAAGTGTGTGTGTGCGCGCGACAAAACAGGGTTTGGAACAGGCTCATGGGTTCTAGTTGATTTAGCAACTCTGATCCATTATGGGCTAACAAGATGCCGACCTCTAATAAACTGAGACCTGTGCATGTTGACATTCTTTATCAAGTTACCGTTATGTAGGATTATCAGTTCAGTCATTTTTCAGTACATTTTTTGCCTGAGTGAAACGAGTGCTTGATTCTTTAGAAGTAGCTGACAATGTCCCTCAGTGAGCCAAGCCAGCCATTATGATTACCAGAACAGAGAAATATGAGGCAGATATCAGATTCATAAAGAAACCAGGGCCAAACCTGAAGCTCTCGCGGAATGTTCGGATCTTAAGTGCTTTGCTGGCTGTAATTTCTTTTTTGTGAGTCAAGTGCCAAAGATAAAGTCAGCATAAAGACATAATCACCACCATCCACAGCTCTGATTTTATTATATTTTTACTTCATCGATGATGATGATGATTAATTTTGATTAATTTATTATTCTGTTGCTCTGATTTTTAAAGCCAGATTTTGTTTTTCTGGGGAGTAGAAGAGAAAAAAGTGTGTGTGTCTATATACACCGATCAGGCATAACATTATGACAGGTGAAGTGAATAACACTGATTATCTCTTCATCACGGCACCTGTTAGTGGGTGGGATATATTAGGCAGCAAGTGAACATTTTGTCCTCAAAGTTAATGTGGAAAAATGGGCAAGCGTAAGGATTTGTGCGAGTTTGACAAGGGCCAAATTGTGATGGCTAGACGACTGGGTCAGAGCATCTCCAAAACTCCAGGTCTTGTGGGGTGTTACCGGTCTGCAGTGGTCAGTATCTATCAAAAGTGGTCCAAGGAAGGAACAGTGGTGAACCGGCGACAGGGCCAAGGCTCATTGATGCATGTGGGGAGCGAAGGCTGGCCCGTGTGGTCCGATCAAACAGATGAGCTACTGTAGCTCAAATTACTTTATAGTTAAATTATAGTTAATGCTGGTTCTGATAGAAAGGTGTCAGAATACACATTGTATCACAGTTTGTTGTGTATGGGGCTGCATAGCCGCAGACCAGTCAGGGTGCCCATGCTGACCCCTGTCCACCGCCAAAAGCAACAACAGTGGGCACGTGAGCATCAGAACTGGACCATGGAGCAATGGAAGAGGGTGGCCTGGTCTGATGAATCACGTTTTCTTTTACATCACGTGGATGGCCGGGTACGTGTGCGTCGCTTACCTGGAGAACACATGGCACCAGGATGCACTATGGGAAGAAGGCAAGCCGGCAGAAGCAGTGTGATGCTTTGGGCAATGTTCTACTGGGAAACCTTGGGTTTCCTGCCATCCATGTGGATGATGAATCACCTACCTAAGCATTGTTGCAGACCATGTACACCCTTTCATGGAAACGGTATTCCCTGGTGGCTGTGGCCTCTTTCAGCAGGATAATGTGCCCTGCCACAAAGCAAAAAATGGTTCAGGAATGGTTTGAGGAGCACAACAACGAGTTTGAGGTGTTGACTTGGCCTCCAAATTCCCCAGATCTCAATCCAATCGAGCATCTGTGGGATGTGCTGAACAAACAAGTCCGATCCATGGAGGCCCCACCTCGCAACTTACAGGATCTGCTGCTAACATCTTGGTGCCAGATACCACAGCACACCTTCAGGGGTATCTAGTGGAGTCCATGCCTCGACGGGTCAGGGCAAGGGAGACCAACACAATATTAGGAAGGTGGTCATAATGTTATGCCTGATCGGTGTGTATATACACTGAACAAAATTATAAATGCAGCACTTGTTTTTGCCCCCATTTTTCATGAGCTGAACTCAAAGATCTAAGACTTTTTATATGTACACAAAAGGCCTATTTCTCTCAAATATTGTTTACAAATCTGTCTAAATCTGTGTTAGTGAGCACTTCTCCTTTGCCGAGATAATCCATCCACCTTACAAGTGTGGCATATCAAGATGCTGATTAGACAGCATGGTTATTGCACAGGTGTGCCTTAGGCTGGCCACAATTAAAAGGCCACTCTAAAATGTGCAGTTTTATCACACAGCACCATGCCACAGATGTCGCAAGTTTTGAGGGAGCGTGCAATTGGCATGCTGCCTGCAGGAATGTCCACCAGAGCTGTTGCCTGTGAATTGAATGTTCATTTCTCTACCATAAGCCGTCTCCAAAGGCGTTTCAGAGAATTTGGCAGTACATCCAACCGGCCTCACAACCGCAGACCACGTGTAACCACACCAGCCCAGGACCTCCACATCCAGCATCTTCACCTCCAAGATTGTCTGAGACCAGCCACCCGGACAGCTGCTACAACAATCGGTTTGCATAACCAAAGAATTTCTGCACAAACTGTCAGAAACCGTCTCAGGGAAGCTCATCTGCATGCTCGTCGTCCTCATCGGGGTCTCGACCTGACTGCAGTTCGTCGTCGTAAAAGACTTAATGCTCAAATGCTCCATCACGGATGAATCCCAGTTTTCATTGTACAGGGCAGATGACAGACAGTGTGTACGGCGTCGTGTGGGTGAGCAGTTTGCTGATGTCAGAGTTGTGGATCGAGTGGCCCATGGTAGCGGTAGGGTTATGGTATGGGCAGGTGTATGTTATAGACAATGAGCACAAGTGCATTTTATTGATGGCATTTTGAATGCACAGAGATACCGTGACGAGATCCTGAGGCCCCATTGTTTTGCCATTCATCCACGACCATCACCTCATGTTGCAGCATGATAATGCACGGCCCCATGTTGCAAGGATCTGTACACAATTCCTGGAAGCTGAAAACATCCCAGTTCTTGCATGGCCAGCATACTCACCGGACATGTCAGCCATTGAGCATGTTTGGGATGCTCTGGATCGGCGTATACAACAGCATGTTCCAGCTCCTGCCAATATCCAGCAACTTCGCACAGCCATTGAAGAGGAGTGGACCAACATTCCACAGGCCACAATCAACAACCTGATCAACTCAATGCGAAGGAGATGTGTTGCACTGCGTGAGGCAAATGGTGGTCACACCAGATAATGACTGGTTTTCGGACCCCCCCTGGATCCCCCCAATACAGTAAAACTGCACATTTTAGAGTGGCCTTTTATTGTGGCCAGCCTAAGGCACACCTGTGCAATAATCATGCTGTCTAATCAGCATCTTGATATGCCACACCTGTGAGGTGGATGGATTATCTCGGCAAAGGAGAAGTGCTCACTGACACAGATTTAGAAAGATTTGTGAACGATATTTGAGAGAAATAGGCCTTTTGTGTACATATAAAAAGTCTTAGATCTTTGAGTTCAGCTAAAAGTTCAGTAAAAGTGTTGCATTTATAATTTTGTTCAGTGTATATATACACAATACACAGTATCTCAATTATCTGATCTCACGTATTTACATTATTTACTGACTTTTTATGTGTATAAATTAAAATGTAATTAAAATTGTCACGATTGGTGGCACGACGAAAGAGAATATCAACAAACACAGTCTTTAATGATAAATTCCAATGGTAACACGCAGGAGAACATAACAACAGGGCCGTAGGCAGAGTTTTAAAATCAGTGAGGTCCCAAAATTTAGGTAGTTAGGGGGGTTTGGGGGCATACTCCCCAGAGAAAATTTTGATTTCTCTGATCTACATATGTGCATTTTAAGATGTTTGAAGGCCAAAAAATGAATAATAAATAGCTTTCAAAACCATGTTAGAGGGCAGGAGATTATTTGTCATACCTGCTCTCTCATTTCCATCACTCTTTCACTCTTTATTTTTTTCTCAGTCTCCTTCTCTTGCCCTGTCTCTTCCCCTCCTAAAGCTGAGCTTTGACTGATAGTCTTTTAATTTTTGTCTGTGTCAGTGAACATAGGGTCAGCTGATATTTAGTCTATATTTTATTAAGCATTTTCTTAGACAAGTTAATTCACTGAAGGCTACGAACCTATAGGTAAGTAAGTTTATTAAATTCATTCACAATATGTAACGTTACACATTCATTATCTCTTATGCATAATCATGCCTAATCTGAGGAAATCGGCTTCGTAATGTCCTTTTTTAATTCAAAATTAGACAAAATTTTATGAGTTTGCCTGATAATTTTTATCGGTTGTTTAACTATCCTAAAACAGCTGTCAAATATTAAATGTTTAGATTAGCTACTTCCATCTCGCACCGTTTACTGAAGCGCCGCGCGACTTGTATTGCTAAATGCGAATTCGCGCGCATGCTCAGCAGCTTTTGCATATAAAGCCCGCCTACTTTGATTTGATTGGTCAACTCAAATATTTTGACATTGACGAGCGGTGACAGACCGCAGGCAGCCCAGATGAGAAGATCTTGGTGCTGTCAATATCCTTGCAGCACTAAAAGTAGTGTTAATATTCTATTAGGCAAATATTTCACAACATTTATTATACAACTCGGAAAAATACCACATTAAACTAAGATGATGCGGAATAATAAACAGAGGAAACTAAGGGTTTAAATTTACAGACAGAGTAATCAACAGAACTAAGAACTGGTGGGGAACTAATGAGTAACTCTAATGAGAAACTAATAACGCCAAGGAACACAGGCAAAATGGGAACAGGAAAATCAAAACCAAAACACAATGAAACTAACCAGATTTAAACTTAACCCTGACATTACACCCCCCACCCGGGAAGGCACGTCCTATGCCGCAATAGCATTCCAACTGAGGAAGGAGGGTGGGGGCTCTTCAGGTGGACGAGGGGCTGGAGAAGGGCAGAAAACAGGAGGATATGACGGCGGCATCGATGGTGGGAGGAGACGAGAGCAGACTGAGCCAGGTTGGAACCCAGAGCACAGCCAGGACGAAGACCCACGGCGAAGTCAAAGGAGGGAGGAGCCATGGTAGAGACTTGGCAGGCGAACCCAAGGGGACAACAGACTGAGACGGAGCCGATGGAGGTGGAGACCCAGAGACCAAGCGACACCGATGGATCTGGAGGTCGAGACGGAGCCACGGCGACAAGCGTCCGAGGTGGAGCTGGTGGGACTGAGGAGCAAGGCGAAGCCGGAGGGATGGAGGGACGAAACACAGCTGAAGGCCTGGAAGTCCGTGGCGCAGGCAGAATGCCGACTGACCAAGGCGGAGCTGAGGGGACGAGGGAAGGAGGGGCCAAGTTGGAGCTTACCGGTTGACGGGCTCGGTGGCGCAGCTGGAGACCAGAAGACCCGAGGCAGAGGGGGAGCCGAGGGACTGGGCGGAGCCAGCGGAGAGGCTGGGCCAAAACTATATAATATATATATATATATATATATATGCCTATACTATAATAAGTATTAAATATATAATAAAATGATTTTTAAATATTTCATATATCATGATATACAATTTCAACAAGTTTGAAAACTGAAGTGTAATTTTAATAACTTTGCATATAGTTGAGCTTATTGTTGAGTCCTCTATTCCTCACTACATCTTACTTGCTACAGCAAATACACATGTTCCATCTCTTTATGAGTTCTTTATGAAAACCAAAACTCTTAAATGCTTTATCAAGGCATGGCTGTCCAAATCAGTTACAAGTTAACCAAATAAACAGTGACAATTAGATTAATAATGCATATTGTTTGTGAATGTCTCGGCTTTGAGTGATGTTTGGGAGGATGGTAATTTATTGAAAGTAAATTCATGTAATTGTGCTGGGAAGCTTGATGAGGCAAAAGAAGGTGTCAGCATGGTTTCCATCACCATGAGAAGAAAAAAATCATTAAAGAGAAAAACAAATTCACTTCAAAGCATGGTGGAGAACAAACATTTATGAATGTATATCGTTTAGAGAGAGAGAGACAGAGTTAAGATTCACAGGACTTACATGAATGGAACATCAGAAATCAGCTTTGTTGTGTTTATTTTTTTTTTATATTTGTGTCTAACGGGACGTAAACAACTATTCTGTTTATCAAAACAGCCAATGCAAATTTAATTATCGAAACTAGAAAAAGAATAGCTAAATTTATTTGTCAGCGTTTGGACATATGACTGAATTGAAGTTCAGGCTGTGTGAATATCCAAAACACTAGACATTTAAATTCTCAGCCTTATAATGAAGCTGTTTGAATGTTGTGAACATGGTCTCACTGCTGACATGATGTCAGACACTGAAATATTGTACAGGACAACATTTAACATTGTTATTTTGATATGATCTGCTGGCATTTCTACTGGAGAAATATGAAGTGGGGTTATTTCCATTTTGCAACGTGAATGGATTTTTAAGATGACTGTAAGGAAGTGCATAAAAATAATGCATATAGACAGACAGACAGACAGATAGACAGATAGATAGATAGATAGATAGATAGATAGATAGATAGATAGATAGATAGATAGATAGATAGATAGACTGTAAACCTATCTCAAAACTCAAAAAATTAAGTCAGTCAGTTACATCGAATTTTTTAAGTTAAGAAATTTAAAGTTTAAGTAAGCAGAACTTGCAGATTTTTATTTTGTACTCATACATTTTAATTGCTCAACTCCAAATATTTGAGTAAGCTAATTCGTACATTTAAATTAAAATTATCAACTTAAATATTTTTAGTAGTGGAAACTTGGCTAGCTTTAACTAGCTAATTCAATAAAACTCCACCCAGAAACATGATTGATCGCTTTACATGTCTCTTCCTGCCTAAAAAAAGTCTGGCTCTGCGAGACTATAGGAGATATGGGTCTGCCTCCCCCTCTACACCTCCTCCTCCCCACCTCCTGCTCCTCACCGCAGACCTCAATCGATGAGTCCAGTGGCAGGGACGGATCTGCGTCTCTTTACGGCCTGCTCCCAGGGCACTTTTTAAGCCACCACCACAGGCAGCAGCTTTCAGCGGTTCCACACCAAAACCACTATTTACTGTAATGAAATCAGAGCGGGACTCTATGGATCGTCTGGTTCTTCCTCCCATGTGTGATTCAGCGTTCTCAGCCCTTTCCTGTTCTCCTTTTTCTGTCTTCTATCTTTTAGGCCTCGTTCGCAACCAATAGCGTCCCATTAAAGTAAATTCGCTTTGATCCGTGATTAAACAGGCATGTGTAGCATGCTGCCGGCCCTCCGCTGGCTTCATTCATAAAGCGCAGTGTGTCGTCTTGACTGACAGCTCTCCTGCCAGGAGCTTCTGATCAGCGTCTGATGAGACAGGACGTTGACTGACAGGTTGCGAGGTTGCTCCTTGTGTGACTGCCTATAACGTTTCACTTCCTTGTTCTCCTTCTCTCTCTCTCTGCCTTTCTTTCTCACTTCCTGTCTCTCTGCTGTCAGAAATGTCATTCGTCTGTCAGCTTGGCTTTTCCTGGCAGTAAATGGAGTTGTGAATGTTTTTTTTGAGGGTGGCTCAGTGAAAGAAACATTAAATACGGACAAATCTGCAAACAAACTGCTGCAAGGAGCCCGGCTGTTTTCCTTCCCTCTCTCCTTTTTTCTTTCTGAGCCTTTCAAAATGAATGTTTTTAAGAAAAGTGTCATGCTGAATGTGACAATTGACTCGGAGTAATAATAAAAGGCACCATATGGTCTATGTTTGATAAACATGCATTATTAAGTTGATTGCCTGTATCAGACATTAATTTACATTTGTTGTATTAAAAAAAGAAGTACCCTTGGGTAGATTAACTGAGGTGCTCTAGTAATTGGGCTGTGATTTTGCCTGGTTAAGGAGATTGAGCCGTGATCCAGGTGCAGAAGTGACTCACCTGTTCACACTGAATTTGACTTCAGCACTAGAAACATGTACTACAAGATTTTCAAATTAACAAATGCATTTCAATAAACTCCTCAGAATTATTGCAAATATATATTTTTAACTATGTCTTAATAGAATGCTATGGCATTTTTTATATATACGATGATGAACAATTTAATTATTCAGGAATTATAACTTTATTCAGTTAAAAAATGGCAAGTCATTTTATATTTTCATACTTTTGCATCATCTAGTTCCGTGGTTCTCAACCAGTGGGCTGGGACCCATTAGGGGGCCTTAAGAAACTTTCAAGGGGGCCTCAAAATGGCTTAAAATTATTCAAAATAAGATAAAACAAGCATTAAAATAAGCTACTAAAGCAACTAAAATTAAGATATTTCTTAGTGTTTGGGTATTTTTTATAAAGAATATATCTTGCTCAAAAGTTTACACACCCCTTGCCGAATCTGTGAAAATGTGAATCATTTTAACAAAATAAAAGGGATCATACAAAATGCATGTTATTTTTTATTTAGTACTGTCCTGAATAAGATATTCTACATAAAAGATGTTTACATATAGTAAACATTATAAAAATGACCCCGTTCAAAACTTGATTCTTAATACTGTGTGTCTTTACCTGGATGATCCACGGCTGTTTTTTTTGTGTGATGGTTCTTCATGAGTCCCTTGTTTGTCCTGAGCAGTTAAACTGCCCAATGTTCTTCAGAAAAATCCTCCAGGTCCCGAAAATTCTTCAGTTTTCCAGCATTAAAAAAGGTTCAAACATTCACTGATGCTCCAGAAGGAAACACGATACGTTAAGTTTGAAAACTTTTCAACAGGATGAAGATGTCCAAATTTTTCTTATTTTGTTTAAATATCTATTTTTTTCATTTAGTTCTGCCCTTCGGAAGCAACAGAAAATACTTATATGTTTCCCGGAAGACAAATTAACTACAATTTACCTTGACCTTCAAATTCAAAAAGTTTTCACCCCCGGCTCTTAAAGCATCTTTCTAGTTATGTCAAACTCTAAAATATTTTATTGGCTGGAAATTGTGAGTATGTTGTGGACAATAGAAGTCAAAAAGGTTGAGATCCACTGATAAAAAGTTATTTAATCTTCCTTCGCTGTAGCTTTTAAATGAATCTCATTCGTGCTTAAAACATAGTGCGTGAAGATGTTGCATAGTTTGACATCAAAGCGATCATATCATAGACATTTAATATAGTGCACAAGTCATATGGATTACATTAATGGTTAATGGTCTGTTTTGGGGTTTGATTTTCCAGGTCACTATATAATTTTGTTGCATGCAAGAGTAGTGTGAACATAATTCAGAAACATCTCATTTTGTTTACACAACAAGAAAGTAAGAGATTTAGAATGACAAGAGATAAAATGATGAATGATAGATGTTTCATTTTAAGATTAACTTATTTATTTATAAGACAAACAATTTATTTATTCAGTTTTTAAATTCCAATTCTTTGACTCTTTAGAGTCAGTGTGCACATATACCAAAAGTTTGGGGTCAGTAAGATTTTTTTTAAGCAAGTCTCTTATGCTCTTCAAGGCTCCATTTATTTCATTATTTAAAAAAATTTAGTAAAAATAGTAATATTGTGAAATATTCCTACAATTTAAATGATCTGTTTTCTGATTTATTTTAAAATGTAATTTATTACTGTAATGACAAAGCTGAATTTTCAGCATCATTACTCCAGTCTTCAGTCACATGATCCTTCAGAAATCATTCTAATATGCTGATTTGCTGCTCAAGAAACATTTATTTTTATTATTAATGTTAAAAACAGTTGCGCTGCTTAATATTTTTTTGGAATCTGCAATACATTTTTTCACGATTCTTTGATGAATAGAAAGTAAAAAAAATAAACAGCATTTATTTGAAATAGATCTTTTTGTAACATTAATGTTACAAATGTAACATTTGTAACATTGTAATTTGTTTGTAACATTATAAATCCCTTTATTGACATTTAGTCATACAAAACATGGCCTTAAGAATGACCCAAGACATTTTGTGTTTACATTAGAAGACTTGCTTTTGTAACATACAAACAATACACTATATGATATTGCCAGCAAAATAAATAGTTGCTGGGAATATCATATGAAAAGATGAATGCTTTTGCAAGTGTGGTAATGTGTGTCAGTGTGCGTGTGTCAGTCTTTTCGGAAACCAGACACTGGGCACCACATGGCTTCCCCGACAGTCATCAGAGTTAGATGAGACCAATTCATCATCAGTCTCCGTGAGTGTGTGTGTGTGTTTGGGTATGTGGTACATCATTACGAAAGTGATGGAATAAGCCTCTAGCGCACAACAACCAGCCTAACACTTCAATCCACTCTGAACCCTTTGCTCTGGACTAGTCTGGAACCATCTTGCTGTATTTCAGTCGAATAATGCCAATATGTAGGAAAATGTCATATATTTTCTCTCGTTTCCCTCAAATGCAAGAAAATGTTCTGGAAAATTCATTTTCCCAAGAGCTGTAACCGTCAGCTAATGATGCTGTCGTTGAAAGCCTCTCTCTGTCTTTCTTACTCATCTGCTTGTGAACACGCTCGTACACACAAATATGGCACAGAGCCATACTGTCTGTGTTAGGATGTGTTAACATGATTTGGTGAAAACAAGTACACAAGCAGCAAGCAATGGAACAGACATTGATTGACATTGAACTGCTCTCTTATTTACTGCTGGGGTTTCTCATCCTCGGCTGACAGATTAGAAAGTGCTGTCTGTAAGCTAGATCCAGGCCTTTTTTCCCCCCGTCTAATTCTATTTCAACTGTAAAACATGGTGTCATCATTTTCTGACAGTCCTCGAGACAGAATTTATCTCATCATTAATTAAAGCTCGTATTTCTTACATGCCGGCTCTTAATTAGTGAGAGGTCATTGGGGAGGGCTTATTAAGTGGAACAAATTCAACCAACGTTAAGAGAAGAGTTCTCTCTCTTTCTATTTTCACTCTTTCGCACATACATTCAGGAAAAGATAAAAAAAATGGGGGGATTCAGTAAGAACAAATTGGGCATGCTGATGGCATGCACAGTCTGTGCATTAGTGGTGGGGATTTTAGTGAGTCTTTCTGCAGGTTACATCATTAGTTACACCAGTAGGTGGCAAAAAGTGATTGAATTTATTAACAAGTAATTTGCTGAATTCGGAACCGCAAACTAGTATGTGACTTGTACTACTTTTACCATATCTTCCTATGGCAGAAATAGTAAGAGTAGTATGCTAGTATGCGGGTCCGATTCAGCAGCTGATTCATTAATTCAACCAATTTGCAAAGAAAACCCCCCCCAAAAAACAATGATTCTTTCAGGAATGCATACTAGCATACTACTCTTACTACTGCTCAACTGATCAACAAAACACATGATCGAATTCCAAATAGTGTTTTTGTGCCCTTGAAGGCCATACATACATATATGTTTCGCCAATCATTATTACATATTCGGGTCTTTAGCGACCCAGATCTATATATAACACAGCTGGATCGCTACCTGTCGTAATAGTATTAAACTCTCCTGATATTAGAGTAACAATTACAGAAGAATAAAATAAAGCATATTTTGTTACCTTTTGGAGTTTGGAAGGGTTCATTTTGAGCAGATGTTTTATAGCATCATCACTGTCCTCGTCAGAGCTCATTTCAGTACATTCAGCATCTGGCTCATATTCGCCATCTCAAACATATTGTCAAAACTATCGTTTTCAACATCTTCAAAATCAATATTTTGACCGCTGACAGCTTCTTCGCCAGATCCACCATCAGTGAGAGTGACACTAATATCTGATTGCGTTCAGTACTTGCTCTGCAGTAAATCGCTTTGCTGAAGATTTGCTGATGATACTTACTATTCTTTTGTTTTCTGCCTGCAGTAACTATGAGTGAAATGTCACTTCATCATTGTGTATCAGACATTGCCACCTTGTGGAATAAAGGTGAATTGCACTTATTCCGTCATCAAAGATTCAATTATTGTTGTGCAGAAAAAATATATACATACACTCTTATATACCTCGGGTCATTAGCGACCCTATACAATTTTTACAAAAAAATGAATAGAAAAACAGGCATTTTTTAAATAATTTTATTATTTTTTTCTTGTTATATTGTTTATTATGAATTGATTGAGGAATACTAAGAAAGTTGATGTCTAACTTTAAAAAAATGAATAAGGAGGAGGGTAGTGAATGACGTCCCGGGTTGCTAAAGACCCGAAGTATGCATTTAAGGGTTAAAGAAGAGAACGCCATTTGTAAAAGCTTTCTAAATGAAAGTGAACACCTGAATCCCTTTACGAAGGGCCCTTCCACAAGTCAGTTAATGAAGGGTACATGTAATGGTCACTTCAGGGAAGTAATTTAATTGTTTATGGTCATGTGATCGAGGGTGATACTCCTCATGATTCATTACAACAAGCTAGATTGCAGGAGAGTTCGAGTGAATGTATAAACAGAATAATTCTAGTTGTTCTGATATATTACACACATTTGTCATGCATTTCATATGAAGTTTAAATAAGTTTCATAGGTATGAAATATGTTTAATAATAGATACGTTAGGTAAATGTGACTATACCTGCAGTGCTGCCTGGGATTCTCATTTCTGATTGGAATTTGCTATATATTTATAAGTGAGTCATTGAATCATTCACTCATCCAATTCTTTCAGAGACACTAGCTATGATTACATGGACACCTTTTGTTTAAATCGGATTGAATTCATTCTGATTGATGAATCCGAATAAGGTGTTTACATGAACGATAAATAAAGTGATCGGGTTGATGTGCACGTTTATATTTTGCACGTTTATATTTAGCGAGTTAGAATTTTAGCACTTCCGGTTCCGTCCCGAAGTCAATGGGTTTTTTTAATGGGATTTTGTTTAAATGGATGAAATAAAGTCTGTGGTGAACACAATCTCAAGACACTTTCACGTTTTATTCTACGACATAAAATACATCAGTATTACCCCACTCGTTATTTTTCTGAAGCTGTTACGTGTCTTGAAAAAGGTGGTTGCCATGGCTAAATGGGACTACAGAGGCTGTCGAGGAGATTAAACGTCATCACGCCGAAAAGGTAAGCTCAGTCCACTTTTACTGCCTCATTATGCTCATAATTGTGCTTTTATAAACTAGTCTAACTCAAACGTTCTAGGAAAATTTTTTGAGATAATAACTGAAAGAGTTGTCGGAAGCTTAGTGATGGTGACTCTGAAGTTGCGCGACCATGGTGTAGTCCGTTTATAGCCTACCTTTAGCTTTTTACTTCTGGCCACTGAATTTAGGCTTCAAAATTCATAAAAGTTGTGTTCATTTGTGATAATTATCTTGATGGACAAAACGTGAAAGTATCATAAACTTTTGTTGATCACAGAGCTTGTTTTTTGCTATAATCCAAAAACCTATGGGAAAATCCTATTGGGTTTTTATGAGGGAACCAGTGAAATGCTAACTGCCAGTTGGCCTACAAAGTGATGTCATACCTACACCACTCACAGCAGCCTTAAAAATTGTTTTTGTAATTTAATGCAAAGGTAATATAATGCAAAGTATAGTGTTATAAATGTACATACGTTTTTTTTTTTTTGTTTTTTTTTTTAAATGAAAATATATATTTTTTGCAGGATTTACCATGCTGAAGACCGTTAAAACGCGTCAACACTGCTTTTGTGAGAGAATCTTTGAATCATTCTCCCAACCGATTCTTTCAAGATCATTCGGAAGGAAACAGCAGTGTCGATCGGAGGCGCTGAATTTAATTTATCCAGCTGCACGTGGTCTTGTCTGGAACTATTTTCGCTGGCAGAGCAATGGTAGACAATCTAAAAGTATTTCTTCTGAAATAAGTAAGTTACTGGTATTTGTTTCTAGTATATTGAGCTGTAGTCATTCGCAATCGTACCTCGTGACAACAGCTGAAACAACACTCTTGCTCGAATGATATTGCTTTAAAATTATATCGTAGAAATGAACGACAATGACTTAATTTATTCGCTAGCACTATGTCAGTGCATTTAGCGTGTGTCAGAAGAACCGAATTATTTGATGAATTAGCGCTCAATCTTTTTTTCAACTGGTGAATTTGACTCGGCGTGTATGTTATGTTCGCTTGGTCGCTATGATTGATAACTACACCAGCGTGAGCTGTAAACTGGGAGGGCTTGAGCAGAGACAGGGGACGTGGGGCGGCGATCGGAAACATATGCTGTTAGGAGAGGAGACAGATTACAGAAGAGGCCATGTCAGAGATGCTGGTTTATCATGCCATCCTTTCTCTTTTTTCCCCCTCTCGATTCTCGTTTCCCCCTCACCTGGTATTTTTAGTCGAACCACTGACGTTTTTGTCAGAAAGACGCTGGAAAGAAATGATTACATAGGAGGGAGTCTCCACGCGTTCGATGGGAGGAGAGAGAGATAGAGACTCGTCCCCGGTGATTTGGGTGACACTGTTTTGCATTATCATAATTCAAAAAGACAGAATGGGTTTGGCTTGTCGTGAAGACAACAGCTGTTTTGCTCCGCTGTGACATTTGTTGCCAAATTTCATCGCGCGGCTTTGGAGGGGCGCTGCGCGTGTTCACCGCTGACCTGCCGCTGGGTTTGGCACACTACGGCCCACACCGGGGAGGAACGTTGTGAAAGCCAGCAGGTGACAGGTTGTCAGAGAGAGAGAGAGAGAGAGAGAGAGAGAGAGTGGGAGAGAGATGGAAACACCAGTCCTCTCCATTGTGACACATCTGGTACACAGGATCATATTCGCGCTCTCCTCCCTTCAAAGAAAAAGAGCGCGAGTGAGAAAGTGCAGTGTCTCTAACTGTGTAATGATGGGGGGAAAGTTTGTTCTTGATTGACAGCGTCGGCCTTGTCTTAATTGGACATAATTTGGTGCAATTTTGAGAGGTCCCTTCGACTGACCAAATAATAACAGAGGAATGGACTCTGCGTTGTTTTCATAAGTAATAGTCAAAAGACCCCCACACATCATTAGTTCCATTTTCACATTAGAAAAATAAGCCTTTTGAACTAATACACCCTTCAAAACACCCAGAATGAATGCGGTGGGTACAAACTACACGGCATCTCGATACAAAACGTCAAGGCGCTCTAAGATCAAAAAGACGGCAAGGTAGGGAGTTGATATATATATATATATATATATATATATATATATATATATATCTCAAATGTAAATTTACGTCAGTTACACTTAATTGTCCTGGTTAAACATTACATAAAAAGAGAGACCAAATACAATCCTATTTTATATATATTTTTACACTATGTTCTATTTATTAAAACCAAGTATAAATTTTATCAAGTTATTTTTTTTACGCAGTTTTACGTTTATTCCAAAATAATAACTAAAGGCAGTAACAATTACAGAAAAAAATTTAAATTTGTTTTCAGGCCATTTCACGATTTTGACGTGACATTAAGCGGTGATATCTAAATGATCAGTTTTTTGAGTTGGTTACTTACTTTTTAATTAGTATTTCCATTAACACCATCATTGTCTTCATTCAGGTCGATTTGAGAACACACACGAAAACAAGAGGCATGATTTATCGCACAAACCAATCATATCCAATCATAACCGATCATATCTAATCATAGCGAGATGGAGGCATTGCCTCCTCTCACGTGACTTTCCCCCATTCATTCTCAATTACCCCCACTAAACCCAGAGGAGGCACGAGAGACTTGCGGATGTCAATGTTGTACACTGTTAATTTATGAAAACAAGTGACTTTTACACTTTTTTTTAATGTCACATTTTGTAATATTTGTTTAATTGTTTTATTTTTGTAATATCGACTATTTTCTCATCCAGTTTTTTTGAGGAGACACTGCATATATATATATATATATATTTCTTCTTTAAAAAAAGTAAATGTTAAATTGATAAAAAGTGATTTATATTGTTAGAAAAGATTTCTATTTTGAATAAATGCTGTTCTTTTTAACTTTTTATTCATCAATGAATCCTGAAAAATATTAAGCAAACCGTTTCCAACATTGATAATAAATCAGCGTATTAGAATGATTTCTGAAGGATCATGTGACACTGAAGACTGGAGTAATGGCTGATGAAATTCAGCTTCGCATCACAGAAATAAATTATATTTTAAAGTATATTAAAATAGAAAACCATTATTTTAAATTGTAATAATATTTCACAATATTACTGTTTTTTCTGTATTTTTAATCAAATAAATGCGGGCTTGATGAGCATAAGAGACTTCTTTTAAAAACATTAAAACTAGTAATGTTTCCAAAATTTTGACCAGTACTGTGTATATATATTTCAGCATCATTACTCCAGTCTTCAGTGTCACATGATCCTTCAGAAATCATTCTAACATGCTGATTTGGTTTCTTATTATTGTTGAAAACAGTTGTGCTGCTTAATATTTTTGTATAAACTGTGATCACCCAAGATTCTTTGATTAAATAGAAAGCTCAATAGTAAAGCATTTTTTAAATTTATTTCAATTAATCTATCAATTAATAGAAAATCTGCATATGATGAAACCAAATTAAATGTAATAAACACAATACTTTTTAAATAATTTTAGCAGGAGCTATGTATGTGTTATTTTTTTTGTCATACTTTGACATGATCTTTGCTTGTTTTTGTACAGGTGAGTGATATCACTTGAGTTGCGTTTATTTGTACAACAAATGTGAAGACAGATGAGCAGCAGTGAGAAGCTCTAGGGAGTGACGGTGACATCCACTGCGTTCAGGTCAGTGTTCAGGTCAGTGTCTTCTCTGGACATACAGACCTGTCATGCAAGATGGCACAAATCACATGTGACAAGAGAAAACAGGGCAGAATGTCCAAGGCCAAGAGCGTGACACACTGCAGCCTGTGTAGCGCCGGACATGTGATTTTTATTTTATTTTATGGTGTAACACTGTTATGATTATGACATCAGCATCCGATTCACTTTTGCACTGAATAAAGCAACTTTTGTTTTAGGTAGTAAACTATGCACGTAGACGACGCAACATGCACGGTAGACGATCAACTTTCAGTTTTATTTTTTTCCGCTTTCGCACACGTGCCTTAAATTGAACGTATAGTGGTTTATTTGAAAGATGGCGACTTGAAAAGAGGAAGAAAAAACAGGGCAGCGTAAACATGGTATGGGGAAATGCACGGCTGGCCCGGAGCTCCTGGAGGAGTTGATTTCAGCTTCACTTCTAAAAGTCTCTTTTAAAGCTTAATGGCCTTGATTACAAGAGTCTAAGCGCTGAAAGAGGGGCGATCACTCGCTCTCATCAGCTCGCGCTCAAGCGACTGCAAACTCTGCGAATATAATTAACTAAATTAAAGCGCTGAGCCCACAAGTTCTTCCCCTGCAAGCCCGGCTCATTTACATGCCGGATGTTTGTAATTTAAAAGAAGAGGCCTTTGGTTTCTCTGTGTGTTTGGGAAAATATGAAGGCTGGGACTGG
The DNA here is from genome assembly GCA_039654105.1 of Coreius guichenoti. Lineage (NCBI taxonomy): Eukaryota > Metazoa > Chordata > Actinopteri > Cypriniformes > Gobionidae > Coreius > Coreius guichenoti. The sequence goes on along the minus strand of CM077184.1, from coordinate 13,682,829 downwards.
GGGGATGAAGAAAGAGAGAAGGAGCAAAGAAAATTAGTCAAGTTGCAGAATTTAGGAGCAATAATATGCAAAAAGCTGAGGAGCATGTTTTCATAACAGCCCTGTGGTTATGAGTGAATTGTTAATTATTAATGGGATCTTTCACCCTCTTTGTTTCATCCTATCACGTATTCCAAAAGAAGAACAATCTGAGAAACTTCGAAAGAGCAACGTCTGTATATTTTACAAATAACACAATGAATTCATGCCCCCGATACATATCAAATGCACATCGCTGAAAATGTCACGCGCGAGTGTGCAGACAGGTGGAAATACTTAAATGAATAAACGTGCTGTAACTTAAATGTTTACCGCAGTAATCCGAGCTAAGTTGTGGTGTTTTTCGGAGTAGAAAGCGAGAAGCACTATGTGTGTGTATATAAACTCTTTGCGGTAGTGTGACATCATTTTTATAAATGCAATGTGATCTTATCTTTCCAACTTCTTTGTTCTGACAACCCCATATCTCTTTTTTCTCTCTCTTTATCTTCCTTTTTTTCTCCTCTTCACATGCTCGAGAGTATTATAATCATCTGTTTATTTTCCTAAATATTTCACAGATAAAGCATTCCGAGTGAAGGATTGCCTTAATATCGTTGCCGAAATTAAATGATAATTAAAAATTGTTAGTTTAAAGCAATTGCCCCCCATAAAACTTAAATTACTTGAACATTAACCACATTTCATTTTTATGGCTTTACCCAAATGATTACTCAATAATTTTATGTACTTTCCAAAGAGTATGTCAGAGAGAGAGAAAGATAACCAAGTTCATCGTCTGTAGTGTAAACACATGGAGTCAAATTAAGTACGTCTATTTCAAACTTTTTTGACAATAACAACGTTAAGGTAACAATTCGAATGTGGCAGCCCAGGCAGCGTGAGGCAGTCTGTCAAAAATTTCCCTATGTTGCTCTGCCAACATCTGCGTTTATTTGTGATATTGTTTTTCTTCTCTCGGTTCTTCAAAGACAGAGAAAGAGGGATGTGTGGCGGAGAAGCTCGGGGGCAAGCTGCGACTCTCCTGCGTTGCCTGTACGACTAGTTTCCTACATTACTTAGGGGAAAATTCCTTTTCCCAATTCAGCCTGTCAGGGCCAATTTGGGTAAACAGTAAGCATACGCCTCCCGCCCCTCCCGTTCGGCCAAGCCGCTCATCGCCATGGTGACAGCTTGATTAGATCATCAATCCTGGCCGTGAACAGCGTTCTTCCTGAACACCTGTGCGGCCAGGTCACCCAAGCCTCTTAGCTACCGTTGTTTGCGTGACCCCCGCATGCAGCTCCGGCCTGCAGTTACATCAACCTGGAGTGTAAAAAATGACCTGTGTGTGCGAGTGAGACAGATAGAATGAAGGGACGGACTCTTTCAGAGCGGCTAATTCAGGATAAATGTTAACAATATGTTACCGTTGTTGATGTGACTTCCTCTTTCCCTCAGTTTGCATGCAGTGATATAACGTGTGGCATAGGGTGTGCGTTGTACTTCTTGAGTTCTTGAGTTTTAAAAGTAAAACTTGAGTTAAGATTTAAACTTAGTTTTTTTGAAGGTCACATGCCTTTGTCACCTTTTTTTGCTACTTAGTATATCAAGTAAAACAAACATAAACATAGTTTATTTTCCAACAGTGTCCACAGTTAAAGAAACACTCATATTTTTTCCCATAAATCTTTGAAATTCTTTGAAAGTCATTTGCATAAGCTATCAGACTTTGCGAATATGTTCTAATGTACTAATTAAAATGTAATTAAATGTCCTATTGAGACCCAAGAGCACTGGTGAAACACTATCTGAGAGTGAGATTCTAAGAGAGAACGTCGTCGGTGGATTGAGCGCCATTAAATGAGCCCGCTCTCGATAAACACTACGAACAAAGCGCTGCCCATTTATGCAGCGTGTCATATATCACAGAGGCTGAGATTAATTCTCCCCGAGCGTTAACTGGGTCTCCTGCCTCCAGTGTGTCTTTAGGGTAGTTACGAGTTTGGATCGTACAGGAAGTGCTCTGCTACTTTGTCCTAGCATGAGGCTAAACACGCAGATATTTGACAGCAAAGTTATACAGCATTAAACAAATTGTGTTAATGATCTGTTTGATTTTTGCTTTCAAAGGCTAAAATACTTATTGAGAATGTTTTGTGAGAATCAGCAGTTTTTAGTTGCTGGTTAACTACGCAAATAGGTTTAGATAAATTAGCTCAAGTACTGTACACATCACTAACTAGAAAATGCAGTTACATCAAACAGTTTGTATACCAGGAATTCGCTGTGCAGTTTATTCAGTAAAGAGAAGTTTAAAAAAGGAGAGGCAAAAATTAGTTTGTTCCACTTACGCACACTCTCATTCATTATTTTGAAACACCTTGCAACACCAGAGGAAAAACACATCAGGTTTTATGAATTAGCAGTTATGTGTGAGCATGTTTTTATTTTTTCCCTCTGATGTCCTACTTTTGAGAGGCTTGTCCTGCTGAGGGTGAGTGGAACAAGAACTCATTGAAGATTCTGTGCTGACACAGAGACCTTCCCCTGGTACATTCTTGTCTGTCTGTTACATGCTAAGAGGATTCAGTGATATCTGCTTTTTTTCGGCATACAGTCGGATAAATCAGACCCATATTCTGCTGTTTGTGAAATGCATGTATAATGAGTTTATGAGTGACCACAGTTACATAGATTCAGTATCTAAGACTGGTTAATAATTTGTGACCCTGGACCACAAAACCAGTCATAAGTCGCACGGGTATATTTGTGGCAATAGCCAACAATACATTGTATGCGTCAAAATTATCGATTTTTCTTTTATGCCAAAAATCATTAGGATATTAAGTAAAGATCATGTTCCATGAAGATATTTTGTAAATTTCCTACCGTAAATATATAAAAAATGTATTATTATTAGTAATATGTGTTGCTAAGGACTTCATTTGGACAACTTTAAAGGCGATTTTCTCAATATTTAGATTTTTTTGCACCCTCAGATTCCATATCTATCTATCTATCTATCTATCTATCTATCTATCTATCTATCTATCTATCTATCTATCTATCTATCTATCGTCTATATCTATTAGAACAGTTTTAATATTCAGGCATGCTGATAAAGCTAACTAAATAGCCTTGTTGTAGATGACAATTTTATAATTAATTTTAGATTTTAGATTTCTGTGCCAAGTTAACGTTGTTTTATATATTAGATGTCAAGGCATGTGATTGTAAAACAGCATCTGAAATGCAGTAAAGTTGTCTTCTCAAATCAACAGCACATTTGGCTACTAAAAATGAGTTAGTACTTCCAATAATTTTTTTTTGTTTATTTTCACGCTAATGACAGATTAGGTTTTAATGGCTCCGTGCCAATTATAAGACTGTTCGATATCATTAATTTTAGGCCACGTCTACATTCAGCATCTGTATTATAGTAAACGGCAGAAAACAACAGTTAATTCACATGATGATGCTCATTTGTTTGTTGGTTATTAATTGCGCCCGGGCAGTTTTTCCTCAACACCAATAAACCAACAATAGTTTTCAAATCACCTGAAAAATGAGTCCAAGGACGAGGCGGCCCGGAGAAAGGCGTGGTGCCCAGCCTGAAAAACGATCAGCCGCATTGACCAAGATGAATGGAGCTCAGATGGGTTTTAATTAGTGCAGCTGGGCTCATTAATTATAAACCCCCAATACAAATATTGTTATATTTGAGGAAATTTGTGATTTATTTTATTTGGTTGGCTGTTAGATGGAGATGAATGGTAGTTCGTCGTAAATGTTGCAGGGACACAAAAGCACATGAAAGGAGAGAAAAGAGAAGATCAGCCACAGGGCACATCGGTTATTATTCCGCACACAATCAAGTGAAACAAAAGGGAAGTAACCGCAAATAACCAACGAAAAGCTGCGTAACAATGCCTTTAATCTTAAAGGTGAAGTTTTTTCATGATCCAAAACACCCCTGGAGCTTAAATCTGTTGTGAGTTATAAAGCAATCCAAACTAATAAGACTTCTCAGCTGTATATTTGTACAACTGGTGTCTCACAGAATAACATAAAAATAAGTAACTGAGTCAGATTTTTTCTTTTTGTTAAAGAATTGAACTACATTTACAGTGGCACCAAAATATACACTAAAAAATAAATTATGCATTTTGGCATATATACAAATTATATATACATACAGCAGCACAAACAAAGTTTTCAAGCAAAATGTTTCACAAAACTTCAAATTCTAAATTAATATGATACTTTTTAAAGTTCTTCTGTTTTTGATATTTTCTAAAGCAGAGACACCAGGCATTCGTAAAATATTTAAGTGACTTAATTGTTCAAAAGTGAATTTGTGGCTACTGTATTTAACCATATTTACTAAAGATGCATGGCACATGGTGCCATTATTTCAAAGAACGTCTCTTTTTAGAATCTCTCTAATAATTAGTAGGAATGCACCGATACCATTTTTTCAGAACCGATCCGATCCGATATTAAAAATTCTGAGTATCGGCCGATACCGATACCAATCCGATACCAGTGCAGTTTTGTTTAAAAATACTATGTAGAATTTCTGAATTTCTGATAATCACTCTTTTGTGAGTTAAACACAATCTACTAAATACAGACAACTTCATTATAAAGAAAAACAACAAATTAAAAAAATCATCACAATCTATGACAAAAATACTACTATAAACTAGATGGTGGATAAACTAGATTAGTGGATAATTCAGAAGCAAAAGTTACTCTAGAAAAATCATGAGTGCACAATTGTATAAAATCTAAACATTCAGTGGGAAAAAAATAAAGAAAACAATAAAAGTGAATAAGTGTAGCTCTAAATCTGGTAAAATGTTACACATTGTTGTAAAATACATTCATGGAAAACAAGTAAATATATTTATAGAAATAGGGCCTATATACTAAGAAATTAAAAGACATTTATTTCAGATGTGTAGCGCAGCTTTTTAATGAGACAGCAACATATTATAGATAGGGCAGAACAAGAAAGGCTATTAATCTTTCATTGCGCAAAAGTATTACAATACGAAAGGCTCCAATACAGAGCGGCACAAAGCGCGTATGCGCATCCCGTGTGCAGGATGATGCGCTTGAAGCAACATGGAGTCACAGCGCGCAGCGCTCCGTGCGCTTCGAAAAGTTCAAAACACAAAGGGAAGATATCGACGCGTAGTCTATCTATCTATCTATGCAATATTTTATTGAGCCATTTCTTTTAACAGTTTAACATTTCAGTTACCGTGTGTGAAGAACAATACAATCTCTAGTCCAGTGTTGTGATCTAACAGACACGTGGTAGAAAGTAACACGATTTACAGCAATAAACTCCAGCAAGATAAAGTCAAGTTATGCAAAACCATAGACTGTTATCTACAGATCAAGCATAATAACAGGAACGCATCGTGTTCGAACGCGACACGCAGTTTGAAAGCTGAATGCAGAATGACTGACAGCCGCAGCGGAGGAAAGCATTGACGTGAACTTGAATTTAATGACTTAAATATTCATCTGTACCTCACATTTAACTATGGAATGGCTTCAGAACACTTATAATATAGTGCACGAAGCGTTGATGATGCTTTATAATGTTTTTGTGCCTTTTGTGGGGCACTGGGGCTTAACAATAACACAGAATATTATACGCACAGTATCGGATTTGGATCGGTCCTGTCTGACCGATACCCGATCCGGCAAATAATGGCAGATCGGAGCCGATACCGATACTAAGTATCGGATCGGTGCATCCCTAATAATTAGTAACATTTCTTTTTTTTACATTTCTCTTTCCTCAACTACTTTTCCCCTGCTTTTCCTGTCTACTTTGTCCAACAAACTTCACTCTTGTTCGCGTCAGCTGCATCGGTTGTGTGTGAGAAATGGAGCTGCGGTGAATCACGGCATGAATCATTCGCCCCAGCCCAGCGTGACTGTGGAGCGCCTGCCGGAATCCAGCGGAATGTGGCAGAACTGAAGCCTGCTCGGCCCAGTCATCCTTAGCAGGGAGACATTAGTTACGATACATTATCTGAATGGCCTACCATCTTTTCAAAGTAAACCTCATGGATTTCAGCCGGGTTTTTTTTTTTTTTTACTCAAGTGTACTTGCGCACACACACACACACACACACTCAGAAGCGCGCACATTCGAGTGGACACACGGGAACACCTATAATAGGCTTACACGACCGCGGTTAACTCGCACACCCTGCAATTACAAACATACAAACACACACACACACACACTCACTCTTTATGTGGACCCCCCCCTCACCCCGCTGCTCACACTCCTTGGGCTATAATAAATTTCTTTGAAACATGACTCTACACATGAGGGGATGGCAATCTAGAGAGCAGAAATTAAAATTTCATTATTTACTGCACTTGTGTTGCAGGGTGCAATTAGTATCTACAGAGCATGGAGCAGGAATATTTAATCCTTTCTTTCTTTCTTTCTTTCTTTCTTTCTTTCTCTATCTCTCCCTCCTTTCCACCTAGAAAAAAAGTGTGACCATGGTAACTGCTGCTATGACTACTGCATTGACCTTAGGACATAGTGGTAAATTGTGTTTTTTCTTTCTTCCTTTCAGAGTTCTTTTCTGTACACTTAAGCAGTGAACTAAAAAGAAAAAGAAAGAAAAATAACATCCGGGCATTGGATTAAATGCAATCATTGTCAGCCCACAACCATGCCATTTATCAGCGTACTGTTTTGGACTGTATAATAAGTTTCGTATATTAATACAATTTTTCATGTTACACCACTGGCTGAGATTCATGACCAGCAGGTGATCTCAGGTGATCATTGAATTACGTGACCTGTAATGGGAGAGAGAGAGATAGATATGGATATGGGAAATGGAGGGCGGAGCATTCCGATGTTCTTTGGTATATGTGAGCAATAATTTTTGAACACTGCATATTTTTAAGAAAATGTTTGAGGTGTTATTCCACTTTTCCTTCTGGAATTTTTTCATTGACTTTTCTTTTTTGGGAAATTTGGAACTTCTTCAAAACATGCTAAATTTGTTGCATGAACTATATTTTTATGAACTGTATTTTGTTTGTCATTTTTATAATATTTATAATATAAATTAGAAATTTAATACCACATAAATGTTAGCATTTCAGCATAACAGTCTGTGGAAACTTGAATATTAAATATTTGAATATTATTCAAATTTGCTTGTTTAACTGATGCTTATTTCATTAGAATTTTAATACCAATTTGTTCAATTTATTATCACAAATTAGCATTTCAACATAACAATTTGAAGAAAACGTTGAATATTAGTCAGATTATTTAATTCCTTATTTAATTAATGATCAAAAGAAACAGAATCTGTAATATTTCAGTTTTTCTTCATTTTATTTTTTGCTAAATTTTCAAAATTATTTTTTAAATTTAAAAATAATAATTTTTCTTCCTTGTTACTTTGCAATAAAAGAATGTATTTCTGTAAATATCGCCACCTCACAAACTCAAGTGGACTCTTCAGGAGCATGTCCTTTTCTACCTTCCTTTATTTCTCTCCAATTTTTGCTCTGAATTAGCAATTATTTTGTGGCCATAAATTATGTGGCATGTGTTCAAATCCACTTATAGAGGGAATAACGGCCATGGCCTTATTCTCTGTAAGCCGTTATCCAAATGTTAACTCCTTGAAAATATTTTACTAAACAGTCCCTAATTCGTTTACGATCGACGTGACTCCTAGCTCAACCCTTACCCCTGTCTGATCCCTGTTCTGACGGCTACTCTGACAACAACAGTCTCTGTCTGGTCTGAATTCATTCATATGATTCATACTGACTGTTCTGATTGTCATAGTCATTGTCAAGAGGTGTTGTCTGTGAACATTGAAGCTTTCTTTAGTGCCGATCACCCCTTTAAGTGAAATACTGTGCCAAGCATCAAGCAAGATCACTGTGATATCCCCGATTCAGGTAAGGCTGTTGAAAAAAAGTCTGACAAGTTTCTGTTGTTAAAGGCATCTCTTAGCATCTTCCTGTAAGAAAATGCTAAAAAGGAAACAAGACAAATCTAAAAAAAAAACCAAATGAAACAAAATGGGTTTCCTCTGTTCTCTAAATCACTTGTTTCCCTCTGGCATAATTAAAATCCAGGCCACAACTGTTAATTTCCTTGATGTGCAGGTCTTATTAGCTTCTGTACTGGAAAACAGCAATAAAAACAACAATAAACTGTGTTTTTAGATGATAAACGAGAAGTTTGTACAGCAGCAATGTTTTCTTCGTCTCATTCTTCGCCCCCGAGACAAGGCAGGCATAAGTATTCATAAGATGACTGATATCAGACATACAGGATTAAACAATGATATCTGATCTTGTAAAAATCTATTACAACTCATCTTACATGTTGTTTGTGAAGAAAGGGAGCAATTTTTAATAATTTGGGGAATTATAGGAAAACATTGGCATGCAGGACAAACAACTGCTTATTTAACTCATAAAACAAGACTGTTAAGAATAATATTTACACAAAAAAATAGCACCACCATACTTATTCTCATTTATTTTCTTAGTATGTGAGTTAAATGTTATTAAAAAAAGTTGGAAACACTTTACAGTAAGGTTCCATTTGTTGGCATTAGTTGACAACATTAGTTAACATGAACTAACAATAAAAAATATTTCTAAAGCATTTATTAATCTGTTAATGTTAATTTCAGCATCTACACATACATTATTAAAATCAAAAGTTGTATCTGTTAATATTATTGGTAACACTTTACGATAAGGTTTCAATTGTTAACATTAGTTAACTACATTAGTTAACATTAACTAATGAGAAACACTACTTTTACAGCATTTATTATTCTTAGGGTGGGTTGCACCAACAAGGATTAATCTTAAATCTATATTAAATCAAGGTTTATCTAATAATTCTGTTGCACTAAACTTTAAACCTTGTTTAAAAATAAGCAGGTTTACATTTAAACCATCATTTTGAACCTGGATTTAATTTATATTTAAAATAGATTAACTTTAATCCTGTTGCTCCATAACTTCAAACTCAGATTTAAATCTCAATTAGGGATTAATTTTAAATTTATATGTGAGGAGGTTTAAATAAAATAAAGTGCCCCTACAATTAAAATATACAGATGATTGAACAGAGATAGAAACAGTGGGTGTGTCGTCAGGTCTCAGAGGGGTGTTTATTACAAATAAAAATGAAAAATAAAGCGCATGAGCCGGCAGTATGAGGGTCGTGGCGGCCCCGTGACTCATCACAGCGCACCTCGGTGAAGAGAGTAGGCCCTAATATATTTAGCATTTAACGGCAGCTGTGATGATGAGGTGAGCGCCAGTGATCGCGGCCGCGCAGGGGCGATTCTAGGATTTCCATATTAGGGGGGCTCGGCCCCCAGTGAGGGTATGAAAAAAATGGTAACACTTTAGTTTAGGGTCCAATTCTCACTATTAACTAGTAGCTTATTAGCATGCATAGTAAGTTATTAGGATTTATTATTACTTATACTTATAAAGCAAATATTAATGCCTTATTCTGCATGACCATATTGTACATCCCTTAATCATACCCAGGAATGTAGGCAGGATTATAATCACTGAGATCCCAAATGTGAGGTAATTAGGGGGGTTGGGGGGCATGCTCCCCCGAGAAAATTTAGATTTCTATTATCTACATATGTGCATTTTAAGATGTTCTGAAGGCCAAAAAATTAGATAACAATAGCTTGAAAACCATGTCAGTGGGCAGATATGACTGATATAGTTTTTCCATTTTCGTCAGTGAAGAAAGTAAACATATGGTTAACTGATATGTATATGTTTTATGAATCATTTTCGTAGACACGTTAATTTACTGAAGGCTACCAGGAAAGATAGGTAACTAAGTTTATTAAATTAATTCACAATATGCACACATTCATTACTAATCTTATGCCCAATACAAGCTGAAAAAAGATGAGCTTTTTTTATTTACTGAAGGCTACAAATGGAATTATATTAAGTTACAATATGTAGCCTACACATTCATTATTAATCTTAGGCTATGCCTAATCTGAAGAAAACGGCTTTGTTAATATTTCTTGTTTGTTAATTGAATCACATTAGGCCTATTTTCAATTCAAAATGGCGAAATTAGACAAAATTTTATTAATTTGCCTGAATATTTTTGTCATTCATTTGTTTCATTTCCTGCTTGATCAGTAACGGTCTCTCGACGTAGCGCTTTATAAAGACAGCTGACATTTTACAAGTTTATTTGCTTTATCGACAAGAGCTGCTTATGTCAGAGAGAGAGTTTCTGGTGGTCAATAAAGAAGGAAATTGAATATTAGTATTGTTGCTGTCAATGGCGAATCCATCATGGCGGCGAAAATTAATCGTAAATGGAGGTTTTAATCGCAGGTTAAATTCTAATCCCCGATTTGTTAATCTGGGTTTAAAATTAAATCATGCAACACAACTCGATTTAAAATAAAGCCTAGATCAACAAATCCTAGATTAGCTCTAAACTGTGCTTAATTTAATCCTTGTTGGTGCAACCCACCCTTAGTGGCTGTTAATTTCTACATTTACTAATGTAGAATTTATTATTGAAATCAAAAGTTGTCTGTTAACATTAGTTAATGCACTGTGAACTAACATGAACAAACAATGAAGAGTTTTTTTTATTAACTGACATTAGCTAAGGTTAATAAATGCTATAAAATATATTTCTCATAGTTTATGTTCCCTAATGCATTAACTAATTGTAAAGTGTTACCATATTATTTAATGGACCTGAGTTAATGTGAACTAACAATGAACAGTTGTATTTATGAACTAAATGAACAAAGATTAATAAATGCTGTAACAAATGTATTGTTCATTTTCAGTTAATGTTAGTTAATACTAGAGCCCTGCATTTCAGCCCGAGCCCGACGGGCCCCGACTTATTTACGCCCCTAGGGCCGGGCTTCGGGCCAATTTTCACGTCATACCTCAAACACAGGCCGGGCTTCGGGCCTTTTTTAAGGCTTCTCCTTCGTTTTATATTTTAGACATTCATTAATTAAAAGAAACAATGAGTGAGAGCAAATAAACGTGTGAGAGCGTGTTATAGGCTATATATGACATGTTGTAGTCTGATATGACGGCGCTACTGCAACACACATCGCCGCAAATGAGTAAAGCAAGCCAACACGCAGACTGCCGCAAGTGAAACTGAAAGTAAGTCTCAGCTCAAAAACACAATCATCTTCATTAGAACTAATGAGACTAAATCATCTTATCAGAGCTCTTTCTCCTATTGGTCTTTGATCTTGAAATGAGCTGAAGATTAATAAAATGCAGCTCATATCTGTTGCTTTCGTTGACGTGAACTCCGTTAAATGTGCATATACCGCGGGAATTGAAGATCAGATTTATATTCATTTTGCGGAGAGGTGTAAGGTAAGACAACCTGCATGTTTTTTATTTTTATTTTTTTATTTGTTAAGATTGTGTAGCCTGTTTCGTTTGCGAGCGCCGTTGCGAGCAGCAGAAGCCTGCCTCAGCTTGTCAAAAATGCCTTTTTACTGTGGTGGTGATAGTAGATGTTTAAACTAACATTGTGATGCTTGAAGTGTTTTATATCTATGGATTTTATTATAGGCAAGACAAGTCAAGTGTTGATTTGAGAGGCTAAATTGATCAAACATGTGGTTAACTGTCGGCCGCTTGGTCGTCACTTTAAAAAACAAAAACTTTAATTTAACAAACAAAAAAATGCTCCAAACATTTTTCTAAATTAACTTAATAAAGAAACAAAACAAAATATAGCTACTTTGACATTAAAAACAAAACTGAACTATTTTAATGGATGCAACAGTGTGTAATAGGGAGGATTAAAAAAAAAAAAAAAAAAACACGTGCTCCAGTCGGACTCGGGCCAGGAATTTTGATAAGCTGTCGGACACGGGCCGGGCTAGGGCCTGAGCGTCTCGGGCCAGGGCCGGGCTAGGGCCTAGATTTGAGGCCCGTGCAGGGCTCTAGTTAATACATTAAATAATCAATAGATACATTTGACAAATATGAATAAATTATGTAAATGAACATGTGATGGAATTTGTGGCTTAAAAAGCTGTTATTTTACGTAAAGGTGGTCCGCCTTCATGTTGGTTACCATGTTGAGATCACATGACCAGGTGAATATTTCTCACTTGATAACCCTGTTATTATTGGACTTTTGATTGTGAAATAAATTACTTAAGGGTGGCAATTACAACTGCAAATAGAGTGTTTCTGCTGTACAGTACGCATTAATATAAAGTGCAAGATTGTCACTGTCACTTTAAGATGCTCAATAAATACTTTAGCCAGTTACTGATTAATTGAGTACCGTGGGCTGTCACGTCACCCAGAGCTGGTCTGAGTGAAGAGATGTCGGCAGGCAAACGAGATGTGATTATATCTTTCACTGCTTTTGTTACCCAGTTTAGCTAATAAGTACTTTTCAAACCGTGCTATCATTTTGCGCTCGGTCGGGGAGCGCATGCTGGTGATGTTAACTGGAGTTTCCACCTCAACACTGTTATTAAAGATCTCACTCAGCTCTTCAGGGAAACTCACCTCAGTCGTTCACATCCCAACTCAAGCACCGTATCCGACGGAGGTTTGCTTTGTGTTCTCGAGCCTTGCTCATCCTCTACCTGTCCAATCTCACCCTGCTGTGATGTGACAACAGGTCTGAAGGAAAGTTTTTAAGATTTGAGGCGTTTCAGGAAACTTTTTCAAGTGTGAATTGAATCCACAGTCTTACAGTCTTAGAATAAATTTAAATGGTTAACAGGTTGCATACCCTTTGGGTTTAATTGTGACATTTATTTTTAAGACGTGATCGTTAGGTGCTTGGAGATTGTACTTTTAATTGACTACAGTCTAGATTTGTGACCTCAATCTTTGAAAGGTATGCAGAGTCTGATTCGAGGGACTTAGCAGCAAATGAACTAGATATTAATGAGCAAAACTGCATATTATGCTTTGTTTTCCACATTTGTCTGTGAAATGTGTTTACTTTTATATGGACAGAAGTTAAAATTTTGGGACGTTTCTGCAAAGGTCCTTCCAGCAAGCAGCGCTCTAAGATGTTTTCCTTGATCAGCCTTTGCTTTATTTTGCAAGTAATGATAAAAGTTATGAAGTTATAATCCTTATGACTGGATAGAAATTCTGATCATAAAGTAGCCATTTCGCAAGTTTTTCCTGTGTTCTTTCTGTATGGCAGCGTTAGTTTATACAGTATTTATTAATATTTTGAATAATTAGCTTTTAATTTTATATTTTCAGTTTTATTTTTAAGGTTTAGTCATTTTGTTTTGTGCTTTTGTCATTTTTAGTATTTTTTTATATTTAGACTTTAGCTTTAATTTATTTTTTATTTGTATTTAGTTTTATTAACGTTTAGTACTTCAATTTATTTTATTTCTGTTAGCTGCATGCAACATTTCTTCAAAAGTTGAAATGTTTAATCTAATAGCCTATTTCTACTTTTTGTTCCAACTTTATTTCAATTAATGAAAATGATTTTAAATGGTTTTAGTTAACAATAACACTGCTGTTGTCAGGATTATGTTTTGTTCATTGTGTTTTTGTTTGTTTTTGCTCCTGTTCCCTGTCATAGTACGTTGACCTAGGCTGAATCCGATATCGCCCCCTATACCCTCAAATAGGGCATTATTTGAGGGGACAGCCATTTGTAGTGGTGTCTGAAACCATAGTGAATGTTATCAAGTGCACTCATTCTCTCACTCAACGGCTGTCTGAATTCACTCACTTGTTTTCATTCACTCCTTCAAGTGAACTGTATTAATGGACTAAGGGAATAGTGATTGAGGGTTTAGGGGGCGATTTCGGATTCAGCCCTAGTTTCTGTATTTATTTCCTGTTAAGCCTGCCTGAGTGCGTAGTTTGTTTCCTTGGTAACTTATTATCATCATTCTGTTCAGCTGTTCCTGTTTAGTTCCCTCATTTAATCTGTGTTTTATACTCCTTGTTTTGTTCAGTACTATGTCCAAGTGTTTGTGTGTGCTTAAATCTTCTTCGACCTCCTGTGTTTTTCTATGGTGTATTTAATATGGTGTGTTTGTTGGATACTCCTTCGTCATGCGCTCTGTATACAACAGCCACACGTTAAAGAAGACCGGACCTAAGAAGTAAGGATTTTTGCGGCATTTTCTCTTTTTTCCCCCTCCTTATTTTCCCCTTTTTTTTACCATGGACTTGCCTGCAGTGCTTCTGTAATGCCTGGAGCAGAAGGACCGTTCTCTGTAGGAACACACCAGGGATTTCTTTAATCTGGCATGCCAGAGGCAACTATCCTGTCCAAGGCATGCCCCTCAGAGAACGTTCTTTAAGAGGACCTGCCGCATTTGTGGAGTGGGTGCTGGTGAACAACGATTCACCGTTCACCATCTGCCCTGCAGAGGATGACATCAGCCCCACTTCAGACCCAGAGCCCAGTCAGCCTTCACCCCGCCGGGCAGGGCGGATGCCAGAGCCTGTCTTAGACAATAAGCCAGAAGACCCATCTGAGCCATACCCCGCCCCTGAGCCCAAGAACATATCGGACCAGGTGCGCGAGCCAGCAACAACGCCCATCTCAGAAGGAGTGCTTGTGGAGTTTGAGGGCATGGATGGAAGCCCCGTCCACACCTTTGCCACTGTGAATGAGTTCTGCCTGGCCTCTCGAAATGTTTTGGGTGAATTTGAGGAGGTAATATCTCTTAATCTCAAGTTTCCGCTGGTCCCGCCCAGGTCTCCTGCACTCCCTGCGGTTCCTCCTAGCCTCCCTCTCCCACCACCTCCACCAAAACCAGCCAGTTCATCAGCCCTTACTCCGTGGGTTCCTGTCTGTCTCTCGGCGCATCCTCTGGTGGTGTGGATCCGCCTCGGGCCTTCCAGTCCCCAGCTCCATCTTGGTGTGAGGATCCCCTGTCTTTGCCTCTAGCCACCAAGTCCCGGATGCCACCTCGGCCCTCCGACCCATGGGTTTTGTCTGGTAACTCATCCCACTGGCTCTGCCGGGCTTACTCGTCCCTCCGTCTCAACCTTGTTCAGGCATCACCCTGTTTCCACCACGGGATTCCTGGCCTCTGGCTGAGCCTCTGCCCTCCTTCCCTTCAGCTCTGCCATTGTCCTCGGTCGCTCTGGCTCCACCGCTGTCTTCAGAGTCCCTGCCTCTGCCTCAGATCTCGTACAGTCAGGATTGTGTTTTGTTCATTGTGTTTTAGTTTGTTTCTGTTCCTATTCCCTGCCATAGTATGTTAACGTAGTTTCTGTGTTTAGTTCCTGTTAAGCCTGCCTGAGTTCATAGTTTGTTTTCTTGGTAACTCATTAGTTAATCATTTTGTACAGCTGTTCCTGTTTAGCTCCCTTATTTAGTCTGTGTGTGTGTGTGTATATAATATATATATATATACTCCGTGTTTTGTTTAGTTCTTTGTCCGGTCTCGTTTATGTCCGATCTCATACAGTCTCGTACAAGTGTTTGTGTTTGCTTAAGTCTTCTTCGATCTCCTGTGATTTAATAAAGACTGTATTTGTTGGATACTCCTTCACTGTGCACTCTGTATACAACAGCCAAACTTTACAGCTGTATGGTTGTTTTCTAATATGGTATTGCTGATTTCACATTTTCCCTCCCTTAAATAGGGATAGAAATGATGAACTGTGTTTGATAAGTCAGTCAGCTGGCCTGTTTCTGTCTATGTGGGCAGTTCTTTGACAGAAGTAAAGTTGACCAGACATAATGTAGATTTCAAATATAGTTTGAGGCCATGAACTCCATTGAGTTTTACATGTTTGTTAAGGCATAGTCTAGACTAAGTTCTTGTTTTAGATTAGTTTAATTCAGATATTCTTGAATGAGTTTGGGCTAATAGATGTCCTTAAATCTACTGCAGTTAATTTGACTGTAACTTGCGAAGCCCTGGGGATTTTAAGGTTAGAGGAATTTTTTTATTTAGATTAGCATGAGGGTTAAGGTGAGCAGCATCTGGGTTTCACACCAGATCTCTGAGTCCTATCAAGCTGTGATACTGCAGTGGAAAATAGCACAAGTCTGTGTCAGACGCTTTCAGGTAGAGTGACAGCACTGTGCCGTGGTGTGGTCTCTCTCTTCCTGCCTCTCTCTCTTCTGTGTGTGCGTGTGTGTGTGAGAGAAGATGTTCTGGGCCTGCAGGGGGGCTGAACTGCCAGCTGCCTCATCGTGCCTTTTAAATCACACTCTTCACACACTTCACTCTTCTGACAGCTACTGACACACTGCGTATGTCCTCTGTCCTCCCTCCTTCACTCCCTCTCTCCTTCACTCTCTCTCTGTCCCTGTATCATCCTTCCGATGCAGAGATTCAGGCTCCTGGCTAATCTCAGCTGTGTTTAGAATACACTTTCCACCCTTTACTATATATTTAAAGGGACAGTTCACCCAAAAAGTCATAATTTACTCTCCTGTCTTTCCAAACTTGAATGATTTTCTGTTTTCTTCAGAACACAGGAGGCAGATTTTTGGCATTTTAAGCTCTGAAAGCTCTTTAAAAGTGGATCATATGCCTTGAGCATTATATTTAAAATCTTAAAATGAGCAACAGACGGAAATTTAAGCTGTTAAACACAAAAAAAACTACTCTAGTTGTCTTCTGTGTGTTCCTGAGCGAAGCTGTGATGCTCAATGTGTGAATTAATCATTCTTTTGAGTGACTGGATCAGTACAATCAGTCCGATTTGTGAATGATTCATTCAGACAGGTTTTGTTCACTGGATCAACTGGTACGGTAACTATATTAACCAATGAACAATACCTTATTTTTACAGTTATGTTGTCTGCTGCTTTAAAATGCTTTAAATTCCTCTGTCTTTATCATAGCTGTGGTGTAGACTTCCCGGTTCTCATAGAATTTAAATGTTTATAAAAACTTTTTAGTTCTAGTTATTGTCTTTGGTGTGAACATGCCTTTACTGTCACTGAAAGTCAGCTGCTTTGCAAACACTGGTATTTTTAACATCATGTAAGTGATGTTTATATTGTGTGTAATGCAGCTTTATGGATTTATTGGGACACTGGGGATGTTCTAATTTACCTTTGCTTTTCATTTAAGGTAGAATTGCCCAGAGGTTCAATTATTGATCAAGCCTTATTAATTTAGTGGAAAAGGTTTAAGGGTGGATTTTGAAGTGGTGAGCATGTAGAAGTGGTTATCCCTGGATTTAGGGCTTTGTTTTTAGATTTTAAATGTGTATGTCACATGTCGGCCCTGTTTCTTTCTCAGGATCTCTTCAGATGCCTTGAGTTAGAGGAAGACTCTTTATTCATGGATTTTAGGTTGTTTTTGGATCAAGAAATTACTTTGGTTTCTCAGATATTTGAGTCTTTTATTCTGAGTAGTGAAAGACATGCAAAGAATTTACAGTGTTAGAGGACATTTTTGTGTTCTTAGACTTTTTTTTTTAATCATCTGTCACCTTGCCATCTGCAGGGGGGGTCATGTTGATGAGCTGTCTCAGCTGACAGTCCCATGTCTGGGCTTTTAAGTCCAGGCCACCAGGGGATGCGGTGGAAGGTTAGCACCTCTGCAGCGAGGTTTGTGTGAAGCTTTTCATTTAGCGTTGGGCTGTGACAAGACCCCTGGCCCAGATAAGCGGAGCTTTGCCTCTTTTACAGGTGAAATCTATTCTCACATTTGCCTCAGGGGCACATAGACTGTAACAGAGTTTCTCTGCCCCTCTGGGTCCCACCACAAAGCCAGTGAATAAATGGTGAAGGTGGCTGCAGTGGACAGAAAAATCAATGCCTGTTTATACAGACATGACAGTCCTGGAGCCCCTGCAATCGGCCCAGCCGCCCGCCTGCTCTCCCACGCACTTTTCCATTCTCCTGCTTTATTTCTCTCTCTGTCACACCAAAACTGTCTCCTCTAACCTCTCGGAAAGGTGAGAATAGACCCTCAGGTGGTCCTGCATTTGTTTTCTCAGTTTCTGCTGCCTTACTGCTGTAAATCCTAGTTCTGCTGTAATCCCATTTCCTCCGCTCATGCTGTCTAATGTTAAAGGGCTTTGACTTGAATATATTATTTAAAATGTTATTGTATATATGCTGTACATTTACTTTTTAAAAGTTTGGGGTTAGTAAGATTTTTTTTTGAAAGAAAGAAATTAATTTATTAAACTTTTAATAATATTGCAAAATATTGTTGCATTTACTGTATTTTTGATCAAACAAATGCAGCCTTGGTGAGCATTTTTATTTGAGAAATAAATTGGCTTTATTCAAATTCCTAAAAATTTTGGTTGCAGCTTAATGACCATGGGAAAACGTGTGTCCCATGGCCAAACCAGTTGAGGACATGTTGAGTTTTCTAGACACTATTAGGGTAAATGTTAGATATATAAACCTATTAACCTTAAACATAATAAAAAAACTTTGTTTTTATTTATTTCATTTCAAACTAAGGCTGTCAATTAATCTCTGATTTTCAACCAGTCTTTAAATGGAACTTTTACAGTCCTAAAATGCACATTTTGTAAAATCTTTTTTTTCCTCCTCAAATTTTCCGTGAATCCTCAGTCATCCCCTTGCGGGCTTCTCGCGGTCCCCAGACCAGTGTAAAATCCCCTGAACCTGCGCCCAAAAAACAGACTGCTAAATTGTCCACAATAAACCCTGGAACATTTATTAATAAAGTAAATAGAGTCAGTTTAGATCTGTCTGTAGGCCACAAACTGAAAACAATCAAACAAAATGAAAAGCAAAATTGGAATAAAATATTTCTTAATGTTAAAATGCATAAAATAAGTGATCAATATCGCCGAGCTGCTGTCCTTGATTAATGCAAATCTGAGCAGAGAGAAGATGGCTTGTGTGTGAAAGAGCTCTAATGCTCCTGTGTAATAAATGCTTCCGTAAATCTGTCTGAGCAGTGATGCAATACCAGGCAGACGTGCCATAATTAGGCTTTTTACTTTCATTTGTTTTGTTTTCCATCATTCGCCATCGCCGGACAACCGTTCGGTGGAAAAGAGGGGGTGGAATCTCTTTGCAGATCCAGTACAGTGCGCTTGTGTTGTATAAGCTAATAAATATGGAGCATGTATTTAATGTGTGTGTGATGTACCGGCATCTGCGTGTGTGTTTAGAGATGGAAGATTTCCTCAATCACAGCGTGTGTAAAGTGTCAACAGTTTGTCTGAGCATAAAAAGCAGTTCTGGGTAAAACGAATCAACTAGGATTCCTCTCTTCTCCTCTCGTGTGATTAGCTGCTATTACAGTTTCCAGTGGAGGATACAACAGCTGCAGTGACTGAGGCATTACTGTAGTAATGGGAGCATCTGCTTTAACATGACTGCCTCTTCTCTTTCCACACTAGTTGCCATCACCATGTACTGTATCTTCCTCAATTTCTTAGTTCCTGCGCTTTTTTCTCCTTTGCGCGTACACTAAAGCATCCTGTATCTTCAATCTGTCATCAGTGACGTGAGAAGCTTCTATCTCACAGGTCCTTTCGTCAAAATATAGAGCCAGGTTATAAATATTCATCAGGCACCTTTATAGGCTTTCTATGAATGAAACATATTCACTGTAAATGTGTGCTGCGATTTATCTGATAAGCATAGATTTATTTGATGACTAATTCAATCACACAAATAGTTTTTTGTCTATAGGTACTGTAAGAAACCTTAGGTGTCTATCTAAAAATATTTAGTGACTGGTTGTGTGTAAAATTCTAGTTGGCTTACTAAAAGCTCTGTAGATCAATGAAATGAGAAGTATTTTGGCTCAAATGTAAAAATATGTATTTATGTATCTTGCAACAGATTTTGGAGCTGGAACAGCAGTGTAATGTTACAGTACATTCAGATGCTTTATCTAAAGCATTTTCCCTGAGATTGAACCCATTACCTTGATGTTGCTAGCGCCACGCTTCTCGAACAAGATAAAATGTAGGGCGGGACTTGATTTAGTCCGTCAGGAATTGATTGGATCGTGTCATTGTCGTGGTTTGCTACTGCTGCGTTCTCAGAGAAGAGATGTCACTGCAAGAGGGAGGGGAAGTTATTTTGATTAAAGATTACTTTAGAACATGATTTTAAAAAAAATGACATGCACGGATCAATCATTTATAATAAATACTGCAATATTCCATGAAAAATGAGAATTGTCAATTTTGATTTCATGGTGACTTTTAGGGATTAAACGGATTGTAGTTGTTCCTTGATCCGTACGGACCAGGCCCCACAGTTTGGCACACATGCGATTCATGTAATTGCCAGTTTAAACAAGATAGAGTGAAAGTTTATCATTTGCATGTGTTTTGTCTTGCCAGTTTACACATTCAGTAGATTTTAAACCGTTCCAGCGCTAGAAGAGAATTTAATTCGGTACTCGCGCTCTTATCTGCTGTTATCTGTTTCTGCTATTACACAGAAAGAGAAGAACATTTCAGATAGCGGTCAAACTCCAAATTGATTCCTCTTTCACGTCTCCTTGCACTTGGATGGACACATGCACACACCAATTTCGTCAAAATATCTGTGTCGGCAAGTATTCTCGTAAACACAGTCGGTTATGTCTTAAGTGAACATAAACAGTTGAGAAAGAAATCGGGTGTGTATCATTATATTGAAGCCGTGCGTTAGGTCTTAAAGTGACAGCAGCCTATAAATACCTGCTGTTGTCTGTGTCATTAATGTTAATCAAACAAAAAAACACAGCTTTAACAAAGATTAATCTATATAGAAATTTTACTAGGGGTGTAAGAAAATATCGATACATGTGAATATTGTGAATATGTTTGGCGATACTGTATAATTTCTAATTTCTTGATTAAATAAATCAAATGATTTCCCGTTCACCATCCCAGAGTCAGACAGCTGCCTTCTAAAAATCAGAATTCTTAGAAACGCTTTGAACAACTTTGAATGTCAGTGGAGAAAGGCATATAGTTCATAACATCGTAACATACATCGTATATATAATTCACCCGCTATATTGCTAAACGTACCCGATTTTTCATATCAACAGAAAAATATACCGGGATAACCTGGCTTCTCTTGAGACCTCCCCTGTTTCACAGCATAGTAATGATATGCTAAAGCCCACCCACACATTGACGTGATTGGATACAAAGTGGTTTGTGACGTAAGAAACACTGGCGATTTCAATTCGATTTTTGAGATTGTCTTTTTTTCACTACAGTTGTAAGGAGAAAATACTCAGCAATGGTGTTGACTTATGAATTTGCACATGGTTTGTCTTAAATCATATTACAAACTAGCCTGGATGCCAGCCGAACTTAGCCCCGCCCACAACATTCGAGGTCGGGAAGTTCGGTCTGGACTTGATCCGTTGTGGAGCCACTATGCTCGAACCAGAGCTGTTCGGACCAATCAAATTGTCAGGGCGGGCTTTATACGATGATGGACAGATGATCAACAGTAACGTAATCATCCACGTCACCAAAGAGCGCTTGGGTTGAATTCGTTCTAATCCTAAACGGAGAACTTCTTCGTATGCATTCACCTTTACTATTTCTCTCAAAAATGATGATCGTGTTGGTAAGTACTCTGTGTATCCTTAAATTCTTTTTACAACACCGGCAAAGATCGTTTACACTCATCTTCTTCTACTTCTTCCAGCGTGCGTGCAGTTGAGTTCTGTTGACAACTATGCTTCGCTCAACATACGTCACTTACTCCGTTGCGCTGATTGGTTGTAGGTCTATCCAATTGAGTGCAGAGGCATTTTCTTTCCTGGTTCGGTTGAAACACGCCCCATAAATCACAGCCCAATGGAGCAGTATCAGACTCATATTCTGACTAGAATCTGAGTATGACGACGTCAGGCTAATTACAAACACCACATAGACATACAAACAACATTAAAAACTTGATTTTTACCACAGGGGGTCTTTAAGACTACGTTCTTACGTAATTTCTATATTGCTTTATATATCCCCTATATATTATATATATATTCTATATCCCCCGGGACCCCCCCCCGGGACCGGATTAATCCACCAATAATATTTATTTATTTATTTATTTATTTATTTATTACAGTGTATTAACACATAAATCAGAGCACAGTTAGATCAGGTTTGTTTATTATAACCCCAAGGAGGCTGTTTTTAGTCATTTGAGTGTATCTGCATGCGCGTTAGTGACAGAGATAAGTTGAGGGTTTGTTTATGTGCATTATGTGTGTGGTATATTTTTGTGCACTAGAGAGTGTGCGTAATGTGTGTGTGTGTGACAGAAAGAGGTTGAGCACTTGAGTGTATTTATACATGATGTGTGTGTGTGTGTGTGTATGTGCTCATGTTCGTGCACGCAGTGCGTATGGTGTGTGTGTGCACCTGCTGTGAACTGTGAGGGTCATTTGTAACTCATTCTGATTAATGGTAGTTTGAGCTGAATAAATGAATGAGATGCAGAGAACAGTCAGTCTCACGGCGAGCTCGCAGCTCCACTCAGCACCGTGGGATTGCTTCCTGTCCACAGCTCCACAATTGATTTCCTCATTGCTTCAATTTGTCGCTTAATCTACTGATATGTTGATAAATTTTTCACACTTTGTCAATTAATTTTCTTGAAAAATGAGGCCCAAAATGGCGAGCGCATCAATACAGCCGGGCAGCGATTCTGTGACAAAATTAAGTGATAAAATTAATTGTCCCCCATCTTTTTCCTGTGAAAACAGAACTAATGAGAGTAGCAATTAGAGTCACATGTGCTCTCCTCAGGGGGGTTGGGGGTAAAAGAAAAACAATAAAAAAAACAGAGAGAAAGAAACTCAAAATAAAAGACTAAAATATGACAGTCGGCCTCTTGAAATGGCTTCGAAGAGGAGTTTTACCCCTAAAATTTGTCCTTTTTTGTGATCAGGTCGTTGATGCATAGAATTACAGAGTATTTCTTTTTACCTGAATTGTGATTTTAAAACTGTTCTTAGTAGACAATCTACTCAGCGGTGTTGTAGCAGTAGGTGGCACTGTCATGATCTTCCTTTGGGCCATCTATCCCATTCAAATCCAATTCTATTGATATACACAGTTGAGGGTATATCAGGGTATATTGTGGTGAGTCAAAATGTAACCCATTTACTTTCATAATGCACATTCCTGGTCTTATTGCGCCCGATTCATTAATGCACGCAGAGATAGGTAGTAACTGATTACATGTAATCTGGATTACATAATCAGATTCCAAAAATTAAGTACTTGTAATTAGATTATATTAAGGGTGTACTCACACTAGGCACAGTTGCCTTGTACCGTGCCCGAGCGCGATTGTCCTCCCTCCCTACTCCACCGATGGCCTGCACACACATTGCACTTAACGTAATTTATAATGCAACTTTTTGTTTTGAAGAAAACAGGAAGAAATGTTTTCGCTAATAGACTGCCTAATTAATAGGAGGAATTTGCAGCTTTACTCACAAACTACAATTCCTGTTCATCAATAAGGTGAGAACCAGACCTGAAATAAGCCTAAATATACACTAATTAATTGAAAAGTGTAGTATAGTAGTATTAGAAGATGTTTGCTGTCGTAATGATGACAGTAGCGCACACGAGTAGTAGCTTTTCCATGCTCCGGCGCGGTTAGTGCTCACACTACATGCGTACCATGCCCGAGCCCAACTGAACCACGCTCTGGCCCACCTCTTCCAAGCAGGCCAGGGATGGATAACAGAGCCGGGCACGGTACGGAGCGATCACACTAGTCAAACGAACCAGACTTTGGGGGTCAAACAAGCTCTGGCACGGTTCAGATCGCGTAGTGTGAGTACACCCTAAGCCTACTGCTTGTATATGTTCAGAAGGTCTTCCAAGTTTGTGGAATTGCACACACAGACCAGCCACTGGTCATGTGACTATCACTGAAAACTGAGACCCACACAGCAATTGATCACTGGAGTTACAGAAATCATTTCACTGTTTTCTCAACATTGCAACACTACATATCTAATCAACTCCAGATTCACACTTTAATTATTATTTGAATTATCACTCTGTTTTAGTGAGTTATTTAACCATGCATTAATGTCTTTGGACATTAAAATGTACAAATTCACGTCATTTCATATTTACATGCAATGCAGGGATTCCCCAACTTTTTTGTCAGCTGAAATTTCTTTGACCTGAAATATTTACTTGAAGTACCCCCTGAGATTTTAATTTGTAAGTTAGGTCATTAATAAAATTGTCAATAATAATAATAATAATAATAATAATAATAAATAATAAAATTAAGTTCACGGTTCTCTGATGTCAGTTAATGGTCACATGACATGCAGGCAAACAAATCTTTTTTTTAAATCTTTTTTTAAAATCTTTTTTAGTAGTGTTTTATTTTTATTGTTTTTATTTTAAAATGTATTTATTTTAATTAAATGTTTTTATGATTTAATTACTTAAGAGCTTTTCAATAAACTCAGGAACCCCTGCAGTTCCATCACGAACCCCAGTCTGGGAAACCCTGACGTAATATAATATTTAATGCACTTGTAATGCACATGTTGTTGATAACAAAGAATGGAATATATTTGATTTCTTTTTGTATTTTTTTATATCAATATGGTACAAGATTATCCTACTCAAATCAATGTGATAAACAAATTAGGGCAAAAGTAATCCAAAAGTAGTCAGATTGTATTACCTTAAATATGGAATGTAATGGATTACGTTACTAACTACAATTTTTGTAATGTAATTTGTCATCAGTAACCGATTACAATTTGTAAGTAATCTACCCAGCTCTGAATGCACGTTATTTCAGTAATGAATAATATTTATATTGTATACTGCCATTCAAAAGTTTGGGGTCGGTTAGATTTTTTAAATGTTGAAATTCTCTTATAGTCACCACTGCTGCATTTATTTGTTCAGTAAAAAAATACAGTAAATATTGTGATTTGTCAAATATGGTTTATTCCTGTGATGGCAAAGCTGAATTTTCAGCAGTTTTCAGTGTCACATGATCCTTCAGAAATCATTCTAATATGCTGATTTGGTGCCCAAAAAACATTTCTTATTATTATCAATGTTGAAAACAATTGTGCTGCTCAGTGTTTTAGTAGAAACCATGCTACATTTTTTCAGGTTTCTTTGATGAATAGAAAGTAAAAAAAAAACAAAAAACATTTATTTGAAATTGAAATAATTTTGTAACATTAATGACTTTACTGTCACTTTTGATCAATGTAATACATCCTTTCTAAATAAAAGTATTAATTTCTTTTTACAAAACCTTACTGACCCCACACTTTTGAACGAAGTGTATATTATATATCCCCTGTTGGTAGTTGTTGAAACGGCACCTGTTTCCAAAAGACATGTTTCTCTATTGGCGGCCATTTAAAAGTTGGTGATAGTAAAAGTTTCTGACAGATTTGATTTATTTTTTTGCATAGTAAATATTTCATATTATCGTATATGTTATTTATATAGAGTGTCTTTTTTTTTGGAGAGCTCTTAAAAGCTTTACATAGATAATATTTTTCCTTTCTGCTACTTTTCATGTCAGAAGATCTCACAGCATGTCAGGATAGTCGTTAGTGAAAGACTGTGGGCTATAAGCTAGTGACAGGAATACTAACAAATAGCTATTTTTCAGCCATGAAAGACAAAATTATCCAACAAGCCTTCCTTTAGCTCAAACAGTAGAGCAGGGCGCTAGCAACGCCAAGGTCATGGGATCGATTCCCAGAGAAAGCAAGAACATAGTAAGAAATAAAACGTGTACCTTTAATGCAATGTAAGTCGCTTTGGATAAAAGTGTCTTCCAGATGTATAAAAAAAAGTCATAAGCTACTCTTCAAATTTCAGTGAAAATTGGATTCACTCTGCATTTTTTTTTCATTTAATATCCTGTTTTATTAAAAAATAAGGCACATTACGGCTGTAAAATGGGTTGTGAATAGCATTACGTGTTATAAAGTAAACATATTGTGCTTTCTTTTTTTTTTGAAAAGGGCATAGTGTCTGTAGATCTGAGGTTCTGTTGTGTAAATATAGTCGTTGCAGAGTAGTTTGTGTAAGAAGGTCTGTAAGTGGCCCCTCTCTCTCAGCCCACCTGGACAACGAAGCAGACAGAGATGGCCACGCTATCGAACCGCAGCTGAAAAGCCTGCACTCATGTAATTTATTGTCAGTGTTTCCTTCACAGGAATAATTGTGGCGACTGGCTGTAGATCAATAGTGTATAGATTTTCAGACACGGGGTCTTGTAGCACCTCTGTGTAAATGGGGGGAGTGGAGACAATGTGACCGAACCGTAATGGACGAGTGAAGGAGAGTGGATTCACACGTGCTCATCCTCAAAAGAACATGGTCAAAAGATTAGATAGACAATTGTGCGTGTGATGGTGTGAAACAGTATCCTGTGCTCTGAAACCTTGCTCTAAAAATGGCCTCCTTCATCTGCGGCATCAGTGTAGCGCTAGTCTTGTGATTGCAGCAGAGGCAGACTAATCCACTAAGGAGTCTTTAACAGGAAATGGATAAGAGGTGTGCACACTGGATTTAAGGGTCCCCGGTGGACTCAAGCAGCCTGGAACAGCCACTTTTCTGAACAGAAACAGCTGCCGTGCGGACTGGCTGCAGGCCTCACAAATCGTAGCGAACGGCAGCACACAACAGCGTATTGTTCTGGGACATGAACGCATCAGCCATGACTCAAACAGCACGTAGTGCAGTTAAGTTCTGGAAGCAGAACAGATTGCGTCCAGCTGAAGTCGCTTCAAACTATTTATCTGACTGGCTGTATGCGAGTGTTGTGTATACCCTAATGAACAGACTAGCATAAACTAGCATAGATGGTCACCATCATGTGTTGCGTTTTTGAAACTAGTTTCCAACACCATGCTTAACCAGCAGCCCGTCCTTTGTCGAACAGCTTCAGCAGAGATATTTGCCCAGGAGTGTCTGTATGTATGTATGTGTGTGTGTGTTTGTGTATATATACACCGTTAAAAGATACGGCGCATCGATTTAGGACACGCAAAAGACTCAGAACTAAATCAGAGACGACAAATACGATTTTTTTAAATAAAAAAATGTATACTATAATAAATATTAGTAGCCTATTATAAATTAAATAAGTAAAATATAATTATAATAAATAAAAATATATGTATTTAAAAAAGTTTAAATAATGACTTTAACAAATGCATAGACTATCGATTAACAGCCTCAGATAGTTACAGTAGGTGTACTTACAGTAGGTCTGTCTTTAACAGTTTATACGTTTTCGTAAAAAATTAATTTCCCTATGGAGAAAATAAAATACTATGAAAATAGTTTCAGTTATGACTTCGATTTAGCCTATTTAGATTTGTATCAAATACAATGTGATTTTCGTTGATAGAGATTTGGCAGCAACAGCACATTTTTCCTCTTGGGCGCATGAAATCTCCCATATGCCAGCAAACCAATGAGAACACGGAACAATGATGACGATACATAACAACAGAGTGTAGGCACCAAAGCTGTTGTGAATCTGCTTACCCGAAACCTTCTGTCAGGACCACTATCGTCAAAGAAGATTGATTGACTATTAGCATACAGTTTGGATTGGCGGTATGGTTCTGTTCTGGGCAAGAACTCCCTGCGCATCCATGTAGCCTAGCATGGATAAGAGCAGGGAGAGCAGCAATAACCCCCCAAAACAAAACCAAGGCCGATATCCCCCAAACACGACTGATGCGAAAATCTGAATTTTTTTTTTCTCTTCCAATCTTATGGGGGAAGCATCACCCCAAGCCACAGCAAGCAAGGACATATTTGCAACAAGCATGTTGCTGTAACCAAATTTAAATTCATTAAATAATATCTATTGGGGGAAGCGTACACCCCTAGCGGCAGCAAAATATGATACAAGCATGTTTTTTTTTTTTTTTTTGGTTTTCCCAATCTTATGGGGGAAGCATCACCCCAAGCCGCAGCAAGCAAGGACATATTTGCAACAAGCATGTTGCGGTACCCACATTTTTTTTCATTGTATGGTATCTATTGGGGGAAGCTTACACCCCTAACGCAGCAAAATCTGATACAACAAGGATGTTGTAATCACAGAACTAAACTAGTAGTATGTCTGGGAAACATACACCCTGCAGCAACATCTCCAAGTAGATGCAACGTGCAGCTAGCAATGAAATACAGTGCTTCCTCATTCATGATCATGATTCTGCTCCTGTCGGGGTAATTCCATCGGCTGGAGGAGAAGGCGACGACCCCCACGACTCCGCACTCCCTCATGGGATCACCAAGCCACGATGTTGTTAGTGTTAAATAAGAGACCTCTGCGGTGAAACGTACCTGCTGTGTGTATTTAAGCACAGCATGTTATTGATACTCTAGATAAGCTAAAGCCACAAGCATGTTGCTAACATTAACATAGCATGTGCAATATGATTGTGTTCCCAATAGCAACTATAGCTTAAGATCAGCATGTTTCCAATAGCAAACAGATAGCCTTTAGAATGAGCATGTTTCAAATGGCAACTATCCTTAAAGAACAAGCGTGTTTCCAATAGCAACTAGAGTTAACACCCTGCTTCAATAGCAAACTATAAAACGTTAACACACCTGCTTCAATAGCAACTATGTAGCTTTAAGAACAAGCGTGTTTCTAATAGCACTACAGCTTTAAGAACAAGCGTGTTTCGAATAGCACTACAGCTTTAAGAACAGCGTGTTTCCAATAGCACTACAGCTTAAAGAACAGCGTGTTTCTAATAGCACTACAGCTTTAAGAACAAGCGTGTTTCCAATAGCACTACAGCTTAAAGAACAGCGTGTTTCTAATAGCACTACAGCTTAAGAACAAGTGTGTTTCTGATAGCACTACAGCTTTAAGAACAGCGTGTTTCTAATAGCACTACAGCTTAAAGAACAGCGTGTTTCCAATAGCACTACAGCTTAAAGAACAGTGTGTTTCTAATAGCACTACAGCTTAAGAACAAGTGTGTTTCTGATAGCACTACAGCTTTAAGAACAGCGTGTTTCTAATAGCACTACAGCTTTAAGAACAAGCGTGTTTCTAATAGCACTACAGCTTTAAGAACAGTGTGTTTCTAATAGCACTACAGCTTTAAGAACAGCGTGTTTCTAATAGCACTACAGCTTTAAGAACAAGCGTGTTTCCAATAGCACTACAGCTTTAAGAACAGTGTGTTTCTAATAGCACTACAGCTTTAAGAACAAGCGTGTTTCCAATAGCACTACAGCTTTAAGAACAGCGTGTTTCCAATAGCACTACAGCTTTAAGAACAAGCGTGTTTCTAATAGCACTACAGCTTTAAGAACAAGCGTGTTTCCAATAGCACTACAGCTTTAAGAACAGCGTATTTCTAATAGCACTACAGCTTTAAGAACAAGCGTGTTTCCAATAGCACTGCAGCTTAAAGAACAGCGTGTTTCCAATAGCACTACAGCTTTAAGAACAGCGTATTTCTAATAGCACTACAGCTTTAAGAACAAGCGTGTTTCTAATAGCACTGCAGCTTTAAGAACAAGCGTGTTTCTAATAGCACTGCAGCTTAAAGAACAGCGTGTTTCCAATGGCACTACAGCTTTAAGAACAAGCGTGTTTCTAATAGCACTGCAGCTTAAAGAACAGCGTGTTTCCAATAGCACTACAGCTTTAAGAACAAGCGTGTTTCTAATAGCACTGCAGCTTAAAGAACAGCGTGTTTCCAATAGCACTACAGCTTTAAGAACAAGCGTGTTTCTAATAGCACTGCAGCTTTAAGAACAAGCGTGTTTCTAATAGCACTGCAGCTTAAAGAACAGCGTGTTTCCAATAGCACTACAGCTTTAAGAACAGCGTGTTTCCAATAGCACTACAGCTTTAAGAACAAGCGTGTTTCTAATAGCACTACAGCTTAAAGAACAGCGTGTTTCCAATAGCACTACAGCTTTAAGAACAGCGTGTTTCCAATAGCACTACAGCTTTAAGAACAAGCGTGTTTCCAATAGCACTACAGCTTTAAGAACAAGCGTGTTTCTAATAGCACTGCAGCTTTAAGAACAGCGTGTTTCTAATAGCACTGCAGCTTTAAGAACAAGCGTGTTTCTAATAGCACTACAGCTTTAAGAACAAGCGTGTTTCCAATAGCACTACAGCTTTAAGAACAAGCGTGTTTCTAATAGTACTACAGCTTTAAGAACAAGCGTGTTTCCAATAGCACTACAGCTTAAAGAACAGCGTGTTTCTAATAGCACTACAGCTTTAAGAACAGCGTGTTTCTAATAGCACTACAGCTTTAAGAACAGGAGCTTATATATGTATGCTGTGATAGACGTCGTATTCCTATAGGTAGACGTAATCAGCTGATGCGAGCTTGACTAACGTGACCTGCCAGAACTGACGCTACGCTTGATATTTTAAGAAAATACCATCGTTTGGCAAATAAATAAATTATGACAGACAGTTACATACGTATTACTAAAATGTTATCATGTAAGATTTATGGTACACCTCAAACAAGGGAATCATTTATAGTGTTAATACTAATCAGAGAGTCCACAAATGGCTTGGAAATGCAGAGCATTCATAGTTTATATAGACCACACGCTCCTGATATATATAACTTTTATTCAAATTGTATATGGGTTATAAACAGAAAGCTGGTATCGTCACATTTTATTTATATATATATATATATATATATATATATATATATATTTATATTTTTATACTGTAAAAATTTCACGGTTACTCCAAATTAATGTAGAAACAACTTAAAGACAGTATATTTTAAATATTTGTTGTAATGGCATCTTTTTATGAATGAAGGCCAGTATCACTGATACTAATACTGCTACTGATGTCTCTATGAAATTGGCCTAATTGAAATGCTATATCAATTTCAACATTTATTAGGCTTTGAACAACTTTTAATTTAAGTGAACTTAAAACAATCTTCACTTAAACCCATTGTAATAAATGTCATATTTACCTGTGGCCTTCTGTCTAACAGGTAGGGAATATACAGAAACTGAATAAAGTTATCAAACAGTATCCACTGTATAAATAATAAATTAAATATAGATGAATCCTTATTAAAGCTACAATTTTCTCTGTTACCTTTGTTCTTTGATTAACATTAATGACAGACATCACAGCAACTGAAGATCTGCCACTTTCGACCATGACGCGGATCTGACGCACTGTCATGCGCATCTCATTTTCTCACAACTCTTTAAGTTCATTTAAGACATCAGGCATTTTGGCATAATTCTGTGTGTTATTGTTAGTTCAAGCGTGAAAGAGAACTCTATTTTGGCGCTCTGTCACACATTCACAGACAGCGCATTCTCTTTTGTCTTGTCGTGCTTGAATGGTTTGAAAGCATTTGCATGAATAAGAGCGTGATCATATAATGTAACGGTAGCCCAAGGATGACAGAAAAAACGGATGCTGCGTTAATTGCGTTAAATATTTTTAACGCGTTAAACTGAAAAAAATAATCGCATGCGTTAACGTGCTAATTTTGACAGCACTAAATATATATTGTTTGTTCAGCACATTCCACATCTTCTTGATTGGATCGAGATCTGGGGAATTTGGAGGCCAAGTCAACACCTCAAACTCGTTGTTGTGCTCCTCAAGCCATTCCTGAAGCATTTTTGCTTTGTGGCAGGGCGCATTATCCTGCTGAAAGAGGCCACAGCCACCAGGGAATACCGTTTTCATGAAAGGGTGTACATGGTCTGCAACAATGCTTAGGTAGGTGGTATGTGTCAAAGTAACATCCACATGGATGGCAGGACCCAAGGTTTTCCAGCAGAACATTGCCCAAAGCATCACACTGCCTCCGCTGGCTTGCCTTCTTCCCATAGTGCATCCTGGTGCAATGTGTTCCCCAGGTAAGCGACGCACACGCACCCGGCCATCCACGTGATGTAAAAGAAAACGTGATTCATCAGACCAGGCCACCTTCTTCCATTGCCCTGTGATCCAGTTCTGATGCTCACGTGCCCACTGTTGCTGCTTTCGGCGGTGGACAGGGGTTAGCATGGGCACCCTGACTGGTCTGTGACTATGCAGCCCCATATGCATCAAACTGCAATGCACTGTGTATTCTGACACCTTTCTATCAGAACCAGCATTAACTTCGTGAGCAATTTGAGCTACAGTAGCTCGTCTGTTTGAACGGTCCACACGGGCCAGCCTTTGCTCTCCACGTGCATCAGTGAGCCATGGCCGCCCATGACCCTGTCGCCTGTTCACCACTGTTCCGTCCTTGGACCACATTTGA
Organism: Coreius guichenoti; assembly: GCA_039654105.1. Lineage (NCBI taxonomy): Eukaryota > Metazoa > Chordata > Actinopteri > Cypriniformes > Gobionidae > Coreius > Coreius guichenoti. Next base: position 13,650,508 of record CM077184.1, on the reverse strand, counting down.
TAGATACTGACCACTGCAGACCGGGAACACCCCACAAGAGCTGCAGTTTTGGAGATGCTTTGACCCAGTCGTCTAGCCATCACAATTTGGCCCTTGTCAAACTCACTCAAATCCTTACGCTTGCCAATTTTTCCTGCTTCTAACACATCAACTTTGAAGACAAAATGTTCACTTTCTGCTTAATATATCCCACCCACTAACAGGTGCCGTGATGAAGAGATAATCAGTGTTATTCACTTAACCTGTCGGTGTGTGTGTGTGTGTGTGTGTATATATATATATTTTTTATATATATATACCCGGTCTGTTTGTTTTTCATGCTGCTCAGTATACTGCAAAGTTTCTGGATTTACAACTGTATTTAAATGCGCGATTGAATCAGAAACTGCAATGATTGACAGTGATATAACCATAGCAACAGATGGGACAAAACAATCTGATAGTTTAGAGTGTAGTCTTAGTGTAAATGCAAACAGATCTGCCACTTGTTTTATGTAGTGTGTGTGTTACAAATTTTTAACTTAGCTTCGTGCTTCTTATAAACAATGTTTACTTATAAAAATATACAATAGCCGCTTTTCTTCTGTCGGGCCAAACCGTTCTCATTGCTTAATCGTTCCATGTCCGTCTGTCTGTCTGTCTGTCCATATGTCTGTTTGTCTGTCGGTCTGTTTTTGATCTAATAAATGCAGCCTTGTAGAGTATATAAGACTTCTTTGAAAAACATTCAAAAATCTTAACGACACCAAATTTTTGAATACAATATATGTATGTATTTATAAAATGTATTTTTCCTTTCCTGACTAAAAGAAAGAAAGAAAAAGAAGTAAATGGGTATGGTGCTTCTGAACCAGCATAAACCAGATTGGACCATCATGGAGATGAATTTTTCAGCAGAGTATCTTGTATTATCCTAAAATATTCGCTAGTCATCCACTCTGTTTGCAGTTCTTCTAAAACTATTTCCTGTGAGAGTATGTGTTGAGAGTCCTCTGCCACTTGCCTCATTTTCTTTTTCTCCTAAAGGACCCACTGAGCACTGCCATTAAGCAAAGGTGTCTGTTTTAAAAATGAATCCATCTCCTTCTGCTGAGACTTGTTACCTCAATAATTCAGAGCCTTAGAGAGGTGCATTATGGGCCTGATGTAGATGTGACATGAGTAGGCCCGAGACAGTGACGATAATTGATATGATAATGGGGCTTGAGGAACAGGAACAACAGCAACAAATAATAATTAAAGTATGAATAAATGATGGAGGTAAAACTGTTGGTGCAGAGGAGTAACAGCGCACACAGATGGGACGGGATGTGTCGACGTCTCTCAGCACGTGTGTTGGGACTGTGGTATGTGTGTGTGTGTGTGTGTGAATGTGAGACTTGGATGGATGACATACATTGGTGCCTCAACATGTGAGCATTTATGATGCGTTTTTATGTTTCACAGCCCCGAAACATAAACCAGGCTGTGATTTGCACGGTATGTGTTATATTAGGGCTGCTTTTACTGCTAATATATCAGACTTATTTTCCTGTCACTGTTCGATGGAAAGCTGTCTTATGTTGCACAATATAACCAGTTAACATTCTCTAGAAATTATCAGAGCTCAAAGAAAAGTTTGAGGAAATCGCCTGAAGTTTGGGTAACTTTACATTAAGTTCCCATTAGTTAATGCGTAAACTAACATTAACTTACAACGAGTAATACATTTGTTACAGTATTTATTCATTTTGTTAATGTTAGTTAATAAAAATACAAATCATTTTTAGTTCATTTTTAGTTTAGGTCCATTAAATAAAATTAACAGATACAAATTTTGGTTTTTAAAAATGTTTTAGTAAATGTTGAAATTAACATGCTTTAGAAGTGTTTTTCCATTGTTAGTTCATGTTAACTAATGCAGTTAACTAATGCTAACAAACGGAACCTTATTGTAAAGTGTTATTGAAATTTGTTTTTATTAACTTTGGCCCAATTTTATGACTTGGCTGGTCATGTGATCTCAAAATGGCAGCCTCCACGGGTGAGCGACCCTTTTTAAAGGGGACCTATTATGCAAAATTTGCTTTTACATGGTGTTTGAACACTTATGTGTTTAAACATGTCCACAGTGTATGTAAACAACCAGCCTATAATGGTAAAAATCCATCCACTCATTTTTTTATAATCCCCATAAATCAGAAGCAGTGTCTAAAAATATGCTGTTCCAGATTTCCACCTACTGTGACATCATAGGAGTAGGGGCTTGCCCCACCCATGACTGGGGACGATCTACCCTATTAGCATAGATCCCGCCCTGAGTGAGCCGCACATAGTCTGCCATGTTTATATCCTCTCTATAGCATCTATTGATATAATTTCTGCGCCACATAAACATAACAGATGTTCTGTTTTTGGATGTACCAATGAACATAAGCGTCTGCATAGACTCCCAGCATCTGAGCCACTGAGGACACAGTGGATGAATTTCATTTATGAAGGAAATGTGCCGAAGAAATTAGGTGAAGTCTTATATGTTTGCGGAAATAATTTTACGCTGGACTGCTTCGCAAACAAGGGTCAGTTCGGTTAGTTTTACAATCTCATGAACTTTTTAAAGCGTCAAAGTAGTAGTTGCATGGACTGTCAATGGAGGGGCAAAAATCTCTCAGATTTCATTTAAAATATCTTCATTTGTGTTTCGAAGATAAACTGAAGTCTTATGGGTTTAGAACGTCATGAGGGCGAGTAATTGATGACAACTTCTTCATTTTTTGGTGAACTAACCCTTTGATTTTGCCAGAATACATGGCTACTTTTGAGTGGTAATCAATAGAGAAGCATGCTTTTTGGCTGCATAATGGTGTAGTTACAGCATCTACCAGTACGGGCTGTCAAAACGAACTAGCCAAACCTAGATTTAGAAAAAATTATAATTTTGTTTTACCCAAATTGATTTCATATCTTTTTCTTTTTCCTTTTAAGATCTAACATTTCAAGAACTCTAAAGTTTGTCAGGTCAAAAATATGATAAAAGTAGAATAACAAATGTTTTTTTTTAATGTGAGTACAGCCAGTGTTTAAAGGCTCTATATTGCAAGTGTTTTAGCATGTAAAAACCCTTTTAACTGAACTAATGTAGCATTCAGCCTCAACCTCTCTCTCCCTCCCTCTCTTCATTGCATAGACAGATGCATGAGATAGCGAGAGAGAGGGAGTTTAAAAAAAAAGTTGAGATCTGCATAAAAACTGTTCAAGTGCGTAAAGCAGCCCCATCTGGAAGGCATCGAACAGGAATGAAGTTGTACAAAACCATTCCATTGATAATAAAGCTAATTTTTATGGCTCTGACAAGTATGTAATTATGTTCAGTGGCGCTTTTCAGATTTTATCACAGTCAATAAAGCGCGGTGGTAATTTCATTCCCATTTGACATATTTACATGGCAACATTTGACTGGGAGAATTAGTAACCACGAAAGGCTTGATAGATATGTTTTAATGATCTGTGACCTCTCATCTGTTTCCTGTCTGTCCCCGGGGAAAGCAACTTCCTGTTTGACCTCTGTCCACATGTCGTCCCCTGCAAACAGCAGCTGGGTGCAGGTAAATCACGTGCCGTCCCCCTCCTCCTCTAAGAGAATCATGTGTTTTGTGTGCTAAGTAGGATTTGGGGTAATACAATGATTTAGGACTGCCATATAAAGTTTAACTACTTCAGGAACATCTGAGATTACTTTCAGCATCAGCACAGATGTGTCCACAGAATATCCTTGGTGTAGTCTTGCAGAGTTAAGGCTGAAGGCTGTTCATTGTGGTTAGCTTTTACACAATTAGCAAAACAGTTGGATCCTAACAAGTTGCCCAATATGTTTGACCCCTATTTTTCCCTTGAACTTTTCAGGGGTTTGCGAACTGGTGTCCAGAAGGAATGGGGAATGTATTTTTTAGGACTGTGATTATTACTGTATTTTCTTAAATATGGTAATTGTTTTAAAAATAAATCTTAATGATTATTTTATCTGTAAATTAAAAAAAGTTATTTTATAGTCCCAAAAATATATATAAATGATTATTTAAAAAAATATGTATTATATTATTGTGGTTTCATTCTGCCTTTCTGGGATGACTCATGAGATTAATCTCAATTATTTTATTCTGTTCACAGAAATAACAGTTGGCAGAGTTGATAGTTTGTAAGAAACAATAAGAAACAAATATAATAAAAACAAAATCTGTTTTTTATGTTTATACATCTGACATTACTTTTATAGTGGGAGTAAAAAGCAATGGTGTAAAAAATATAACTGGAAAAATGTTCTGACGACATTTAAATAATCCGCTTTAGCATAACAACGATGTAAAAGCAGTAATATCTTAATATAAAACGTAATGTTTTTTTTCCTTCACAATGTTTATTGTTTTTATATGTGACCCTGGACCACAAAACCAGTCATAAGTCGCACGGGTATATTTGTGGCAATAGCCAACAATACATTGTATGGGTCAAAATTATCCATTTTTCTTTTATGCCAAAAATCATTAGGATATTAAGTAAAGATCATTTTCCATGAAGATATTTTGTAAATTTCCTATCGTAAATATATCAAAAAATTATTATTAGTAGTAATATGCCTTGCTAAGGGCTTTATTTGGACAACTTTAAAGGCGATTTTCTCAATATTTAGATTTTTTTGCACCCTCAGATTCCAGATTTTCAAATAGTTGTATCTCGGCCAAATATTGTCCTATCCTAACTTATTTATTCAGCTTTCATATGATGTATAAATCTCAATTTCAAAAATTGACCCTTATGACTAGGGTTGGGTACCGTTCACATTGGTACCGGTACCTGAAATTCGGTACTGGTAGCCAATGGTACCTTTTTTCAGTACTTCAGGGATGTTTACATCAATAACTGTAAAGAAGCTGTAAGTCATTTATAGAAGTGTTATTGACATTATGCCAGAGCTACCTTGGTCGCTGTGTGCCATTGTCTGTGATATTTGTTTACTGTAATATTTACCAGTAAATTGTAGGCTACTAGATACTTACTTAATTGAATTCATAAAAACCATATTATTTATTTTTTTCTTTTTTAATTAAACTTTTTTGTCGAACAAAGTGCTGCAAAGAGCTTACTGTTAAAATTAAAACATGGAAGAAAAATTGTGATTTATTACTTAAAAAATAAAGTTTTGATAATTTATTATTATTACATTAGGGTTAGTATTGTTATTGCATTGAGATGTATCTAAATTCTACTGTACAACAGTAATATATTTGTCAAGTTAAACCGAACTTTTATTTTGACGGGTTGCCGTGAAGACCTTTGAGTTTCTGTGTGTTTATGATATGACGGTAGTTTTTCTCAAATTAAATGGTAAAATGCTCATGAAGTGACTCTCAGAGCTGCTCTGGAGATGACGTTCATGCATTCATGTCCTCGTATGAGGCGGCAGAAATGGAAACACGTGACTGTCATGCGCGATTCCGTGTGTGTGTGTGTGAGGTAAATTAAACCGCGTGTCTGCGCCATTCATTCACAGAGACACGCAGGACACGCAGGATTCGTATTTAAATAGTCTTTTTACGTTTTAATATTCACAGACACTAGTCTATATCACCAGATGCGTTTTCAGGTACCGAAATTTGGTACTGATTGATTTAATGTGAATCAGTACTCGGTAGTACCGATGTAGTTCGGTCGGTGCCCTTAAAAGTACCGAGTTTGGTACCCAACCCTACTTATGACTGGTTTTTTGGTCCAGGGTCACATATATGAAGACACATTACTTGTGTACATGTAATACGGTCATTTTAGATGGAAAAGAGGTAGATTTCTTTGCTTGTCTTCTCTGTAATTCTGTTCATAACTAAAGTATTACTGATGAAAGGGGTGCTTGAGTCTTACTGATGGGCCCGTGGGGGTGCATAAGCCAAAAAAAAGGTTGGGAAATGCTGTTTTAGAGTGTTTGAAGCACAGGACAATCAGTGTCGGCCCATCTCAGTTAGCATATCCCAGCGGCCATCTTGCCTGCTACCTCTCTGCAGTGCAACATTAGCACTAGTTCATTGACCCCCACCTGGGGGGCCACCACAGGAGTTGATGGCAATGTGTGTGTATGTGTGATCATCCCATAGCCCACCGCTGAGAGGCAGAATCGGGTCCATGCCGTTAAAAGACCATCAAAAGCAGCTGTAATTACGCAGGAAATTGGCAGTGAAATTGAAAAACTTTGACCGGTGTGGCACTTCCTTTTTACTGAGATCCCTCTAGTGTGACAATCGCATTTGAAACCGCTGATAAAGAAAGGGCTTGATGACAAAAATCAAGAGGAGACACGGCAAGGTGCATCGTAGCCCACACGGATGCCGTTTTGCCCTCTGCTATCCATTATCACCTTCTAGCACTTTATAGCGTCTCAGTTCTTTGTTGATAGATCATTTCGGGATATTTAGCAAATTGCCACATTTACAACTTTCAAATTCAATTTCCGAATGGCTAGCTGGAAAATAGATTTAAATGGGCATCATCTAGCATGATATGGTGGTCCGGGATTCATCTGGCTGCACAATGGAGCACACACACACACACTCACACGTGTGTGTGTGCACTCAGAATTAAAAAGCCAGCCGATGTCAATGTTTACACCCGCTAACATTTTTCTGATCTTGGGGTGGTCCACTCAGGCATAGTTTATGAGCATTACGCCTGTCAGAGGGACACTCGTAGTGGCTAAGTAATGCAGCATGTCAATAATAATGAAGCAATGACATCCTCAGGAATGACCACGGACAAACACGCACACAGCCATTGTTCTAATGATCCGACGTCCATCTCCATAATCAGACTGAAGCCCCTCACTGTGTGCCCAGACGCTTGCTGTGATGCTTTTGCAGCTGACTGATTGATTGAATATGAAGTAATGAGGGTTTCTCGGCTCTCTCCTGTTCATCTAAAATTCCACATTGGAAATCAAATGGAAATTTTATGCAATGAGATGGATTAATGGAATTCGCCACGCATTTTTAAGTCTTAATGTACAGCAATAATACCCATAGGTTGTCGTAGGGAGATGGAAAGTTGGAGCTGTTTATGGGCCATTTCGGTGCATTACTGTCAGCTTGATGGACGTCACACAATATTTTTGCTCCAGTACAATTGAGCTTAAGTTTAGAGCGAGGTCCGGCAGGTCCTGGAGCACAGACAGATCAATCCCTCTCTGAAACGTTGGATTACTAATATCAGACACATTTATCTGCGTCTTCATAGCGCTCCTGCCTCAAGCCTTAAAACCTGTTCGGCCCATTCAAATTCCAAACGTTAGTATTTTAATGTTAAACGAATGGATCTGATTGTTTTTATTGGGAATGAAGCCATTTTTTAACCCCCGGAGACCCAGGCATTGATATTCATGATGAATTTTTTTTTTTTTCACTCTTAAACTTGACTTTAGGAAATGACTTAAGTTATTAGTTTAGTTTAGACAAAATAGGTTAAAATGTGGAAAAACATTTATGGTTGCAAAATTTCACCACTATTTTTTGATACAGTAATTAAAGTTTTGAATTCACATTTCAGCACACAAATATATTTGAAAAATAATGTATTTTAACCAGTAAGTATGAAGTTACAGTCATGAAAAGTTAAGAAATTCCACTATTTGACCATTTAAATACTGTAAAGAATATACACATCAAAGCATATTTTAAAGCATATTTTAAATATAATGTAGTAATTTTAATATAATATATAATATAAATAATATAATATAATATACATATTTAAATTTTCATTTACAAAATATATTGTTATATCCATGACACAATAACAACGAAAACACTTGAAAAAAATGAAATTATTTTTTGTAACATTCTTTGAATAGGCTCCATTGTGTGAGAACAATAGAAGAATTAATGTCCAGCATTGCATTTTTGCTTTGAGTAAAAAAACACTTAAAATGACAATCAAAATATTAGTGCATGTAAGCCTTTTCCTATTACTAGACATAGAAACAAAATAAAGAAAATATTTGATGTCATATACAAAATAAAATGTTTTTTCCCCCATCAAAATGTTGTTGTGATACATTTTAGAGTGTCAGCTACTGTTATGTGTATTTACTGAACATTGGGTATTATTTAATTGCTTTGCAATTCTGCTTCACTGGGTCTCTGAGTTCACGTTTAGATGTAAATTTGTGTTTTTTTTTTAACACACTTCAATGGCCATGCCACTTCCTGTGCCGTTTTTCATACCAAGGCGGGCGGCATTTTAATTTTAAAATCATTAAGATTATTATGTGATTATTGTCTTTAATTGATGTGTCAAGTGGCTTGTGAATGAATGAATAAAAATTATGTGTAAGGAAACTGTGAAAACAGCAATGGTCTCATCCAATCAGCTGGCCCGAACGTCTGGGTCAAAGAGGCTTTTGTTTCTCCACTGATGGTAAATGATATATACAGATCGTGGCAAATAAAATAGCATATTTGAAGCCCAATTAACATTTTGTTAGCCCAAGGCTGTGTGGAGCCCCAGCTGGTTGGGCTACGTCCATGTGGGGAAATTTTACATGGGCACCAGACAGCCTGATCATGTGACCAGCATTCTCATTAATCTGCTTGCATTCATTTTAATCTCATTTAAACGGACCAATCAGCAGTTAAATCAGCTGAGCCAGAATAATATTGTTTTGATTGTACAAACAAGGGGTTTCCTGTGACCTGAAATGCTCTTGTCAGTCTTAAGATATTCAGAAAACTAGTGATATTTTATATGGTATTGACACTTACTGTAAAGTGTTTTCCCTGCACTTTTTGCTAAAGTGACTTTTTAATTTATTACAGTGTCTCCTTTTTCTTTTTCTCTCTCCCATCTTATTCCTCCTCATTTTCTTTCATTCCTTTGATATTTTGTGCAGGCTTATGGTACTTGTGTTTAAATATGCATGAATTTTGCATGGATAATTAACACGCTTTTCATTATTGAATGTTTATGAACTGTGTACCCATACTGTGTAATTTCAAACTAGTTGCTAAAGTCGACTCATTTAGAACCATTTACTCGGGGGCGAATGGACATTTTAGTTAAGCTCTGGGAAAAGAATATTCAAGGAGTCATTTTATCCCTTTTTAGAAAAGTTCGGTGAAAACAAAAAACGTTTGTTTAGAATGTTTTAATCACCGGCTTAGTGACAGAGCCCACTGCTGACCTTGTTGTGACACGCTGGTGAGGCAGAGAGAAATGCAAATGGCCTCCTTGTGTCTTCCTCTCCTCACTTCACTGATTTTTCAAACTCAGAAACACACTTTTTCAACTCTAATTAGCGGCTGCAATTCCATCCAAACAAAGAAAAGAGGAAAAGCAAATTCAAAAGCGTTTCAAATGTAATTTTTGTTTCTTTTTCTGTCATCAGTTAAAAAGACAGTAACTAATCTTCACTGCATGCTTAAAGACCAGTCATGGCTTGGGAACTTAGCTAAACCAATTAATATTTTTCATCCTGATATGCAACTGACATGCAGCGACTTTTACATTCTTGGTTTATAGAAATGACAATTATGTTATTTACGGAGTGAAACACTTGCGTGTCGATGCTCATTGCAAGGACTGGAGGCTCGTAAAGTTGTAATTGCAAACACTGTTTAAATCTAAATGAGGTCTTTCCATAGACATCTCTTGTTTTTATATGATCTTAATTATAAATAGCTACTGTAAACTAAGTCTAAACTAAAACCTACCGCTAAAAAAAAACGTTTAGTTTTTTTTTTCATTTTTTTTTCAGTGTACAGATCACCGATACTGATCTATTTGAAGCCTTCTTTTTTATCATGTATAATTATTTATAGGGATGCTCCAATTTTAGAGACATTATTTCAGGGCCTGAATTTCATTTTGGAAAAAATCCTTAGGAGACTCTTTTGGAGGGATTTTTTAATTCGAGGGGGGGAGGGGGGTAATGTTTTTAGACATTTTTCAAAAAAATGATGATTATCTCACCTAAAATGTTTGATCATGCAGTGCATTTTTTTTTTTTTACATTGGGGCAATAGCTTACACAGCACAAGCCTGATTTCAAACGTTGAAATAGTGCTGTCAAAATTAACGTGCTAATGCATGCAATACATTTTTTCAGTTTAATGCATTACAAATATTTAACGCAATTAACGCAGCATCTGTTTTTTTTCTGTCATCCTTTGGCTGCACTGCAGTACATGATCACGCTATCATTCATTCAAGTGCTATTAAACCATTCAAGTGTGACAAGACACAAAAAATAACTAAAATCTTTACTAGCACAGTGCAGCGCTTCCGGTTTCTACGTCAGAATGGCAGCTCTGTATTGGCCACTGATTGGCCAGCTCCATGGCATGCGTTGTGGTGCTCATAGTAAGCTGGCATTCTGACATAGAACCTGGAAGCACTGCACTGTGTTGACTACGTGAACAGCATAGGAGACTGACATGGAAGAGAAGAAATTGTTGAATAAAGTCATTATTTATTTATTTTTTTGCGCAAAAGTATTCTCGTGGCTTCATAACGTTAAGGTTGAACCACTGTAGTCACATGGACTATTTTAACAATGTCTTTACTACCTTTCTGGGCCTTGAAAGTGGTAATAACGTTGCAGTCTATGTGGGGTCAGAAAGCTCTCGGATTTCATCAAAAATATCATAATTTGTGTTCTGAAGATAAACGAAGGTCTTACTGGTTTGGAACGACATGAGGGTGAGTAATTAATGACAGAATTTTCATTTTTTGGGTAAACTAACCCTTTAAATGTGAAAAGTATTATAACAAAAATATATTAAAAACTTTAATGTTAGGTGCGATTAATCGCGATTACAGAAGAAAATGTGCGATAATTAGTTAATTTTTTTTAATCGATTGACACTACAAAAAACACAAGTAAAATGTCAGTAATAAAATAACAACAAATAAATAATTTACAAGCAGTAGCACAAATAAATAAAATAGAATAAAGATACAAATGGAATAAATAGTGCTTCAGTTGGATTGAGATCTGGGGAATTTGGAGGCCAGGGCAACACCTTGAACTCTTCATCATGTTTCTCAAACCATTCCTGAACAATGTGTTCAGTGTGGCATGGGTGCATTATCTTACTGAAAGAGGCCACTTTCACTAGGGAACACCATTGTCACGAAGGGGTGTACTTCGTCTGCAGCAATGTTTGACGTGTCAAATTACGTCCATATGAATGCCCGGACCTAGGGTTTCCCAGCAGAACATTGCCCAGAACATTACACTCCCTCTACCGGCTTGTCGTCGTCCCACAGTGCATCCTGGCGCCATCACTTCCACGAGATGTGAAAGAAAACGGAACGCATTGGACCAGGCGAGCTTCTTCCACTACTCCAAGGTCCAGTTATGTCACCCACTCGGCCATTGTAGGCACTTTTTGCGGTGGACAGGGGTCAGCCGCATACGCAGCAGAGTGTGACACATTCCTCCCACAACTATTAAAATTTTTGTGTGACTTGTGCCACAGTATACCTTCTGTTGGCTTGGACCAGACAGGATAGCCTTCGTTGCCCTCATGCATCGATGAGCCCAGCACCGGTTTGTGGTTTGTCCCTCCTCAGACAACTGTTGGTAAATTCTCAGCAGTGCAGACCAGGAGCAACCCAATAGCCTTTGTCGTTTCAGTGATACTCAGACCCAGTCGCCTTGCCATAACATTTGGGCCGTTGTCAGTCAGATCTTTATTCCTGCCCATTTCTCCTGCATCCAACATGGTTATTACGAGAACTGATGGTTTGCTTACCATCTAATCTACCCAGACTTTAATATGTGGCCTTGTTAGGAGATGATCAACAATATACGCTTCACCTGGTCATAATGTTTTGGCTTATAAGTGTATATAGTAGGGGTTGCACGACTACTGATTTCTCCTTGTAAAAACAGTTACTCAAGTACTTGTGATTTATGATACTGTAAAAAAGACAAAAAATATTAGTTCATGTCAACAAGTTTGTGTTCATTAATTGACTGCTCAATGTTTGCAAAAATGGTCTCTTACGTGTATTGTAATTGTAAATTATTATTGTAAATTGACACATAACATCATAACTTTAACATCCGCATCTTTGACGTCGAAAAATATGTGCATACATATATTAATAAAATTCATAATGGATAATGACGGTAGCAAGGTTGAGGCTCACACAGCTTGTCTGTGTGTGAGATAGACTCAACTACAGCTTTTTACTAGCCTATATTTATTTCTAAATAAATGCAGTTTATATATATTATATCTATAATGCAATGCATATGTGTTTTGAGGCCAGCTTCCTGAGTTTTATTTCCAAATATCAGGTAAAAAGATCATTTAAAAGATTTTTTTTAAAAAAATACTACTTTTGTCTGTTAATGGACGATGTCATTATCGTGGCTCTGTTTTTATTTCACGTAGTCAGCGAACACTCAGCTGCTCATAAAATTCAGCCAGTGATTGTGCCGTTTTGCTTCAGTTAATCACAATAGTGTCGCACTGGATATTTTTCTTCTCCCCACTGTGTTTGTGTGTCCTTCAGGAACAGAGTTATTTTGGATATGGTTCCCTTAATTCTTATGGGATAAACTTGCTTCAATTACGTCTCCCAGCTCTCAAAGCCATTATCATTCTCCGATTTTAAGCAGGCCTGAGGGAGCACCTGTTTATAAGGCAGTCGCGTCAAGGGAGCCTGTTAACTTTAACAATGAGCCTAGTAACTACTGAACCTTAATGAAGACACAAGTTTGCTCCCTCTAACTGATAGTTAATGGAAACACATGGATTCAAATGATAGTCTTAGGGCCGGAGGGCAGAATACTGTTAAACTAGTTTGGATTGACATTAGCAAAAAATGTTATGACAAGGTTAAATGACAGACACTGAAAGAATGTTGGGGGAATTTTGGTAAATCAGCCTTTTGAAAGGCATCATGACGACGTATAAATGTGTTGAATATTGGGCTACTGGAACCGTAGCAGCTACAGTATTTTCACATTTAAGCATTTCCAGACGGTCTTAAATTATTTCCAGAATTGTTTACGCATGGCAGCGTCTCAGCACTTTTTAAGACAAAATTGTGGAATCGATACTGTGTTGCTTGTCACACAAAGATGATGTGTAAAAATGTTTTAATGTTAAAATCACCTCTCTTATCCCAGCTTAATATACAGTAATTATTATTATTATTATTATAATTTAAAAATAAATAATTAAAATAATAATAATAATAATTATTGATTTGAATTATATAAAAAATAATGATTATATTATAAAAAAAGTATTATAATAGTATATATTAGGGATGCACCGATACCAGTACTCTGGTCTCGGTCCGATACTGTGCTCAAGTACTCGTACTCGTACTCGTAAAACTACCCCGATACAACCGCACCCGATACCATTTTATGGCAACGCATCTTTGGATGCGAAGCCGCGCGGAAAGTTATAAAATTCCCCACGCACACTACCAAGCGAAAAGCGGTCTCGCGCTCTCAACGCACACGACTGCGATGACGTCATTTTTGCCGCGGGTGCGCAGACCTTCGTCAACCTCTTGTCAGTTGAAAGTCGGAGGAGGCGCCATGTCAGCCGTTTGGAGATATTTTAAGATAAGCGATGATGAATCATTCAGTAACACACTGTTGCTGTGAGATGCATTATGGTTCTGCTGTGATCTTTGTTTGGAACGATTTTCGCTCCTGAAACAGAACAAAAACAGTCAATATTTCATTTCAAATGTAAGTGACAATGTTAATTAATTGTTTATGGAACTGTCATATGAAATCAGTGTCACATTTTCAGTCGTGATGGTATTCAGGAAAACAGCACTCTTGGACGTTGCGACTGTATCATATGTTATAAATATAAAAAACTCCACATTTCGATTTTTACTGCAGTATGTTACTGAGTTTCTGTGTGTGAGCGGCGCTCATTTGTTTTGATTTCTCTTCGAGAGGCTGCGCGAGCGTCAACAGCGCAACCTTGTTACCGTCAGTTCATTATACATTATATATTATTATCCACTATCGATCGCCACTTACTCTAAATGAATGCAGAATCATTCTGACGTTTTGGTGATTCCCTAGTTATTTTTTGTTATTGACGTTTTAATCAGGATACTTGTCCAGTCGGGCAATTCAAATTCTCTTTCACTTGCCCCTTAAAAAAAATCCACTTGTCCCAGACAAACGTTAATGTCGAGCCCTGCTGGTATTATTAAGTACTTGTATCGGTACTTGGTATCGGCAAGAACCCAAATGTAAGTACTTATACTTGTACTTGTTCTGAAAAAAAGTGGTATAGGTGCATCCCTAGTATATATAATATTATTTTATTATTAATTTATTTCAAGTACTTACAAAAAGTAACACAAAAGTGTCTAAAATGTTACTTTTTAAATTCAGTGAAAATGTAATTATGCTAAGTGAACAGAAGTACCACTTTTAAAAGTAACATTCTTGTCAAGGGTGTAGTTACGCTCTCAGTTGCACGACTTTCTGCCAGCTTGCAGACCCAAACAACAGCCCGTGATGAGTGTAGCGAAAACAAAACTAATTCTGCTTTCATCCGTTTGAACTATAGTTGGGCTGGGAAGCTTTATTGTGGCTGGCAAGGTGATAAGAGAGAGTGATCGTTTATTCTTTGGTTTCTTATGAATTGCCTCAGCTTCATTTATCATAGAGAAGGAGAATACAATACAATAGATGCCTAGGGCCAACAGTTGTGTGTTTGTTTGTGTCCTTGCGTGGTTGTCCCGAGGAGGGTCTGCATTGGTGTGTTTAGATTTGTATGCGTGTGTATGTGCCTGTATGTGTTATCTGCCGGTCCGTTGGGCCACTCTAATAGCAGCTATGCTTGAAGCCACCTTCATTTTTCTCTGTTCCTCTCTTCTTCTGCTATAATTGCAACCCAGAGCACGACTATGATTCAGGTCTGTAGCCTGTCTCTCAGCAGGCTAAACTACAACACTAGATCCCCTGAGACAATCCCTCCTCCTGCAGAGCACAGGTCATCCAGCATATAGCCTGGCAGAAGAACTCTTTCTCCCTGCTGTTATGTCTCTATAAAATGAGACATCTGTATATAGAGCTTCTGAAGACAATTAATATAGGCTCGCTTCCTGTAGAACGATGCGTGTGTGTGTCATTGCATTTATAATGCATTTTATGAAGCCTTTTAGGCTTGCTAGCTTTTCATGGCCAGCAATTAGCGACATCTAACACTCCAGCAATATGGCGGCTCTTAAGCGAAGTCAAAAACCACACTTGAGGCGGGCAGCGTGTTGATTCTTTGTGAGGAAGGAGAAAACAGTACAGTGAGCTAATTAAGCCCTCCTGAATGGAAACCAAGGTGATTTGGTGATCAGCCTTTAATTGCTGATGTTAGAGCCGAGCTCCTTCTTCCCAGGCAGTCAAGTGGAAATGGAAGAAGGCTTGATAGAGATGTCACTGTTTGTAACGCAGTAATGAGACAAGGCAGCCCTCGCTAAGGTAACTATTATGATGTCTGTTTTGTTTCACGTTGGGTTGTGTATTGAGAAGATTTCTTTTGTTAACTTTATCTCCGGTTTCTGCCATGTGTGGTATTTTTTTTTACTGTGATGACAATAAATTGGCTTTGTCATATACAGTCATCATAAATGAGCCCTTTCCCCCTTTTGATGTGTGTTCTTTTCTAATAAATGATCAGTATCAAAATTCAGAATGGAAGAATTTGCTTCCTTTTTGTAATTAAAGTCGGCATGAGGTGGAAGTTGCGATAGTCTTTATTAAAAAAAAAACTTGCTGTCTTAAACTTTTAAGTACAATCAACTTGGCTAAGTTATTTCAACTTAAATTACATTAAACTGACTTTAAAAAATTAGTTGAATATCGTATAACTTTATTTTTTAAGTTTAAAATGGCTTAACTTATTTTGATGTGGAAGTAATGTAAAAACATACACCGATCAGGCATAACATTATGACAGGTGAAGTGAATAACACTGATTATCTCTTCATCACGGCACCTGTTAGTGGGTGGGATATATTAGGCAGCAAGTGAACATTTTGTCCTCAAAGTTTATGTGTTAGAAGCAGGAAAAATGGGCAAGCGTAAGGATTTGAGTGAGTTTGACAAGGGCCAAATTGTGATGGCTAGACGACGGGGTCAGAGCATCTCCAAAACTGCAGCTCTTGTGGGGTGTTCCCGGTCTGCAGTGGTCAGTATCTATCAAAAGTGGTCCGAGGAAGGAACAGTGGTGAACTGGTGACTGGGTCATGGGTCAAGGCTCATTGATGCACGTGGGGAGTGAAGGCTGGCCCGTGTGGTCCTATCAAACAGACGAGCTACTGTAGCTCAAATTGCTCAAGAAGTTAATGCTGGTTCTGATAGAAAGGTGTCAGAATACACAGTGCATCGCAGTTTGTTGCGAATGGGGCTGCATAGCCGCAGACCAGTCAGGGTGCCCATGCTGACCCCTGTCCACCTCCGAAAGCGGCAACAGTGGGCACGTGAGCATCAGAACTGGACCACGGAGCAATGGAAGAAGGTGGCCTGGTCTGACGAATCACGTTTTCTTTTACATCACGTGGATGGCCTCTTTCAGCAGGATAATGTGCCCTGCCACAAAGCAAAAAAAGGGTTCAGGAATGGTTTGAGGAGCACAACAACGAATTTGAGGTGTTGACTTGGCCTCCAAATTCCCCAGATCTCAATCCAACCGAGCATCTGTGGGATGTGCTGAACAAGCAAGTCCGAGGCCCCACCTTAAAGGATCTGCTGCTAACATCTTGGTGCCAGATACCACAGCACACCTTCAGGGGTCTAGTGGAGTCCATGGTGGACCATCATAATGTTATGCCTGATTGGTGTATGTTGTCATGACTTATTGATCATGTCATTTTTTTCAAACAAGAAAAAAAGGGTCCCTTTTGAACATTCTGTGGTCTATAAGTAACTTTGCAACTACACGTCAACTATCTCTCATTAAAGTATTAGCAGACTGTCTGCTTAATATCTGCTAACACTTTGTGATGGTCCTCCAACAGACATTCTACTGACTATAAGTAAGTTTGCAACTACATGTCAACTTATTCTAACCCTAACTCTACCAGTCTACTAATATTCTACTAACACTCTAATGAGAGTTAGTAGACATGTAGGTGCAATGCTACTTAGTCATTTAACAGAATGTGTTAAAGGGACCATAAAAATAAAGTGGAACAAAAAAGGTAGGGACTTGATTTTGTCCTTTGGGAATTGATTGGATGGTTGGATTGTTGTGGTTTGCTATTGCTGTGATCTCATGCGAGTGACAGGTTGTCCCGCCCTCGCACAAGTAAACACGTCATCAGAGAAGAGAAGAGATGATGCTGTAAGAGGGAGGGGAAGCTATTTTAATTAAAGATTATGAGGGCACATCCATAAAAAAAAAATCATGTGCACAGATAAATCATTTATGGTAAATACTGAAATATTCTATATAGAAAAAACAAGAATGGTCAATCTCATGGTGACTTTAAATTGGCCATGTCACACAGGAAGTTGAATTTGTATTTGAATTTGAATTTATTTAAGTGCAATTCAAAGCACATAGTTAAATTTATTAAATATAATGAAATATCTCAATACAAATTTCTAAATGGCAGGTTTTCATCTAGGAGGCCTATAAACTTTAAGTGAAACAAACAAACATTCAGCTTTTGTCTTGACAGACTTGGCTTTTCTAAAATTAGCCACATTAATTTCAATTTATTTTAATTCTAATTCCTTACATTCAAATTGAAATTGTTATTCTGCATCCTGTTTCCTACCTCACTTCAAATTCACTTCAGATTTATAAACCAAATTGGAATTTAAAAGGTATTGTTGATTCTATTCTGAATTGTGCAAAGCTCTGTCAATTATATTCTAAATAGTTTGTTACAATTTTTTTTTTTGTAAACGGAAAAAGTTCCTTACAACAAGCAATTTGCGAGACTGCAAAAACTTGCTGATAAAACTTATCGCATTGTGCCTGGTTAGGAAATGGTATAAGAACATTGAACAGTGACATTGACTATTTGAACTTGATTTGATTTGCACATTTTCTTGGAAGCATGTTCTGGCAATACAAGGGGTGTTCACACTGAAATCGACTTGCAGCTGCAAAGCCACTTTCGTTTTCAGTTGAATTTGATATATGCAACAGAGACTAGAAATGTTTTGGCCATCAATGGAGAGCATTCTGCTCTTAGGATGATGTAGTTCTGGCATCTACCAGCAGGGGCTAACTGCTCAACCTAACCACAAACCTAAAGTCATAATTTTTTTATCTGATTTTTCACAGTTTTCTGTGCCATTATTGTTGACAATAAGAGACTATTACTCTGACCTCTGCCCTTAAAATGCACTGAACCATGAATGGGCCTGTATGTCAAAGGCATAGATCAACATCCACCAGCTCTCTGACACAAACTTCTATTACTGTTTTCAAAGTTTTTGCTCATGCAGACAAAAGCTCATCCGAGGGATCGGAGCGATATTGTAAAGAAAAAGATTAACAGAGCAGATATTGAATTAAGCCGCATATGATTGGTGGCTGTCACAGAATTTGTGAGTCTCCTGTGGAGAGATAAATGATTTCTGATGGCCACTCTTTGCTATTTTCCTTTGAAAGCCGCAGATCAAATGGACTGCCTCCCGTCAGTGCCTCTACACGGAGCTCTCGGGCGAGGCGAGGCAGAGGGCTGACTGACAGGAAGACGCCCGCTCCGTTTTAATATTTCTCATCTCTTCGTGAATTAAACCTCCACCTGGGATGAAAGACTCGACTCCCAGACACTGGGAAATGGACTCGGAACACCGAAATGATTGGGGGTGAGAGGAATGTCATATTAATTCAAGATCTTCAATATTACTGATGGCTCAGCTTTTTTTCAAGATAAAATAGTGATGACAATTGTCTTTTCATGAGTTTTTCCATCAGAGCGAGACTGAGAGAAATTATGTCTTTCAGGGTCATTCTGTGAAACCGGCGCGCTTCCAGTTTGATAAGGTGATTTTAAAAGCCATTGTTGGTACAATCTCAAACATACTATCAGACAAATAATGTTTTTAAGTATTAATAAATTGCATCTCTGTTAATAAATGTTAATATACGCTGGGTTATAACTATGATAATTGTATAACTATATTTAAAATATACATAGAAATAATAAAGAATTGAATACAAATATATATAAAATATTTTATCCAAACATACAAGGAGGAATTTTCAAGAAAAAAAAAATAATTTTTTAACACAAAAATTGGCATCAGCTATTCATTAATGATTATTTACCAAGTCATTTTTTTACACACGTTTATGAGGGAAACAAATGGCACCTGTTTTGTGGAATGACTGTTTTACTCTTTAGTCCAACAGGAAGACGAGTCAAAATCACGTTTGTCCTCTTTCTTGATGGATTTTATGACCTCTCCAGCTCTAAGCTGAAAAATCTCGCCGCACCCACGGCAAACACAGTCTCTGTGGCCTCTCAATATTCTTTTCATATTACCTTAGTTAGCAGTAGAGAAAAATGTAATATGTTTACATAAAATAAGACATTGATCAAACTGTTTTTGCACTCGCTCCAGTACACCAGCATTCATAACCAAGGGGGCAATTTTTAAATTCATTATACATTAATTATCAATGCGCAATAACGATGATGAGCCCTGGTAAATGCTTTCTTAAGCACGGCCATGTTCACCCATGCTCTAAACATTAGCAGGGCCCGTATAGCATGCTATATGCTAATTAAAAGCAGAAATGGGAGTTGTTTCAGCTGAAGCGAATGTGACATGGGCGACTGTTGTCATTGGGGACGTGTTAATAAATGAGCCAGGGCTTCAGCCACTCATGTTGTTTTACGAGACAGCACACATAAAACGCGAACACTGTAAACAGAGGCGCTAATCATCAAAAGAGCTTGTAAACACAAAACGGTTGAGAGCGGTCTGGCGATGGACCACATGCAGGGCAATAATCTTGAATGTTGCCATCTTACATAGAAGACATTGGTTATTTTTTATGGAGTAACACATAAAATGAACTATTATTAGATGTTATTAAACTTTATCTTTGTTAGCTACAAGATATCATTTGGAAATGAAAGTGCCATTCATATTTCATCCGTTTGCTCTCATGGCTTACAGGAAGTACAGAAAATGTGTTTTTGTTCTGATCATCATTTTGTGTTTATCGATTTTCCAAATAACAGGCAAAGTAATACATTCACTATATATACACACACTACCTCTCAAAAGTTTGTGGTTAGTAAGTTTTGTTTTAGAGAAAGTTTTTACTTATATTCAGCAAGGACTCAAAAGTGTCAGTGAAGACTTTTACATTTTGCATTTCAAAGAAATGAAGTTATTTTGATATAATTATTTACATACATTGTGTGTATGTGTATTGGTAAAATAATATATTTACATTAGCGCTAGGGAAAAATTAATCATGATTAATCGCATCCAAAATAAGAGTTTGTGTTTACATAATGTGTCACGACACAGACGGAGGCTGAGGATGAGGTGAACTCAAATGATATTTATTGACAGAGACACGAACACAGGTTGCAGTAGGTATTCAGGTGAGTATTAGAAACAAGTGCTTCTGGACAGTCACTTAGCTGTAGATAATGGAGTTTGTCGTTTGCAGGGAATGGAGAACATGAGGACCGAGGAACTGGAGACGAGGAAGACTTGGAAGACGGTGGATACTCAGGTGAGTAGCGGGTAAGGAGTCCAGGTACGTATGACGAGACCATACACTGTAGTGAAGGGAGTGTGAGTCTATATAGTGTCTGTGATGAAGTGCAGGTGCCGGTGATCAGTATTCAGGGGATTGTGAACGAGTGGACGGAGCGTGGAGATCTGGTGACGATGTATGGACGTTGGTGGGTGTTGGCTATGACTCTCTGACAGTACCCCCTCCTCCACAGGCGGCTCCTGACGACCGGATGGGGCGACGACAACGGGGTCTACCTTGACCCCAAGGAGCAGGATGGTCCGGATGTTCAGCATGGAATTGAGTGAGGAGTGAGGGGGGACGAGGATGTCGTTACGGTTGACCCAGGAACGTTCCTCTGGGCCGTAGTCCTCCCAGTCCACGAGGTACTCAATACGGGGACCCCGTCGTCGGGAGTCAAGGATTGCCCGCACCCGGTAGATGGCTTCTTCCTCAACGACGTCAGGAGGAGGAGGTACCGCATCGTCACCAGGATCTGTGGAAGGAGAGGACAAGGGTTCAGTGTGGGGTTTCAACAATGACACATGGAATGAAGGTGAGATACGGGAGCAGGGAGATACTGTGGAGGGAGGTTGAGACAGTAGGTGACCTCTGCCTCTGTATCGTGAATGGACCTATGTACTGGGGACTCAGCTTTCGGCAGGGCAGTCGGAGATGGTTGTCCTGTGTTAAGAGCCACACCTTCTGGCCAGGTTGGTAACAAGGAGTGGGACCCCTTCTGGTGTCAGCTTGTCTCGTGTGTCTCCGAACTGCCTGCTGGAGATGGACATGAGCTGAGTCCCACACTCTCTCGCTCTGCTGGAACCAGTGGTTGACAGCTGGAACCTCTGAGGGCTTACCTGACCAGGGGAAGAGAGGAGGTTGGTAGCCCAGGATACACTGGAATGGGGTGAGCCTAGTGGTGGTCTGCCGGAGGGAATTTTGTGCATACTCGGCCCAGGGTAGGTACTGGCTCCAGCTGTCCTGGTTCCGGTGGCAATGACCTCAGGTATCTCCCGACTTCCTGGATTTTGCTCTCAGTTTGGCCGTTGGTCTGTGGGTGGTAACCAGAGGACAGGCTGACTGACACTCCTAGGAGCTTGAAGGCATGCCACACTCGGGAGATAAACTGTTGTCCACGGTCGGACACGATGTCTTCTGGAATACCAAAATGACGGAACACATTGTGGAACAGGGCCTCGGCAGCTTTGAACGCTGTGGGCAGGCCTTTGAGGGGTACGAGTTTACATGCCTTGGAGAAACAGTCCTCGATTACCAGTACACAGGTGAAGTTATTGGAAGGTGGTAAGTCGGTCATGAAATCTATGCCCAGGTGTGTCCATGGTCGGCGAAGGATAGGTAAAGGGACCAGTTTACCTTCAGGGAGCCTCCTAGGAGTGTTGGCAACGGCGCAAACTGAGCAGCCTCTGATGTAGCGGGAGACATCCTGATGCATGGAGGGCCACCAGTAGTGTTGCCGCAAGAGCGAGAGGGTACGTGAACTGCCTGGGTGTCCAGAGCCTGGAGACGTGTGAGCCAAGTCCATGAGGGGCTGACGGTGGGCCGGTGGAACATAGAGAAGCCCCTCAGGACCTCCCGGCTGAGCAGGTTCAGAGCGGTTGGCTTGGGCGATGCGTTGGTTGATGGACCATTGGATAGGGCTAACGATAATGGCTGGAGGGAGGACAGGTTCAGGATCGGAGGTCTCAGGATCGGGTTGATACAAACGGGATAAGGCGTCTGCCTTGCAATTCTTGGTTCCGGGCCGGTAGGAAACAGTGAAATTGAATCGAGTGAAGAGGGCCCAGCGGGCTTGGCGAGGGTTCAGTCTCTTGGCGTCCTGAAGGTATTCTAGATTACGATGATCGGTGATCACTTCGAACTTGTGGTTAGCCCCCTCCAGCCAGTGTCTCCACTCCTCCAAGGCTAGCTTGATGGCAAGCAGTTCCCTATTCCCAATGTTGTATTTCTGCTCCGCCGGGGATAGCTTCTTGGAGAAGAAGGCACATGGATGGAGTCGTGAAGGATCACCCTGCCGCTGGGATAGATGAGGCGTCGACTTCGACAACGAAAGGGAGGTCAGGGTTTGGATGAACGAGGATCGGGGCCGTCTGGAAGGCTTCTTGGAGTTGGTGGAAAGCTTCCCGGGCAGATGGAGTCAGATGGACTTTCGATGGAAGTGGAGAGGAGAGGAAGGACTTTGGAGTCGGGAGAAGAGGGCCGGAGAGTCACAGAAGATTTCTTGATTGGAGATAAACAGTTTTGGAAGCATTCTTCACTCCACTTGAGGATCTCACCCGTGCTCCATTGGATGTTAGGCTGGTGTTGCGTGAGCCAGGGGCGTCCCAGGATGATGTCCGCGGTGGAGCCTTCCAGCACCATGAATGTGATTTATGCAGACAGCCTATGTGGAGCGTCAGTGTGGGGGGAGTAATGCCGGATGTGGCCACGGCCCAGCGGTTTTCCTTGGATAGTATGGACACGGAGATCCTGTTGGCAGCGTTTACGACGGACGTTCATCTTTTGAATAATTTGGGGGCTGATGAAGTTCCCTGCGGAGCTGGAATCGATGAGGGCTTGTGCTGAAATACAGACATGAGAATTAAGGAGATAGACCGTGGTTCTGGTGAGAGATGCTATACGGGCTGGTAGTTGGATGGTACTCACCGCTGGGCGTGGTGGTCGGATGGGACAGGCGGCAATGACATGATCCTCTCCCCCACAGTACAGAGAGATGGTGTAAGATTCTTCTCTGACGCTCCACAGGAGTCAGGCGATTAAAATCCACTTGCATGGGTTCTGGTGCTGGAAGGGCGACAGATGGTGAGGCAGGCAGAGGATTGGCAGTGAGCATGTGAAGAGTGCATGCAGAATAGCGTTGAGCCACACGGATGGTTTTTTGGATCAGGTTTTCAAGCCCCATAGTATCATCGTACACGACCATTAGCTGTTTCACATGAGGATTTAGACCCTGTCGAAAGGCTGTTATAAGCGCAGATTCATTCCAGCCACTAGGGTACAAAATCGAAGGGCATACATACTCACAGTCTCTTCACCTTGGCGAATGTGGTAGAGTTGGTCATGTACAGCAAGATCGGCGGTGCTTTGACCGAACACCTCCCAGAAGTGATTGAAGGCAGCGATAGTAGCGGTTACGGGAGCATTAGATTCCCAGAGTGGTTGAGCCCATTGTAATGCTCATCCCGAGAACAAGGAAATCACAAACGCCACGTGGGCGCGTTCAGTGGGGAAGAGTTGAGACTGGGCTTCCAGGTAGAGTGAGCACTGCAGAAGGAACCCACTGCAATCCTCCGCCGCGCTGGAGAATGTCGCTGGTCGGGCCATGGGACTGACAGAGGCAGCTGGTGAAGAAGCAGCGGGTGCTGGGTGCAGGAGTACATGGCGGGCGGTGTGCACAAGATCCGTAGGGACTATGGGAGAAGCTGGTGGATGACGGTTGTAATGAAGATCGCACAGCTTCGACCAGGGTGGCGAATGGATCCGGCGGGCGATCTCCACCTGTGTCCGTGGCGCTCTGCATGAGGTCTGGTCTTCTGTCACGACACAGACGGAGGCAGAGGATGAGGTGAACTCAAGTGATATTTATTGACAGAGACACGAACACAGGTTGCAGTAGGTATTCAGGTGAGTATTAGAAACAAGCACTTCTGGACAGTCACTTAGCTGTAGATAATGGAGTTTGTCATTTGCAGGGAATGGAGAACACGAGGACCGAGGAACTGGAGACAAGGAAGACAAGGAAGACTTGGAAGACGGTGGATACTCAGGTGAGTAGCGAATAAGGAGTCCAGGTACGTATGACAAGACCATACACTGTAGTGAAGGGTGTGTGAGTCTATATAGTGTCTGTGATGATGAGGTGCAGGTGCCGGTGATCAGTATTCAGGGGATTGTGAACGAGTGGGCGGAGCGTGGAGATCTGGTGACGATGCATGGACGTTGGTGGGTGTTGGCTGTGACTCTGACAATGTGTGTGTACTGTGTATAATTATTATGTAAATACACACACATGCATGTATATATTTAAGAAAAATATGTTATATTTAAAAAAAAAAAAAATTATTTATATATATAAGATAAATTATATATACAGTATATACATGCAAATACTTAAATATATACATGCATGTGTGTGTATTTATATATACATAATAATTATATGTAAACACATTATTTTGGATGCGATTAATCACGATTAATTTTTCCCCAGCACTAATTTATATACATAGATTTACATTAATCATGTTTTATTTCCCTTTAAATTTTTAAGTATACTTAGGCCGCGTGTCCACCAAAGCGTTTTTTCACGCGGCTGGCGTATTTTTCCAATTGCTTTCAATGGGAGCGCTGAGCGTTTATTTCACACTCAAGTTTTACTGGTCGCCGAGAGTTGAAGAATGTTCAACTTTGAGTAAAACGCAGCACTCATCACTGTCACTTTTTACCTAGCCTTCCAATCACAGTGGAGGAGGGGCGGGACAAATACCACACTGACCAACCGCCACATTCTGCTTGTACAACGTCAACAGATGACAACAACAAGCATAATAACGGAACAAAATAATTTAAACCAAGAGCCAGAGCAAATACTTTACATTGTATCTGCATTTTTATATAGAAACAATACAGAAACAAACTATCTGTGAAATGAGATACTAGAAACACTTCCGCGGATATTCCGTATCATAGCAAGCAAAGTGTCTCAACTGGAAAAAACCCCCCGCTGCGCTGCCAAAACACTCTCAAGTGCCTACAGCTAGGCGTTTTCAGCAGAGCGCCTAGTGTTTTCAGCTGGCTAAAACGTTTTGGTGGACACGCGGCCTTAAGCTAGAGTATGTGTAGTCTCATGTAGCCAGACCTTCAGATTGACTGCAGAAGGTCTGGATTCTATCGCAGCTTTCATTGGTTAAGGACCGCCCAAGAGGACGTTTGACTGACATGTAACGCAGCCAATCACAGTTCGTCACAGGGCGTGAAAATGTAAAGTCAATGTCCCTGCAATAACAGACTGGCGTGCATCTATAAATTATTCATTCAAGAACATTGTTCAAGTTTACTGCAACAATGGAGCTGCAAACTTAACATATTTTTGAAAATCCAGCGTTTAGTCGATCCTATTAAGCGTTCATTGTCACAAATGTAAACACGACGGCATTCTTCTTCCACGAGGGAATTTGTAGTTGCGCCATTTGTTTACAGGACGTTAAAGAACGCAACACACACATCTCGCGGACATCCTGTAGAATTTAACCAATCAGGTGCCGACTTTGAAACTCCTGAAGTGTTTCCAGAAAAGTGTGCCATATGCATCAGACGTTCAGCCAACAGTCCGTGGGTGTGACGTCTGAGGCTGAGACTAGAGTATGTGTATCATATTTATCAGTGACATACAGTTTTTTCCATCACAACTGAGATTTTTGGCAAAACATTTTGTCAAAAATGTGACACAGGTACATGATGTATTGTTTCGGCGTGATTGTGATATCTGTTTAAATATATTTGTACATGCACTAGTGCTGAAATAAAAATGTTTTCATTATATACAGTAGCCCTTGTTATTGTATACTAGCTATGTTGTGTGCTTGTCCACAGCAATGAATAGCTTTTTAAACAAATAATGCCTACAAGCCAAGCTTACTCCTTCCACTGGAGTCTCAGTCCACTTCTACTGTGGAGTCTCAGTCAGCTGTAACTTTAAAAAGTAACTTTATGTGTATTCCATAACAGGTACCAATGTAACGTAATCATTTTCTTTTTATAATCAATAACGCAATATCGTATCACTTTTCTTTTCAAAAGTAATATTGCCCAATGCAATTTAAGATTTTTTTGCTGTGATTGTGTTTGGCCCTGTAGGGGCAGATATAGCAGAGCTGCTGATTTGACACTGACAAACACACAAGCCACAGGCCTGAAAATGACAGCCACTAAGAGCCTCTCCCTTCTCTTAACCAGCGCGATATTGATCTGATCCACAGGATTTCACTAACCGGCTCTGACACTCCAACTGAAGCCTATCAGATCAGGAGACGAGATTCTAACCAGGGCCTACAGGTCTACTGTTTTTCAATATAATACAGTCCTTGAAGTCATTTTTACTTTTACATGATAAATTAAAGCAATCAATCACACAATATTGTGTGTTGTAGTGATTTTACAATGGTTAAGGGGTCTTGTAGGCCCCAAAACTTCCTAACCGTGATAAAATCACTGTAGTGAATAACCTTAAGGGATACTTCACCCCAAAATTAATATTTGATCATTATTTACTCACCCTCATCTTGTTCCAAACCTGTTGGACTTTTTTTCTTCGGTGGAACACTAAAGAAGTTATTCTGAAGAATGTTTAAACTGTTTTTGTCCATACAATGAAAGTCAATGGTATCCAAAACAACATTGGACCACTGAATTTCATTTTAAGTTTTCAGTTATCTATTCCTTTGAGTTACTTATTGCTTTTATAAAATGGCAGCTTCAGTTATGTGAGAATAGACAGCAATTTTAAAGAATTACATCTATTATTAATAATAATCAGTAACAACTACACTGTAAAAAGGATTTTTTGGAGTTTTAAATAATTTTTTTTTTTAAAGATTATTGTTTTACATTTTACAAGAAAATACGGTTCATTTTAAGGTGACGTTACAGTGTAATTACACAAATAAGTACTTCGGGTTCCCTTTCGTTCAGTCACTCCGAGTAACGTCAGTGACTGACGAATGGGGGTTTCGCTTAGAAGCCTATCATCTTCGAGATCTAGAAAACGCCCAATGGCAGCGCCAATGCCATGGGCATGCGGAATTTGCATAGCGTAACTCCGCCCCACAGCGTGGGTATATAAGGAAGTACGCTGGCAACATCGCATTATGTTTCTGCTTCGGAGCCAAGAGCATCTATCTCTTCACTCCTTAAGCCTTTTTGAGTATATCGTCAAGCTTCTTCGAGACGAACAGCTTTCCAGTCGGTGTTGGTGTTACGGCGCGTTCCAGCGAGTGTTTACTTCCTGCCTGCTGATCTGTGCAGTGATCTGCATCCAGCTGGTATTCGTTCCCTGGGCGCTTCGGCATCGCTGTGAAGCTCCCTCTCACAAAAGAGCTCGCATGTGGCACGTCTTTTTAAAGACGGTTTGCCCGTGCACTTCTGGGTGCGGTCGATCTCTGTTGCCATCTGATGGGCACAATCGCTGCGTGACGTGTTTGGGCTTCAGCACGTTCAAGCAGCGTTTGTGGATGCGTCATGTTCTCACTGCGGGAACATGACCATCGCGATGTTGCGGTCGAGACTCAATGACCTCCGCAAGGAAAGAGAGTCCCCTCTGCCACACCCCAATCTACCGTCTCCGAGAGAGATGGTACTTTGGCTGGTGGCCAGGGTGACCTGAGGGTTACGGTGTGGCATAACCCCGACGATCATTCCTCGGGCCACACCCCCCTCTCGCACATCGCTACCCGCGAGTGATCGGACTGAAGCAGCGGGACCGTCTGCGGACGCCCCGTGTGTTTCGTTCGGCGCTCCAGTTGGTGATGAGATGTCGATCGCCGCATCTCAAGGTGGGCTGGAGTCCTCTGGGGATGAAGATTCGGCTATGCTGCTGCCTTCGGGCGTGCCAGCATTGCCCGAGTCCGACCCGGAGTTGACAGCCATGTCATCTCGGGGGATGTTTGGTCTTTGGGTGTGACGCGTCCTGACAGCTGTTGGGCCCCGCCCCCAATTACTTTCTCTCCCGGGATACATGAGGAGGTCACGTGGTCCTGGAAGTCCCCGTTGTCTTCCCGCGACCGTTCGGCGGCCTCCTCCGCCTTCTCTGCCCTCGATGGGGCCGCGGCCAAGGGTACACTGGGGTCCCCCCTGTTGACGCTCAGTTGCAATCACGGTCGAGACTCAATGACCCCCGTATGGAGGGAGAGTCCCCTCTGCCACACCCCAGTTATCCTCTCCACGTGACGGGATGTTTGGCTGGTGGCCAGGGTGACCTGAGGGCTGCGGTGTGGCATAAACCCCGACGAGTATTCCTCGGGCCACACCCCCCCCTCTTGCACAGAGTGCTTCAATGTGGCGCGGTGATCCTAAGCACCCCTCCAAGGCCTGTAGTTCTCGTCTACTCTGGTGGCGAGGGACTGCAGAGCTGCGGGGCAGGCCGCCGCCTCTCAGCACGCCATGGCCATCCTTCAGGTCTTCCAGGCCAGGATGCTCGTGGCATGCACGAGGGTAGAGCTGTCCCAGGGCTCTTAATGAGCCGCGTGCCGCCACCGACCTCGCCCTCCGGGTGACGAAGGTGACCGTGCGCTCCCTGGGTCAGGTGATGTCCACAGCTGTGGTCCAGGAGAGACGAGGCTCAGCCTGGTCGATATGAGAGAGGCTGAGCGAACCCGGTTCCTCAACGCTCACATATCCCAGGCCGGCCTCTTCGGCGGCACGGCCAAGAACTGCGCCCAACAGTTCTCGGCCGTCCAGTAGCAGACTAAGGCCATTAAAACTGCCCCGGCGGCTGTTACTCAGCCGCAGGCTCAGTCGCCTCAGTCTGCTTGCCGCCGAGGGCGCCCTCCTGCGGCTTCGACCCTCCCGCCGCCCTTTCCGGGCCGCGCCGTAGGGATGGTCGCAGGAAGGCGCCCCCGTCCGCTTCCAGCCCCGCAGCCCGCCTACGCCAGGCTAGCGGCGCTCCTACGCGGACAGCTCAGGGATGGGCAGTTCTTCCAAGGAGTTGGTAGCAGGGCCACTCCTTCCCCCGGTGGAGGGCCGGGGGAGAATCTTCTGTTCAGCTGCTGGCCCCCAGGTCAGCAGCACCCTATGTGGAAGAACTAACTCACCCATCCCTGAGCACCCAGAGACCGATGGCAGTGTGCGCCGCCCCCGGGCCACGCCACTCTCGTCCCTCTCTAACGCCAGTCTCCTCTCAGAGCAGACCCCAGTGGAACGCGCGTCCTTCCCTGGTCTCCTCTGTCAGGACGCGGCTGATGACCGTGCCCCCACACCGGGACGCTACGCCTCCCACGTCCGGGCCGGTCACGCCGCCTCGCTGCCCCACCCGGGGTACGTCTGTGGTCCGCACGACCCCGCTGGTGCAGTTTTTGGTGCCTGGCTAGAGCTTCCCGGACTGTTCCGCTGGGTCGAGAAGACCATCAGGCTCGGCTATGCGATTCAGTTCGCTCAGGCTCCTCCCCGCTCCGGGGAGTCCGCCACACCATGGGGGGCCCAACGCCCCTGTCATGCGTGCGGAGGTTGCTACCTTGCTGGCGAAGGGTGCGATCGAGCCTGTCCCTCCAGCCGAGATGAAGTCCGGCTTCTACAGCCCTTACTTCATTGTACCCTAGAAAACCGGTGGGTTACGACCGATCCTGGACCTGCGCGTCCTGAACCGATCCCTTCACAGGCTTCCGTTCAGGATGTTGACAGCGAAGCGCCTTTTCGAATGCGTTCGTCCAGGTAGATTGGGTTGCAGCGATCGACCTGAAGGACGCCTACTTCCATATCAGTACGCGGTCCTCCCATTCGGGCTAGCTCTGTCCCCTCGCGTCTTTACGAAGATTGTCGAGGCAGCCCTTGTGCCACTCAGGCAACACGGGGTTCGCATCCTGAACTTCCTCGATGACTGGCTGTTCCTGAGTCACTCTCGAGAGCAGGTGTGCGAACACAGAGACCTGGTGCTCCAGCACTTAGCTCGTCTGGGCCTTCGGGTCAA
The DNA here is from genome assembly GCA_039654105.1 of Coreius guichenoti. NCBI lineage: Eukaryota > Metazoa > Chordata > Actinopteri > Cypriniformes > Gobionidae > Coreius > Coreius guichenoti. The sequence continues at coordinate 13,620,076 of CM077184.1, read as the reverse complement.
CTGAGAAAAGAGCAAACTCTGCCAGTCCAGAGGATCTCTTTTCTCAGTATCGACTCGGTCGCCAGGTGCGCGCAGCTTACGAGCGAGCGCGCGCAGTCACTGCTGACTTGCCTCCGTCAAATCAGGAGCAAGAGTGCGGTTCCACTGAAGTTATTTCAGAGGCTCCTGGGGCATATGGCATCTGCAGCCGCGGTAACGCCGCTCAGATTGCTTCATATGAGACCGCTTCAGCACTGGCTTCGCGATCGAGTCCCGAGATGGGCATGGCAGTCGGGCACGCTCCGGTCCCAGTGACTCGGGCCTGCCTGCAGACCCTCACCCCGTGGTCGAACCTCAGTTTCTACGGGCCGGTGTGTCCTTAGAACGAGTTTCCAGGCATATTGTTGTGTCAACAGATGCCTCCACCACGGGTTGGGGTGCCATGTGCAATGGACATGCTGCCGCGGGCTCCTGGACAGGACCCCAGCGCCTCCTGCATGTCAATTGCCTCGAGTTGCTGGCAGTACGGTTCGCCCTGCACCGCTTCCGAGCGCTGCTCAAGGGTCAACACGTGCTAGTCCGGTCAGACAACACGGCCACAGTAGCGTACATCAACCACCAGGGTGGTCTGCGTTCCCGCCGCATGTCTCAACTCGCCCGCCATCTCGTCTTATGGAGTCAGAAGCACCTGAGGTCCCTTCGTGCCATCCATATCCCGGGAGTCCTGAACCGTGCAGCCGACGAGCTCTCACGGCTTCAGCCACTTCCTGGAGAATGGAGACTCCATCCCCAGACGGTTCAGCTGATTGGGAACAGTTCGGCGACGCACAGGTAGATCTGTTTGCCTCCCACGACTCTTCCCATTGCCGCCTGTTTTATTCCCTGACCGAGGGCCCCCTCGGCACGGACGCTCTGGCGCACAGCTGGCCGCGGGGCCTCCGCAAGTATGCGTTTCCCCCAGTGAGCCTTCTTGCACAGGTTCTGTGCAAGATCAGGGAGGACAAGGAGCAGGTCCTTTTGGTCGCCCCGTTTTGGTCCGGCCGGACCTGGTTCTCCGAACTTGTACTCCTTGCGACAGCCCCTCCCTGGTCGATTCCTCTGAGGAAGGACCTCCTTTCTCAGAGATGGGGCACCCTTTGGCACCCGCGTCCCGATCTTTGGAACCTCCACGTGTGGCTCCTGGATGGGACGCGGCAGGTTTGAGTACCCTACCACCTCAGGTGGTGGCTACCATCACTTCCGCTAGGGCCCTGTCTACAGAACGACACGCCTATGCGTTGAAGTGGAACCTCTTCGTCACTGGTGTTCTTCTCGCCAAGAAGACCCCTGAAAATGCCCGATCGGGTCCGTGCTCGCATTCCTCCAGAAGGGTTGGAACGAAGGCTGTCTCCTTCCACCCTCTAGGTTTATGTGGCCGCTATATCAGCCTACCACGACCTTGTGGAGACGAAAAAGGTAAGTCAGCACGACCTGGTCATCAGGTTCCTGAGGGGAGCGAGGAGACTGAATCCTCCTCGCGCTCCCCTCGTACCCTCTTGGGACCTCTCAGTAGTCTTAAGTGCTCTGTAGAGGGCTCCCTTCGAGCCATTGCGGTCAGCGAGCTTAAGTTCCTGTCTATGAAAAGACAGAGCTCCTGATCGCCTTGGCCTCCATCAAGAGGGTAGGGGACCTGCAGGCATTTTCGGTTGACGAAGCGTGCCTGGAATTCGGGCCGGCCTACTCTCACGTGATCCTGAGACCCCGGCCTGGATATGTGCCCAAGGTTCCCACCACTCCGTTCCAGGTGGTGAACCTGCAAGCGCTGCCTTTGGAGGAGGCAGACCCAGCCTTGGCACTGCTCTGTCCAGTACGCGCCCTCCGTGCTTACGTAGACAGAACGCAGTGTTCAGGACCTCAGACCAGCTCTTTGTCTGTTATGGTGGGAAGCTGAAGGGAAAGGCTCTCTCCAAGCAAGGTTGTCTCACTGGATAGTGGACGCCATTGTTTTGGCTTACCTGACGCAGGGGCGTCCATGCCCCCTAGGGGTCAGGGCTCACTCTTGGGCTCTAGCGCATGGCGCCTCGCTAACAGACATTGCAGAGCTGCAGGCTGGGCGACACCCAACACATTCGCCAGATTCTATAATCTCCGAGTGGAGCCAGTGTCCTCTCTTGTACTCGCCTCTACTAGTGGCCGGTAATGGACTAGGCTCAGGTGTCTTCGCTTGCTCGCCATTCCACTCCACGGACTGGATACGTGCGATATTTTCCTCAGGTAGTTTCCCTGAAGCCCTGAGTTCCTCCAGCACTGCTGATGCTGACACCAGTACGTCTGCCCACTCGCTCAGGCCCTCGTGTTGGCTAGGTGCCACCGTGTGCATGGTTCCCCCGTTGGGCGACCCCCACATGTGTATTCCCACTGTAAGTCTCCCTGAGCAGGTGTCTTTCCCTTGGCAAGCCCCTTGCCACCCCTGGGGGTAAAATTCTTCCACCTTCGGCTGGTTACCCCAGAGTTCCCATATGTAGCCCTGAGCGGGTCATATGTGTTCTTAAGTCCTCCCTACGGGTAGGCATTTGGCGCATACTTCCACCTGGAATATGCTTCCCAGTGTACCTTGGTATTCCTGTGTTAAGTGGGAGTCCTTCGTCCGTACTAGCTTACGACAGGGAGCTCACGCTTACGCAGGGCACTGGATGACAGCCGAGTGGCGTGATTATATTGGGACCCCCATTCGTCAGTCACTGACGTTACTCGGAGTGACTGAACGAAAGGGAACGTCTCGGTTACGTATGTAACCCTCGTTCCCTGAGGAGGGAACGGAGACGTAACGTCCCTCTGCCACTTCCGCTGTACCGCTGGAACAGCCGGGAGTTCAGTCTTGGCTCCTCAGCAGGTAAACATAATGCGATGTTGCCAGCGTACTTCCTTATATACCCACGCTGTGGGGCGGAGTTACGCTATGCAAATTCCGCATGCCCATGGCATTGGCGCTGCCATTGGGCGTTTTCTAGATCTCGAAGATGATAGGCTTCTAAGCGAAACCCCCATTCGTCAGTCACTGACGTTACGTCTCCGTTCCCTCCTCAGGGAACGAGGGTTACATACGTAACCGAGACGTTACACTTTATTTTAAGGTGTCATTGTTAGTGTAATTATATATTTAAGTACTCAGTAATATTAATTAACTACACGTACTTACTATAGGGTTAGGGTAGGACTAGGGTTTGTTTGAGGGTTAGTTGCATGTAATTATGCATAATTTACTGTTATTACTATGGTAAGTACATGTAACATATGTAACAAGGACACTGTAAAATAAAGTGTTACCGTACTCAGTAATAATTATGAACTTTACTTACTATGGGTTATGGTTAGTTACTTGTAACTTTGCATTATTTGCTGTTATTACTATAGTACTTTGTAACATGTAAGAACATGTAACGTGTAAATAGTGAAAATACTTTTTCATTCTTTCAAAGTCAAAATTTGACATTTTATTCAATGTGTTACTTGCCGTTTTCTTGTAATTATTTGTGAAATTTACCAGCAATTTCTGAGTGAAAAATGCTTTCTAAGTAAATCCTACACCTTTTTTTTCAATCTAGATAGGTAAGATTTTTGAAGAAAATAAAATGTATGCTTGCATATGCAAAACTTGCCACCAGGATGCAGAAGCACTAATAAACATTTCTTCCACTTAATAATATAGTTCATTAGCCTAACTGTAGGCCGCGTATGGTTGCCAAGCAACATTGCATAATGTAGAATGCAACTAATGTGCAGTCACAGGTGTACAATCACAACAACTCATCCAGTCATATTTTAGAGCTCCTGTTAGCATGTGATGTAATACCCATCGGATCTGTCAAGATTGATGCTATAGTTTCATAGCATTGCAACAGCAGCGGAGTCCAGGCCTCTGTGTTGTAAAGACTGTGCTGTAGCGCTGCAGTCACTTACGGAGTGTTTGTGTGCCATGCATCGCTGCTGAGTCTCTATGAAGGCCGTCGCTGTGCTGACGGTTGTGTGCGGGAACCCTCAGCCCGCTCATTAATCTATATCACCCTCCATCACGGCAGCAGACGCGGAGAACAGCTCTCTCTCACTCACAAACTTAGTCATACTGAAGACAACTCGCCTCCTCAATTCTCTGAACTCTGGCCCATCTCTCTCTTTTTCTGTATCTACTTCACTCCTCGTTGTTTCCTTCTACTCTTCATCCTTGTCATTATTTCTTTTCCTGTTCGCATTTTTGCTCCTTCTTACTGTGTGCGCATGTATGTATGTATGTATTTATTTATTTGTGTGTGTGTGTGTATCTGTGTGTGTGTGTCAAAAGGGCTGATTCTGAAGATGGCAACTGTGTGTTTTGGGGGTTCTGACACTTTCACTTTCTTTATCCACACAAACAGTTTCCTCCGAACTGCAACTCTTTTTCTTTTATTCATTAACCAAATCCTTAGGGCTCCCACAGCCATAGAAAGCCTGGAAATATCAGTAAGTTTTACAATTGTGATTTCCAGGGCTGGAAAAGTCATAGAAATTAATAGAATATTTTTGAAGTTATACTCAGTTTTACACACACACAAAAATATAATTATTGTTTTTTAAACTTGTTTTCTCGGAAAAATATATTTAAAAAAAATCTTTAAAAGATAAAAATCTAAAAATAAGAGCTACATTTAAAAAATGTTAATGGGCCATTCCGTGGCTACAAATTTTGTTTTTTTTCTGGTGAAAGAAATACATAAGAAAGCCCAATATTAAATGCAATGGCTGTATATTTACTGAGTAATCTACTATTTTGTAGAGGGGGTCAAAATGACAATTTGCAGCTGAGATTTGGAGCTAGATTACAGGGGGATAAAAATGACTTTAGAAAGATGGCAGCATCATTATTTTATTTTTACAAAGAGATTGGTAGGTCTGCTAGTAAAATCTGTTGACTTTAGCAATCTTTGTTGCATTATATGCCAATGGTGAAAGTTAGAAAATGGGGGAAAAAAAACACTACTTGTGTTTTTTTGCCTGAAGTTTGCATGCCTGTACCTCAAGAAGTATTAAAGATATCTTAATATTCTTTTATATTCTGGTTCTTAACCAACTTTTCTTTAAAAACTTAATTTTTAAGGCCCAATTTGGTTAATTTCCAGAGATTCTCCTCCATTCAATGTAGCTCCTAAATTGGTAAATTGTGCACATTTTCAGTGGTCAAAATAAAGAAAAAAAAAATGTGGGTCACTTTGCTTACAGATACTTTTTTCTTTTAAAGATGGAATATCTGAAGAAGAAAATAATGTTGAAATTAGAAATGTATCGTTTTTTTTCTATCAGTACAATTGCATAGAACATAGAACGTCTGAGTGCCAAAAATATTCTTTTTCCAAAAGTTTGTGCACCTGTAACTCTAAACGTATTAATGATCTCTTAATATTCTTCTAGATTCTCATTCTTAATAAACTTATTTTGTAATCTTCATTTTTAAGGTCCTATATGGTTCAATCTCATAGATATGGGGATCCCAATGCGACTCCATGTCCAAATTGTTGAATTTTACCCATTTTCAATGGTCAAAAACCAAATGTGGGTCACTTTTCAAACATCTGATGCTTATTGTTTTAAAAACAATGTCTGAAGAACAAATAATGTTGAAACTAGAAATGTATCTCGTTTCCCTCTATATAAACTAAGGTCTTTGATGAATAGAAAGTTCAAAAGAAGAGTGTTTATTTAAAATAGAAATCTTTTGCAACATTTTAAATGTCTTTACTGTCATGTTTAATCAATTTAATGCATCCTTGCTGAATAAATGTATTAATTTCTTTCAAAAAAATAAAAAATAAAATAATGGCCCCAAACTTTTGAAAAGTAGTGCATATTCTCTGAAAGAGTTTTGCAACAGTGTGGCTTCTCAAACAAATTATCTTCACGGATTTTATTTATTTTTTGCTGGTAAATTAGACAAAAATATTCTGTTTTTGGTGTGTAAAACATCTCATCAAAAAGTAATGGCTAGTTGTGAGTGATATGATTTTTTAAATCCTTATCTATTAATCACGATGACCCTCCATGTTAAAAATGTTGGCCACTAAATAAAGTTAAAATTGTTCGGTTCAGTGGCCGAACATTATTTCAGCTAATTAATATTCATGAACCCAGCTGAGAGAGTTTATAATCTTTCCCTCCCATTTTTTTAAGATCATTCAGATGTTGCAAACTGGGTTCAAACATCACCCACATGAGCGTCACAGTGTGTCTGAGCATGCACTTTAACTGCTAGGCCACGGTTCCCGACCAGAATCCTTGGGGTTCTAAAGCACTGCAATCCAGGACTTGCTGCTACATTGTCATTATGAGCAAGCATTTATTAGAAAGGTTCGGCTCCTTAAATGCTTGTCTTAATTGCACAGCTTTGGGGCACAATAGACACATTCTTAATTACGGAGGAGGCTGGTAACCATGGCATGGAAGAAAGTCGCCACACGGCCCAGCTCAAGCATCGCCTTCTTATGTCATTTAACCTAATCATGTTTGATTGATTACTGCAGTATCCAAACACAGAGCCCAAATGAGGGTCATTTTACACAGGAGGACCGCAGGGCACAGGGGTTTGTGTACACATACAGGAATTAATTGAGAGGTTGGATAATTCCAGCATTTTGTTCACATTACTATTTACATTCAGTACGTTATGCATCATCCTAATTGCACTGAAACAGAAAAGAACATACAGTAAAAATGCATTGGGAGATTTCTTTTTTGCTTGTAGCGTGTTCTTCTCAAAAATTCAAATAAGCCACAGTAAATTGGCAGTATATTAAAGCCACTTGATACTGACATTTTTTCATTTTTCAGGTTTCCTAATGATTTTCTTGGATATGTAGCCCATATCTTGCTGGATAAGACACACCACCCCCTTGTTCCCACCCTGGTCTGGGATCTGTTCAATATTTCAGCAGGAAAACATTTTGGTAAGTCGCAACGTAATTGAACTTTCAGTGCTATGAGTTGAATAAACATTCTAGCAATGATTGCACTACATAAATGGCTCTTTTACAAAATGGGCGGATCCTCTGTTAGATACGAAGCTTGATCAGTTCCTTGTTAAAGCAAAAACACTTATTCAACTTTTGACTTTTTTACACTATGTAACTGCTGTAGACTTTACTTTGTGGTTTAGATGCATCAGTAGGCAGTTAGCGAAATTCTGGCTTATGTCAAGATTTGATCTTTTGTGTAGCTTCATGATGTTTAGAAACATTTTAAATGGATGCATTTCACAAAATGTCAAAGTGCAGGAAGCAACGATGGTCACCATTAACCTTTCGCAGGTAATACTTGTGTATATCGCTTCCTTATTCTGCTATGCTTCTCAATCTCAGTTTCTTTCTGTCCTTTATTCCCTCTCGCGTACACACTCACAAAAACAAAACCTCTCCCTTGTGTCTGTGAGCTGCGTATGTAGAGAAAGCATTATGAGGGAACTCAAAGCAGGTTATGATTGATGCTGTCCAGACCCTTGCAGGCCTGGTCTGCCCGTGCCAAGACTAGCACATTTAAAGAGGGCTGTTTTCAAAACTTTTTCCTCACCACCTTTATATTCGTCATGAAGTCTTTCAGATGTTTTTCTTCACTTGTATGCTTATACATAACCCAGTTGTCCTAAAGTATTGAAAAAATGCAGAATTCTTCATTTCCTGTTGATGAATTTGGGAGCAAAAAGAGGAAGAGTGAAACACACAAGGGACGTATATAAATGAATAGTTCATCATTTACTCACACATAGGTTATTCCAAAGTTCCAGGATTTTCTTTCTTCTGTGGAACACAAAAAGAGGCGTCTCAACGTGTAATGTTCATGCAGCCGTTTGAAAGTGAATAGGGACTAGAAGTTCTCAAGCTGCAAAAAAGTAGTTTATATGGATTGTGCATTTATTTTAGGCGATTTTTGCCTTTATTATGATAGGATAGTGTAGAGTGGACAGGAAGCGAGGTGGGAGAGAGAAGGGGACAGGATCGGGAAAGGTCTGCGAGCCGGGACTTGAACTCAGGTTGCACAAAGCACAACAGCGCTATATGTTGGCGCCCTACCCATGAGGCTATCAGCAACAACATTTTTATTTTATTTAACTTTACTTAACTTTACTTTACTTTACTTTACTTTACTTTACTTTACTTTACTTTACTTTACTTTACTTTACTTTACCTTTCCTTACCTTACCTTACCTTACCTTACCTTACCTTACTTTACTTTACTTTATTTTATTATTTATTTTATTATTATTATTATTATTATATATTTTTTTTATTATTATTATTATTTTTTACACTAAGGAGCAGTGTAAACATCCTGCCTAACATCATCATTTGTGGTCTGTTTTATTTTTTGTATTTTTTTTTATTTTTTTTTAAACATTTTTTATTTTATTTTATTGCTTTATTTTATTTTATTTTGTTTATTTTATTTTATTATATATTTTTTTAAAGGAGCAGTGTAAACATCCTGCCTAACATCATCTTTTGTGGTCTAAGTTGTGAATTTGCAACGACAGTGAGTAAATGATGACAATTTTCATTTATGGGTGAACTATCCCTTTAAGATCTTTTTCTCACATTTGGCAACATTTATGTAATTTCTGTGAGTAATATCATAAGTGTTTAGTGAAACCAGGGGAGACGGCCGAGCACATCTACAGAGCGGCTTCACTTTTAATTTGAGGCTGTTTGGTGTCAAAGTTCTCAGCACAGGATCAGGCAGGAGAAACTGGCATATTGTCCAGGCTGTCTTTACTCTCTCTTCTGTGTAATCATGGAAAAGCTGAGGCACTTCCTGGGATGATGGGCTCTGTCCTTTCTCTCAATCCTTTGCTCCAAACTGAACATATTTGCGTGTGAAAGCAACTGAACTGAAGGCATCTTCTTGTCTTTTTGACCTGTTAATTTGTGTAACACTGTAGCTATACGAGTTGTTCTTTTATCCATTCTACTCACATCCTGTAATTTATAGGTTACAATATTAGTGGCAATTGCTCTAAAGCTACAGGGGAAGTATTATTATTATGGTTATTATTATTGTTATGTTTTTATTTTATTTACAACATGTAATCTACATTTTTATTCAAATTGGATACACTTGACTGAATTTGTATCTCATGGTCTTAAAGTCCCCCTACAGTCAATAATTGTATCCCTTAAAACTCATATTTGATCATCAAAATTACAATTGCTTCATTTAGTAAACGTGGATCCATGAATATGCAAACCCACCTCCACTCAATCACACCAGCTCAGACTACCTGATGCACTCGGTCAACTGTCGTTAATGCTACACAATGGCAAGTGGAAAAATTGGTTTAAATCAGCCATATATGTTTGAACCAGAAAATGATTCAAGAGAAGAAGAGGAAGAGCAAATTATACAGGGTTGTCTACAAGTCGATGTATCAGATTGGTAATGCATTTTATATATTGCTCTAAACAAAGTCTGGACTGCATCTACTTCTCCACATAAAAATTTGACTAGAGCACAATAAGAAATATTAAATATGAATCGTCATGTCAAAGCTTGGTATGACCAAAATCACAGTCATGGTGGTCTGACTCTATCTCTCTCTCACTTTTTAATGACACATTTACTCTCATTCATAGAGATCCGGGCGTAGATCTTCTACCTCTGAGAGGCTGGGGTCTGCATCCAAAGCTCCTCACTGTCCTCAGAGGGGAAGGACAGAGTCCATGTTGTGAAAATTGACCCATCTCCTGCTCCATCCTGTGGAGGTCAGCATTAGCGTGTGTGGCGAGGACTGAGGTTTAGCTATTTGCTCTGCCCCCTGGTGCCCCTGAGGGCCGTTTAAAGGCGTTTAAATGTCTCTCGCCCTGGCTGGCATGTTTGTTTTTGTTCTGTAGCCGGCTCATGCTACGTTTAATGACGCAGGCCTGGGTTTTGACTGATTTATCAGGGGCTATTAAGTCAGCGAAAGGGAGCTGGAAAACACTTTTACGTCTGTTTCTGAAAACACAGCGTCTGCCAAAGCTTCACACCGCCATGCTGCTCTTCGGGGAGCACCGAGATCGCAGGGTACATAAAGTTTTAAAGTTCCTGCTGGTGGTAGATTGTTGGTGTTTTATTCACGGTTTGTAGAATTATCCGTATGGCTAGGGGAAGAGGAAAAGGCTTAAAAACCCAAAATCTGGCCATTTGGATCAGGATATTATTATGCTAGCGGTTAGCTTGAATACACAAAGACAGATTGATTAAGAATCAGCACACACAAAAGTAATCAACCGCCCAAATTAACATGAAATAACACTCCAAATAACACAATAGAGCCTCAAAAAATATGTACAATGTCTGTAACAGTGGCCGTCAGAAAGCTTGTGAAAATGAGCAGCTGTTTCCAATAAGGACGTGTTACAAATGATGGTTGTGTGTGTGAATGTACCTTTATCAGGAAGTGTTGTTGCCTATTAAATGAACCATCTGTAGGACAAGATTTTGGGGGCCTTGGGGACACGGTTCGTTCCTGATAAAATGCTAGGAAATCAAAACAGTGTGTGAAAACGGCCCTGTAATCAACATCTGCACAAGCAGAACATGTCAGAATTGGCTGTACGTGTCCCTGTCCTTGCCCTGTCAATCACTAGGGTGAGAGGATACCGCCGCTGACGGATGCCGAGCAGATGAGCACGTTAAAACGTCTATGCCCACGGTTCACTTTAACTTCCCCTTAAAGATCGCTGGTGCCCACGCAAGGCTTGTCTCCAGACCTGCAGTATCTGCTGAATTTCCAGATATAACGGTGTCGCAGTCATTAACCGAAGCGGTTTGCATTAAAGTCATTAATCGCAGATTGCCGTTGTTCTCTGAGGTTTATTGCAGGATGAAGAATATCGCCGCGTCTGTCACTTTGAAAACTTCTCACCCGAGGTGTCACCTTATTTGTCAAAACAGTTCACGAAAGTGTTTCATCTTAGCTTAATTCATTCAACGCGAAGGCGCTACATATCCGCCACAGAGACACATAGTGGAACATGCCATTGCTCGACATTACACAACGTTGTTTTCCAGCATTGTTTTTTTTCTTGTCCTGTGTATTTTTGTTGTCTTGGCAGGAAGGGGTGGGGGTTGAGACATCATTAAGACTGGTGGGATGGCTGGTGTCTTTCCAGATCATTCTGTCAATGAGAGTGCCACTGACGGTAGACCATTGTTCGGCATGGCAGGCAGGCAGGGCCTCGTCTCTTCTCATCTGCGCGTGAGGCGGGCAGGCGGCCCGTCCCAGGCTCCGGTACCGGGGCGTTGATGATGTAAAGTGACACTCCGTCAGCTCTCATAAGACAACGGCCAGGCGTCGGCCTGCGCTTCCAGAGGCCATGCATAATTCAACAACAATGCAATATCCCCCCTCACTGAGACGCAACATCTCTACGTCCTCTCACAGTCCAAACCCTCTTCAGACCCTGTCTGACACCAGCCATGAGCCTCAGAGCAGCTACGCAGGTTCAGACACACACATGCATACGCACATGCACAAATGAGCAGGTTGCCCCGGTGGTTAATGAACTACATGAACTGAGAGTGTCTTGTAAGGCATTGATCACATATACTGGGGATATTGGAAGGGCATTTTGCCCCTGCCAGCCAGCTTTATATGAAATATGTAAGCAACTTATTTTTGAGTTTGAGTTAGCTTAGCTTGAGGTTTTTTTTTTTTTTTTTTTTTTTTAATCGCTGTGTTTTAATGCTTCCTATTTCAGAACCAAGATTTTACAATAAACGTCAACTGGCAACTAAAATTATTTAACAGTATTATCATTTTATTTGTGTTATTTTTTTTTTATAATTTTAATTATTATTTAAATTATATTTTTTAATATATTTTTTACATTTACATTTTAGATATTAATGTATTATGTATATTAATTTTTTATTACATTTATATATGTATATATATATATATATATATTACATGTATACTGTATTTATGATATATTATACAGATTATATATATATATATATATTATTTATTTATTTATTTTTTTGCATCACCACTTAAATGAATCAAGGTTTTTGAGCGAATCTGAACGGGCAAATCTGAACAGCATTTGTCACCACCTACTGTCATGTAGACACTGTGTGTGTGTGTGTGACATTTTCACCTCCCTTTTAAGTTAATAAGCCTATTTATTTTGCTGTCCTAACTATGATTATATGGTTAGTTGCATTTTATTATTGACATTTAGCATTGTTTTTCCATGACCCAAGATCTGCGACCCAAAACAGTCACTCAGGGAGGGTTTACGTACCTCACAGTGACATATAACTTGTGGGTAAATGTGTGTATGACACAGAGAAAGAGTTTACTGGAGGTAAATGTAAAAAAAATAGATACTACAAGGAGTTTCTCTTACACATGATTTTAAATCACACAGGAGCTCTATGACATTAGATCAAAGAGGAGAACAGCAGAAGTGTGGAGGGTGTTGGAAGTGTGTGTGTGTGTGGATTACAACATTAGATGAAACTAAGGTGGAAGGGGCCTTTTTCACGCATGTGTGAGTTTGAATGTAGCTCATTCATCGCAGGGCTCAGAGATCCTGCGTAATAATGGGTGATGCTGTAACCGAGTCAGACCGGAATAAAAAGATGGAACGGACAGAAAGAAAAAGAGCGAAGGCAGCGTCTGCCAGTCCTTTCATTATATTATTTTCTCCCCGTACCTACATGAAGACATTCGCTCACCATGCCGTTAACTCCAAACTACAGGGTGTGTGATGATAGACAGAACCGTCATTTTGGCAGTTTAGACTAAACAGTTCTGATGAATGTATCAGTGGAAGCTAAATGTGGATCTTGTTTCCCACCTTTTCTGCAGCTGGTTTATCTGTGAGTTCTGTGGCTCAAGAAAACATCTGGGTTTTGGAGCCATGAAGCAGCGTTTAGCACATGTGCTTCAGTCATATTGAGCCTGTGTGCTTATGTGTGTAGGTTCTAATCTGGCATTTGTTGTTGCCTAATCCTGTTTACTGTCTTTGTCCCCAAGAATATATTGTCTTCTGTAGTGAATTTAATTTAATTTAATTTAATTTATTTTATATTTATTTTATTTATTTTATTGATAGAGGAGACAACAAATTATTTATTTTTTTTCCAATGTTTTATTTATTATTATTTTTGGCTACTTTTATTGATCATACAATTAAGTGATTTGTTTTTTTAAATAAAATAAAATATTGCCAAATTCCCCTAAAATTAAACAATTAATATATTTATATATATATATATATATTAATAAAATAAGTTATTTCCCCACTTTTTATTGATAGAGAGAAGGCAACAAATTATTTTGATTTTGATTTAGTAATTTTTCATTTCAAGGCCCTTTGGCTACTTCTATTGATTGTACAACTGATTTTTAAAAAAAAATGTAAATTAAATTAAAATAAAAATTAAATTAAATTAAATTAAATTAAATTAAATTAAAAACACAAAATTCAAACAATAAATAAAATGAGATTATAAAATGAAAGATTTCCCCACATTTTATATGTTTTTAAATGTATTTATGTATTTATTTTGGACCCATTTTGACTACTGCTGTTGATGGTACTTGAGTGATTAAGTGATTTCAAAATAAAATATTGCCAAAAATTTAAATAAATAAATAAATAAAACATTTGATTGAAATTGACTGATCTGCCCTCGCACAAAAATGTGATATAGCTGGAATGTCTGTCACCATTTTACATTGGGACAGTGTATGTGTGTGTGCATAATATTATAGGTGTAGATTTTTTACCCCCTTTGTAGGGTGGGCTCGAGGGCGGACAGTTCACTGTCTCTGAAAGAAGATAGATGAGCCATCACATCAGTCATCACCCAGTTTAACATGCCGCCCCCAGTCCTGCTGGGGGCCTGTCAGTGAGGCCTCCCCAATCGCACCCTTCACTTCTGTCTTTCTCTTCACCCTTAAAGCATTCCTCCATTACTCTCCTCTTCTCCCACCTCAATTCTATTCTATTCCTTTCCCCATATCCCCTCTTTTTGCCTTCCTGCTGTGTGACTGCATAATAAACTCAGGTAGCGGCCCTTCCTGCAGACAAATGAAGCCAAAGGTTCCTCCCTGTCAGAGAGGGGAGTATGATTTCAAACGCACAGACAGGCGTCACTTCCAGTCTTTATCCGTAATTCGTTCTGCTGCGGCGCACAGAGCGAGAGGCCTGATGAGGAGGAGGCGCTGTGCTGTTCTGCTCGGCGTCCCACTAAATTCGGCACTGTGGAGGCGAATATGGAATAGGGGCCTCCGCCGGGAGCCCTTGATGGTACAGAAGAGATTAAAATCACAGGGAGTTTTTTTGTTGTTGTCCTAAAGCAGTTTTTAGGCCCTGATAAGCATTTGGTTTAATACAGTGGCCCCTGAAATGTATTTAGACACTTAAGGCGCACTTCAAAACGTATGAATGCCGTTGTATTAGGTAACAAAATATCAAACCAAGTGGAATTTAATTGAATGAAAGATGTCACAAGCACATTTTTCAGGCAAGACAAAAGTTTGTTAGGTATTAAAAGATTAAACAATAGATATACTGTTCAAGATGACTTTCCGGTTGTGAAACGTTAGTCGATCATGTGACCTGTTGTTACTCTGGACACCTGTGTGGAATTGAAGGGAACTTTCTTCATCCACTAAAAATGACAAGGTACCAGTTGATAAGTAAAAAAGAATGATATAACATCATTTGTTCATGTATTCCACTCAGTGCTCGAATTGGGCCGGTATATTTTAAAGGGTACATAACAAACACAGTTTCTGCCGATCTCATGTTAATCTTGAGTACCTATAGAGTAGTATTGCATCCTTCATATCTCCGAAGAGTCTTTAGTTTTATCATATTTATAAAAGACAGATACGCTGTACCAATTCTTTCTGAAAACAGCCGAACTTGTGATGGTGTGCAGTGGGTGGCACTATGACACACACACACAATACATCATGGCATTATCCCTGGATAACTTTTGATTCACTATACGTTAGTGTTGTTTACATTATATGGACTTACACGCCGAGTGCCAACAAAACAGACATTTGATGCAGTTTCACTCACCGCCTGTGGTTTTGACTCATGACCGGGAACAAACAAACACACTTGCACAACTCCGTTGCTGCTCTAAAAAAACAAACTGCATCCACTGTTTCATAACACTGGGTTATGAACAAGGTTATCTTTCCCTCACAACCAAAAACACACTTCTTTAGTGACATTGTTGATTTGTGGTCTAAAAACAAAATGACAGCGCTGCCGATGGCTTCCACTCTGTACAGATAAAAACATATATGCACACATACATATTCAAACACGTTTGCCTATAGGCTAAACATGTAATGCTTGCATACATGCCGTCGCCGTTTTCACAGATTCGCCTTTTTTGGGGTTTGCGCGGGGATGGTGGTGGTATAGTTTCAAAACTATTTCAATACCTATTTCATGGTTTGCGTTCTCCGGCCACCAGGTGCTGTTGCCATGCGGATGGGCGTCCGGAACGCATTGGGGGTTTTCTGTTTTAGCTGAGGGTGGTGTTTAAGTGGCAACAAATTAAATAACTAATCAGTTTTTACAACAGAAATTAATCAATCAAAAACTTACTTTAGCTTTTTTCTAAAGCAAAATTAAGTTCCTATTATCACTGTAAAGCTGGTTTGAAGCAATCTGTGTTGTAAAAAGCGCTATATAAATGAAGGTAACTGGACTTCCATAACCCGAACGAAGCTCGTTGATGGGCGCGCTCTTGCTCTCGCTCTGGTTGATGTGCGCACGCGCTTATCCGGGAGAAGTGCCCATACAAGCAATTCCGCCTTTTATGATGTCATACAGGGCCATACTCGAAAAAAAAACTTTCTGAAACTTATTCGAATCCTGAAGGAGTGTATTTGGCACAGAAATACTCCGTCATACGTCCAACTCGTTTTTTGAAAATTTGGCCATGTTTAGCATGAGAATACAACTCTTTAACAGTGTAAATAAGTCAGAATGCATGAAAAAGCATTAGACCCCCCCTTTAAGGGTGTGTACCAGCACTTCTCACATGTTGCCGGTACCAGGGGCACTCATATGAAAAATGGCGACAGGCTTCGGCTCCTACCCTTCTTTTAGTCAGCACTATTGAGTGTGTTCCTCAGTCCGCAGCGGCGCAGCTCCAACATCAGAAGCAGAGGACAATGTGTTTATGGATAGATTGTAACGATATCTGCATCTGCAGTTCTTTGTCATAAATTCCGTTTACATAATGTGATGCAGGAGACAGTTTCCCATCCACTGTAAAGATTTCGTTGCGTTCCCCCCATCACACTATTGTTTTCCTCAAGCGAAAATGGAATGCGAAAACTCTTTAGAAATGTTATTTTCATTTGAAAATTTAATTTTTAATTATTTAAAACGTATTATTGTTTATGTGGCATTAGATTAACATCATGCACAGCAATTATTAAAGACACTATCACTTTAAATTTTGTGTTCATTTAAACTAAAAAATTGAGTTGATGCAAAGAAAGATATTAGTTTAACAGAAACTCAAAATATTATGTTATATGAACAACGTTTGTGAACCTAAGCTGATTTGACAAAAGATTTGTGAAAATACAGTGGGGAGAACAAGTATTTGATACACTGCCGATTTTGCAGGTTTTCCTACTTACAAAGCATGTAGAAGTCTGTAATTTTTTATCATAGGTACTCTTCAACTGTGAGAGACGGAATCTAAAACAAAAATCCAGAAAATCACATTGTATGATTTTTAAATAATTAATTTGCATTTTATTGCATGACATAAGTATTTGATCACCTACCAACCAGTAAGAATTCCGGCTCTCACAGACCTGTTAGTTTTTCTTTAAGAAGCCCTCCTGTTCTCCACTCATTACCTGTATTAACTGCACCTGTTTGAACTCGTTACCTGTATAAAAGACACCTGTCCACACACTCAATCAAACATACTCCAACCTCTCCACAATGGCCAAGACCAGAGAGCTGTGTAAGGACATCAGGGATAAAATTGTAGACCTGCACAAGGCTGGGATGGGCTACAGGACAATAGGCAAGCAGCTTGGTGAGAAGGCAAAAACTGTTGGCGCAATTATTAGAAAATGGAAGAAGTTCAAGATGACGGTCAATCTCCCTCGGTCTGGGGCACCATGCAAGATCTCACCTCGTGGGGCATCAATAATCATGAGGAAGGTGAGGTATCAGCCCAGAACTACACGGCAGGACCTGGTCAATGACCTGAAGAGAGCTGGGACCACAGTCTCAAAGAAAACCATTAGTAACACACTACGTCGTCATGGATTAAAATCCTGCAGCGCACGCAAGGTCCCCCTGCTCAAGCCAGCGCATATCCAGGCCCGTCTGAAGTTTGCCAGTGACCATCTGGATGATCCAGAGGAGGAATGGGAGAAGGTCATGTGGTCTGATGAGACAAAAATAGAGCTTTTTGGTCTAAACTCCACTCGCCGTGTTTGGAGGAAGAAGAAGGATGAGTACAACCCCAAGAACACCATCCCAACCATGAAGCATGGAGGTGGAAACATCATTCTTTGGGGATGCTTTTCTGCAATGGGGACAGGACGACTGCACCGTATTGAGGGGAGGATGGATGGGGCCATGTATCGCGAGATCTTGGCCAACAACCTCCTTCCCTCAGTAAGAGCATTGAAGATGGGTCGTGGCTGGGTCTTCCAGCATGACAACGACCCGAAACACACAGCCAGGGCAACTAAGGAGTGGCTCCGTAAGAAGCATCTCAAGGTCCTGGAGTGGCCTAGCCAGTCTCCAGACCTGATCCAAATAGAAAATCTTTGGAGGGAGCTGAAAGTCCGTATTGCCCAGCGACAGCCCCGAAACCTGAAGGATCTGGAGAAGGTCTGTATGGAGGAGTGGGCCAAAATCCCTGCTGCAGTGTGTGCAAACCTGGTCAAGAACTACAGGAAACGTATGATCTCTGTAATTGCAAACAAAGGTTTCTGTACCAAATATTAAGTTCTGCTTTTCTGATGTATCAAATACTTATGTCATGCAATAAAATGCAAATTAATTACTTAAAAATCATACAATGTGATTTTCTGGATTTTTGTTTTAGATTCCGTCACTCACAGTTGAAGAGTACCTATGATAAAAATTACAGACTTCTACATGCTTTGTAAGTGGGCAAACCTGCAAAATCGGCAGTGTATCAAATACTTGTTCTCCCCACTGTATATTTTTTATAGTGCAGTGACAGACAGCACTCAGTCAATGCACTGATTTAAAGGTCACCTATTATGCAATATATATAAATGTGTGGATATAAATGTGTGTTGACAGTGTGTGAACACAACCACCCTACAATGATAAAAATCCACCCACTCCTTATTTTTTAATCCCCATTAAACCAAAGCAGTCTCATTAGACAAGCCGTTTTGATTCTCTGAGGAATGTGACGTCACATTCCTCATGCCCGCCCACGGCTGCTGACTGACAGCCCTGCATTACCATAGTTTCCAAAAACAACAGGCCAATCAGAAGAGATGCTCATGAATATTAATTAGACAGGCCAAAAAGAGAAAGGACCTGTAAAAATATATTGCGATGGTTTTTGGTACTTATACCGCAAATATATATTCTTAAGGACATCAACACCTAAAATAAAACTCCAGAAAGGTGTACAATATGGGACCTTTAAAACTGCTTATCAGAGTGAATGACAGAGACAGAAACATCATGTAGTTATTTCGTTCTGCTAAATAATGACCCAGCAGCTAATTGTGACATTTATAGCCTTAGAGTAAAGGGATTTGTGTTTTTTAATGTCACTTTGAATTATAGAAGTGGCAAATTGATAGATTCATGTTCTGTTATTTAAAAAAAAAAAACAAGACAAAAAAAGGGATGGTATAATATAGGGCAGATTAAACATATTACCAATCTTCTAGACAATTACAATAATGTAAGGTTTGTCTATATTCTAAATTAATATTAATGAATATGATCTGGTTAGTTAAAATGATTTGAAATGAAGATTGACTTGATAGCCAAACAACCCCCCCAACCCCCCAACCCGTTATTTTTTCCACTTCAAGCACTGATTCCACTTACAGTAGTTTTGATATTTTGTCATTTATATGCCTCAGTTCATAAATTTTTATGTTCCCTTCATTTCTGAGGATTTTGTACTGTTTAGGTTCAGTTGTTGAGATTCTATAGTTTAAATTTTTTTTTATTATTGACCGAAGAGAGATTGACATGGCATATATTGTTGCTCATGTGCATGAAAATTTATACCGTTTCCTCAGTTACTTAGTTCTTGCAATTTATATTGTTATCCTGTTGCATGAGGTAAAGATGCATTTGTCAAGTTGAACATAAAACAAGTTAAAAAGCAATTAACACATTTCCAGGTGTGAAGTGAATTGATTCTTTCTTTCTTTCTTTCTTTCTTTCTTTCTTTCTTTCTTTCTTTCTTTCTTTCTTTCTTTCTTTCTTTCTTTCTTTCTTTTTCTTTCTGCCCTCCGTTCTCCGTCTCCCTCTGGCTCCGGATGTGCAGGGGAATACAGATGTGTCTCGAAGTCCTGATTGCGATCACGTTGTAGCTGGTGCAACGCTATCTGCCCAAAAACCTGTGAATTGATAATCCTCCTTTTTATTACAAAGCCCAGGCCAGCTACATGTAATCATTTATACTTGCTGCTATCTCTCTAGAACAATACATCAGCTTGCTTCATGAAAGATGGTGCACGCACAAGCTCTTTTTCAAACCCTGCCCCCTCCATTTTTTTCAGTGAAAAAAGAAATAACCACCATGGATAACCGGAGGACGACAGACAGCTACATTTTAACACAACGTATGAATTTGCATTCTGTCGTGTAATTAAGGGGAGAGAGGGATTTCCTACACAACAACGACTAGCTTAACAAGCATGTTTAGTCAGCTATCGTTTACCATGCCAACACAGCAGTGTGCAAACAAGCCGACGACTCTGCTGTCCCCCCACTGATCCCAGCATGCTCGGGGAAAAGGAGGGAGGGAAACGAACGGAGAGAGAATAGCAGAAAGTAATGTGAAACGGAGTGATAATGGATCAAGGAACAGAAAAGAGGATTTTAAAAAGAAGGTGGCGGGGGTTTGCTTAGTGACTCCGTCTGATAAACCGCCTGTACCTATTGCGTGCCGCATTGGGAGCCGTTCAAACGGGCGGCGGCGAGTTAAATCTCATGAAACAGGTGATTACACTTGGGCTTAAGAAGCGTTTCAGACTCTGACTTGGAGACAGTATTGGCTCTGACACCTTCAAGAACACGGAATTGTCAATGATATTGAACTCCAATGGACTTTCAGAAGGTTCTTTGCCGCCCAATGTCACAGGGCCGTCACGAGAGACGGGATTGATTTTTGTCATGCATACTGCCCCCGCTATAAAGTACTGATACTCTTTGAAGGTAAATGCTTCGAGCAAGGACTCTGCTTATTTAGGGCCCTTTTTAGTTGAAATGTTTATAAAAAACAGTGTTGCTAACTTATTTATTGCCCTTTAGTGTGCAGTGTTGCACATTGTGTAAGCTATAAAATGTAGTGCCCTATGATTTGAAAAACTTGGACGCAGTTGCAGAATCAGACATAAAAATGGAATTTACTGTATAACGCGGAATGTCACGGAATTTGGATGAATAAATCAAAAGTAGGGATGCACACTTAATAAAACTGCAATATAATTAAAGCACAAAATGACTGCTATTTAAATATGAAGTCTACATGTTCTGCATGTCTTTGCGTGAATGAGCGGCACAGTTTGTCTGCTACACATTGTCAAGCATGTGTGGCGCTCGTGGTGTTTTTAGAGTCTGTCGACTCACTATATTAGGACACTCCACATGTACTTCATCTCCAAAGCTGCCCTGAGAGCCACTTCACCATTCATTTAATAAAACTTCACACAGAAACTCAAAGGTCTACACTGCAACCCACCAAAATAAAAGTTGAACTTGAAATTATGACTGTACAATGTACTGTACTGTACTTCTCAAAGTAAAAATCACAATTGTAACACAGTTTATTTAAACATTATTTTTTAGGACTATCACAGTTTTTCAACCATGTTGTAATTTAAAGGGATAGTTCATCCAAAAATGAAAATTACCCCATGATTTACTCTCAAGCCATCGGAGTTGTATTAAAAAATGTCCTGGCTCTTCCAAGCTTTATAATGGCAGTAAATGGCAGCCCAAAATTTGAAGCCCAAAAAAAGTGTATCCATCCATTATAAAAGTAATCCACACAGCTCTGGGGGGTTAATAAAGGCCTTCTGAAGCGAATCGATGGGTTTTTGTAAGAAAAATATCTGCCTTCCTTATTTAACTTACGAAAAAAGCGCAACTGCCGCAACGATGACGTCGGACGTAGCGTAAGTGTTTTGAACTGCGAGAGGCGTTACATTTTTTTCGTAAGTTGAATACGGAAGGCGGTCTGGCGGAAGCTAGATATTTTACTTTATAAAGTTTTAAAGATGGATATTTTTCTTACACAAACCCATCGATTGGGATCATTTTCTTTTTAGGTGAACTATCCCTTTAAACAGTAAACCTCTTTTGTGCAGCACTTTGTTTGCCAAAAACATTTAAAGGATGAATTAGATTGTTGAAGTTATATGCATTCATTCCACCATTTTTGGTAATCAATTTGTATTAAATCATAAAACACAGAATCCTGAAAAATTTAAATGCAAATTAAACTTTTCATAGGCCAATATTCCTGTTAATATTATTGCATTGTTAAAGTTTTATGAAACCAGTTAATTAGACATTGTTTGATTAAACCATTCAAGAAAAATTAAAACCGAATTTAGGAAAAAATGTAACTAAATTTCCTAGGGCCCTAGATATGGGCAACATCAGCCAGAGGACATTTTGATTCCCACATATGTGTGTGCGGCAGTTTGTGCATTTCTGCTTTTGTCTGAACTTGTTTATGTGCATATGCGTGTGTGTGTGGCATCCGTGGAGGCCGTCCTCCCCTCTCTGAGTGACCCTGTGTTCGGGGGGCTTATCTCTGTGCTGTTTCACATTATTGATAGCCTGTGTGGGTATTGACAGGGGCATGTGGGGCGGAGGAGCGAATCCAGACTTTGATATGACATATTGTGCATCTCAGCAGCTCTCATAAATAATTCTGACACGTTTTTGTATGCATGGGAAGGTCTGTGATTCGGCCTCCCCATAAAAATAAACTTCTATTATGGAATGTATTTGTCAAGTGGGTGTTTGATGGATGGGGCGGCGTTTAGTGCATGGCAGGTGGAAGGCTCGCAGACGCACTACCTTCTGGGGAGGATTTGCCTGGGCCGAGCTGCTATAATTATTCAGTATGAGACGACATCACACACACACACACTCTCTGCACCTGTATTCTCATCTTCTCATTCCACAACTGCATTATCTGCAACTGCTGCATGACGACATAGAGGGACTTAAAGAATGAAGGGATTCAGAGAGAGAGAGAGAGAGAGAGAGAGAGAAGGAGAGAGAGAGAGACACAGAGAACATAAATCAAAGGAGAAACTTTCTCTGAATAATGCAGGAGTCTTGTACTGTATCTGGGTTGCATTATGGATTATTATCGGTAAAAGAGAAAAAAGACGGAGTGACAGAAAGACAGAGAATCTATCACCCCTGAAGTGGTGCTCTGTGATTATATTGAGAATTCAGTACGTAGGAAGGACAAGGATCTTGTTTTGTGGGGTGACTTTCAAGCTCTCGTATTCCCAGCAGGCATATTGGTTCAACTGTTTTCTGGTAATGCCGCACAGTGATCATTCTTATTTATTGTAAAGGTGTCTTAGACACATAGGTGTCTTATTCCACCTATAATGCTAGTAAAGGGTTTTTATTGGCACAAAAAACAAGTTTTACATATAATTTTCACCTTTTTGACTTTTTAAAACAAAAAGGGCTGATACCTTAAATACTTCTATATGTAAATAACCTTTTTTACTGGTGAAACTCCACTTATTAGCATAGCATCATGGTCAATTAATCTGGGGCACTTCAAAAGGTATTTGTGCCTTTTAGTTCATTTAAATGTTTGTTGTAGTTAAAAAGTTTTTGTTTAAAACGCTGTGGAAAAAAATCGTTCACATCTATGCATATTATAAATCCTTAAAAAAGTATTTTAGATTTATTTGAAACAATTATACGTTTATATTAGTGCTGTCAATCCATTAAAAAATTAACTAATCACATATTTTTCTTTAATTGTGATTAATCGCACATAACATTAAAGTTTTTAATATATTTTTATATTGTAATAATTTCACATTTAATCTCCAAAATTAATGTAGAAACAACATACAGTAGCCTATATTTTAAATACTGTATATAAAACTGTATATAAAATACTGCTACTGATGTCTCTGTGAAATTTATTTTTTTCAGAATTTTAGCCATTAATTATAGGCATATTCAGCATTACAGTATAATTGAAAGCTATCAATTTCGACATTAATTAGGCTTTAAAAAATATAACAACTTTTAATTTAAGGCCACACCCACACGAAACCAGAGCTTTCCCTATCCGATCTTATTTTTTTCCTGAAACAGACTCAAAATTATGTAGTATACATGCCAGACCAGTATGTGGCACTGTAATTCTGCCACAGAGATACACTAAAAATGGAGAAGAAGACTTGGAGCATGCAGTGTCTCTGGCTGGATCCCAAATGGCACACTTCATATGCACTTTCGGTCTTGTGGACTTACAATGGCTGCCGCGTGCGCGTGTCCGTTAAGTCCACGAGACCATAGGGTGTCCCATTCATTATTTTAGGTTTCAGAAGGGTGCTCGCAAGCGCCCCCTTTGTGGCCGTTATGCGCCCTCGATGCGCACTTCAGCTGAGCCCGCAAGTTTGGGAGCTACGCAGAGGACTTTACCCGGCAGTCAAAGCGGCATTACGTCACGAAAGTGTGGACTCAGAGGAAGACCGTGAGGGTTTAGGGTGCCATTTGGGATCCAGCCTGACTAGGGTCGAGATGTGGGGTGATGACATCATCGTTTCACAAAATATACGGATTGGCCATACACACACGAAAACGCAAGGGTGTCATTTTCAGATTTATCCACTCTGGGACCTGGTTTCAAAAAATAGCGGTTTCAGGCTTCCAAAACGCCGGATCCGTCTGGACGAAAAGCGAATACGATACAAAACTTTTACGTATACAGCTAAACACGTCTCTGTGTGTACTTGTGTAAGTGAACTTAAAACAATCTTCTCACAAACCCACTGTAATAAATGCCACATTTACCTGTGCACTTTACTATATCAGGGCTCAATTTTTTTCTGTTGGCCCAGTCAGACCAGTTCAGATTTTTACTTGCCCTGTCAAAATGCACAAAATGTTATTGTGTTCGTTGTTTTTGACCCATGTAACCTTGTAAACAGTGCTTTAAGATTTTCAGGTAGGCCTAACAGGTATGATATACACTCACCTAAAGGATTATTAGGAACACCTGTTCAATTTCTCATTAATGCAATTATCTAATCAACCAATCACATGGCAGTTGCTTCAATGCATTTAGGGGTGTGGTCCTGGTCAAGACAATCTCCTGAACTCCAAACTGAATGTCAGAATGGGAAAGAAAGGTGATTTAAGCAATTTTGAGCGTGGCATGGTTGTTGGTGCCAGACGGGCCGGTCTGAGTATTTCACAATCTGCTCAGTTACTGGGATTTTCACGCACAACCATTTCTAGAGTTTACAAAGAATGGTGTGAAAAGGGAAAAACATCCAGTATGCGGCAGTCCTGTGGGCGAAAATGCCTTGTTGATGCTAGAGGTCAGAGGAGAATGGGCCGACTGATTCAAGCTGATAGAAGAGCAACTTTGACTGAAATAACCACTCGTTACAATCGAGGTATGCAGCAAAGCATTTGTGAAGCCACAACATGCACAACCTTGAGGTGGATGGGCTACAACAGCAGAAGACCCCACCGGGTACCACTCATCTCCACTACAAATAGGAAAAAGAGGCTACAATTTGCACGAGCTCACCAAAATTGGACAGTTGAAGACTGGAAAAATGTTGCCTGGTCTGATGAGTCTCGATTTCTGTTGAGACATTCAGATGGTAGAGTCAGAATTTGGCGTAAACAGAATGAGAACATGGATCCATCATGCCTTGTTACCACTGTGCAGGCTGGTGGTGGTGGTGTAATGGTGTGGGGGATGTTTTCTTGGCACACTTTAGGCCCCTTAGTGCCAATTGGGCATCGTTTAAATGCCACGGCCTACCTGAGCATTGTTTCTGACCATGTCCATCCCTTTATGACCACCATGTACCCATCCTCTGATGGCTACTTCCAGCAGGATAATGCACCATGTCACAAAGCTCGAATCATTTCAAATTGGTTTCTTGAACATGACAATGAGTTCACTGTACTAAAATGGCCCCCACAGTCACCAGATCTCAACCCAATAGAGCATCTTTGGGATGTGGTGGAACGGGAGCTTCGTGCCCTGGATGTGCATCCCACAAATCTCCATCAACTGCAAGATGCTATCCTATCAATATGGGCCAACATTTCTAAAGAATGCTTTCAGCACCTTGTTGAATCAATGCCACGTAGAATTAAGGCAGTTCTGAAGGCGAAAGGGGGTCAAACACAGTATTAGTATGGTGTTCCTAATAATCCTTTAGGTGAGTGTATATATATAGAATAAATTAAGTTATCAAACACTTCACAGTCTTCACTGAATAAATTAAATATAGATTAATCCTTATTAAAGCTACAAAAGTTATTCAGTCAAGAGCAGTGAGTGATTTTCTATTTTTCTTTTGTTCTTTGATTAAATGACAGACAGCAGCAGGTTTTTTTAGGCTGCTGTCACTTTAAGACCTGCCGCACATAGCGCGAAAATATGACACTCATCCCATTTTCTCACAACTCTTTACGTTGATTTAAGACTTCATTTAACTAATTTAAGACTGTGCTTACGAGGATACTCGACAAAACGGGCATTTTGGCATAATTTTGTGCGTTTTTGTTCTTTCAAGCGCTGTCTGAAGCGGCTTTCTGTGCGCACGAGTGTGTGTGTCACACAGACAAGAGATTCACAGATGCGTGTGAATGGTTTAAAAGCATTTGCATGAATAAGAGCGTGATCATATAATATAATCTAATCTAGCCAAAGGATGATGGAAAAAATGGATGCTGCGTTAATTGCGTTAAACTGAAAAAAAAAATAATTGTATGCGTTAACGCATTAATTTTGACAGCACTAGTTTATATATATATATATATATATATATATTTAATTATTATAATTTAAATTCCAAATAATGACTAGTTTTTACGTAGATTAGTTCACTGAATGCACTGGAAGGGAGATTTGCGTTGAATGTTGTAGTATATCTATGTATAGAAGATTGAATGCTTTTATTTCAACTGAGCCGGAAAATCATATTTTCTATGCTAAATAATTCTTATTTATTATACTTATTATAACTGTATATAAATGCAAGAGAAAACTAAACACACATCTAATAAATCCTGTAACAGAAAAAAACTAATATACTGAAGATGGTAGTTTATGTGAATGCCATGAATCAACAATAAAACAATAAAACGGGCCTACCACGACAGAACTGTCACGCTCACAGCCACTTAACTCAGACATACAGAATGCCCATTTACATAATAGATTATGTCTTTGTTGAGATGCGTTGCAGCTGCATTCATAATGTATTGCACTCACGGGCATCTAGTGTGTCTGCCTGGTGTGTTGAGGGCACTGAGTGAGTCTTGTGATGCTCAAGCGTGAGCCTCATGGGGGTTTTCTCTGAAATCACAGCAAAAGAGCACTAGACAAATCTAAATTGGCAGTTTGCATACATTTATATTGTCTGATGGCTCTGTGTAAGTGTAGCTTGCAAAAATGGCATCTGATGTCAAGTTCTGTCTAAGACGTTGCAGTCCAAACAAGCACAGGGGGGCATAAGCGGGGGTTAAATTGTGCCATAATGGCATCTTTAATTAATCTTTAATTAAAAAAAAAAAAGTTAGTCCACTCCACCCATGTGTGCTCCAGTCCAGTTTTTGTTTGATGCACATATTCTGTACCCATTTGTTTTGCTCACAAAAACTTTTAAGTTAATTATATATATATATATACACTACCAGTCAAAATTTTTTGGACGGTAAGATTTTTTAATGTTTTTAAAAGAAGCCTCTTCTGCTCATCAAGGCTTCATTTATTTGATCCGAAATACAAAATATATTATTTGATAAATAGAAAGTTCAAAAGAACAGCATTTATCTGAAATATAAAGCTTTTGCTACATTATAAATGTCCATACTGTCACTTTTGATCAATTTAATGCATCCTTGCTGAATAAATGTATTAATTTCTTTAAGTTCTTTCCCAAAAAAAAAAATAATAATAATTACCGACCCAAAACTTGCAAAAGCTTTATATTTTTCTATTTTCTAAATACTGTTCTTTTGAACCTTCTATTCATCAAAGAATCCTAAAAAAAAAATGTTCAACATTGATAATAATCATAAATATTTCTCAAGCAGCAAATCATCATATTAGAATGATTTCTGAAGGATCATGTGACACTGAAGACTGGAGTAATGATGCTGAAAATTCAGCTTTGCATCACAGAAATAAGTTACATTTTAAAATATATTCAAATAGAAAACAGTTATTTTAAATTTTAATAATATTTCACAATATTGCTTTTTTTTGTATTTTTAATAAAATAAGAGCAGAAGAGACTTCTTTTAAAAACATTTAAAAAATCTTACCGTCCAAAAACTTTTGACTGGTAGTGTATATAATTATTAGGGGTGTGACGAGATCTCGTGCCACGAGATCTCGCGAGACAGCTTTTCACCTCATATTGTCATGACGGAGTGTGGGGGTGAAGTTAGGATAGAGTATGCCACCACTATGTTTACATTACGCCTCCACTGTCGTTTTGCTTTTTATAGAAATAAAAACAATTTAATTCAGGTGGATAACGGTCACTTCAATTCCATCAGCTCATCCAACACGAGCTGTTCGAGACGTACATAGTGCGCAGCACTGATCATGTGACGAGAAGACTGACAGGACCGTGGCGGACGATTCGTTGCGCAACAGAAGCGTCAGACAAATGTCTTATCTATCTTAAAATGCACGTTCAGCACCACCACTCCCTATTCACAAAGTACACACGATCGCGAAATTGAAAGTGAAAGTAAGCGCGAGCGTGGATTCAAGCGCGATTTCAATACGTTATCGCTGTTTGAAAGCGACTCCCTGAGGCATGCAAATATCTCCCAATATGAAAACTATCTTAGGCTGGGTTGTGTAGTTGTAACCATATCTTAGCTCTGTATCATGCTTGAAGAAAAATTTGGTCTCTATTTGCACTTTGAATATTGAGATAGTACTTTGATTATGGTTCACTTATTGTTTGCACTTAATATCTGTGATCAATTTGTGGAAAGGAGTTCCGTTAGGAGGTCAAAAATTGTAGAAGCTCATAAATCATGTGCAGTTCTAAGGTCTGAAGAGACAATCATACAGGAAAGAAGCCAGTCAGTTGAGTTTGTGGCAAAACATTTTACAGTGCTTGAGTATTGGTTGTCTTTTACTGCATATGATAATTCATACTCAGAAAGTAGAACTGAAATGACATTCATTACAAGATGATGAGTTAAAACATTTCAAATGCACCTGCAAACAATTTTTCTAGTCATGTATTTCGTCATTGAGGATTTCTTAAAAATACTGTGTAAAAATTTCGTCTCGTCTCGTTCTCGTGAACCCAATCTCGTGTCTGGTCTCGTCTCGTGAGCTAAGGGTCTCGTCACACCCCTAATAATTATATAATAAAATAGGCCTATATAATATAAAAATATACACCCAGTTCAGTCAACCTTAAGATAGGAAACATCCCCTTCTTTGCACTAGAAAATGAAGACCGTAGCTGAATAGCAACACAGGAGTCACAAAGATCAAAGGCTGTTTGAGGAGGCCCTTAAACTAATCTATCATCTATCACAAAATCCTGTGCGTTATTCTTCAAGGTCACTTTTGCTTAGCAGTACCTGTCAGACATCGGACATCATTATGACGAACTGCCAGGAAGGTTCAACCTTATTTTGGCCAGATTCTAAGACAGCATTACATTTATCCTAATTCAAAATGGTGGAAAACACCAAAGAAATGTTGATTACAAAATGAATGAAAAAAAATAATTCAGTGTCATTAATATTGATTATCAGTAATGCCATTTTCATTTGTGTTAAGTAGTTTTATGCTTATTAGAATATCGTGCATTAGCTTAGCAACATGCAAACATCAGTCTTCAGTGCGAAGCACTTACATGCAGAGTTGCTGTCTATGAGAGCTTTCCAAAACAGTTACTTGCAAGGTTTCTTGTCAGTTACAATGGTATCTTAGAAGGCAGAGAGACAGTTTGCTAGGTTTGGAGCAAAAGCCTTTGTATGTTTGCATGCAAATCCGTGTGTTTGTGGGATAAAGTGTTTTACAGGAGTGGGCGTCAGGGTCAGTTTGCTGTACACATTCAGGTGGGTGTGACACCTGTTCGCCTGCTCTCTCGTTCTGTTTCCAGAACATCTGTTTAGACCCAGGCTACTGGACCTCTGAGAGCACACCAGGTTTCTTTCAAAGCTCACGCCGAGCCATTGACTGGATGATGCCGCCCACAGAACCAGCTCATCTGGCATAAGTCCATCTGCCGCATTCTGTACACCCTCTAGAACTGCACAAAGTATCAATAAGTCTCAAAGGTGTCAGAAACTACACCATCTTGCAACTTGTTTCAATAATTTGTGTGCGAGTGCGTTTTGTTTGTGTGATTGAACTTGATTGTTTTATTAAGTCCAAAGATTTTGGGGCCGTTCACACAGGATGCGTTCATGTTTTCTGTCTGTTATTTTTTAATCTGGTCTATATAATCATTTGGCTGATGCATTGTGTCTTGTTTTTTTTCTCTTCCCAGCACAGTATTATACTACAGTATACCCTTGAGGGGCCTTCATCTCCTGGAATGCTCTCACATCAAGTCAATGCTCAGTGTCAGTCTACCTCAGCTAGCAGCTCTCTGATTGCTATCGTTCCTGAAGGCTGTTTAACTATGCACAGCTCCCTTTCTCCATTCGCACAGGCAGAAATGCTTAATCCCCTGTAAGGGTGTCTGTTGCAGCACAGGGTCGGGGTGAACCGCAGGATTTGGTCAATAGGCTTACAATACTATCAGGGACTATTGATTTTGCTGGACCTTAACGCCAATGCTACGCTAATTGTTTCTTTTACTTGCCTGTAGCAAAGAAAACATTAAAATCACTGCTCATGAATTATAAATCCTCCCCCCGGCTCGCAGTGGTGTTGAAGTTCACGTGAGAACCCTGGGACATGGGCAGCGTGTGTGTTTGTATGAGTATTTGTGCACTGAATGCATTGAAGGTTGATGGGTGGTCAGTTAATCACATTAAGATTATGTTTTACATAAGAACATATTAGCATTGTAGAATTTTTTTTTAAATATGAGCCTGCATGGTCATGTTCCTCTGCATCATACAGCCAAATATTTGATCTTTCTTCTCTGAATCGCTAAGACTCTAGAGATGCTACCTGCCTGAGGTAGACATTTTCAGAAAACCTGAGTTAAACAAAGAAAAATATGATAGTATGCTTCCTTTGAACTTTGCAGAAACTGCTAAGCAGCTTTGCAGGACTCTGCCGTGACCTGCTATGACCTTCATGCAGTCACAGAATGCTCTGTTATGCTCACTTCTGCTGGGTCACGACATTTGGAGCTTGTTGCATATCAATTGTTTAAAATCGGGACATAATCAAAACTGGATTGCATAACTAGATACATGTGAGATCATTAAAAATGTAAAGGAGTCAATGTTCATGGTGACAGCATCAATTTTTTAAGAACATCATGATGTTTAATTACATTAATAGCTAATGTGTTTTGTACTAATTTGTCTATTTTAAGCTGAATTTTTGAGACTGTGTATTCAGTATACAGTTTCCCCACAGGATTCTCGTGCAAACGAGGACACGCAGACAACAGACTATAGTTTATTAAATCACAGCCTTTCGCGATCTGATAAACACACTAAGCCATATCACGATGATTTTAGTTTGACAGATGTCAAAGCAATGGTGCAGAACACAACATTAGATATCTTTTGTTATTATGAGAAGTGTAAAAATATTTTCAGTTCATTATGAAACAGTGGGGGGACAGATGACAGATGTGGCGGGTAACATTCTAGGTAATTAATGGGAAAAACATATACTATATGATATACCATATTTAGTACTCTATTTATAGTATAGTAGGAAAACAGACTTTTAAAAATATTTTACTGTTAAATTATTATTATTATTATTGTAACCCTTGAGTATAATGCAGTAGGTATAAGCGTATTAGAAGAGTATAGTATAGTTAGTTCTGGTCCTTTAATTTGATTGGCCAAGCAACATATTGTCACAATTATATTAAGTTTAGTTTGGTTTGCTGTCTTTGTGATAATTTCCTATCTGCGTGTCTGATGTGGTGTTTCTGTTTTGATTTTGAGTTTCTGATTTGATTGTATTATCCAGTTCAGCTGTGTTCACCTCGTTAACCTGTGTATTTAAATTCCTGTGTGAATCCTCATTTGTCCGGTATCGTCAGTGTTATATGACCTTCCATTATCTAAGTTTGTTCTGTGTGTAATTACTATTAAAGACTATTTAGTCTGTTAATCCTTCTCATCGTGCTTTGAATTTCCACGAGTTGTGACACATATATAAAAGCAATATCACAATTGCAATTGAATTACCTGCGGCCAAACAGCACTTTTCTCGTGATGTTGTTGTAGTATAGTGTAGCATAGCATAGCAAACCCGTTCAAAAACTTCATACTTTAATGCTTGAGCTTGCATTATAGTTAAACCAGGAGTAAACTCTCTTTCTCTCTCTCTCTGTGTGTGTGTGTGTGTGTGTGTTTGTATGATGGAGGACACTCAGACTTTCTCATCCAGTTCACATTTGTTCCAATCAATTATTCAAGCAGACAGCCAATTACAAATGAGAGGATTTGAGTGGCTGAATCCAGCTCTCCAAAGGACTGCATTCGAGAAGTCTACCAATGACTAATCGTAGCAATTAATTTGCTATTGAACACGAGAGGTGTTTCCTCTCTCCTCTACCATTAAACAGCATCGAACACAACCCTGCTCCCATTAAAAGCCAACGGAAAAGTCCACCATCACAGCAAATACCTCATCAGG
The DNA here is from genome assembly GCA_039654105.1 of Coreius guichenoti. Classification (NCBI taxonomy): domain Eukaryota; kingdom Metazoa; phylum Chordata; class Actinopteri; order Cypriniformes; family Gobionidae; genus Coreius; species Coreius guichenoti. The sequence goes on along the minus strand of CM077184.1, from coordinate 13,587,796 downwards.
TCTCAACAGCCCAACCAAAAGAGTTTTTAATTGTGTTTTTGATCTCTCTGATTTCGTGTGATGCTTTGTCCCACCCTGGTTTGATCCACAATTATTCTTTGTCCTTTGAGCATTTGAGCAGTATTATTTTCAGGTAGTAGTTAATGCACAGCAAAAAATAAAAGACCTCCGATTTATTCATGCCGTCACACAGAGAGGAATTACAGTGGATTTTTTTTCTCCTCCATTGATCAATCCCACAATCCCCTGTCTGCTGTTTGATGGGTAGATTGACATGTGAGTAATTTATCTGTCTTCCGTGACTGACAGACTATAATGGAACTGCATCTAAGAGTGCTGTTACCTCTCTGAATAATTTCCAATTTACCACTCATCAGCGACACACTCAAAAGACATGGAGCGAGAGACAGCGATGACGGAAAAAATAGATTTATCACCTCAATTACTGATGGGTTCTATTGCGGCTTTGAAGATATGTTTTAAAATTTGACGGCCCTGAAAGATTCAGAGACACGTTTCAAAAGGGACTACTCCCAATCAAAACAATGTCCGAGGACATGAAGCGCCTCGCAAGGATGGGCGACACTTCAAGTAGGACATAATGGATGCACGGTGTAAATCATTCTAAAAGACTGTAATAAATGTGTGTGTATGTATGTATGTATGTATGTATGTGTATATATATATATATACAGTGGGGAGAACAAGTATTTGATACACTGCCGATTTTGCAGGTTTGCCCACTTACAAAGCATGTAGAAGTCTGTAATTTTTATCATAGGCACTCTTCAACTGTGAGTGACGGAATCTAAAACAAAAATACAGAAAATCACATTGTATGATTTTTAAGTAATTAATTTGTATTTTATTGCATGACATAAGTATTTGATACATCAGAAAAGCAGAACTTAATATTTGGTACAGAAACCTTTGTTTGCAATCACAGAGATCATACGTTTCCTGTAGTTCTTGACCAGGTTTGCACACACTGGAGCAGGGATTTTGGCCCACTCCTCCATACAAACCTTCTCCAGATCCTTCAGGTTTCAGGGCTGTCACTGGGCAATTTGGACTTTCAGCTCCCTCCAAAGATTTTCTATTGGGTTCAGGTCTGGAGACTGGCTAGGCCACTCCAGGACCTTGAGATGCTTCTTACGGAGCCACTCCTTAGTTGCCCTGGCTGTGTGTTTCGGGTCGTTGTCATGCTGGAAGACCCAGCCACGACCCATCTTCAATGCTCTTACTGAGGGAAGGAGGTTGTTGACCAAGATCTCGCGATACATGGCCCCATCCATCCTCCCCTCAATACGGTGCAGTCGTCCTGTCCCCTTTGCAGAAAAGCATCCCCAAAGAATGATGTTTCCACCTCCATGCTTCACGGTTAGGATGGTGTTCTTGGGGTTGTACTCATCCTTCTTCTTCCTCCAAACACGGCGAGTGGAGTTTAGACCAAAAAGCTCTATTTTTGTCTCATCAGACCACATGACCTTCTTCCATTCCTCCTCTGGATCATCCAGATGGTCATGGGCAAACTTCAGACGGGCCTGGACATGCGCTGGCTTGAGCAGGGGGACCTTGCGTGCGCTGCAGGATTTTAATCCATGACGGCGTAGTGTGTTACTAATGGTTTTCTTTGAGACTGTGGTCCCAGCTCTCTTCAGGTCATTGACCAGGTCCTGCCGTGTAGTTCTGGGCTGATCCCTCACCTTCCTCATGATCATTGATGCCCCACGAGGTGAGATCTTGCATGGTGCCCCAGACCGAGGGAGATTGACCGTCATCTTGAACTTCTTCCATTTTTAATAATTGCGCCAACAGTTGTTGCCTTCTCATCAAGCTGCTTGCCTATTGTCCTGTAGCCCATCCCAGCCTTGTGCAGGTCTACAATTTTATCCCTGATGTCCTTACACAGCTCTCTGGTCTTGGCCATTGTGGAGAGGTTGGAGTCTGTTTGATTGAGTGTGTGGACAGGTGTCTTTTATACAGGTAACGAGTTCAAACAGGTGCCGTTAATACAGGTAATGAGTGGAGAACAGGAGGGCTTCTTAAAGAAAAACTAACAGGTCTGTGAGAGCCGGAATTCTTACTGGTTGGTAGGTGATTAAATACTTATGTCATGCAATAAAATGCAAATTAATTATTTAAAAATCATACAATGTGATTTTCTGGATTTTTGTTTTAGATTCCGTCTCTCACAGTTGAAGTGTACCTATGATAAAAATTACAGACTTCTACATGCTTTGTAAGTAGGAAAACCTGCAAAATTGGCAGTGTATCAAATACTTGTTCTCCCCACTGTATATATATAATTCGATTTATATGAGTAGTTCACCCCAAAATGAAAATTGTCATTTACTCGCCGTCATGTCGTTCCAAACCTAACTTTTTTTTCTTCTGTGGAACACCACAGAATATATTTAGAAGAATGTTGTGGTCCAAACAACATTGGACCCCATTGAATTGCATTAACGGAAAACACTGAGACATTTTCTAAATATCTTCTTTTGTGTCCCACAGAAGTAAGAAATTCATACAAGCTTGGAATGACGTGTGATTAAATGATGACACTGTCTCCTTAAATCATTTAGGATAAACCAGGGCTAGTTGTCACACAGGGAAGTTGTCAAAAGGACTATATTTCAGTACTATAAGGTATTCTGTCAGAATTCCAAATACACAAATGTGTCCTTTCTCTGGCAGTGGATTTGTATGAATTATTTTGTGTTTCATAATTATTTTAGGTTGCACTTTGTTTCATTGTCCACTTTAGACATTCTATTAACTCTAAGTAACTTTGCAAAAACATGTCAGCTAACTCTCATTAGAGTGTTAGTAGACTGTAGTAGACTGTTAGGTTAGTGTGAGGGCCCAGGTTAGTAGAATAAGTTGACAAGTAGTTGCAAAGTTACTTCTAATTCTAGTAGAATGTCTTTTGGGGGACCATCAAAATAAAGTGTTAGCTGATATTAAGCAGACAGTCTACTAATACTCTAATGACTGATAGTTGACATGTTTTTGCAAAGTTACTTATAGTTAGCTAATAAAATGTCTAAAGTAAAAAAACTTATTTTACTGTTTAAATGTGTCTAAAGAGTCTTTAATAGGCTTTAACATTGTTTAATAGCAGGGTCCATTGTGACAACTTACCCCATATAGTGTGGTGATGTGTTTGAAGAAGTGTATGTTTTTTCCCAGGCCATAATGGAAATATTCAGTATTTTTTAGTCATGACTTTAAGCTAAAATTGACTGTGAGAAAGAATGTGACTACTAGTCCTGGCCTCTTCTATTATGGTGCAGTTCCTTATGATGTTTTGACAAGTGAATTACTGTATGCAGCCCAGCGGACTATCCTGTACAAATCCTTTATATTTTGGTATTGTAGGTCTTTCTCTCTTCTTCTTTTCTCTCTCGTGGTCGGAATCAGTCCACGGCAATGATGGAGTGGAGAGGTAGGGGCGAACAGACGGGACAGCTTGCTCAAACCCAAGGTGCTCAATCACTCTTTCCCCCTTCCCTCCTTTCATTTATATACCTCCAAAAGACCATATTCCCCTTTTCCCCTTGCCCCCGGTCATTATTACATGCACCTGAGAAGCGTAATAGCATTCAAGTTCTAACGCGTGCTATGTTTGTACAGTATGTGAATGTGCACAAATTGTGAATTCCTTCAAAATGTGCCATAATGTGTTACATTCATATTTAAAGCCCAAAGGTTAAATGCGTCCATGAGGTGAAGTCACATATGAAAGGCATGTTTTAAGAGTATTTAAAGAAACATTACAAATCTATCTTCTCATGCGCTGCAAGTCTTCAAGCACGAGAAGACATTTTAAAGAACAAGAACTATCAAACTTCAAAAAGGTCATCCGTTTGACTTGTGTTGTGTTTGCGTTATATAGTCATATGATAACTTTCAAAGAAAATTAAATCGCATATAAAACTGGTGCGCTGATGCGTCATACCAATTTTGACCAAATGTGACGGGTTTGAAGATTTTCTTTGAATAACAACAGAAGTTTCAGTCTGTTTTTCCTCAATAAGTACGCTATCCCTTATACATAGTGTTTGGTGTAAATGGTGTGTAGTATCAACAATGACTTTGTTGTGGTATTTGTAAGTATCTGAAGCATTTTCTTCCCAGTTCATCCTTTCAGATTCCTCGGCAGCTGCTGTTCAGCATTTGACAAACAAATAAGAGGCTGTTGCTGTAAGCTGAGCACTTGACGACAATGATTCCTAGTAAAAGTTTCGAAGCTGTGTTTTGATCAGATGCTCCAGTGGGAATCAGAGAGTTTCCATTAGGCTGTTCTGCCCGCGTGTTTCACGGCTGGTTATCTGGCTGTGGCTGACAGGCGTTGAGCCACGGCGCTAGTGTTTGAGGCCTTTCTGCCTGTTCACCTCCCTGAGATGACATTGAAGGGAAAAGTAGCACCTGGGTACGTCTGAACCCTCATCAACATGCCATATGCCAGTTTAGGCTAAACGTACACACAGGCCTTAGCGGTTTTGCTTTGATTCAGCGCACAGAGGAAAGTAGCAGATCGACCAGGTATTTCCTCGTCTGTCCTCTGATCAGATCCGCTTCTTTGTGAAAGAGAAATGCCAACATAGGCATTTAGCATTTCTTTTGTCTCTCTTCGGTCTGAAAATAGGACACAGACCACAGCTGCAGTCTCTTCTCTATTGCACTCTTTTAATCCCACAATGCAGCGTTTGGATAATACACAAAACGATTAGATTGAAATAAAGAGGAGCTAAGGGTTGTACCCAGTTGTACCCCGCAATAAGACATCAGACTCGCCTCTTTGCATGCGAGTGCACCGTGGTACCCATCTCTCCCTCTCCACCTCCTCCATATCCACTTTTATTCATATTCCTGAGTTCAACCTTGCAGTATTCAATCATTTTGATTAAAAGACCGATTTCTTATAGAAGTGGGCAGAGTTGGGAGCGGTGGAGCCAATGGCATTTGAGGATTCATATATTTTCATAAACTTTTAACAATGTCAATGAGACATGTCTTCAATCTTGGCTGCGCAACAGCAGGGCACTCAATCTTTCTTTAGCTTTCGACAGAAAATTTGAATACCAGCATAGGGTTATTAATGTGACAGTTCACATAGAGAGCTTCATGGGGATTCACCAGCTTTTTATTATTTCTCTGTCTCTCTCTCTCTCTCTCTCTCTCTCTCTCTCTCTCTCTCTGTCTTTGTCTCTCTAGCACTCTCGCTTGCTCTTTGTGAAAGAATGAAAAGTTTTAAAACATATGAAAGTGACAAGTTGGGAATGTAAAACCATGGACATTTGCAAACTCAACCGAGCTTAAGACATACATTTAAATTAACCCCTAATTCTTTTGTCATTTCGAGCAAGCACAGAGCTGGAATATTAATTTCTGTTGCTCATATTACCTTATCCGACTGGTAATGCTAGAAAAACCACGTTCAGTTCGCATTAGTTTATTGTTTACCATTTTGTAATGTACAGTATTTTTATAACCCAATACTATTGTGGCATATTTCCGGTTGAATGCAGATTCATTTGTGCAGCAGCAAAAAAATAACTGATGTTAGCTCTGTGGCAACATTGATTCTTTTCTATTACCTTTTTGCTCTTTTTCACTCAGAGTGTCTTACTCTACAAAAAGGAAGCAGGAAGATAGTGCAGTTCTCATTCCGTATGTTTAACTGATTTAGGAATGTGTCTATATCTGGCAAAGTGGGAGCAAAAACAATAACTAGTTTAGTTCCACTTTGACAAGAGAGTGTATACGCTTACAATCAGTGACTCAATAGGTACGGCCTAATACATAAATCTCCATTTATTTTCTTGGCATAATATTATGCTTACCAAAGTGAAAAAAGCGTATGTTGTGTTTGGGACTGAACAAACAAGAGGAATTAAGTAACATGCAAAGAAGTGCAAATATTAATGCAGTATTATTACGATTACATATTATTAATATGTGCTATTAGTAAACTAAGATACGTGGTTTTTAGCTGTTGCGGCGTGGTGCGACGCGTCAACGGTCGCGTCCGGTGTAGACACGGTGTAATACGTTATTCGATAGAACTGTTATACAAAGAAAGTAGACAGTATATGAAAAAGTATTTTTGCCATTTGGTTGACATACAATGTCGCTAGCTGAGCAGAAATACATAATCATGTTTTGCTTGGTCCCTTCAAAGTTGAGTTGGATTTTCTCCTTAGCGTAAAGGTTGAGAGGTCCATCTAACACTGTTTTCCATGTTCGTAGAGTAAATATATACATGTCAATTACTGTAACTCTCATTGGTAGACTGTTAGGGTAAGGGTTAGTAGAATAAGTTGACGTACTTGCAAAGTTACTTGGGGGACCATCAAAATAAAGTGTTAACAGATAGTAAGCAGAAAGTCTACTAATACGGTAATAAGAGTTAGTTGACATGTAGTTGCAAAGTTACTTATAGTTAGTAGAATGTCTCAAGTGGACAATGTGTGCTCTGCTTCCAAAGATGCACGACTTTGAGGCAATTCTGGCCGAGCAGGTACGTCTGTACCGGCATCTTACGGGCACCCAGTTTGCACTTGTCTAAATTAATTACTTATATTTAGATATAGAATGGCAGAAATAAGCCTTTTTAATGAAAATAAAGCTCCATGTTTAATAAAAATGTTCATGAAATTAAATGAAAATGTTTAATGAAATTAGAAAAAATTGTTTAATTTAGTTTTATACATATGTTCTCACATTCATATATTTTGTTCTAATGTCACAAGTAATAATCTCAAAGTTAACTGGGTTTTACGCGATTCGTTGGTTCTTTTGTAGCGTGGGTTTGGTGAAGTGTAATAAAAACAAACATCGTCACATGTGTACCTTACTTCTCACCGCTGCTTCCTGATAAAGGACAATTACTCCGAGTCGCCCCCTCTCATTTCAAAGAATAGTACAACGGCGAGTGTGTCAACTGTAAATGCCTCGTCCGTTTGGGGAGGAGCGCACGCAGTCGGTGTAGGTGAAAGTATAAACAAGGCTTGAGTGATTGATGACATTTTTAGATTCAGTCCCTGTACTTATAGCTGAAATTATAGTATGATGTACCAGGCCTAGATCCCTAGTATCTTAATGGACTTGTCGGGCTGTGCTGAGTTGGACAGAATCTGGCTGTGGGTCAAAGGCAGAAGCGCAGAGCACCTGGACAGATCGAGAGAGCTCATGGAGGTCAGTACGTACAGACCACACCAGCTGTGGATCAGACAGAGGGGCTTTTACAGTTCATCTAGTTAGTGCCATTTTCTATTACAGTGCAACAATGTCTGTTTTGTTTTTTTTTAATTTATTTATTTTTCTGAAACAATATTGATGTCGTATTTGTTTTTGGGGCTAAAAATCTCCTCCTTCCGAGGATGTAGGTTTGAACGCAGACAGCTTTTTCCTCCCCAGCTCCAGATGACCATGTCCGCCGAGACCATGTTATCGGCCCACCACATCAATCCGCATCTAAGAAACGCAACCGGTTTATCCATCTTCTTCCAACCCCCCTAGACTCTCCACCTTTCTTTCCTTGTCTTCTTTGTTATACCTCAAATTCAGCAACTTTTTTTTCTCATTTTTATCTTTTTTGTGTTCGCAGTTTGTTCCCTCCTGGGCAGTCTCTTTCTTCATCCACCCCTCCTGCTCCTCCTCTCCCTCTTTCTTCCTGTATCAGTGCATCCTTGTCATAAGAATGAATTGAATTTGTCCCCTTTAGTGCAAACAACAATGGAGTGGGGGAGGCTGCTGGAAAACAAATCGGCATTCCGTCCCTTTTGGGGATGTGGGGAAGGGAAGGGGGGAGAGTAGGCTGGGGACGGTGGATGAGGAGCAGGTCGGATGGCAGAGTGGCGGCTGTACTCGTTTATTAACATGTCGTCTTCATAGCGCCGGCTGAAAGCAAAGGTGCCGGGCGAATGATACAGACAAATGATGTTAATAATAATAGCTGGCCCCGCGGCGAGAGAACAGTACCTAGGGCCAGCCGAGCAGGAGCTCACACCTGATACTCTCTATGCCTCTCTTCTTCTGTTTATCCCTCGCTCCTTCCTACATCCTTTTGGAGAGAGAAGAGAGGGTGGTGTGAAATGAGAGCGATTGTGGTGAAGTTTGAGTTTGTACACAAGTATGCAGTTTGAAAGGCATTTGCACAAAAACTTATTATAGTATTTAAAATATTTTTATATTCGCTTTTCAAATTTGTATTCTTTTTTAATAGACTGTTTTTATGATATATTTTTTAATGCCAAGCAGTGGAATCTGGAAGTATTTTTTACTATACATTTTTATTCTTTTTTTTTTTGTTGTTGATAATTTATATAATTTATTATTTTATATTTTTAGTTATTCACTTTTCAAATGTGAAATTTTATCAAAGACTACTAGTTTATCAGCATAACAGTTTGGTTAAAATGTTATTGAACTTCCTATTGTATTGAATTTCCTACCTTTAAAAAAACTTTTTTTGTTAGAATTTATTTATTTATTACTTACTTACTTACTTACTAGCATAATAATTTAATGGATTAATGGATTACAATTAAAAAGTAAGTATTTTATAGAAAGTTTTATAATATAGTGAGTGATCTTTTTTTTTTAAAAATTATATATATACTGTATGTATATATATATATATATATATGTGTGTGTATATATATATATATATATATAAAATGAAAATTTAAAAAAGTCCCAGATTTGTAATTTCATTCAAAGTGACTTTTGAACTTCATGAATTTTTTCACCTTTTTTCAGGATTTTCTGGGGTTTTTTTCTTTCAAAAGTAGTTATGATCAAGTTCAATATTTTTTTTTACATTTAATTTTTTAAATTTTGTAATTATGAGCTCTGTTTTTTGACTAATGGCAGACAAGGGCAGTGTTCGGGGGAAAAAAAGAAGAAAGAATTACATTTTAATTGATTTTCGCTATTTGTTTGGAAATTACACTTCACCTTTAATAAAATGTATTAAAATTCTAATAAAAAAAAAATAAAAAAACAATGGCTAAAAATAGCCACTCAAAAATTCTCACTCTCTGATTCCATCATAATTCTTAAATAGCTTGTTTTTTCGCCCCTTTCTGCTATACAGGTTAATTTCACCCTCTCATTCTGTTCCCACCAATCAACATTGGTTTTTAGCCTCATTAGTGTTGGTATTTAAATGCAGCAAAGCACTCAGAGATGTCTACTTGTGCTTGTCTTTATACAGCTCTAGCTGTTCTATCAGAGGTCACAAAGGTCAGTGCACGCGCTCCTTTTCTACTGTCATTGAATCAATTTGTTTGAAGGCCAATCATCTTTCCTTTTCAGACGTAACTGTATTCATCAGAACAGTGTGCACCGATGACATGTGAGGTCTTTGACTGATGTTGGGGTCATTTTGAAAAAGAAAAATGTAGCTGTATGAGTAGAATTTCTTTTACTGATTTGCATGTCTATGCATGCAGACCAGATTTAATTTATAAAACTGAGCGGCAAATTAATGAAAGAATTGCCACATTTTACTGCAAAAAGCTGTGTCTTATTCCCCGAGACAGAATTGTTTTGTTCTAACTTTGGTATATCCCACCAACTAAGCCAGTGTTCTGAATCTTAAAAGTTCACCTTGTATTTATAGATGAAACCATCACGAGATGATGCATGATACGGTCACTGTTCTCTGTTTGACATGCTGGATGGATTGATCGGTCAGTCTCTGAGAAGCTCAAAGTTGGGTGCCGGTCTCGGATATCTGCGTCTCGAGCACCATTAGCACGGCCGATAGCACATTTATCCTGTGCTCGTTTCTCAGAACAGCTCCGTTTCGCGTCACTCCATCAGGACTCAGGAGACGTGCCGATTCTTCACCTTTAGCCCTGTTTAGCATTTGCATTTGTTATGTCTGTTTTTGGCCATGCTGACCTCGCAGCGGTCGTGGCTCTGGCGCCTCACTGCCTCTGTCCGCATTGATTTGATATGATATTTCAGAGCTCGGCTGAAGCTAGCCGGGAGGGGGACGCGGCCCACGATGCATTGCAGAGGGACCTGTATGAGGCCTTGGCTGTAGTGCCAAGATCACATGGTTGTATCATGGCCTTGTGATCATTTTTGGCCAAATCAAGCTGCTTCTGTTTTGGATTTTTTTTTTTTACTTAATATTTCTTTCTTTCTTTAATTCTTTTAGAAATTATATATGTATATTTTTGTTTGATTTTTTTTATATATATATATATATATATATATATGAGATTTTTATCACATTTTTATATTTATTTATAATACAATTTTATATATAATTACTGATTATTTTATTTTAGAATATTTATGTATTTATTTAATATATTATATAGTACCGTAATGGAAGTAAAAAGTATGTAAAATGTAACAGTTTAAAACAAATTTCATAAAACATTCATTGTTTATTTCCTACTTCCCAGATTTGTAATTTGTTTCAAAGTAACTTTTGGACTCCACTGAATTTTATCAAGCATACCTGTACAAATAATTATAATTTTAATACTAATTTCTTTGTTCTCAAATTTTTCTCCTTTTTTAAGGATTTACTCTTGTTTATACTTTCAGAAGGAGTTATTGTCCAAGCTTTTTGGCAATATTGAAAGAATACGTCGACCATGGCTACACTTTCCTTTACAAGATGAAACTCCTATCCTTGACAGCTATTCAGATTTTTTTTCTCTCAATATATGCCTGCTTTCTCTTTCTCCTGTTTTTTCCCTCAAAAACCTCTGGGTAAACATTTATTTTTTCCTCCATTGCCACATAATCCGCAGGTCAAGTGTAGTTGCAGGCTAGTATACATCATTAGTGTGAGTAAAACTCAAGTGGGAGAGCGAGCATGATGGAGCTTTTTCACTTGTAGCCGGTCGGACGTTCCATTTGTCATCCTCGCCGTCTGTAAAGGCAGAAATTAGCCATGGCAGGCTTGGAATAATGTATAGCCCCAGTTGCTGAAATTAACCAATGAATCACCCATTTTGGCTGATTAGGGCCAATATATTCACGCTCTCTCGTGACACATTTTTAGTAAAACAGTGTGGTTTATTTAAAAGTTTGCCCCAATCTCTTGGCCTTTTCGTGCATGTGTTGCGGAGCGGTTGACAGTAGCAGTATGCTGTTGTTGTGTGTGCGTGTGTGTTTGGAGGGAAGAGGGAATTGTGGGTAGTTCAATTTGTTGTCAGAAAGAGGGATTATTTATAGATTCATTTACTTCCATTACTTGGGCAGTCAGGACATCATGAGTTGTTAGACCTCTGGAAAATATTTTGTTATAGGAACATAACTCTGGTTTTTAGCCTTCAGCACAGCACAGAGTGATGTACTGAGAGAAAGAAAGACAGAGAGAGATAGAAAGAGCGAGAGGGAGAGAGAAAGAGAGCTTGTGCATTGTGCCAGAGGCTGCAAGTGTTCTTTACCTCGTCAATAACAAATAGATTTATGACTGATTTGATTCGATCACATGGAGAAAATGGCCCTTTAGTATGACACATTTCTCTCGTTCCGACAGCTGTGGAAGGAGATGAAGCGGGTGAGGTGGGGTGGAGGGGTTAGTTCTGTTGCTTCTTTTTGCAGGACGACAACAGCCTGGTTTCCTGCATCAGCCCTTTATGTCAACGGATCCTGTTAGTCACAAATAACCCATTCTAAATAAAATTTAAGAATTTGAGTTAAGAAGTTCATATTTTTTTTCTCTCCCCCAATGAAAATAGTTCCAAAAGAAGCTGAAGCCAATCAGATTAGAGTACCGGAACTAACTGGCATAATAGAGTGCAACAGTTGGGTTCCGGAACTAAAAGCTGCATTCATTTTCTCCATAGGGAAATCGATTTTTAACTATAACTTATAAACCATTAAAAACAGACCTACTCTTAGCTCCGAGGTTGTTAATTGATGGAATATGCTGCTGTTGAAGCCGTCAGCCCACATCATTTCATCTTATAGATATTTTAAGATAATAATGTTTAACAGCTGAATTTGCAGTGAAAAACTACATTACCCATAATGCTGTACAGAAAATTCCACCAATCAAAGATAAGCAAATTGTGCCAAAAGAGCTCGAAGGGAACTCCCACTCCCATGAAGCACAGTGAATGACATAATCCAGTCGGTCTCCCTACTCTCTTAACATATTTACTATTTATATATGTATATGCATATTTTTCTTAAACTGTATTGTTTCTATAGATATAATGAACATCTTTATATGAATAGTTTTATATGTTTGATGTGCTTCATGGGATTGTAGTTCTTTCCCTCATTAAAGCTGTTAAGTACGTAGTCTTGTACCTTTGTCTTTTTGTCCGATTTTCAAATACTTTTTTTTTTTCTTTGCTTTTTTCAAATAAAACTTTGTAATGTTGTGATTCACCTTGTAGCTGATAGGCTTGGTTCATGGCTTATAACACTTTAACGAAGACTTTTTAAAGGTGCCATAGAATGGAAAACTATATTTACCTTGGCATAGTTGAATAATAAGAGTTCTGTACATGAATTGACATACCGTGAGCCGGTGTTTTACTTAAACTTTGCAATTTGGCAACAATGTGCACACGAGCTCTCTCTCGCTCACGGATGATCTGAAAACACCAATAAACAAGTAAGCTGCAATTTCAGCAATCTCCATTTGAGATTTTCTGCTTAAAGTGTCATGCCGCTTGTGCTGTTTGTGCGACTAAAACTGACATCAAACCTTCTCAGTGATGAACTGTAATAAATCCAAGCATGGATCTCTCGACTATTTGCGATTGAGTTTGCTGAATAACTGCACTTGTGTGAGCTACTGAAATGAGCCTTGCTGTGAAACAGCCAATCAGAGCAGAGCTGAACATTATTATTCATGACCCTCCCAAATAAGGTAATAACGGCCCATTTCATTTTAGGGACAAATCCTAGGTTTGTAAATGGACATGTAAAACTGTATCTGGAGAATTTTTGCCCTTACCTGAGCCACATACCTTCTATGTAGATATCAGAGAACAATTTAAAATATTGTATCAGTGCATTCTATGGCACCTTTAAAAAATCCCTATGGGAAAAATGAATTGAAAAAAAAAATAGCTCTGGAACCAACGCCGCTGAAAAAGTCAGCAGGCACTAATGCTCTCTATAATGACTTACATTCATAGAATGTTCAGCATTCATAATGCAACTGACAGCGATGACTTAATCAGTTGCATACTGGATTGTGGTTGGTCTTCTTTCTTACGTCTATTTGCATACTGATCTTGTCACAAGTGGTCTGTGGTCTTGTCTGTGTTGCGTATATTTACCATTTATAGCCACATTATCCTACATGATCGGTGACTATCATGTGTCTGAAGAGTAGAATGACTGAAAACTTCATGATATAAGTATGAAAACCATATTTTGCTATCCCATAATATCCCACTGGAGCTGAGAAGCAAGCACAATTGAATACTGAAGAAAAGTTTTAGATACCAAGAAAGTTGTTCCTTGATGGCTAAATTGGTCGAATAGTAGGTTCTTTATTGAAATTAGTAGGTGTTGAAGTTTGTGTGCAGCTGACTAAAAACATGATGCATTTGATTTATAGCCAAGCCTACACTTACTCAAATTTCAAATGATTCTTTTGCTGTGTTGAAAGCACTGGTATTTCCTTCAGGACAAAGAAATCTTCAATGTTATGTGAGTGCATCAAGCAGGAAAAGGTCAAAACTGTCAATTCAGAACCATCTGCAATGATCTGTTCACTTTTTTACTGTTTCCACAACACATGTAAGCACTAAGGCAGATTTGAAGGCACAAAACTTTGACAGGGTCGCAAAAGATTCGTCACATTTTTCTTAATCTCCTGTATCCGCCGTCTCAGTGTAATTCATTCAGCCCCTGCAATTTCCAAATATGACTAGATCGTATTTCCTCAGGGCTTTGCCACTTACAACATGCACCTACACCTCATTATGGACAATTGTGGGCTGAGCATTACAATTCTCCAAACATATTGCCTACGTTTTAAGAACAACAGAAGACCGCTCGACAGCGGCGGAAAAAGAAAAGGCGTTTGCTGCAGTGGAGCGGGGATTTGTGCTGGGCTTATCCGTGGAGTATTCTGAAAGGGCTTTTAATAACCAGCATCGGCCAGCAATTAGAGAAAGAGAGAGTGTGTAAATTGATTAATGAGAGGGAGAGAAAGACGAATGCTAATTCAGGCCTGTAGGAAATCAATGCGGCTGGAACAGGGCAGGGAAACAAAAGAAGCCTTGAAGAGCCGTGCCGAAGACACCGTAGTAATTTCATTTTGATCAAGAAACAATGATACCGGGGGTCTGTCATTTGTATGTTTCTGCAACGATTATGTTAAACACAATGGAACTTTGTGAGAAATCACGACTGGACTCTAATTCTAATATAATACTGTCATTTCACAACAGGCCAATAGTACGGCACGCCTCTATAGCCATCACTTTGGGGTCAGTCAGGATGTGTATAATTTCTTTTGAAGCTTCTGTGTAATTAGCGAAAAGCAAAGGAGAGAAGACAAAATGGCTCCCGCCTTTAATCGGGTTTAGAGACCGTGCTCGTTATTCAGCCTCCGTATTTCACAGAGCCAATCAGACGCGTCATGCGACTGCAGTGTATCCCTGCACAGGCACAAAGAGGAACTCATGTTCTTGGGACGGTGGCTCATGAATACTGGCTTTGCACAGGATGGAGTTGATTTTATCTGATGAAAGTGAAACACTGAGTTTTTGATGACTCCTTCAAGAGGAAAGTGACCTCACGGCCCTGTCAAAGTTTTGATCAAATGTAAGTTAATGCATTTTGAAAGGAATCACAATCCAAATGCATCACTATTACATTTTTTCATCCCACGAACAAGCAAGAGTAATGGCAGTTGTTCAACCAGTTTGATTTTGAGATATATATATATATATATATATATAAAAGTTTGGAGGGTTTTTCTTCTGGTGATTCACGTTTATATGTAATGTATCAGTTGTTGGAGGAAGACAACATGATGATTGCAGCTGTTCTGTGTTTGGTTAGTTTATATTAAAGGGGTCACCCTATTTTTTTTTCTTTATTTTTTTAATAGCCAATAGTGAGTTCAGTTACACCACAGCCATGAACCAGTACTTGTAAAGTAAAAAGGGGAGGTACATTCTCATTCTAGAGAGCATGATGAATGTTCAATATATTTAGTATATTTAGTGAAAGACTGTAAATTTTAAAGCCACAATATGTAATTTTTCGCCGCTGGAGATCACTTATTCAAAACAAAGGTGTAGCTTGATGACGCCTGAATTTTGCAGAGCTTTTATTATGCTGCAGGCGACCGCTTCTGCTTTTTCCGTTCATGCGTATGCAGCGCTGTTTTATCATAGATGCATTATTTGAGTGTGTTGAAAGTTATGTTATAATGCTACTCTGTGCGTTCGCTCGGCGGCTACTATGAGACACTTGTTGCACACTGCAGTAGATCGATATTAGGCATGGTAAATCAAGAAAACGAGATTTAAACAGTAAGACTAACTGTGTTGAGCTATATAACAATGATTCGTTTTCTGTTGATGAATGTATCCAAACAGTTGCTCACCTGTCTAATAAAACACATAATATATTAAAGCGTCTTTGGTGTTTCTATGGTTTCTACAAAATAAAACTGGAAATTGAGGGTAACGGGTATGATGTCATTAACAGGCGACGCACGGACACGGTGCGTGTCCTGGTTAAAATAGCTTATTTCTCTGGATTTAAACATTCTTGGAAACATTTGGGATAATGCAAGTACACAAGTCAACAACATATATAACATTGTTCTAGTGGTTTTTGGATATTTTAATCCAAAAATCTTATGTATTGTGCCTTTAAGTAAACTAATTAAGTAACTCTTTAAGTAAACTACGTTTCAAAAGTTTTGTGTTGGTTTTCTCTTGTTCTCTCTAAGGCCGAATTTATTTGATCAAAATAATTGTAATTTATAATAATAATGTAAATAATGTAATTTATTTCTATTATGGCAAAGCTAAATTTTGAGCATCATTACTCCAGTCTTCAGTGTCACATGTTCCTTCAGAAATCATTCTAATAATTCTGCTGATTTGCTGCTCAAAAAAAAAAGCATTTCTTATTATCAACTTTTCTTATTTTTCTGTAAACTGTGATAGCTTTTTTAGGATTCTTTGATGAATAGAGAAAGAACAGCATTTATTTGACAGAAATCTTAACATTATAAATGTCAATTTAATGTATCCTTGTTGAATAAAAGTATTAATTGAATGGTAGTTCATATTAGAGCCCTGCATTTCAGCCCGAGCCCGACGGGCCCCGACTTATTTACGCCCCTAGGGCCGGGCTTCGGGCCAATTTTCACGTGCTTGAAGTGTTTCAAATCTATGGATTTTATTATAGGCAAGACAAGTCAAGTGTTGATTTGTGAGGCTAAATTGATCAAACATGTGGTTAACTGTCGGCCGCTGGCCGCGTGGTCGTCACTTTAAAAAACAAAAACTTTAATTTAACAAACAAAAAATGCTCCAAACGTTTTTTCTAAATTAACTTAATAAAGAAACAAAACGAAATATAACTACTTTGACATTAAAAACAAAGCTGAACTATTTTAATGGCTGCAACAGTGTGTAAAAAAAAACAACCACAGGCTCCAGTCGGACTCGGGCCGAGATTTTTGATAAGCTGTCGGACACGGGCCGGGCTAGGGCCTGAGCATCTCGGGCCAGGGCCGGGCTAGGGCCCAGATTTGAGGCCCGTGCAGGGCTCTAGTTCATATCTGCCAATAATGTAGACAATTTTACTATCTCACAATACAGTGGGGAGAACAAGTATTTGATACACTGCCAATTTTGCAGGTTTGCCCACTTACAAAGCATGTAGAAGTCTGTAATTTTTATCATAGGTACTCTTCAA
This sequence comes from Coreius guichenoti, assembly GCA_039654105.1. NCBI lineage: Eukaryota > Metazoa > Chordata > Actinopteri > Cypriniformes > Gobionidae > Coreius > Coreius guichenoti. Next base: position 13,570,894 of record CM077184.1, on the reverse strand, counting down.
CTGTGAGTGATGGAATCTAAAACAAAAATCCAGAAAAGAACATTGTATGATTTTTAAATAATTAATTTGCATTTTATTGCATGACATAAGTATTTGATCACCTACCAACCAGTAAGAATTCCGGCTCTCACAGACCTGTCAGTTTTTCTTTAAGAAGCCCTCCTGTTCTCCACTCATTACCTGTATTAACTGCACCTGTTTGAACTCGTTACCTGTATAAAAGACACCTGTCCACACACTCAATCAAACAGACTCCAACCTCTCCACAATGGCCAAGACCAGAGAGCTGTGTAAGGACATCAGGGATAAAATTGTAGACCTGCACAAGGCTGGGATGGGCTACAGGACAATAGGCAAGCAGCTTGGTGAGAAGGCAACAACTGTTGGCGCAATTATTAGAAAATGGAAGAAGTTCAAGATGACGGTCAATCTCCCTCGGTCTGGGGCACCATGCAAGATCTCACCTCGTGGGGCATCAATGATCATGAGGAAGGTGAGGTATCAGCCCAGAAGTACACGGCAGGACCTGGTCAATGACCTGAAGAGAGCTGGGACCACAGTCTCAAAGAAAACCATTAGTAACACACTACGTCGTCATGGATTAAAATCCTGCAGTGCACGCAAGGTCCCCCTGCTCAAGCCAGCGCATGCCAATGACCATCTGGATGATCCAGAGGAGGAATGGGAGAAGGTCATGTGGTCTGATGAGACAAAAATAGAGCTTTTTGGTCTAAACTCCACTCGCCGTGTTTGGAGGAAGAAGAAGGATGAGTACAATCCCAAGAACACCATCCCAACCGTAAAGCATGGAGGTGGAAACATCATTCTTTGGGGATGCTTTTCTGCAAAGGGGACAGGACGACTGCACCGTATTGAGGGGAGGATGGATGGGGCCATGTATCGCGAGATCTTGGCCAACAACCTCCTTCCCTCAGTAAGAGCATTGAAGATGGGTCATGGCTGGGTCTTCCAGCATGACAACGACCCGAAACACACAGCCAGGGCAACTAAGGAGTGGCTCCGTAAGAAGCATCTCAAGGTCCTGGAGTGGCCTAGCCAGTCTCCAGACCTGAACCCAATAGAAAATCTTTGGAGGGAGCTGAAAGTCCGTATTGCCCAGCGACAGCCCGAAACCTGAAGGATCTGGAGAAGGTCTGTATGGAGGAGTGGGCCAAAATCCCTGCTGCAGTGTGTGCAAACCTGGTCAAGAACTACAGGAAACGTATGATCTCTGTAATTGCAAACAAAGGTTTCTGTACCAAATATTAAGTTCTGCTTTTCTGATGTATCAAATACATATGTCATGCAATAAAATGCAAATTAATTATTTAAAAATCATACAATGTGATTTTCTGGATTTTTGTTTTAGATTCCGTCACTCACAGTTGAAGAGTACCTATGATAAAAATTACAGACTTCTACATGCTTTGTAAGTGGGCAAACCTGCAAAATCGGCAGTGTATCAAATACTTGTTCTCCCCACTGTATATCTTACAAATTTGCTTATTGGCTTTGTGACAGAAATAATTTAGAAACATTTTTTTTCTTTATATCTTAGCATTTCTTGATTTAAATGTAGCCAATTTTCTGATTTTTAAAAAAATGTTTATTATCAGATTTAAACCTGATATTAAATCCCAGATTTTTAATGTTGTCTCAGACTTTTGAATCCCATTGTAAATATTTTAGTCAAAAGATATATGTGAGTTATGAAGGTAAATGTAAAAATGCCGCCCCTGGTTTCCCCTATTTATTATCCAGTAAGTAATGAACGATATTCGCACACACTTTTATCTATCTCTGTCTCCTCTCTTTCTTTCTCTCTCTCTTTCTCTGTTTGTTTCTGGTCTTTATGCTCTGTCATTCAAATTTACTTGCAGTTGTGATATCGTGAAGCACAGCTCAGAGGCAGGACTTATCCCAGCTTATATTTATTTCATGTAAATTGGCCGCGTCATGCATAGCTTTTGGTGATTATGATAAATCCGATTATCTTCCAGATCTTGTCACAGTCCCCGATGGAAAATTAAAGGTGAGAAATGTATGAAGAAATGCATTTAAAAGGGTGAATTGATAAAAAGTGCTGACGTCTCCAGTCATTGACCCTCTCTGTGTATCCAAATATGTTTGTGATTACAGTGAATTGATATAAATATGAACGGAAATGTGGCCGTTTATGCGAAACGATGAATATGATGTTCAGCTATTTGTTCAATCATTAAGGAATCACCCTTCTAGACAAAAACAAACACGCTTTGTTGGAGATAAGATTTATACTGAGCTTACGGACCAGAATGGTTTTGTCATCGAGTCTTATGTGATGTCGTCCAGCATTATGGCAATTCAGTGACCACGATAGCTTGCAGCCCACAACCTCTTACGTTAATCTACGGATAATCTGGTCTCCTGAATTAGCAATGTAGCATTAGTCATTATGGTTGGGGATGAGGGACAGTTAAAGCGAATTATTCCAGATCAGTTGTAAATAGCGGTTAGTCACCTCAGCCCTCAATCTGCTCTGCAGAGCCGGGCGGTACTTACATAAGGCCTCTGGATTGTCTTTGGCAAGCCTTGCCACTGAGGCATCAATCCGTCCATCTGGGTAGAATCAGCAGCCAAGTCCAATGTGGCTAAATATTTACTCAGTCAAATACACACAGCCACACAGATGAAAAGAAGCATTCATCAGGAATTCTGCCTCTTGTCAGCCTAAAGACCAACAGTTGAACCGAACCTCCCACAGTGTTGCTGGGTGCCGTGGCTACACGGCTATATTTAGTCACGGCGCAGCGATAAATATCGCCATATTGCTCCATCTAGGTAAACAGAAGATAATCATTTGAGCGTTGATTCATAGGTAATGTAAATAAAAGGGGATGGCTGAGGACGCTGCGATGAGCATGCCTGTGTTCCAAAACTTAGTGAGCCGCCTCCATAGGCAACATTTTAAGGCACCCTGTTTCAAAAGGTAGGCGATTTCACTGCCTCCTAAGATTGCAAAATTGCAAGTTTTCTTCAAAGATATTACGAAAGCCCAAACAGGATATAATTATATGACATCTGAATTATAATATGAATATATAGTAATAATTTCAAATATATAAATGTAAATCTGAATGTTTATTTATAAATCTGAATATGTGGTTATAAGTCTGAATATTTCAATGTAAATCCAAATATATACATATAGGTCTAAATATATAGATACAAATCTGAATATATATATATATATATATATATATATATATATATATATATATATATATATATATATACTTTAAAGTAAAATATATACAACTTTAAAGGTGATTTTCTCAATATTTAGATTTTTTTGTACACGCAGATTCCAGATTTTCAAATAGTTGTATCTCGGCCAAATGTTGTCCTAACAAACCATACATCAATGGAAAGCTTATTTATTCAGCTTTCATATGATGTATAAATCTCAATTTCATAAAATTGACCATTATGACTGGTTTTGTGGTCCAGGGTCACATATGTGTGTGTGTGCGTGTGTGTGTATGTGTATGTGTGTGTAATCTGAATAAGTCAATGTGGAGTAAGTGGAAAAAGTCAATGTAAATATAAATAAAATAAAATATAAATAAAATGTAAATAAAATATATTTTTAAAAAAATTGTTTAATTTCAGCTAGTTTCCAAAGCAACATTTCACATTTTAACTTGATTTACTTAACTAAAACTAAAACTGATAAGTTAATAAAAAACTATACAGACATATTCAACACCAATAACCAATAAAAATGACAAAAACACACAACAAAATTACTAAAACTTCAATTAAAATGAAAATGGATACTAATATAAATATAATTCCAAATATGAAAAAAACTAATAGTATCTAGTAACTAATAGTAAAATTGGTCTGTACTGTGTAAATAAAGTATCACGTTGCCTGTATTAAAAACAATCCGTTGCCTGTATTAAAATCAAGTTTCTGCACGATACAAAGACGTCCTGATCCCAGAATGTATCACAAAGGGCTTAGTGAAAACATGAGAGAAATATGCCTTTCATATATTTACACTATATGTTTGCTATGTATTCTTAGTAGAATGTTATGCCATTAGCTTAGCAAGATGCTAACTTCAACTCTGGTTTCTCACACGTGGAACTTTTTTCAGTTAGTATGCTGCTTTATAAGGCAGCTCACTAGGCTTTAGAACAGAGCTTGTGTGTGTATTTTTGTCACCCATTTAAGATGAATATAGCGGTTTTCATCACTGGCTTCCCCTCACCTCTCTGTTCCAGTTCAAAGACAAAGAATGGAGTCCTGCTTCAGCTGGGTTAACCAGGTCTGTTTACACTACAGGAACAGGCATGATTGACGCATGGCCAACTAGACGGATACATTGACATATGGATAGATTGATGAGACCGTCACATTTCGCCCAAATGTTACGCCATTAGCTCAGTGCAACATTCAGAAAATCCTCAGCGTGATGCGTCCCAGACGCAATGTAAACATTGTGTTAACCTTTACCGTTCGCTGCATGTCGTAACCCAACCCCCCACCCCCCACGATTCTTCATCGTTTAACACTTCCCATTCACATCCAACAAGCAGACGCACGCCCTGTGAAGACTAAAAAAATGGAAACTTTGTGGTTAATTACACCAGATAATTTAATTTTGATTAATAATTAACATCCCTTTTCCTAACTAAATATTCATAATTAATCAACAAATCATAAAGAGAGGGAGACGACTAATTAGCTCCCAGACCCAAACCTGACCACTTAATCCATATCGTGGAGTTGACACTGCTAATTGCGGGAGTAATCAACGCAGGGCCCGGTGGGATTTGATGAAGGAGTTTGTAAATGGGAGGGAGCACCAGCCTCCTCTGAGCCTTAGTGATGGCTCCATTTGTTACCATGGGGGAGCGTCGTTACGGTGACAACATGGGAGTGATGTCACGGTGAGGGGAAGGAGTTTTGATCTGACGGCTCTGGCTTCACTGATGTGCATTGATCTGGTGATAACTGATTGTTTTGACTCTGAAGGAAATGTTTAGTTCAACTCATTTGCTTTTCCAAACTTGTGCCTCTGCTTCCTGTAGCACAACAAACGCACATGTGAGTTGAATTAAGTGCTTCAAGCAAGCCAAGATAATTGTTTTCATGCTGAATGTCGTTTTTTTGGATGAACATAGATACTCCATATGTGTTATCATAAGCTAATTAAAGTAATGAATGTTAATGAAGGCTTTTTCAAAATGTCATGATTCTGTTTAAACATTTACAGATTACGGCATTAGTCGTTTCTAGCCTGATGTGTGTTTCAGAAACAGGTCGAAGGTCACGTAATTTAAAGTTTTCCCAAGACAATTCTGCTTTTCTAACTTAATCAGTAGTTGAGCAACAGGAAAGCCACAGAAATACCGTTTAAACACTATGATGTCATCTTTGCACACTGTACTGGTATTGTGTTTGCAGTCGTGGTGGATTGTTGCGTTTGTCTGATACTTTGTTGGCACTGCTGCTTTAGTTCTAGTATCTTAAAGGTGAAGTTAATTGTTTTGAATAAATTATTAATTATAATGTTTATCATTTTATTATTATTATTATTAAAACGATCACAAACACTACCGTTCAAAAGTTTAGAGTCGGTAAGATTTTTAAAATGCTCACAAGGCTGCATTTATTTCAGTAAACATACAGTAAAAGGGGTAATATTGTGAAATATTATTACCATTTTAAATAACTGTTTTCTATTTTGATATGTTTTAATGTAATTAATTTGATTAAAAATGGAAAGCTGAATTTTCAGCATCATTACTACAGTCGTCAGTGTAATATTATCCTTCAGCAATCATTCTAAAGAAACATTTCTTATTATTATCAATGTTGAAAACAGTTGTGCTGCTTAATATTTTTGTGGAAACCTTTTTTTCAGGATTCGCTGATGAATTGAAAGTTCAAAAGAACAGCATTTATTTTTATTTTATTTTATTTTTTGTAAAAATGTAAGTCTTTACTGTCAGTTTTGATCAATTTAATGTGTTCATGCTGAATAAAACTAGTAAGTAAAAAAAATCCTACTGACCACAAACTTTTGATCAGTAGTGTAATTGTTATTAAATGTTAAAAATAATAATATTTAAAAAATATTATTAAATATCTTGAAATACTTTCTGTATTCCTGCAAGAGATGACTGTATGTAAGCCATTATACTGTTGTAAACACTGGCTCTGTTTGTTTGAGCGACACAGCGCAACAACCAATGGGGTGAGTTTGGGCGGGACTGTCAGTTTGTCCAATCAATGGGGAAATGTTCAGGAAACTTTTTGGTGATGCTTGTGGTGCTGATTATAATTTCTCAGAGGCTATTTTGATTAGAAAGCGTCTCGTGTTTAATTTTATAATCAAAAATGTAAAATACAGCAATAGAGAACGTATGATATTAAAAACACAAGTATTTTATGGTGGCTTCATGTAAAAAAAAAATCTTTTTTTTGTCTATGCTAGGATTGAGAAAAACAATACTTTAATATCTACACCAATTATTGACATAATAAGTGCTACTGTGTACTTTAAAGAGCTTTGATGTCATTGGGAAAATATAGGGAAATATATCTTGTTTCATTTCCACAGACCAGAGTCTCACCTCTCATGAAACATTCATGATCCGTTCAAGGTATAACACCAGGCAGTGGCATCTTTAGCACTTTAGGTTAGAAGATGTCTAGAGATACATTCGAATGTGAAAATATTCATGTTTGAAAGAAATACATTAACCTATTCAACAAGATTTTTTTTTAATATGTGTTACCAGACGTATGGCGTCATAATGTGAGTCTAGTGTGGGATGTATAATAGATGAGTTAACCGAACTATGCTGTGTTTTCATTATTTTCTCTTCAAGATATTATATTTGTATTTCCTACAATATTCCTTTAATGATATAAAATTATCTAAAAGTTTGATTTGAGTAGTGGTAATAGCCCGAAGGTTATGGAACTGGGCTTGCAGGTTTAGTTTGAAATAGGGGTGACCCGGGAACTGGAGAATTGACTTGAGATTACAGCCCTGTTCTATCAGCATTATGCCCTTGAGCACAGCACTTAACCCCATGTGGCTCCATGGAGACTGGCCCTGCAATTAGTGCGTTGCAAGTTGCTTTGGACAAATAGTGTCTGCTTAAGTAACAAGTGACTGATTAGAGCTTCCATCGCTAATTAGTGGATTTTACTATAATGTTGTATTCCGTTCATCAGAGAATTTACTCTGCTTGATGGCATGATGTAACAACTGTGTGAAACACAATCAGCTATATGGTTGAATCTAACCTGTCAAGAGCATCATTTATGCTGAAAAAAAAATCATATTACTATTACAGCTTTTTTACTATAGTACAACGAAAAATATAGGTTACACTTTATTTTACTGTGTCATTGTTACAGTGTATGTACTGAGTAATATTAATTAATTACATGTACTTACTATAGGGTTAGGGTAGGATTATGGTTTGGTTGAGGGTTAGTTGCATGTAATTATTCATAGTTTACTGTTATTACTATGGTACGTACATGTAACATATGTAACAAGGACACTGTAAAATAAAGTGTTACCAAAATATATAATAGAATGTCATGAGGATCACCATTCAAGGAAATAAAAAATATATGATCAAAAAATATTATTATATTATATTAATGATATTATATGATATGATATGATATTAATTATATTATTATTTATTATATTATATTAACATATTATATATCTTATTACTGTCAAAATCTTAATATTAGTAATAATAATAATAATAATTTTTGGTGGTGAAATGTGACCTGGACATGTTTTCATTAGATTCACCCTATTTGAGAATATTTGTAGAACCTGGAAGAAAATGAATATTTTCAAGACATGGGCCTTTCTAATTGTTTTTTAGATTTGCATTGTTTTCATTTGAGTAAAATAAAGTCTGTGGTTCACATTACTTAAAGATACTGTTATGTTTTGTTCTAAAATATAACTTAATTTTATTTAATTTTAAATTTAAATTTTGTGTGCTTTAATTTATAGTTTTTATTGATGAATTAACTTTCTAAGTTGACCTACAAACTTATGTCGTGACTAAACAGCTCTATAGACAACATTTCCTTGACTTTGCAAATTTGGCACTCAGTACAGATAAAGTAAGTATCCCAGCAATTTGAGCTCTGTAACCTGAATATGTACAAATACAACAGAATATTTACATTTCATTGTATACTGTACATTGGAAAGATGAACTGGTTGTTTACTATCATATAGTAGTGAAGATTTCATTTATAGAGATGTCATTTGGTTTAACAGTTGAGATTAGCTTTGTAACATCTCACTTCATATTTAAAGAGTTATAGCTTTTAAGTTCCTAATGAGTGTACCGTCCGTCCTCCATCACAACCTGAGAACTTATTTCCCAATCACTCCGATTATTATGCCACTGACGTTCATTAGCGGCAGACTTTGTCCTTGAGGCAGCATTCCTTCTTGTATTTTTTTTTCATACTTCCCTCACACACCTTTCTTTTTGTGTCAATTCCTTCTTAATTGGACGTTTTGTCACCAAACAAGATTTATTACATGGACCAGAGTGGAACGGAATAGTGCTGAAATTAGAATAAGGTTCCTTCTGAGACTCAGGCACGTCCACCGAGGGTTCCGACCTTGCGGGTCGTTCCCCTGCCGTTGGGTGAGAGGGGGAGGGGGAGGGGGAGGAAGCTCACACCCCTTCTGAGAGAGAAAAGGGGGTGGGGGGCGGTGGGAAGGATACAGAGAGAGATACAGAAAGGGTTGAAGGGCTCTTGGGATACTTCACCAGTGGCCTGAATACTCAGTCTGAAGCTTTATCTACTTATCTATGTCACCTTCAAACCTTAAAAACACAGACACGCTTTCCTGCCTGTCCATACAGAGCGATTACAGCTGATCTGGACTGTGAGCTGAGGGGCGTGGTCAGAGGTTACAGTGGGCGGGTTTATCAACAACTGCAATACCTCCAGCTGTTAGGTATTCTTATATAGAATATGTGTGTTGTAAACAGGGCCTAAAATGAATCGCCAATTTAAATAATGTGTGGGAAGTTGTGCACACACATCCGAAGCACGCGCCCAGAAAGCCGCGTCTCAGTATCTTATAAAACACAGTTGGTTATGGCTTGCGTAAACATAAACAGTCAAAAAAGACAACACATGTGTAGCAGTACCAGTAGTGATGTCCGGTTCGTGAACGAATTGTTCTTTTGAACCAGTTCTTTTTAGTGAACCGGTCGAACCAGTTCACCAAATCGGACTGAATCGTTCTAAACAGTTCGCGTCTCGAGTCAGCGCTGATCCACAAGTTACTAAAGTTACTCACTTTCTGACATGCCAGTACAGAATCGAGAACTGTTTCTTTCGGACACGTTCGATACTGAGAACCGATGAGCTGAGATACTGAGCATGCGTGATAGCACCGTCTGAACCGTTTCTCTCGGACAACTGATGCTGTGCTGATAATATGAGCACGGGTGAATCGAGGACTTGTATAAGTTTATGTCAAGTTTATGTCTGTTGTGTAAGTTTATGTCAGTGTAAGTTTATAATATGTGTAAAACATCTGCGTTTGCACGTCTCTATTGGGTGCTTTTGCAAAACATAAATGTAAGAAACTTATCCAAGATGATGATGATGATGATTATTATTATTATACTAAGTTATGACAACAAATTACTTTATTTGAATGTATTTTCATTCGCTGGGATGATAGAATTGATGTCATTACGTGAGGACGTAAAAGAACCGGAGAACCAGTTTTTGGAACCGGTTCATTGAAACTAACTGTCCGAAAGAACCCGTTCGCGGAAAAGAACCGGACTTCCCATAACTAAGTACCAGTATATTGGATCTGTGCATTAGGTCTTAAAGTGACAGCAGCCTAATATTTCTGCTGCTGTCTGTGTTTTTAACGTTAATCAAAAAAAAAAATCACTCACTGCTCTTGACTGAATAACTTTTAAAACTTTAATAATGATTAATCTGTTTAATTTATACAGTGAAGACTATCCAGTGTTATTTATTTTACATTTGATTACTTTATTCAATAGTTAGACTAGAAGTTTTATCCGTGGTATCAAAATTGGAGTAGAGAATTGTGAATTTTCACTGGTATCTGAAATGTTGGTGTCATAATTGTTTTTTGTAAAAACAGTTTAATGGCCAATAAAAAATGTATTGGCAGTAAATTTTCTCACCAGTCACCAGTTATTGGCAGGTGTGGCAAAAAGTTAGTTTTAGGCCCTGGTTGTAAATGAGTAAGTGAATGAGTTTGTAAGTCTTTAACTCTCTGAAGTCGGCTGTGGCGCCGGCGCCTCAACCTCAAAATACTCTGTCGATTTTGGTCATTCAGGCAAGTGTTATACATCATTATAATGTGTTAAGTTTTTCTTTTATTTGTGTACACGCACAATAAAAACAAAATGTTGTGCTTTTTGCAAAATAAAGAAAACAAACATGATGCGTGATCTGCAGCCTCTCTCTCAATGACGTTCATTCAGATAGTCTTCAGAAAATTAACTGTAACTTAGCGAATACTTGTCACACAAACATGAGACATATGTCTAAAGAAACGTTGAAATGTCAGGTTTTAAATAATGTAAATCAAATCGAAAACAATGCACTGTGAATATTAAACCGCAAAAGACCGCACTTCGTTAAGGTTTGTTTTGTAAATCCTTTCTTTAAAGTGAATTTTATTTTGTATAAATTGTATCTTAATTTTAATCAATGTTTCATCAGCCAATTGCCTGGATTTAATAAATAAGAAGCAAATATTGCAGACAATAGCCTGCGTGTCTCATGAATGAACACATTACTATTCGATTTAATCTTTTTGAAAACTCTCTTGTTTTCATGCATTTATTTGACCAAAAATACAGAATAACTCAATTTAAAATAATGGTTTTCTATTTTTATTTTAATTTATTTCTGTGATGCAAAGCTGAATTTTCATCAGCCATTACTTCATTTATTCATCCAAGAATCCTGAAAAAAGTATCACAGGTTATAAAAAATATTAAGAAGCACAGCAGTTTCCAACATTGATAATAAATCAGCATATAAGAATGATTTCTGAAGGATCATGTGACACTGAAGACTGGAGTAATGGCTGATGAAACTTCAGTTTTACATCACCAAAATAAATTAGATTTTAAAGTATATTAAAATAGAAAACCATTATTTTAAATTGTAATAATATTTCACAATATTACTGTTTTTTCTGTATTTTTGATCAAATAAATACAGGCTTGATGACCATGATACTTATTTCAAAAACATTAAAAATAAAATCTTTTGACAGGTACTGTATATAATTTAAATATAATAGGCCTATACAAAATTTTGTTCACATGCTGTGCAATATCAGCAATCATGTTTTCTGTTAAGAGTTGATAGTTGATCCTGTTATCAGTATCCTCACCCGTAGCTCCCTCTCACATAGCCTACCTGACTCAAAGAGTCATTCATTATGCGGCTCATTATGGGTTCTTTTGTTCTCTCAGGTGTGAATCACAGCATTATTCATGATCGTTCACGCCTCTTCGCATATGGCCTTTGTAAAGAAAAAGTGTCTTACAAAATTTAAATCAATATATTGTTTTATGTGAATGAGTAGGCACAATGATTCTCACATTAGTTTGAAGCAAAAACTCTAGGCAACAACACCCATTAGTCAAAAGTCTTGTGGACACATATCTATTGTGTGTTTTGTGGCCTTAATTCAGTGACTTAAATTTTTAGTTTTTTCAAAAAACACACATAAACGTTATTCTCTCAAAAATACAAGCATGTACATACATGTTGCTCACATATTATGGTAGCCCAGTTTGTGATGAAAACAGTGTAATGACACTTTTGCCATTAATGTGTTTATAAGCAACTGAAAAAAGCACAAATGTCAGAGCATGTCAGAACTTCTAAAGAGCCCCAAACTGGCTCAGACCTGTAAGAGTTAAAGTCAACATGAAACATGAAAACAAAATTGACCTTATTTACTAAATGGATGTATCTGGTCTTATTGTGCATGATTGATCTGTGCATATTATTCTAAGAGGAAGCATGTTGGTCTTCATTATCTTTTATCAAAATGTAATAACTTTTTTTTTTATGTTTATACAGCAAGGTTGGGGAAAAATTGGTCGGTCGGTCATTCGGTTGGTCATTTTATTGTTCTAACATTCTATCATTCTGTCTATCGTTCTAACGTTCTGTCGGTCATTTTATTGTTCTAACATTCTATCATTTCTGTCTATCGTTCTATCGTTCTTACATATTACTTGCATATCTGAATGCTGATCATGAAAATTTACAATTAAATGTTGTCTGAATTTCTCCCATAACACCTCCAAATGCATTTTTAGTGATCCGATCTCAATGCATCTTAGGTGTGTTTAACTTTTAACATTGTCAAGATCACAGAAATGTGTAAATGCATGTAAATGGTGTAAATGGGGCCTCCACTTCAACCACCTATCATATAGAGACTTTTCACAGTCCAATCAATCCCAGATGGATAAAATCAATCCTTTTTGGATATCCTGATTCAATTTAAAATAATTGACATTATTAAAGTAAAATGTGTTTTTTCATGTTGACTCATAAGTTGGCATTAAATGAAAGTTGCGATAATTTTCTCTTCTGAAATGGCTTCTCGAACAAGAAAAAATGTAGGACAGGACTTGATTTTATCTATCAGCAATTAATTGGATCGTTGTCTTTGCTTTTTCTGTGATCTGATGTGAGTGACAGGTTGTCTTGCCTTCGCGCCAGTAAACACGTCATCAGAGAAGAGATGTTGTTACAAGAGGGAGGGGAAGTTATTTTGATTAAAGATTACGAGGGCTTGTGAATTACAAAAATATGATGTGCCCATAAAAAAATAAGAATTGTTCATTTTGATTTAATGGGGACTTTAAGATTGTGCAGCTAACATTCCGTGCATAAACTTCTAAAATGTAAACTATTCCATATTTTACATTGCAACAGGATGACACTCCTCACACACAGATGTTTTTCATATCCATCAATATTCTGCCATCGAGTTATTCACCTTCACTTTAACAGAATGAATGTCTCTCGTCTGACTGCACATATCCTGTTCACAGAGTGCTGAGCAATTTTTTCATCCTCTTCTCTCCACGCAAACGACTGCCGAGGTAGAGCTGGCAGGTGTCGTTCCAGATGTTTCTCCCACACTGATGTCATTTAGAGCCAGCTGTTGAGGGAGAGGTGTCTCTGCTCCCCTGTCCGTCAGCATGTGTGTGGAGGAGAGCAGGGGGAGGGCTGGGGGTGAAGAGGCTAATTTCTTTAATTGATTGTAAGTACAGCATGACAGGTCTCCTGATGCGGATGTACAAGCACGGGCCCGGCACTTAAAACTCAGCCACCAGGGAGGCGATTGATCCGGCCCATCGATCCTCACTCTTTTGCATCATGCTCTCGAGTGCAGCTGAAGTTCTTGAACAGTTCTAATGGAGAGAGGCTCTCCTGTATGGCTACAATAACATGACTGCAGGCACTAAATACTATGCATGGACATGTTCTCAGAATGGCTGATCATGACCTGTTCATGAGCCTTCTGGGTTGTTTAGTAGTGACAAACTGAGACTGGTATTACTCATGCACAGTATACACCGATCAGGCATAACATTATGACCACTGACAGGTGAAGTGAATAACACTGATTATCTCTTCATCACGGCACCTGTTAGTGGGTGGGATATATTAGGTAGCAATTGAACATTTTGTCCTCAAAGTTGATGTGTTAGAAGCAGGAAAAATGGACAAGTGTAAGGATTTGAGCGAGTTTGACAAGGGCCAAATTGTGATGGGTAGACGACTTGGTCAGAGCATCTCCAAAACTGCAGCTCTTGTGGGGGGTTCTTGGTCTGCAATGGTCAGTATCTATCAAAAGTGGTCCGAGGAAGGAACAGTGGTGAACCGGATTCGTTGCGCAACAGATCCTAAGCGTCTGATAAATGTCTTATTATCTTGTAGAATGCACGTTCAGCACCGTCGCTCCCTATACACAGAGTATGTGTGATTGCGGATCGAAAGCGAAAGTAAACGCGAGCTGATGCGTGCAAATTAGGCTACATACAATAGCCTGTCTCCCAATATCAAAGATATTTTAGGCTGGGCTGTGTAGTTGTAACCACCTCTTAGCGCTGGTCTCTGTTTGCACTTTGAATTTTGAGAGAATACTTTGATTATGGTTGCACTTATTGTTTGCACTTAATAAGACTACGAAAAAAACTGTCACACACAGCCTCAGGCAGAAGTTCTGGAAGCTCATAATTCATGTACAATAAGGTCTGAAGGGACTCGTGTGAAATCATACAGGAGAGAAGCCAGTCAGTTGAGTTTGTTGCAAAACCTTTTACAGTTCTTGAGTATTGTTGTCTTTCAATGCATTTGATAATTCATACTCAGAAAGTAGAACTGAAATGACATTCATTACAAGTTGATTAGTTAAAACATTTCAAAATGCGCCTGCAGACTATTTTTCTAGTCATGTATTTCGTCATTGAGGATTTCTTAAAAATACTGTGCAAAAATCTTGTCTCATCTCGTTCTTGTGAACCCAGTCTCGTGTCTTGTCTCGTCTCATGAGCTAAGTGTCTCGTCACACCCCTATTGAGTATATTTATAAAACGTGGTCCTAGCTCAGTTGTTTTACAGTTTTGGGCAGTGTTATCCCTGAGCGATCAGAATTCCTTATATATATATATATATATATATATCTGTATTAATATATATCTATCAATATATCTGTGTGTGTGCGCCCTAGGTTTGGAAGTTAATTTGGATGACGTGTATAAGATAATAATATAAAAGTTTGAGAATTGTTTTAAGTAATTAATACTTTTATTCAGCAAAGATATTTAGCATATTGGAATAGGATCATGTGACACTGAAGACTGGAGTAATGGCTGCTGAAAATTGAACTTTGCCATTACAAGAATAAATTACAATTTAAAATACATTAAAATGGGAAAAGCTATTAAACATATTTCACAATATTACTGTTTTTATTGTATTTTGATTAAATAAATGAGCAAAAGAGAATTCTATCAAAACCCCCCAAAAATCTTACAGACTCCAAACTTTTAAACGGTAGTGAATAAATTTAGGACATCATTAATATTTGTAAAAATATGTGAAATTTCATATTTGTTAAGCTTCCAAATGCTCAGTAGGTTATGAAATTATGCTAATTGAAAGTACAAATTAATTACTTTATTTTGATAAACATTCCATATGATTGATTTATTTGATTTATATATAAATTACATAACATTACAGTACATACAATTTTGCTTTAAAAAATACAGTTAATGATGATTTATAGTACACTTCACACTTGATTGTCATCAAAGTCAAGAAACAAAATAAGTGAAATGATGAAACTGCACCACGTTAGATTTTTAGTACCATGGTAATTTTTTAATACTTGTGGTAGTATTTGTCACCACTGAACCAGCTACGTGTTTATTGCTCTGTTCTGGGGTTCTCTTAAAGGGATAGTTTACTCACAAATGAAAATTCTCTCATCATTTACTCATCGTCACCGTTGATAGTTCACTCAAAAATGAAAATATTGGCATTTACTCACCCTCATATTGGATGCAGAATGCAAGAGTATTTGTTTGTGTTTGACTGACAAAAGTAAGTCATACAGGTTTGGAACAATATGAGGGTGAGTAAATGCCAGTATTTTCATTTTTGAGTGAACTATCAAATCATTGTGTGAAATGTAATGAATCTAAGCTGGGTGGCAGAACAGGGATTTGAACCACTAACTTCTCACTAAGCCTTTGTGTGTATTATCAGTATGTGCCCCTTCTTTCCCTGTATTTTCCCCCCGATACCCGTCTCCTCCATCACATGATGTCAGCGCCTACGTCTTAACGAGCATCAGATTACCAAACATAATCACCTCGCCGTCACGATGATGGAACCTTATGGCAGCCGTGTCTTACAGAAGGTTCCATATTAAGCAGGGTTTGATATTTCCACTCATTCCCCCCAAGCCTTGATAACGTTAACCCTTCTAATGAAGCTATTGTGTTGCTGTCCAGGGCCATTGTTTTCACCAGGTCTCGTCTCCTCATCAGCCTGGCGTCCTCCTTGATGATCTTACCTGTGTCTGTCACATCCGGCAGATGATGGTTTGGTCTCATTTTATATCCCTCCTACATGGATGTATTTACATTCAAATTTACAGGCCGTGCTGTTATTTGAATTCATAGAAGTGTTGCCAGCAGTATATCTACTTGAGGCGAAATGTCATCTTGCATGGAACTATGGTATAATTTAATAGCAATTAACAGTAAACAATAGTGTGGTGTCCACTCTTAAATCAGCAGACGGGGTGGTGGAGAAAACAAAATTGCTCTGTTTCTTTTTTTATCACTCTCATCAAGATCTTGACTGAATTTCCACATTCAGTCACTCATATAATTATAGTAGTGTAGTGTGTGTGTGTGTATATATATATATATATATATATCTATATATCTATGATTAGTCGTAGTAGTATTAAAAACAGTACTATCGTCAAATTGTCAGGCGCTGTGCAGGCTGTAGTAAGCACATGATCACAAAGGATAACAAAAGGAGTCTTTAATAGTAAATTCCACTAGGAACACGAAGGAGAATCACAGGGAAGAAGCTCAGGGGGAAGACCACAAAATCAACAATGTCACTAAAGAAGTGTGTTTTTTGTTGTGAGGGAAAGATAACCTTGTTCAGATTCCCAAATAACCCAGCATTAAGGAAACAGTGGATGCAGTTTGTTTTTCCGGAGTTCTGCAAGTGTGTTTGTTTGTTCCCTGTCATGAGTCGAAACCGCAGGCGGTGAGTGAAACTGCAAATGTCTGTGTTTTGTTGGCAATCGGCCAATGCATATAATGTAAACAACACGAGCGTATAGTGAATCGAAAGTTATCCAGGGATAATTCCATGATGTATTGTGTGTGTGTGTGTGTCATAGGTGTGTGTGTGCTTGTGACTCTTTAGCTCCGCCCACTGCACGCCTCCACGAGTTCGGCTGTTTTTCTTAAGAATCGGTACAGCGTATCTGTCTTTTATAAATATGATAAAACTAAAGACTCTTTGGAGATATGAAGGATGCAATACTACTCTATAGGTACTCAGAAACTGTGTGTTATGTACCCTTTAACATGGGGGGCTTACTGTAAAAACAAGGAGAGTAATCAACTGAACAGAAACAGGTGCGTAGAACTATTAACCACCGAGGAAACTAACTAGGGAACACAGGCAAACAGAACATAAACACAATGAAACTAAATCAATATATTGGTATATATAACTGTTGTGTTGCTTAATTTTTTTTTGTGGAAACTGAAATTAATTTTTAAGGATTTCTTGATCAATAGAAAGTTCAAAGAACAGCATTTATGTAATGTTTTTAGCATGTTTTGGTTTTGATGACTTTATCAAGGATTTACAATATTATGTGGTATAACAGTGTCCAAACTTGTGAATGGTAGAGCAAATTGGTAGCATGAAAATTTAGCTTTATGATGGTAGAACACAGAACGTTCACTAGTAAGACAAGAGTTATCAAGCGTTGCCAGTTGCTGGATGGCAGAGACAGATGTGCGCTGAGAATTTCTTTGATGTCGCAGTCTTTCAGGAAGGAGATTTCAGCTGTTGTCTGAGCTTCAAGGCAAATGCTAGTGTGCCTCTCCTTCTGAACTAGAGATGGCATCTCTATAAAGCGTTCTCTTTAACAGTCAGCTTTTACCGTTTGTCTCGTATTCACCATCAGACACCAGTTTAAGTTATTTTGTAGATACGCACAGCATGACTGCTCAGCTCTTAGGGGACAAAAAAAATCAGTATTTTCCCTTTCTATATCCGTAGCCAATTAGCATTATGCTACCATAACAATCGTGTATTGTCGAAATTGAGCGGAACGTTGCGGAGGCTTTCTTCCAAGCAAAACAAATTTGAGGTTTACCATAATCTTCCCCTCAGTGGTTTTCAAATCATTTGTTTCTTTTGAGCAGACTGAAGCGCCAGATAAGTAAATAGATAAGATATTAGATGTTAAATGAGGGCTGAGCACAGCTATAGAGATAGCATACAAAAACTCAAAGAGTGTTTTAAAAGGCCCCTGGCTGTACTGTGGGGCGAATATGTGCACCTTAAAGCACAGACATGCTCCACTTTCCATAATTGTCCCAGTTGAATGTAGGAAAACATGATGCTAAGATCAGGAATCAGAAACCTTAAGCTGTTGATTAGCAGAACCAGTGGCAGTATTTGCTACTCAGGGATATCAGTTCAAATGAATGGGGTTGGGAAATGTGTTTTTGATGTCTAGTTATACCTTTGTCTTCATCTCTCAACAATGTGTATGCCAGGGAACTAACACACACTTCCAAGACATTACATTTGCATTTGTTTATAGACAGTATATAATGTTTTCTAGGACCATTAAGATTTTTTGCATTGTGACATTTAAGACAATTACCCCCAATTCTAATTATTAAAGATTATTTA
This sequence comes from Coreius guichenoti, assembly GCA_039654105.1. Classification (NCBI taxonomy): domain Eukaryota; kingdom Metazoa; phylum Chordata; class Actinopteri; order Cypriniformes; family Gobionidae; genus Coreius; species Coreius guichenoti. The sequence continues at coordinate 13,552,315 of CM077184.1, read as the reverse complement.
TTACATGTTTATTTTCTTGTATTGGGAATAGCAGTCATTAAGCTTTTTTTGATGAATGAAAAGTTTATTAGAAATATAATTTTCAGTTATATAATCAGTGTAAATGTCTTTACTTTAACTTGATCAATTTAATGAATCTGTTCTCATCAAAAGTATTAATTTATTTAAAATCTTGCTAACACAATTATTTGATTTTGCGGTGACCTGGACACTTTTTAACCAAAATGACTTACAATAAAGGGCACAAATCCCATTAAATGGCACCAAGAACCACAGTCATGTTTTCATTATGATTGCTTTCAGTATTTAAATTAAGTAACAAGCACTGAACTATCAGCTATAAAAATCAAAAGGGCAGAAACTTTTTGCCATCGGATTCTTTTCCTTACTGAACGCATTACTGCTGTAATGGCAGTCAGTACTCTGAGCCATTTTTAAAAGAATATAAAAAATGAAATGTACCGTACATCTATTTTACAGCTGTGGAAAATGGGGTCGCTAGTGTCCTGGTCATGATAAATTCACTTCATGACATGATTCTGAAGATGCCATACACCTCTAATCTTTTTATTAGAAATCGTCTGCTGTTTGTAATGAAAACACTGGCAGCTTACGGTAATCACTGCAACCAATCTCTGCTTCTATTTCATCCGGCTGAATGATGTCATAAACAAGAACACATTCAATACGTAATTTCTACACTTGATGAATACTAGCCCCAAGCACTGGGGCCCTGCGATGCTTTTGGCCCGAATCAAATCCCCACCATTTGTGTAGAATAATCGCATTATGGCGGAATAAAGGATCAAGAAAAACTGCGTGACGTACCGCGTTTAGCATGTAGTGCGTTTGGTACAAAGGAGAACGTGTGTCATAACACAGACCGTTGCAGGCCGGCTGCGTTTTACCTGGACGAGCGCTGAAGATGAAGTGTGTGACATAGGCGAGGGAGAGAGAGGGATGACGCCTTGACAGAATTAACACATGACGGTGGATGCCGGGTCCCTGCACGTGTCCCCCTCCTCCCCGCCGGTCTGGCTCGACACCGAAAATCTTTATCTGTTATATGATGCATGAAAACACACTGTCTTGTTTTAGAACTGTACGCAACCTCTGACCTTCCCACCACAGATGCAATGTGACCCCTCAGTCGCCATCCATTTCTGTGGCTGAGCAGATTCTATGAATTTTTATTAACGCCTTTTCTTTTTTTTCCAGCTTTTTTTTTTTTTTTTTTTGCCAGTGTCTTTTGACTCGTGACTTGAGCCTTTAAACAAATTGCTTGGCATTCTGAAAATGAAACTCTAGAAGTGGCCTGAGATAAATCTGTGTTTCCCCGCTCTACCTGTGTTTTCTTTTTTAAGGTGTATATATTGCAAAAGTGTGAAGAGGTACAGAAAGTGAGTGAGCGAGAGAGAGAGAGAGAGAGAGAGAGAGAGAGAGAGATGTGGCCCATAAATGACAGGATGGCTCAGTTCATCTTGCTTGATATACATTTTTATTTGTGTTTCCTAATCGCATACAGATGTGAGTTATCATGGGCATTTAATATTATTGTTTCAGTGACACATTTAATGGCCAAAAACTGAGTTCTCTTTTCAAATTATTGCTCAACAAGTGCTCAAATTAACTTGTGACATACTTTACATGACTAAAAGTATGTAGATACCTAAAAACCATATCTATGTTAAGATACACTATATTGCCAAAAGTTTTGGGACACCTGCCTTTACATGCACATGAACTTTAATGACATCCCATTCTTAATCCATAGCGTTTAATATGGAGTTGGCCCACCCTTTGCAGCTATAACAGCTTCAACTCTTCTGGGAAGGTTTTCCACAAGGTTTAGGAGTGTGTTTATGGGAATTTTTGACCATTCTTCTAGAAGCGCATTTGTGAGATCAGGCACTGATTTTGGACAAGAAGGCCTGGCTCGCAGTCTCCACTCTAATTCATCCCAAAGGTGTTTCATCGGGTTGAGGTCAGGACTCTGTGCAGGCCAGTCAAGTTCCTCCACACCAAACTCGCTCATCCATGTCTTTATGGACCTTGCTTTGTGCACTGGTGCAGTCATGTTGGAACAGGAAGGGGCCATCCCCAAACTGTTCCCACAAAGTTGGGATCATGAAATTGTCCAAAATGTCTTGGTATGCTGAAGCATTAAGAGTTCCTTTCACTGGAACTAAGGGGCCAAGCCCAACCCCACACCATAATCCCCCCTCCACCAAACTTTACACTTGGCACAATGCAGTCAGGCAAGTACCGTTCTCCTGGCAACCAGCAAACCCAGACTCATCCATCGGATTGTCAGACAGAGGAGCGTGATTCGTCACTCCAGAGAACACGTCTCCACTGCTCTAGAGTCCAGTGGCGGCGTGCTTTACACCACTGCATCCGACGCTTTGCATTGCATTTGGTGATGTAAGGCTTGGATGCAGCTGTTCGGCCATGGAAACCCATTCCATAAAGCTCTCTACGCACTGTTCTTGAGCTAATCTGAAGGCCACACGAAGTTTGGAGGTCTGTATCTATTGACTCTGCAGAAAGTTGGCAACTTCTGTGCACTGTGTGCCTCAGCATGCGCTGACCCCGCTCTGTGAATTTACGTGGCCTACCACTTCGTGGCTGAGTTGCTGTTGTTCCCAATTGCTTCCACTTTGTTATAATACCACTAACAGTTGACCGTGGAATATTTAGTATTGAGGAAATTTTACGAACGGACTTATCACACAGGTGGCAACCTATCACGGTACCACACTTGAATTCACTGAGCTCCTGAGAGTGATCCATTCTTTCACAAATGTTTGTAGAAGCAGTCTGCATGCCTAGGTGCTTGATTTTTTTTTTTACACCTGTGGCCATGGAAGTGATTGGAACACCTGAATTCAATGATTTGGAGGGGTGTCCCAATACTTTTGGCAATATATTGTATGTCATTCCAAACCTGCATTATTCATAGCTTTTACTATTATTGGTGTGAAGAAAAATATTTGTCATCATTTAGTGAAAGTCCGTCATTCAGATCTGGTGGATTTAGGGATGGGACGATTACCGGTTTCATGATAAACCATGATAAAATGTACTGACGGTTAGTATTATCGTTTAAAATAATTATCATTAAAACCGTGTTTGATTTTCGTGATTTTGAAAACTTGTAAAAACGGTAAATCCTGTCGACCCAGCATCAGTCTGACGCAGCGTGCAACGTTGTTTTTTGAACGAGAAGAAATGGCGGAAGGCAGTGACAGTTCTCTAAGATTTTTTTGCCTTCTAAAAGGATCAAATCTGAGGTGTGATCATATTTTGGCTTTTACAAAAGTCCTGAGGGAAACTTAATCGAGGATGGTCACCCTGTCTGCAGAACTTGCAAAATGAAAGTCACTGCAATAGGGGGAAACGCTTCAAATCTGCCGAGTCGTCTTCGTGACCATCACCCACTGTTGTATAGCCAACGCAAGGAAAGTTAACTTTGACCTCAATACCAAAACTACGTCTGGGAAATAATTGGACACAAAATGTTGTTTTGAGTTGAAATGTTTTATCTCACTCACTTGAAATTAATGTGAAGCTTCCGCGAAGAAAAGTTTGCAGAAAGTGGCTTTGAGCCAAAGACGAACAAACAAGTTCAAACAAGACTATTAAGGGTGACAATTAAGGGATAATAATGTACATTCATTGTACACTTATTACACACATTTTTTTTTATCACATAAATAATTACAGGGACATATTGAATTGAGATTAATGTTTTAAATCTTACCTGTTTATAAATCCATTTTGTACAGCGTACAAACAATCGTCCAGACAAGATGATCACAACAATATTATAGTAGTATTAATAGTAAAGTCCTCTGATTTCATTTTGAATACAATTAAAAACGGAGACGCAAGACGGCAAGTTGTATTTGAATGAAACGAGAGAGTGCGTCCGTTGTGATACATGGATGTGTGCTGTGTTATAATGCGTTGTTATTGACGACGGTCATTATAAGGAAGGAAAAGCCACAGATTAGAATCTTGCTTAAAAAGTGCATAGAGCTGCTTGTTTTATTTGTTGTTTTTCAAATATAAAACTTGTTGAAATGTTTTCAGTGTGTGTATCAGTTCTTTTGAACACTTTCATCTGATTTTAACGAAACCGTGATAATATTGATAATCGTGATAATTTTGGTCACTATAATCATGATATAAAATTTTCATACCGTCCCATCCCTAGGTGGATTAATGATATACACAAGAATGTCTTTGTTGACATAAGTGAAATGCATAAAAGATAGAAGAAACTCCACACAAACTTCATTGGTTTTCACGTGTACTATCAACACAAGTCTATTAATTCCTGTACACCCCTTAACTTTGAGATCCAATGCTTTAAACTAAGAGTAGAGTATGTTCTTCATATTCATGTGGAGTAACTGTGATTACTTTCCTGAACTTCTTGTCATGCACAATATAAATTCAGTTACAGTTGATTTCCAGCTCATGCCATTCCTTATGCAAGCCTGGGTAACATCCATGCAGAAACAAGTCAATGAATTCTTGGAAGGTTTACTTTTTCTTCTTTTTATTCCCTTAAACAGAACCCCATGGTGCACTGGAATAAGGGAGCTCACGCTGTCTGTACGGCACATTTCCGCTTGTAGATTTTGATTAAAGACTTTAAATGGTGAGGCAGATATGCTGCCATCTTTAGAGGCACTGACATCCCCAGTGTGGCGTAGCGTCCCCAGGTCCCACACAGTGTTCTGAATGCATCAATTAGCACAATCAGTGGTCCCCACCCCCTCTACTTTACATCCGATTTTAATATCTCATTGGGAAAGCTGCAAAGGGATACAATTAATTTTTGACACAAAAATGAAGGTGCTAATTCACTCGTGAGAAGTTCTATTCTTACAACATGTTGATTATTTTTGTGCTTTTTTAATTTATTTCTCAGGACTTTGCTCAAACTTTGGCAAACTGTTGAGCATCACATCAATTCATCTGTACATATAGAATAACTTAAGAGTTACTGAACTTTTCATCAACACTAACTTTACTGAGAGGACAGAGTTTAATAACTAGCCTCTCACAAAATCTTTAAAGTGAAGAAAATTGAATACAGTTCAATTTTCAAAAAAATTTTTTTTTAAGAAATTGATACTTTTATTCAACAAAGGATGCATTAAATTGATATTCACAGTAAAGACTGAAAAATGTTCCTCAAAAATATTAAGCAGAATAACTGTTTTCAGCAGTGAGAATAGTAAGAAATGTTTCTTAAGTATCAAGTCAGCATATTAAAATGATTTCTAAAAGATCATGTGACACTGAAGACTGGAGTAATAATGCTGAAATTTCAGCTTTGCCAACACAATAATAAATTATATTTTAAAATAATTATTATTAATTTAATTATTTAAAGTTATTTTAAATGGTAATAATATTTTGTACAATATTGCTGTTTTTACTATATTTTTTTAATCAAATAAATGCAGCTTTGGTGAGCATAAAAAAAAAATCTTACCAACCTCAAACTTCTGAACGGTAGTGTTCAGGGTTGCCAACTCTCATATATTTGGCGTGAGACACACGCTTTCAGGCTCTGTCTCACGCTCTCACTCTGCCCAAGTAAATCTCACGCCAAATTGCCAAACCTGATTTTGATATGAAACAAAGTCTAAGCTTTTACATTTTTTAAAGTTTTAATAATAAATACCGTTTTGGTTAATGTGGCATAACAGTTAAAGTCAGAGCCGTTGAAAAACAGAGTTGCGACATGCTTTCATCTCCCGGCGGCGCGCGCAGTCACATGGTTCATGGAGCTCTCAAACAAACCAGCGCTGTCAATACATTTGAATGGCTTAAGCGCATAGACAACAGCTTCACCGTACAGGTATTTGCAGCCATTTTTGGTAAACAGTACAGTATACTGTGCATTGATTATTACGTCAACCACATTTACAGTATCATTTTATTATGGAGAGTGATGGAGATGCAACATTGTTAACATTAATGTTAATGTTTTTCTTGTATTTAGCCCTCAGGTATTCCTTACTAACTGGTCACACTCATACTCATTTGTGGTCAAATGTGACCATACACCATACACCAACTATTTTCAGTTAAATAAATGTTCTATATTTTAGTTCAATAATGTTTATTGAATGTTTTGAGGAGATCTTTTAGTACTAAATACTATTTGTGCAATAATTATGGTCCATTAATGACCACTTAAAATATTTTTCTTCTAATATTTTTTATTATTTATATTACAATTAGTGTAGTAATTAAGGTTTAAAATAGAGAATTCCTTTGCAAAAAGGCAAATTAGAGTCATTTTGTGGCTGGAAAAATAATAATTTTCATTTGTAATGCCATTACCCACTAGGTGCCTGTATGGCTCTTTAATAAATATACATGTAGGCCTATCTAGTCTAGTTGCTCAAAAAAGTATTGCAGATCATAACTGCTTACTTATTTTTAGGTTTTGCATTTGAATAAATATTTAGACATGATCAAACACTAGATAACTAGATACTTATATAAGCACACACAAGTGAATATAATTTAACCCAAGAAAAGTTTAAAATAGTGCTAAAAAGCAAACTTATTTTTCCTTATATGTACAGTAGGTTATATACATATGAATTGATACTGAATCAAGATCGAAATCGATATTTGTGCCAAAAAAAATCTCACTCCAACCTGAACTTAAAAGTTGGCAACCCTGAGTGTTCTATCTGAGGGAAAAGGATACTTGCCACCGTTTTTTCTTTGAATGCTGGGATACATATGAAATGTTCCCCAGTATTCAAAGAAAAACCGGTGGCAGCCGGCTTTCACGACAACACAGAGCTCCTCGTCACTCCACTCAACTCCACACTACGCCAGTCCATCAACCACACGCTGCTCTGCCATCGAGTATTTAATTAGCGTAGTATTTATTTTCAAAATGTCATCACCTTCTTCGGCTAGAAATAAAGAAAAATGAAGGCGAGGGAGCGTAGTTATATAAATCAGTGAGTTTTTTTTACTTCTTTCAAGGCTCGGTAAAATGTTAATGCTTTGTAAATCAGTGGGGATTTACCACTGATATGCTCGGGAGCAACAGGCTGGTCTTATCCCATTGTCTAATAGTGTTAAAATATTTCAACATGCCAGTCAGCCGCGACCATCTCCACCGCAAACATTGGGAAAAATGATATTAAATCACAGATGCACGTTTGTGCTAATGACTGGGGTGCCACTGCATATTTCAGCACTAATTCATTAAGGCGGGGACAGGGGACAGGGGGACACTGGGAGATAGTCGGCACTGTGCGAATCTTCACTGCCTGATTGAGGCTGTTATGTTTTATGGGAGCCATTTTTCAAAAACCACCCATGACAGCACTTGAGGTTATTAAACTGCTGGATCAAACGAAAGACTGAGGAGAGATGGGGGAAGAATAGAGGTTACAGAAGTTCAGACATCGAACGTCACCGGTCGGGTGGACAGAAAATGGGAGGGGGGGGGGGGGGGGGCTGTAATTGGTGGGAGAGGATGCAATTGGAGGTGTTGTTGGGCTGGATAGTCTGGATAGAACTCATGACCAGAGACATTCTTTTATAGGTAAAGCATCAAGTGCGCCATTCTTATCTGTGTCATGATAGATTCAGTAAAACGGATAGTTCTGGCTGATTGGACGATACAGATAACGATAACTATTGATATTTTACAGAAAACCAACAAGTATGTGTGTTTTACTGTTAAAAGGTAATTATTAATATTTTAATATTAAATGTTAATTTTATACATATATATATATATATACAGACAACCTATATTTATTTATATTTTATAAATATCAGATCATTCATATTTTCAGATAACTGGTCATTTTTATCTTATTGATAACCATTAATTGTTCATATTTTTCCAATAACCATAATTATTATACACAGTTAACCGATAATTATTTCCGATAATAAATATTCCATTGATATCCTATTTTAAATACTTTATTTATAACCATAATTAATAATATTATACAGATAGCCAGTAATTATACAGATCATTTTCTAATATTTTTAAAATCAATACCTGGCATAATCAATACCTGGCATTATACTGATAAAATTAAAATATCAATCTACATTTTGCAAGACTTAAAAAAAAACATAACAAATGATGATAAATTAAAATAAAAATTCAATCTAAAAAGTAAACATTTTATTTTATTTGTGTTTAACAATAGGTCAGTTAGAAATATTGTGGTGTCCATGATCATTTGACTGTAATTTATCAGATTATATTTATATTGGTCTGTCTTGCTTATCGAAGCAATCATGATAACATTAAAATGTCACATTAGACTGTGATACATTTTGCATCCCTAAATAATATTCATAAACGTAACCATTTATTTAACATTAGCATCTTTTGTCACATTACTTTTACCAGAGTGAAGTAGGTTAAAAGCGCCCTTAGCCCGTGGTAAAATCACTGTAATGCACAGCCTCTCATAGCTTATTGCTTTAGTGTAAATTGTATTAAATTCATAGATAATAATTTACCCTGACAAACGCTTTAGCTCTCTAAAAATGCTTGTTTAAAGCTATCTCTTGAAAACATGACAAATGACCGCTATACAAAATCATTTATTGAGACGTAGAAAAACTTGTCATAGACAATCTATTTACAATGTGATATGCATCCCTCATGTGTGTATGAATGTGTGGGAGATAGCGAGGGGGAGATAGTGAGTGTGTGTGTGCGTGTGTGTTGCAGACTATGAGGATTTTTTTCTGGTGTCAGCTCTGATTCAGGTGTGTGGAGTAGAGGAGAGAGAGGGGAGAGGACACATTTGACCGTTCTGACCTTGACACACAAACCTGCGGATTACACACACGCCACTCACACACCACATACTCCCTGAGCTTCAAACCATGCCCTTCTCCTCCAGAGAAACACTTTCATTTTTCTCAGCAAGGTTACAATCAACATATTTAACTTAACGTCGGAATAATGTGCCTGATTAATTGGGCGGTAGGGAGCAGCTTGTGAAAATCTGTACGTTCATACGTTCAGTTCCATGTTACAGATTGACAGCACTTTCACTCACTCCAACTCTCTCTTCTCACTGATTAAAGTAATCTTCAAAATGGCACATTTGACTTTATTTTTTTGACATCTCGAGCCCTCCTCTCAAACAGTCAAAAAAAAAGGTATCTGCACACCCAGAGGAAAATGTTATTACTGAAATGTTGCTCTAGCTTATCTTAGCAGACTTTAAAACACTGAATTTGAGTTATGTGGCTTTTAGTCCATATTTTTGTTAGGTCATTTACTATTTGTGTTCTCCAGTTATCAAATATTTTCAACACCATTACTCTTCAAGTGTCACATGATTCTTTAGGTGGTATCAAGGGAAGGGACATTCTCATTCTAGAGAGCTTTTGATTGGACAAAACTTTACAGTGCAGCATGAGTCAGCAATATTTGTGTTCTATTTTCCCAGAAGAGAGTGTACTATATGGCAGAATTAGTATGCTGTTCCATATGTTTAATTTAATTTTTCATATATACTTTTCATATTCAGTGTGTATCATATTCATATTCAGAGTTTATCATATTCTTCAAATACAATTTTCTTGATAGATTGATTTGCTCTTCGAATAAAATTAGAACCAAGCAACTTGATTGTTATGAGCATGTCCACATGAACTCTGACAGCTACCGTTGCACAGATCCTAAAAAATCATCCTATGATGTTCCTTTTTGCAATATTTTAGTACTGCATTTTGGCAAAAAAAAAAAAATACAGCCTTTTCCTAAAATAAGCACTAAAAAGCTGTAAAGTATATTTATTGAGTATAGATTTATACAACTTAATATGGATAGCATCAATAATTTGATCATGGAATGATTTGGCAAGTTGATGAGTTTTTTAGAGACTCCAATTGCAGATTTTGAAGGATATTTTGGTATCCAATCAGTTTTGGTTACCATTGACTTCCATTGTATGGACCAAAACAACAGCAAGACATATCTTCCTTAATGTTCCACAGACATTAATACAAGTTTGGAAACTTTTTTTAAGAGGATAGTTCACCCAAAAAGAAAAATTCTGTCATCAATTACACGCTCAAGCATGCTTGAGCTTCCGTTTACCAAATTTGAGTGCATTTGAGTGCGAAATTTGATGTACGTTTGCTGATGAAATGTTTATGTGAATAAAAGCCTAAATTAAGTCTGTTCATCATATAAAGTGTTTGTGTCTCTTCAGAAGATTTGGATTAAACCGCTTGATTCATATGGCTTTCTTTTACAATCTCTTTATGAAAATGTTTTCAAGTGTCACAGTTTTGGGTGAATAGACTTTCAACGGAGGGACAGAAATCTCTCATATTTATTAAAAATGTCTTCAATTGTTTTCTAAAGATGAACGAAAGACTTATGGGTTTAACGACATGAAAGTGAGTAATTGACAGATTTTTCATTTTTGGTTGAATTAACATTTATAAGATTTATAAGAAATCTAATTTGTGATTTCTCATGGATCTGTAGATTCTCATCCACGAAGCATCCAAGACTGTCAGTTAAGTTTCCTCACATTCAAAAGTTTCATGCATACGTATCACAGCACATATCTGAGCACGTGCAGATGTTTGTGTGCACACGCTGATAGGTGTCTATTAGCGCATATTAGGAATGTAACGATTCATTCGGAGCCGGTTGAAAATCGATACGAATGTGTGACGATTCAAGTCGGTTGAGATGTTAAACGAATCGCGATACATGTTTTAAACAGCAGGGACGCTGAAACCATATACTGTGACCTCGCTTTACAGGCACAATAGCAACGAGCAAGTTGTAGCTAGCGTTACGGACTGTGCGTACACATTGGCCTGAAGAAGAGCGAAATCAGCGAATGTTTTCGGTTCATTCATATGGAAGTTGAGCGCGAGCGCACCTGTGTGCACGCACCATCAAACAGAAGCATGGCGACGGCAAGCACGTAGTTTACGTTGACTCATTCAATTCGAAGGTGTGGCGGCATTTTGACTTTCCGAAGACTAATAATCACCACAGTGAGAGGCTCCAGTCACCTCCGTCTGCATGTAAAAAGATAATAGGCCAAACCACTGACCGGCGGATTTGCAGCCCCACTCGTGGCGTCGAGGGCGATTGCCAAGGTGCAGTCACGAGGTTCATCAGTGTTTTCACAGCGAAAGATACAAGGCTGTTTTCTGCCGTAGTAAATGAATTCCAGGCTCTTCCTCATCAAGAGAAAGACCAGCGCGAGGATGTATTCCACAGACTGAAGGAGAACGCTGTGCTGTTGCAGAACCAGGTGTTGTATTTATCTCTTTCTCTAAATGTGTACATGGATTTTTTTCAATAATTGTTGATTATTATGGCATATTTATCTAAATGTGTTCTGTTTTTCTAACTCTTGCAAGTGTAATGATACAAATTATAATTAAAATCTTGCCTTTATAACAATGTGAAACCCTGTCACTGTTGTACTTAAATTTTACCTAGTCTTTTTATTTCTGCTATTCCTCAATGCAGGATGAGGGTGAAGAAGCTGAAACAACCTCCTCCCAAGAAAACACCACTGGAAGATCTCCTTGAAGGGACTTTTTGAGGATTTGTTTTAAAATTTCAATTGAGTTATTATTTGACATAAAATATATATTTAAATTTTACAAAGAAATATGCAGAATTTTGTCTGAGAAATAAAAGGACACTTTCATTTTATAATTTGTCTTAAATCCCATTTTGTTAAAAAAAATCGTGAGAAAATCATATCGTGAAATTAGCATCGTGAATCGTATCGCATCGTGAGTTGAGTGAATCGTTACATCCCTAGCGCATATGCGTGTTCGAGTGTGCGTATGTTAGCGTCGACGGCGCAGCAGTAGTGGCGTCAGTCATGGAGCTGTGTGTTCCTTGCTTATTACCACTCTCTCCCTGAGGAACGCATCACACATCGTCAGTGGCAGGCTGGGAGAGGAAGTCCCCAGCGGGAGAGAAATATCAGGGGAATCAGGATTCATTTAGCCCTTAAGAGCCTCTCCCCTGTCTACTGCACACAAACACACTGCTGCAGATAGCGACTGATAACCATCGCAATAGGATGTACTACCATAGAGTGGCCCGATGCACAAATTCCCCCTCTCTAAGCAGGGCCACCCGCCCCTGACACCATGTGGGCTGCGCGGAGTGGATTACTGCTCTGAGATGATGGCCACAGACATAAGCGCCTGTGAAACTGCTCGTTCATTTTGAGCCGCGTAATGGTAGCCTGTAAGTCAAAATGGCTGACACGCTGTGCCTGCCGTGATGGACCGTGGCCTGTGTTCTGAGTGGGACGTTTAAGTTGAGTTCAGGGAAGAGACACTCTCGATTCACATACCTATTGCACTTAAATGTACACTACCTTTCAAAAGTTTTTTTGTGAAGATATTAATACTTGTATTTAGCAAGGATGTATTCAATTGATCAAAATTGACAGTAAAGACATTCTTTTCTATTTATCAAAGAATCCTGGAAAAAAAATTATCAAGGTTTCCACAAAAATAAGCATATTAGAATGATTTCTGAAGGATCATGTGACACTTAAGACTGGAATAGTGGCTGCTGAAAATTCAGCTTTGCAGTCACATGAATTATCATTCAGTATATTAATGGTAAAATAATAACTTTCCTATTCAGCTGTTCTCACCAACCACTCTTGTTTTTTTGTCCAATCGCATGTCTCAATTTAGTAATGAACATACATTGTAGCTCATTGTCCTCAAATGACTTGTTGAGTCTGTCTGAAAAATGATCTGTTAACTGACAAACTTAATGACACCAGGGATTAGCAATTAACAATTTCTCTCAGTTATTTCATGTTTTATCTCTATCAATGATATGGAACGCTGAGGAGAGCCCTCTCTGGACATGTAGGAAAGAATAATTGAAGTTTGGACGCATTTGTCACTGTTCTCTCTAAACAGAATTTAAATAAATGGATGACATAGTATGTGATTGTAATCTCTGATGCTAGTGATTAGCCCATGTAGACACACATTATAAACCAGTATGGATCTGTGAAATCTTCACAAAGATAATGAACAGATTAATAGATGTGTCCAACTTTGGCTAGATAGAGGTATTCCCGCAAATTATGTAAATTCTTATATCTTATAAATGTCAGTGCCTTCGTTCTGTTGTTTGCAAGTGTTCAGTTTTGTTTGCTAAGACGTGCAGTTGATACTTGAGGGTACTTTTCATGAATAGGGTAAAAAAAAGAACCTGAAACTATAAAGAAAATGCTGTTTATTTAGCAGGTTTTTTTGCAATCCTGTTATCTAAATATTTTGTCTCTACATACATTTTTTTAATTTGTGTTAATTTTATATTTTCTAGCAATAAACATTAAATACAAATCTAATATATATATATATTAAAAAAATATATCTTTTATTTTGTAATTATTATTTATAATTAAAAAGGTTTTAAAAAGTTATAAAAAAAAAAAATATATATATATATTCTGTATATATATATATATGTGTGTTCATATATATATATATTGCTGTCAATCGATTAAAACGATTAACTCATTAATCGCAATGAAAAAATCTGAGTTTTTAATATTTTTATATTGTAATAATTTCACAGTTACGCTCCAAATTAATGTAGAAATAACTTAAAGTCAGTATTTTTTAAATATTTGTTGTAATGGCATCTTTTTATGAATGAAGTATCACTGATACAATTACTGCTAGGCTATTAAATTGATTTATTCAACATTTATTGTGCTTTAAAAAAAAAAATGTATCTTCACATAAACCCAATATAATAAATGTCATATTTACCTGTGACCTTCATATATAATCAATATACAGAAATTGAATAAAGTTATCAAACAGTCTGCACTGCATAAATAATAAATTAAATATAGATGAATCCTTATTAAAGCTACAATTTTCTCTGTTACCTTTGTTCTTTGATTAACATTAATGACAGACATCACAGCAACTGGTTTATTAGGCTGCTGTGACTTTAAGATCTAACGCTGCCAAACATGCAGACAATGCAGATCTGACGCACTGTCATGCGCATCTCATTTTCTCACAACTCTTAAGTTCATTTAAGACGTTATTTAACTCATTTAAGACTGCCCCTATGAGAATACTTAACAAAACGGGCATTTTGGCATAATTCTGTGTGTTATTGTTCATTCAAGCGCGAAAGAGAACTTGATTCTGGTACGCTGTCTGTGTGCGCGATACGTCTTTCTGTGCATCATGTGTGCGTGTCACATAGACCAGACATTCACAGACAGTGTCTTTTGCCTTGTCTAGCCCAACGATGACAGAAAAAACGGAAGCTGTGTTAATTGCGTTAAATATTTTTATAACGTGTTAAATTGAACAAATTAATTGCATGTGTTAACATGCAAATTTTGACAGCACTAATATATATATATATATATTATATCTATTATATATTATATATATATATTATAAAATACATGGAATGTACTGTTATATGTAACGTATTCTGTTTTGGCCTTGCCTGAGCAAACCACAGGTGAGCGTCTATGTGTGTGTGTGTGTGTGTGTGTGTGTGTGTGTAGAGAGAGAGGCCCAGCCGATCATGTCCCGCCACACCACAGGAGTGATAAGAGGGAATAAGCTGTCAGTGGCGCACTGGTCGGACCGTATTGTTCATATTTAGATGGGAGAACAATACAGCACTGTCAGGCTCCTATAGCTCATAATCTGCTGATGCTGACCAAGTGTCAGGTTGATCCATGAGCTGCACCCGGGATTGGCTGTGGCTCCCGCATCCCTAAGCAAAGCCCCTGCAGGAGTGTCAGGGGAAGTACAAATGGGGCTTGCATCTGCCGGACTATAGATAGATACATACATAAAAGAGAGGGCTGAGTAAGACAAAGAAGAGAGAGAGTGAGAGAGAATGCTGGGAGGAGACCAGAAAGGTTCAAGTGGTCCAGCTGTGGAAACAAAAGGAAGTGATCGTGAAAGAATCAAAAGGAGAGAATGAAAAAGAAAGTCTTGGGGAATCCTTCACAACACAATTTCACAGTCAACGTTATATTAAGGTCTGACTCAGGTCTGCGGAGTGGCTTGTTGTATGTCAGTGGTACATGAAAAATGTGCTAAAATAGGTCATGGCCGAAATTGTACGAGTATGCAATGTCAGTGTGTGTGATAGATGTAATGAATAGTGTTGACAAAGCTAATCTAAAACTAGCTCAGCAAGCTACAAGCTATTTAAAGTAGTTAAACTATAGTCAAGATACTCTTTTAGAAACTTTGAAGCTGTTTAAGGAAGGAAAATATTTTACAATATATAACTATCAGAGTATAAAATGTATCATTTAATGACATATATCAGGCATAACACCGATCAGGCATAACATTATTGTGTTGGTCCCCCTTTTGCTGCCAAAACAGCCCTGACCCGTCGAGGCATGGACACCACTAGACCCCTGAAGGTGTGCTGTGATATCTGGCACCAAGATGTTAGCAGCAGATCCTTTAAGTCCTGTTAGTTGCGAGGTGGGGCCTCCATGGATCGGACTTGTTTGTTCAGCACATCCCACAGATGCTCGATTGGATTGAGATCTGGGGAATTTGGAGGCCAAGTCAACACCTCAAACTTGTTGTTGTGCTTCTTAAACCATTCCTGAACCATTTTTGCTTTGTGGCAGGGTGCATTATCCTGCTGAAAGAGGCCACAGCCACCAGGGAATACCGTTTCCATGAAAGGGTGTACATGGTCTGCAACAATGCTTAGGTAGGTGGTACGTGCCAAAATAACATCCACATGGATGGCAGGACCCAAGGTTTCCCAGCAGAACATTGCCCAAAGCATCACACTACCTCCGCCGGCTTGCCTTCTTCCCATAGTGCATCCTGGTGCCATGTGTTCCCCAGGTAAGCGGTGCACACACACCCGGCCATCCACGTGATGTAAAAGAAATCGTGATTCATCAGACCAGGCCACCTTCTTCCATTGCTCCATGGTCCAGTTCTGATGCTCACGTGCCCACTGTTGGTGCTTTCGGCGGTGGACAGGGGTCAGCATGGGCACCCTGACTGGTCTGCGGCTATGCACGAGCATCACTGAGCCTTGGCCACCCATGACCCAGTCGCCGGTTCACCACTGTTCCTTCCTTGGACCACTTTTGATAGATTCTGACCACTGCAGACCGGGAACATGCCACAAGAGCTGCAGTTTTGGAGATGCTCTGACCCAGTCAATATATATATATACATATACACACTCCATTCAGTACTCACGTTCTGTCTGGTAGACCGTTTTCTGTGTGCAAGCTCTTTCGCGTCTTGAATGGACAAATAGACACAAAATTATGTCAAAATGTCTGTCTTGATGAGTTGGTTAGGTCTTAAACGAATGTAAACAGATGCGTTGAGCGCTAATCACGAAACCTTGTAAAACCTTGAATACATACTCGTGAACAGCAATGTTTAACTAAATATGTTGCAAAAAAATTCCAACAGAGACTTTGATGTCATGCAGTGACTTCTGAGAAAGAAAGTCAGTTAAGTATTTTGGTTTATTTAAATAAATTGTTTGAATGAACCAGTTCACTAAAATGAATCATTATTTCTAATGCTGCATAATACAGTGAGAAAGGAAGTTTTAGGAGAGTTGCCTATCCATCGAATTTCTATTAAGGCCTATGTTCTCGTTAAATGAATCGGGCAAGATTAATCTTGGTGCTCTTGACACATGGCCGTGAATCTGAACTGTCTCAAGCAGCTTTTTACAGTCTGGATACATTTATGACGTGCAAATTTGAAGGAGGTACTATTGTTCAGAAAATGAGCCTTTCTGTTCTGTGAGAAGAGAAATTAGCTGTGATGGTCACGACAGACTGTGATAAAGAGGTCTGGGGACAAAGCTTCCTGAAGCCACTGGACCGGACTGGCCAGACAAAAAGAGAGAGAGAGTTTGACTGTTGCCAAACCTAAAATTACTTACAATGGAAGTGAATGAAGCCAATTTTTGCCAATTTTAGCCAATTAGAAATTAATACTTTTATTCAGCAAGGATACATTGAATTGATCAAAAGTGTCAGTAAATCATAATGTTACAAAATACTTCTATATAAATAAATGCTGTTTGTTTTGAACTTTCTATTAATCAAAGAATCCTAAAATAATAATAATAATTAGCAAATTAGAATGATTAGAATGAGGATCATGTGACACTGAAGACTGAAGTAATGATGCTGAAAATTCAGCTTTGTCATCACAAGAATAAATTACATTTTAAAATATATTTAAATAGAAAACAGTTGTTTCACAAAATTACTGTTTTTACTGTATTTTTGAGCAAATAAAGACAGCATTGGTAAGTAAAAAGACTTTCAAAAGCATTTAGTAAAAATCTTACCCTCCACACACTTTTAAAGGGTAGTGTATGTGTAGATAAATCAGCTAATCAGTAATCAGTATTTAGAGAAGCCTATAAAGTGAACTCTGGGCTCGTAGACTTTGTCCGAAAGATACTGAGGTCCTCCTGTCCCAAATCTTTTGTGATGTAATGTCACTTTGACTGTCTGGTAGATATCTGCTGCGGAGCTTGTGTGCTCGGCAAAAGTGCGCATCGGGGGTGCATATCGGCCACAAAGGGGGTGCTCAAGAGCATCCTTCTGAAACCTAAAATGACACATGGGACACCCTGCGGTCTCGTGGACTTAACAGACACGCGCATGCTGCAGCCATTGTAAGTCCACAAGACCGCAAGTGCACATGAAGTGTGCCATTTGGGACATGACCTAAGGCCTTGCGCTTCTCCTCTGAGTCCGCCTATTTGTTACGTAATGATTATTAGGTAGTAATCTGCTGTGGACCCCGCAACAGTGGGGGGCTCGTGAGGACCCTTCTGAGACCCAACATGACAAACGGCCATTCAAAGACCTCAAATGCACCATTTGGGATGGCCTACTGCAAAGAGCATCTGGTCTCTTCCCATGATCCTTTTCCCCCTAAACCCCATCACAGCCCGCAACCGACACAGAGCAGAACTCAATCTCCCTCCATCTGCAGAAATCATTAATCCTTCCCTCAGCACTGTAAGTCATAGAGACAGATTTCACTTTGAGCGATGCGAGTGATCAAAGCAGGCGCTTCACTCTGTGACAGGACCGCAGAAGGCACTGAGGACTCCTCTCTTTAAGAACACTGTACACCTAATCATCTGCAATGTCTGTGACAATACAATTTACATATTTATATTTTCTTTGTCTCTGACAAGAGATGTGTGACAATGTTCTCTCTCTCCCTCACTCTTTCTCTTTCTCAAACACATAAATACGTACACGCAATAGTGGAGGCTGGCAACGTCTGCAGGTTTGTTTGTAATGAATTCCTGGTTGCGAAGACACTGAGACGTTGCATTGTGTGTTTACAGGAAATGAGCTGTGGTAGAGGATGTTTGCTGCTTGGAAAGTATTATTACTGTGAATATGTGCGAGGAAAAGCAGAAAAATATTCTCCGCGTTCGGTATAAGGAGTTCTGCTAATGACTGTACTTTCGAGAGTGTCTTGGTGTAGTGCTTCCTGTTAGGGATCCTATGGGTGTGCTAGTACTGATTTGAAATTGTACTTGCAACATCGTATCTCGGCTGTCTGTCATAATGTGTAATGTTCTAGAACAAATTCACATGAGCTGTAGACTTGGTAAAAATGAAAGAAAGAAAAAACTATTTCATAAAATATTAAACTAAACATACTGTTTATATATAATATGTATTATATATAATATATAAAAGTTTATATATAATATAAAAATGTTATGATGGTGATTACGTTCATTACGTAAAGGATTCTTGGAGTCAATTATTCATGAATCAGTCTACATGCACTATATGCCTTAATTCACTAAGAAAGAAGTGGTTCATAAGAGTCATTTATATGTGAATCAGTCTACACTGGTTGCGCTATATACTTTTTTTGATTGATCTTGGGATTTTCAATCAATATTCAAATCATTGTTTTTTATCCAGCAATACTACTGATTTAAATGTGCTGTTATGTTGTGCTAGCAGCGCTGTTTTGGTGAGTCTTAATGTATACTGTATGTTAGCAGTGTTCTGCTTCATAGTGCTGGTAACGTTAGAGACTTGTTTACCATAATGTGTCAGCTATGTGCTGTTGAGTTTTTTAAGGATGTTCTAGTCAGGTTCTGTCAGAAATTGTCTCCCTGTAAGCTAATTATTTCTGTCCTTGAGATGTATTTGAGCATCCCCCTCCTTCAAGTGCTTAGCGTGTAATCATGCCTCTTATCAAGCCTTTCTTGTTGTTCTCAGAGCTACTGTTTAGCCCACTGCTATTCTGAGAAACAGGTGATTGAGAAGAAGTTTGAGAGGTGCAAGTTGTTCTTTAGGGACCTACAGAGAGCGGTCCCTCCGAGCTGGAAGCCCCTTGGCCTTCGCTTTACCGCTGTCTGGCCGTGAATGGCAGCGGCGTCTGTGGAAGCGGTTCTGCTAGCGATGAGGCCATAACAACCTAATTACAAGCAGATTCTTTTTGTGTGTAATTACACTGCTAGCTCAGTTTTCATTGTTGACTAAAGGGGTTGTTTTGGCGTGAAAGAGCGCTTTCTTCTTCTCCCCACCCCTCGTTAGCCTTCTTTCTCTGTTTCTGCCTCTCTCATTCCACACAATTTATTACGCCAGCCAACAGATTCGACGGAAACCTCCCAGTATAGGACAATCTGTCATCTCAACATTATCAGCAAGCCACACCGCCTTCCATATTGTGCTACAAGAGCTTCAGCAAATTGCTATTTTTATGAGACATGATAAAGGAAATGCTACCTTATGTTCACATTTTTTACAGTCTGATGTTGGTGGGCGAAAAACGGTTGCGATTTGCCAGCGAAAACATCATGTGTGGCACGAGCGAGCGAGAGAGAGGGAGGGAGATTTAGGTTCAAAGATATTTTCTCTTCTATGCATCACAGTCACACTCATCCTGCATTCATTCAGCGTTTTATTTATGAAGTTTGATGGAATAAACAGCTGAATGGAAAATGCAAGGACAGGAAGTTTGATTGTATAGAAGGTGGTGAAAGGTTGCAGTTAACTGTTTTGGCTACAACGCAAGGTCATGGGTGAGTGTAAAATGCGAACACTGAAAACCTCCCAGCAAATGTGAAAGCCCAGATAGAAAGAGAGAAAACCAGGTCTTGTTCTGGGTGTAGTCTGCATCTCTCCCTCCTTCTCTCAATCTGTCTCTCCTCCCCAGCCTTGTGCCTGCTTGACAGCCTGGGCAGCACCAAACTGACAGGCCCTCAAACTGCAGCCCAGAAAGCAAGCATTAATTAAGTCATTGCCGGACTGTAATTTCCTTGAGAAGTAAAAAATTCTCACACAAGAAAAGGTTACAGAGACCTTTTCTGTGTCAAAATTACCATGCGTCATGAATATTAATGCCCTTAATGAAGACAACCTTTGCTTCATCAAGAATGTACCAGAGCAGGTGCCATGCTGATAAACTCACTCGTCTGATACTCTCTCTCTTTCTCCCTCTCTCTCTCTCTCTCTCTCTCTTTGCATCTGCTGAAAATAGACAAGCCAAGATTTACTTGTTTAAATCAGCATCTCCCTTCGGGTTTGACTCGCCTCATTTCTCCCCTCACATTTTTCCTCTTTCATTCACTTTTGAGAAGCTTGTCCTCTTTGGCGTTCACCTCTTTAAATATGCTGACTTTTAAAGGGGAAGTTGTTTGAGGTTTAGCGATAAGGAATATTTCTTAATAATAGTACCTTTTTTTGGGTCAGTTTAATAATGATAAACCCTCAATGTTGACATTGGGGTTGACCAGTGTTATTGAACTTGTAGGTGAAGGTCTTATTTTCACCACTATTGTCACCAAGTAGAATTACAAAAATTACAACTGTTTTCAGACAGGTTTCCCTGTTTGACATTACCATTGGTTGAGATTTTTGGCAAAAAATCTTTGTGGCATCAAAACTTTGCTCAGTTTTTTATTTGTTTTTATTATTATTTTAATATATCTAAATCTATGTGGCAATATTGGCCAGAAATATATTGCTGATATATTTTTTTGGCCATATTGGAATGAACTTGTGCAATGTTTTGATGCCACAGTTTTTATACTTTTCAAGGAACCTATGAGTGGCTTAGGATACGCAATACGTATGAAGAAGACACATTTTAACAGTGAATAAATTGCACACTTCACCTTTAAAGTTGTTGTAGCTATTGGAGCTTGAACCACACAACATCTGAGAAAAAGTGACCAAAAGACCATCTACTAGAAAAAGAGTAACAATCTGTTAATGGAGGTCCAAATGAACACATTCTATACCACAAAGACTCAGAACAGGAAGAAAGCTTCAATTCTGTCATCTCCTCCTCCCTCCATCTTCTCTCCACAATTATAACAAACGAATCCTGGCACAAACAAAGGTAGAGATCTGTTAACAAACTGCGACTTTAGTCCGACTGCGATTTCGGTGGGAGGCAGCTTTTCTTCTCCAGCTCACCGGCGATCCCCGGCCGTGCCTTTCATTTGACTCTCAGTGTGTGTCACATGTTAATTAGATAAACGTACACATGCGACTCGCCCATTATTCCACATGCCGACAACCAGAACAAAGTGGAGACTGGTGGGAGCACCGCTGATGAGAGAGATGAAAAAAAAACGCAACGCCATTGCAAGGGATGACAATTACCAATGGCTTTGAAGTTTTATTTATGAACTTCTCATAGTTCCCTCCTGTGGCTACATGTTAATGTATGATTCCGTGAACGCTTTTAGGACCTTTCCACCTTTTTTGAATTCATACTGAATAGTTTGTTTTGTCTTTGCTTGTTCTGTTTTAATATTTGCCTGGATGTAAATTAGGGCAGTTTTTGAGGTGCTGTCGGTGTGTGTGTGGGGTCATTTTTCTTTGCTTTGTATTTCTGCTTGGAGACTATGGACCTTGGTCAACCCAGACATCATGTTTAATATGAAGAATGAAGAGGTTGTGAAGGATAGAAGTACTTTGCGTTATGTATTATGTATTTTCACATCTGATGCTTTCGTTTTTTTTTCACCTGTGGAAATTTATATTTAGACAGGTTTTTTGTGTTTCAAGAAAGACGTTTATAAGACATATATCCGAACAATATGTCTCTTCTGAGTAAATAAATAGCTGCTGAATCTTTCTAAATGTTACATCATTATGCCAGTGAATCACTGAATATGAACATCCCTGAATCGTTCATTCAACCGATTCATTCAGAAATTAATCACGTTAATATGTAATAAGTCATTAAAGGTGCAGTGTGTAGTATTTATGAGGATCTATTGACAGAAATGCAATATAAAATACATAACTATGTTTTCAGTGGTGTATAAAGACCTTACATAATGTACCATTATGTTTTTATTACCATAGAATGAGCCACTTCAATCTTCATACACCGCGGGTCCCCTTACTGTGAAGTCACCATTTTGCGCCGTCATGTTTCTACAGTAGCCCTAAATGGACAAACTTCTGATTCATTCAGGAACAAAACAAGTTACTTTTTTATGAGTAAATCATTGTCACAGTCATGCCAGGCTCTCCAGTCACACCCACACAGCACTCACTCTCTCCTGAGTTCTAATCACCATCACCTGTTCCTCATCACTGCAGCACTTAGCACCAGTACTAAAGTGCACACCTCTCAGTCACTCATCGTCTGGTCTTGAACGTGGAAACAGACTCCTTACCTGCTCTACTTACCTTTGTGGATCAGCTAGTAAGCCTTGTTTATCTCCTGTATCGATTCCCCCTTGTTTCCTGTCTCTCCGATGATCTCCTGCATCTTCGTGCCAGAAACCTGTGGATTAAAGATTACCTGTATACTCATTGTTTATCAAGAGGTGTGCGCATCATCCAGTTCCTCTACCATCATCACTATTCACTACCTGCAACGAAAGGTTACGCAAGTTATCCACCAGCATTTACTCCCCCGAACTGTGCCATTCATCCATCTGTTCAATAAACGACTGTTTGGATTGTTTATATCTTTCTTTGAGTCTGGTTTATCCTGACAGAAGGCCAGACTTACAACTTAACGCCTATGGATCCAACAACCACAGACCTGTTTTAAGAGCTGGTGGATAATCTTTGCAGAGTCCTCACAACACTGGCACCTTCCTCTGCACCGAGCACACCCATCACTTCCCTGAACTCCAGAACCAGGAGATGAACCCATGAAAGTGGGCAATATGTGAATAATAATTGGTAAACCGCTCAGCTGAAAAACCATCCTTAAATGTGTGGGTCCTGTCAAGCTGCAAGTTGGGTGCCTCCACATAGAAAACATCAAACTCCTGGTTCTGGGGAAATCCACCTCCGGCATTATGTTAGGGCGCCCAGAGCTCGAAAAGCATGATCCCATCCTTTCCTGGAAGAAAGGAGGCATCTTGAAGTGTTGCTTCCCTGACTGTTTTCCCAGCCGTCCCAGTCTGTGTCTCCAGCGATCCAAGACCACCTCTATTAAATCCACCTCTATCGAAAGCCTGGTAGAAAAACAGTCTGTTGAGATTCCACCCTGCTACTCCCACTTCAAAGACATCTTCTGCCCCAAACGAGCCTCTTAACTGCCCCGATCGATAACGATCGATAGAACGATCGAACGATCTAGATCGATAACATCTTGGTGTACTCTCGGAACCTTGCCAAACATCGCCATCACGTTTGGAGGTCCTCAAGAAACTCTGTAAGTACCAGCTATTCCTGAAAGCAGAAATATTTACCTTTCATCAGTCATCACTCCAGTTCTTGGACTGAAAGGCAAGCCCAAGTCTCTGTCCTGGAGTCCCGAAGCCACCCAGTCTTTCCAACTTCTCCAACAAATCTTTACCACGGCTTCCCTCCTCAATCATCCAGATCCCAAGAAACCATTTGTAGTGGAAGTTGACGCCACGACCACCGGAGTGGAAGGGGAAGCCTTCCCGTCTACATCCATGTGCCTTTTTCTCCAAGAAACTTACCCCAGCGGAGCAGAATAAAAGTAGCACTTGAAGAGTGGAGACACTAGTTGGAGGGAGCTCGTCATCCTTTCACAGTCCTCATTGATCATCATAACCTCAAATGTTCATTCAAGTTTGTCAGGAGTGTGCCATGTCAAAGACCCCTCCCCATTTACCATCAGGCAAACTTCTCCAACTTCCTGTCCCTAATCAACCCTGATCTGCCCCCATCGAATCGACACACATGCATCTTACTCATTGTTGACAGATTCTCAAAAGCCTGCCATCTGATCCCATTGAAAGGACTCCCATCTGCTATGAAACTGCTGAACTGATGTTTAATCATGTATTTCGTAACTTTGGACACCCTGAGGATATAGTGTCAGATCGTGGCCTACAGTTCATGTATGGAGGTCCTTTCTCACTCTCCTAGGTGTGTCCGTAAGCCTGTCCTCGGGCTACCACCCACAGAGTAACAGACAGACTCGCCTGGGCAGAGTACAGCCAAAACTCCCCTCACCAGCCGGCAACCGGTCAGTGTTCTGCTTTCAGCCCCCTATCTTCCTGTGGTCAGGGGAGCAGTGCGCAGACAGAAGGACCATGCTGATGCCCGGAGAAACAACACCCTCATCTACCATCCTCAGAAGAAAGTATGGCTTTCCACAAGAGACATCAGAATGCGTCTGCCCTGCAAAAACCCGAGTCCCTGATTTATTGGTCCCTTCCCTATCATCAACCAGGTTAACCCAGACACTTACCTTCTGCAGCTCCCCTCATATTACAGAATTCACCCAACATATGTCCCATTAAAACCTTACCATACTCTTACATACTTTCTGTTCTCTCCACAGAGCCTGGTCCCATATATGAATCCTCCCCCCCACCCCCACCCCCTGCCGATGATCCTGGACGAACAACCTGTATATACCATCAAGGAGATCCTGGACTCTCAACGCCACAGAGGCCGCCTCGAATATCTCATTGACTGGGAGGGTTATAGTCCAGAGGAGAGTTCATGGGTTTTCAGAGATGACATCTTAGATCCTGCCCTCCTTGCTGAGTTCCACGAGTCACATTCCCGGTGTCCAGCACCACGCAAGCAAGGGCGGCTGTGGCGTCAGAGTCATCTGTCCTCAGGAGCAGACCATTGGGGCTGGGGGGTAATGTCACGGTGACGCCAGGCTCTCCAGTCACACCCACACAGCGCTCACTCTCTCCTGAGTTCTAATCACCATCACCTGTTCCTCATAACCGCAGCATTAAAAAACACTGTTTCATTGAGGAACAAAACTAGTGACTTTTTATGAGTGAGTCATTTGAATCATTTACTCAGCCAGTTCGTTTAAAAACTGATTCATTCAGGTACAAAACACATAACTGTATTTATGTATTATTTACTCAATCGATTTACTCAAAAACACTGATTCATTCAGATACAACACATGTGACTGTATCGTTTAATGTGTATATACAATCAGGGCTTGACATTAACACCCGCCAACCCGCCATTTGCGGGTGGATTTCAGCTGTGGTGTGTAACACAGTCACTCCCACTAGCCACTTTGGCGGTTGAATTTTATTGTAGTCTTCTCTAAAGGCATCTGTTATAATCGCGTTGCGCGTTATAACCAATTACACGCGATTCTTTTGAGCTTATGATTGCAATGTCTAATAATCAGAGGCGTTCAGATTAGTCATCGCTGAAACGCCAGAGTTTTGTTCAGAGCGCTCTCACTCACTGAAATCTGCACTCTCATCATAAACAACAAAGCAGAGATGTAGCCTATGTGCGATGAACGTAGGAGATTCATTCGTCATACAGTGATTTGACTGTTTTGTTCAGCAGCGAAAATAGTTTCAAACAAAGATCACAGCAGAACCACAGCGCATCTGATGTGACTGGCATAAAGTTGGCTTGACGTTGGACGGATTTAGGGACCGTGTCTAAAGTTACATACGACATTGGTATACACATTTCTAACTTCAATAGCATTTGAAGAGAATGACTTACAGTCATAAAACCAACTGTAAAGTGTTCATCTAGGTGTCAGGTATGATGCACACCTTTTAGATTTTTGATATTTAATAAAATAAAATCACATGAAAATATGGATATGTATTTCACTAGGCTACTGTATGGGCTTATACACAAAATATGCTAGATTTAAATATGTCATAGCTGAAAGAACACTGATGAGAATATTACTTAAGAATAAATATTATATATAATATAATATATAATATAATAAATTATATTTACACCAAAAAAATCGTATATTTTTCAGACAAGCAACTGTTGTCTCTAGGAGCTACACACAACCGTATCAGAGCTAAGTAAATATATATTTGATGACATGTCATGTTATAAATTTTATGTAGACTTGATCATGTAGAATTGATGTGTACAGTGCTCATTTACATATAGCCAACAACAAATTTCCCAACAACAATATTTTGGCCAGTGAAAATGCTGAGTGGCTAGTAACTTTGGAAAACCACTAGCCACAGTGGCTGGTGAGCAAAAAAGTTAATGTCAAGCCCTGTATACAATATATACAATACTGATGTTTTGGCTTCAGACCCAAATGTTTTAAAATTATTATCAGCACACTGCTTGTCATGCTGCATGTCCAACCAGATTAGAAAATTGCAAGTAACTGTTGTATAATTTGTATTGACAGTGTATTGCTGTAATTGAAATCACATGCAGCACTTTCACCGGACCTCTCCTAGAAGAGATGTGGCCCATGAGAGCAGAGATGGGCTTTGATTGAGCTCCGTCCCTCAGTCTGGTGTAAAAGGCCTCAGTTCTGTTTACTGTTCTGGCCTGCTAAACACACGAGTGAGGGTCCTCACCTCAGCTTCAAGCTCTGAGGGGAAAAAAGTGACATTTGAGGGGCACTTTACAAAACTCGCTCTGCGAAAGATCTTCTGTATCACCTAAAGAGCCTTTGTCAGTCATTGGAAAGCTGTCACCTGGCAGGGAGATACAGCCAGGCGACCGGATGACAGGTTGGAATTAATGAGAAGAGTATGACAGCAGCCGAAAAAGAGATGGGGGGGTAAGAGAGAGAGAGAGAGTGAGAGATGTAGAAAGGGGTAGAACGGAAAAGAATGGCATGGTCTTTGTTTCTTATAAAGAAATGTGCTGAAGGGGTTGTGGACCTGCTTCAGCCATAACACAGAAATGAGGCATGAGAAAGAGGGCAGAGAGAGGACTAAAAGGAGAGAGGGATTGCAATGGATAATGATAATATATGAAAGTGTTTCTTGTACAATATTAGTGTGTTGTAATTGGAAACAACAATACTACTGTCAGTCAAAGTTTCCAAATTCCTACATTTTCGTGATTTTAAATTCTCTAGTTAAAGGGATAGCTTTTTAGCACAAACGATACATTTATGAAGAATATATTGTCCACTTTTTTTCTATACAGTGAAAGTGAATAAGAACAATAAAAAGATCATAAAAGTGATCAACATGAACTGTGAGCCATACTTCAAATCTTCTGAAGCCATATAACTTTGTGCAATGAAAAGACAGACCTTTCAGTCATTATTCACTAAACATTTCAACAGCCACCCATGTTTCCCATAGCATATTTATGAGAGTTTGTGAAAAAAGTGGTAATGTCCAATGAATCAGTTGGATTTTTTCGAAGAATCAGCTGATTCATTATGTATATCATTCACAAATTGCTCTGATCTGGTTCAGTTCAATGACTCGATGATCTAGATACAGCAGTTAACAGCTCACTGGAGTGAAAGACTTTCAGTGACTAACCGGTTTCATTTATTTTATTTATTTAATTTTTAATTGCACAAAAGTGTCATATGGCTTCAGATGACTTGGAATATAGATATAAATGCAATGGACTACTTTTATTTTTATTGTGTCCTTTTTGAAACTTGAAAGCTCCAGTCCCCAGTCATTGTAACTGCATAGAAAAAGAACAACCAGTAAGTTGCTCAAAATTCCTTCTATTGTGTTCCACAGAGGAAAAAAACTAATAATGGTTTGAAACAACATGCGGATGAGAAAGAATTTTCATTTTTGTATGAAATAATCCTTTAAGAATCCAGTCTTCCTGAGGTCTGAGGTGGTAATAATCTAAATTCTGCTTTAGATGCACTGTCGTTCTTAAAGGGTTAGTTCACCCAAAAATGAAAATTTTGTCATGAATTACTTACCCTCATGTCGTTCGACACACGTAAGACCTTTGTTCATCTTCGAAACACAAATAAAGATATTTTTGTTGAAATCCAATGGCTCAGAAAGGCCTCCATTGGCAGCAATGACATTTCCTCTCTCAAGACCCATAAAAGGTACTAAAGACGTCGTTAAAAAGTCCATCTCACTACAGTGGCATGCGTGAGAATATGACGTAGAGCCGGCGTTCGGGCATCCAGGAAATGCACACTTTAGCACAATTTTGAGCACTACGCCAAGACCTAAAGCACAATCAATGTAGAATTCAACAGCTTAGATACGGCGCGTCTTCCTCTGCTTGTAAACAAAGTTCCTCGCTTCCTCCGGCTCTACGTCATATTCTCGTGCATGCGTCGTGGTGCTTCGTGAGTTCACGTCAGAGGTCCACACGGAAGACAAGAATAAAGTTGAATAAAGTCGTTATTTTGATTTTTTTTTGCACACAAAAACTATTCTCGTTGCTTCATAAAATTATTGTAGAACCACTGTAGTGAGATGGACTTTTTAACGACGTCTTTAGTACCTTTTATAGGTCTTGAGAGACAAAAATGTCATTGCTGCCAATGGAGGCCTTTCTGAGCCATCGGATTTCAACAAAAACATCTTTATTTGTGTTACGAAGATGAACAAAGGTCTTACGGGTGTCGAACGACATGAGGGTAAGTAATTAATGACAGAATTTTCATTTTTGGGTGAACTAACCCTTTAAGGGCGCCATTCACAAAGCACATCTTGTCAGTCTAAAAAGCAGCGGAAGCTTTTTTCAAAGCCTGACACTCTTTAAATCTAATCAATCGCAAATCGTGTTTCAGCATCCACATAAATGCCTCAAACAGGTTCTCTGTTTAAAAAGCAATCAGTGCATCAAGCATGAACAGTGCGTCCTGTGTTTCTGCGTGTGTGAGAGTGCATTCGCAAGTGTGTTTGTATTGTTGTAACAATTTGTGTTATGCGAACGGGAACACACCTCTCCAAAACAGTAAATGAGTTCTGTCAATGTTTGCGCATCTCAATTAATCAGGGGGAACAATGGCCAGTGGGGCTGGGGGCTGTCAGGGATGGTTTGTTGGCGACACGTCAAAAAGAGACACTGCAGGCTGAAAGACGTCTCCACTTTCCCTGGCTCTCAGATTCCTTATTTGAGAGTCTTTATTTGAGCATGTGTCTAAGATTAAGTGTTCAAATTAAATTAAAGTGAATTAAAATTTACCCTATTTACTTTTCTAATACACATTTTTTATTGTATTGTTCTTGTCACAGTGCATGTTATTCCAAAGAAATAAACAGTTTAAAATATTTTCAAATATTGTTGTAGATATTTGGGGGCGCATCTTCTGAAAGAGTACCGAATCTCCAGATCAAAACACAGGCGAAGAAGCAGAAACAAGCGATAAAGGCATTGATTATGCACATGTAAAATAATGCAATCATCAACATTAAACAGCATATAAAATGTCGACTCATGAAGAGGTGAAGGACTGCAAGATTTGGGGGTGTTGATGAAAGCGATCTACTCCATCTATGTTTTGATCATTGTTCTGGATCCTATCAGGACGAAGTCTTTAACAAAAATGCAATTTTCTCAACTTTATGTTCAAAATTTAGCTTTTTTTAAAGAAACACCCACATTTAAGTGATAAAAAATAATACATGAAGCTAAAAAAATATATTTTAAACAGAGGCTCTGTTCTTTCTTTTGATATATTGCATGTTTAAATATTCATTCAACAAAAGCTGGTGCTGGTTGGCAACTTTTAAAAAAAAACTAACAGGGAAAGAGTTAATATACAAAAATAAAATAAGTTGTTATACTGTATAATTTTTAAATGCAAATTTTTACAACTTTTAATCAAAAACATTGATCTTCTTTGTCCTTTTGCCAAATGCTCAAAATCCATTTGTCAAATGAGTTAAAAAATGCCATTGGTTAGTTTACTTGTAAGCAACCAATGAACTTTAGACCTTTTAAGACAAACTCCTCGCCAACGTGCCACTCAAAGTAGATGTAAGCCGGACTTTCATTGGACAGTATGACCAAACGTGTCATCATGACAGTAGGAACTTTGTTTGTGTTCATTTTTTGAGCTCCTTGGTTCAGCTTAATGCAAAGATGCAAAGATTTTTTTTGTTTGTTTGCTTGTTTTTTATGTTATAATTTAAATCCTAAATTTGAATAAATCTCTGTGATATGCATACTTTACATGGGTGACAGATTGATACATTTGGGTGTATATCAAATATTGCTATGATTGAATACAAAACTGCAGGTCCCACTTATTTCTAGGAAACACAAGCACTGAACATACGAACACATCAGAAAGTGTCACTTTTAGAACCCCACCACTCGACAACAAAGGAAATTGTCAGGTATGTAACAAGCTATCAAGACTAAACACTTTTTGTTTTCATCACATCTTGAGATTTGTCAAATTGGGTCTCGTTACACTAATTAAAATACCTAGGGGATGGAGACTTAACCATGTCAGCAAGACAGAGAGAAAGAGAAAAAAGAGGGAGAAGAGGAGATAAAGATAAATGGCGCATCAGAAACCAATTATCACAGGAAGCAGATTAAAACGCTTTTGCATTTTCACACACAAAAGAGAATGCGAGTCACTTTTTACTGATTACACCTTCCGTCTCTCTCTTTTCATTCGTTAACGTGTTTGTTAAATCCCCTCTTGTGTTCATTAGCTTCTTCGTTTAGATACTGCCAACATTTGTTCTCTCAGCACTGTTTGTCCAACAAGATCTGCCTCCTACCAGTTTAAAGGCAGAGAGATCCTGTTAGCAGCTATTCAGTTCGGCTCTGGTCCTCAGCAGAGATCACACATTGGGGTGACACCAGTGAAACTGATAAAGCTATCTGTCAGTGGAACCTAAGGAACCAGATTTAGCAAGTACTTACGATATGTTAAAATATTTTCATGAATAACAATTATATGCCAAAATATCACTTCTGTTGCATGTTTTCTCGTCTTCTCTCTCTCTGTCTGGAGGGGGGGGGGGGGGCATATTTATATAAGCCTAATAGAGAGGGTAGAAAATTATAGCGAGAAAGGGAATGATGAGCAGAATTCGAACCTGCATAGCCCACATAAGAACCACAGCTCAGTGGTAGTACACTAACCGCTGGGCCACAGCTACAACACATCAGAAGTTTTTTCTTCATTCGAAAATGCGCATTGTGTAAAGGATAATGTACAGTTAGCAGCTCATATTCATAAAATAAACCAGATAGAGATTGTACATCTGCTTCATAAATGGCAATTTGCCAAAACAAAACAAATTAATGTACATGCATTATTGATTTGAGTTTAAATTATTGTATTACATGACAATAAAGAGAGAACAGAGTAAAATGCAAATTGGTTACTTGACCTCAGAAGGGTCTGATTGACCAATCCGAATAAAGAATTCCAGAGTGCCTTTGCTAACATTATTCCTCTCATTATTATTTTGACTATACCACAATTATTACAGTAATTACTATGATAATTATCACCAAATAATTGTTTATTTAAAGTAACAGTAACAAAACTTTATGCAAACTGATGGGAACCTGCACCTGCAGATAATGTAGTCTCTTTCAAGATGCTTAGCTAGGAGAAGCATCCTAGATTAATGGAGACTCTTTCTGGGGTACTTACCTGAGTGGCCTGCCTTTGAAGTCCTCAGCTGGTGCCAATGTGGGGCTCTCTTTTAGCTTGTGACAGATTGACTCTATTTTCAGCTGCGATGAACTGTTACAGCGAGAGAAATCAAGAGAGAAGTTGCATTTTGATGTACAATCCAGGGCTCCAGACTTTGACAAATGCTACAAAAAATGTGTGGCAATAATATAAAGTCTAGTTAGTTGAGACAACTTTGTGCATGCCCATATAAACAGTTTCATCAGATATCATCTCTTTAGAGTGCAAGCCATGTGCCATGATGTCTGATTCACAGACAAATGAATCTAGTCAGTCAAAAATATTCTCCAAACCCGCTCGAGTTAGTGGTTCATTCAGTCAGTGAATCGTTCAGAACCTTTCCTTAAAGGGGGGGTCTAATGCTATTTCATGCGTTCTGACTTATTTACACTGTTAAAGTTGGATTCTCATGCTAAACATGGGCAAAATTTAAAAAAAAAACGAGTTGGATGTATGACAGAGTATTTCTGTGCCAAATACACTCCTTCAGGATTTGAATAAGTTTCGGAAAGTTTTTTTCGAGTATGGCCCTGTATGAAGTCATAAAGGGTGGAATTTCTTGTATGGGCACATCAACCAGAGTGAGAGCAAGAGCGCGTCCATCAATGAGCTTCGTTCGGGTTACAGAAGTCGTCGGCAGCGCTGTCCTTTTGTTTTTAGACCACAACATCAACAATGTCACTAAAGAAGTGTGTTTTTGGTTGTGAGGGAAAGATAACCTTGTTCAGCTTCCCAAATAACCCAGCGTTAAGGAAACAGTGGATGCAGTTTGTTTTTCTGGAGCAGCAACGGAGTTGTGCAAGTGTGTTTGTTTGTTCCCTGTCACGAGTCGGAACTGCAAGCGGTGAGTGAAACTGCATCAAATGTCTGTTTTGTTGGCAATCTGCGCGTAAGTGCATATAATGTAAACAACACGAACGTATAGTGAATCAAAAGTTACCCAGGGATAATGCCATGATGTATTTTGTGTGTGTGTGTGTGTGCGCGCGCGCGCTCATGTCTCTAGCTCCGCCTACTGGACGCCTGCACGAGTTCGGCTGTTTTCGGAAATAATCGGTACAGCGTTTCTGTCTTTTATAAATATGATAAAACTAAAGACTCTCCTGCGATATGAATGATGCAATACTACTCTATAGGTACTCAAGATTAACATAAGATTGGCAGAAACTGTGTGTTATGTACCCTTTAATTCACAGCCGATTCCCTTACTAAACCACAAATCAGTTTTCAGTTATGTTCGTTTCGAAATGAAATATGAACTTTTTCTGCATAATGTGAGTACTTACGGTTTGTGACTGGTTGGACATATGACAGTGTGTAATTAAAGATACAGGAATTTTGTTGGCATGAATTAATAATGATATTAATATTATGATTATTATGTCCATTTGTAAGGTTGAATTGACTGTAATAGAAACCTTTTGTGGATAACATTGGAACCATAATCTCCACAACATTTTACTGTTTTTTTTCTTTAATAGGCAGAAATATTATTACAAAAAGAGTGACAGCATCAACTTGGAACAAATATAGCTTATACATAATACATGTAGAAAAACATCCTAGTTTAGAAGATGTTTTTGTCACTTTTATTAGATTAAATCTATTAAAAGTGACAGTAAAAGCAAGAGTCATTTTAAAAAAGATTTCTATTTCAAATAAATGCTGTTCTTTGGAATTTTCTATTCATCAAAGAATACTGAAAAAATGTATCGCTGTTACCACTGAAATATCGAAAGCAGCAGTTTTCAACATTGATAATAATAAGAAATGTTTCTTAAAGGTGCTGTATGTAAGTTTTTGACTGTACTAAAGCATAAAAATACCACAATATGTTTGCAGATATTTAGGAAACATGCTGAGTTCACATACTCGTTTCTCTGAAAAACAATACTACAGCCAGTTATTCTGCTTTGAAATGTGCGTTCCATGTCGGAATGTCTGTTTTTGTTTTGGTCTGTGCGATAACGCACGTTGCCAATTTACCCAATAGTATTTTTACAGCACAGGTTGCCAGTTGGCAGAAAACACAGCGTATTGCTCCCATGGTAGCTAGCGAACAAATTGGGTCAGAGATTGCACCTTTTACCCGACCTAAAAAGCCTCGGCATCTATCTAAAAATCTCTATGAACGGAAGCACATTAAAACGCGGATAAATCAACTCATCAACTCACAGTGTGTAAGTCTCCTAGCCTTCCATTGTCAATTGCACTCGTTCCTGTTGTGTGTCCTCAAACTGGTAACCCGTGTGAGCGTCGAGTCTGAGGAGGGGGGTGCGGGGCAAACTATGTTTAATTTGGACTGCAGTACCCATTTCAACCACTAGCTGTCATTCTTACATACAGCACCTTTAAGCACCAAATCAGCATATTAGAATGATTACTGAAGGATCATGTGACACTGAAGACTGGGGTAAGGATGATGAACAGTATGCTTTGCCATCACAGGAATAAATTGCATATTATTATAATTACTGACCCCAAACTTTTGAACGGTAGTGTAACTCAAGTCATGTAGTTTATGTACTAAATTGTTAAAAGCTAAAGTAAGAAGCTATGCACCCAGTGAACTGAAATGTTGTGAACTGAGTGATTTTGTCGACTAAAAAAGTAATTTGACTCCTAAAGGTTTCATTTTAGGAGTCAATAACTCCCTTGTCATTATTAAAGGGGAAAAAGAGAGAATTCACTTTTGTTCAACACAGAAGCATAAAAGGCTGGAATATCAGAGCTAGAGATACCCACCAACCGTTAGAAGTGGGATCAAAAAGATGAGAAAAAGTGTATGAAAAACGCAGGAAGGACGGGGAGACATGGTGGGGAGGGGGAATCCTCACCCTCTTGTCCCCGTGGCCTGTCTCTGGCCTGTGGATGACCTCTCATTACACCCTCTCTTGCGTCCACTTACTATCTCTCTCCACACGTTGCCATGGAGAACAGGATCTAACTCATACTACACTTACCTCTCTCTCTCTGTCTCTCTCTTATTCACTCTCTTTTTTGCACTATAGAGGGGGTCCATAAAAGCGACCGCGCCCTGGGCTCCCGGTCTTCTATTGGTAAAAAAAAAAAATCGACCTGATCTCAGACTATCGTGTGGTGCACAGCCTTTGATCGCCCCGCTGTTTCTCTCTCGTTTAGGCTCCGTGTGGACAAATGATTAGATACAGCTGCTCAGCTGAACTACATGGGGGAGCATGAACGGTAAATGTGTTTGTTTAAGGCTGTGTTTAGCATATTGTGTGTGGGGAGACGAGATGATAGAAAGAGGGAGGATCTGAAACATTATTACAGAACTATATGAAACTGGGCAGGGACTGAGGAAGCCAATGGATTTGGCTATTCGTCATTTAGCAGATGCTTGTTGTCCAAAATGATTTACAGTAGCTACATGTACAGGAACACTCCTCCGATAGCCATCTACCGCCAAAAGACTGTAGGGCCCTATGGAAAGCAGGTCTAATCATTTGAAATCATGAAACTTTTAGAATTTCACAATTTATTAAAAGTTTAACAAAACAGTGGCTAAAGTTTTCAGACGCAGCCATTGTTTATGAGTCTTTTAATGAGATTACAAGCTTTGAGAGCCTGTTTTAACACCTAAAGTTATTTGGTTCAATGTCTTTATGCCATCATAAGCAGCTTTTAATGCAGTGGTCAGAAGTTATAATATATAAAAGTTGTAGCAATCAGTTCACACATATGATATTTGCAAATCAAATAAATTGTTGGCATACAAGGAAAAAAAAATAGCTTCTGTGCAATTCAACATTTTGGATCAGGTATCATTTTCCTATGATTTTAGGTGTAAGTTTTGATTAGGTTTAGCCTGTGATTGTTTGAAAATGTGTGCTCCAGGACTAATGTTGGCAGTAACTACCTGTAAAAAATTATCACTCTACTAACTACTAGACTGTTTTTTAGTAGTGTGACATTAGTTTGGCTGTTTCCAGTGAAGCTTTTCTAGTAACAAGCTACTTGTTCCAACAAGAAATGGTGTTGTGTGACAAAATGCATCATGGCTGTTTTTTGTCACATTGTCTTACAGGTGCAAATGTACTACTTTTTTATCGAAGAACGTTGGAAACCAAACAACAATGAAGCATATTGACATCCATTGTATGGAAAAAACAGACAAAATATCATCTTTTATGTTCCACAAAACAACAAAAGTCATACAGTTGACATGAGATGAAATGACATGAGGCGAGTGAATAACGACAGGATCTTCATTTTTGGGTGGATCATCCCTTTAAGATCATTTTATTTTATTTTTATTATTATTTTAAGAAGTCTTGATTTTGTTTTTGGGGTGTACTAGAATATGCTTTTATGCTTGATTGTTCAAAAACACATATTTTAATCACATATTTTACATTATTACAGCACCTCTCTCCCCAGTCTGGCTCGTGACATTCAGTTCCTGTTTTGATGAAGCCCCTCGTTCCGAAATACGAAATGTGCTGTGATTGGTTAGCTGGCCCATTGTGTTGTGATTGGCACCGTTTAGCACGTGTTCGGGAAATGTCACGCCCCTTACTAGGGCTGCACGATATATCGTTTTAGCATCGATATCGCGACGTGCGCAGCCGCGATAGTCACATCGCAGGATTTGCGATGTCAAGTATAGGGATCGTAGTTGATCCATGATCCGTAAGGGCAGCTGCACCCCGGTTCAGAACGCATGTGATTCGCGGATTGATTGCGAAGTTTAACCATCATAGAGTGGAAGTTTAATATTTGCTTGTGTTTTGAAGTCGAGTCAGGCATCAAGCACAAGAGGACTGTAGTCGCATGCTGTTTTCTGCATGGGCATTTTGACTTATTTTTCTTTTAAGCTTAGCTGACATGTGCTCGCAAAATGAAGCCAAAATGCCCGTTTCGGCGAGTATCCTTGTAAAGGATATGTGTCGGTTATGTGTTGTAAACAATTGATGAAGGAAACAGATGCGTGTCATTCAGGTCCGTGGCTCCGTGCATTCGTCTTAAAGGGACAGCAGCCTTGTGTACCGGCAGCTGTTTGTTTTGCCAATGGTGACCAAACAACAAAAGAGAAAGAAAAAAAAAAGACTTTTGTAGCTTTCACAATGATAAAATGTATTAATTAATTATATTAGTTATATTTCATTTATATAGGCTAGTGAAGACTGCTATTTTACATTTGATTATTGAATTTCTGTACCTGAATACTGTTAGATTTACCTGAAAATCATAAAGCACTGCTTATTTCAATATTATCTTTCTTCTATTGTATTTATCTATGTAATTTGTTTATTATTATCTATGCAGATTCACATCCCTATTATTCTAGAATGATTAATTCTTTTCAAATAGAGCTATTTAAATCATCTGGTGAAATTGTTTTTATATGGCAATATATATTGCAGAAAAACAAAATATCGCAATGTACGTTTTTTCCAATATCGTGCAGCCCTACCCCTTACCTATTAAACACCCTTAACACTATCAACACTAATATTAGCTAGCAGGCGAGCTGAGGCAAAGCTTTGCCCTTTGTTTATATCATAGCAACAACATAAAACTTATAATTGGAACTGTTAATAGAAAACGCAACTACAAATAATAAGACATACTTACGATTTGTTATCCACAAATAACAGATTGTCCCGACAAAGTGGGAACTGCTCCATTTCAGGAGAAGCGTTTGTGCGTAGCCTGCATTGTACTCTCTTAGTTTCTGGAAGCTGTTCTCTGTAGAATGTGCAGCACACAAGATAATGTTGGAGTTATAATGTTTAGGAACTGTGTTTAAAATACATTTTAACCACTCTAAGTTTGTCAGCCTTAGGAACGTCAAACAAATGAGTTTTGGAAATGGAGTGGAAAAAACAGTGTCTCTGACATAGCGACAACACTGTCTTCTCTAATGCAACCAGGCCTCACACCTTTTTTGCGAATTCAGTGGGCGGAGATTATTTAAATGAGTAACATTGTGACTTCACAAGATCTGGAAAAAACATGTTTTAGTCCAAACGAGTCATTCGTTGTAGCTCTTGGAAAGTGGATTCTGTTAAATAAAATATCTCCCTTTGGAGTGGGCTTTGAACTTTGTAACATTACAGACTTTTTTTATGCTCAAACAGCAACATTACACACTAACTAAAGTTGAAAAAGCATAATAGGACCCCTTTAAATTTTTATGCTCACCAAGGCTGCATTAATTAGATCATAATACAGCAAAAACAGTAATCATGTATATCAAATATTATTACAATTTCAAATAGCTGTTTTCTATTTCAATCAATTTTAAAATGTAATTCATACCTGTGATGGGAAAGCTGAATTTTCAGCATCATTACTCCAGTCTTCAGTGTCACATGATCCTTCAGAAATCATTCTATTATGCTGATTTAGTGCTCAAGAAACATTTCTTATTATTATCAATGTTGAAAACAATTGTGCTTCTAATATTATTGTGAAACTGTGGTGCGTTTTTTTCAGGATACTTTGATGAATAGAAGATAAAAAAACAGCATTTATTTTAAATAGAAATGGAATGCATCCTTACTGAATAGAAGTAATAATTTTTTTCACAAAAATGTGAAGGCGGCATTAGTCTTAGCTCATCCGGCAATGTCTAACTTCTCGGAACAATTTTGTCTCCAATGCGTAGTTAAATAAAGCTCTATGCATGCACACGCAGAGAAGACTAAAGAAAGGTCTGATAAAAGGTTGTGCTACAAAGAGTGCAGGTAAAAAGCTAAAATATATGGTCAGTAGTTCACGCTAAGCAGAAATTAATTACGTAACCTATTGCAGAGTGCTTCAAAAGTTCACTGTGCATGAAAAAATTACTATGTGCTACCTTCACCTTTATGGGATCGTAAAAATTATACTGTTGTACTTAAATTTTTTAATAAAGTGACAGAACATTTATTAAGACTGGCATATGTTGATAATCTAAGGAACAGGCATCAAGTCTTAAAACACAGTCTGAGGCTGGTCTAGTGTCGCTTCTCAAAGGTCAATAATATTTTTATAATACACCTTTAATGGTTTCTCTCCTCATCTGGGACTTCCTCAAGATGCAGAGTAGGGCGCAGAAATGGAAAGCACAATCGTTAAATGATCTTCCAAATGAGGAAAGTGTAAAATATGACCCAGACATAATATGGGAGGGCTCAAAGTAATGTCTGCAGACGATGTGTGATATACAACTTGGTGTGTGTATGTGTGAAATTATGATGTCCAGCAAAGGAATGGAATGTCTGTATTTTGATCAGATGAGGTTTGGTGTAGATCAGAGCTCGACCTGTTTCCTGAGGGATTTGAGTGTCCTGGTGTCATCTGAGGAACGAGTACACACTACACTTATTGTTGGGTGACTCAATAAGATGCAAGATTGGGAAATTCTGTGTATGCTATATGAGATCACAGCATCAGAGACTGTTTACATGTTGTTTAATCTATGTCTGTACAGTGTACAAACTGGTTGAAAATGTGCTCTTTGGCAAACTCGGTTTTGCAACTCTAAATCTAGGTTTTCAAAAACAATCTAGGTTTTGCAAACTCTGATTAGTTTTAAGCTTAAAGGGATAGTCCAAAATCGAAAATTCTGTCATCATTTACACTTTCTTGCATGGAAAACAAAATTAGATATTTTGAACAACATTCATATCAGATGCTGTCAGTGTCCATAAAAGTGGCCCGTACGACTCACATTATATATTCTTCTGAAGCTAAATTGTTGTAATTCTGTGAAAATGTTCCATCCGCTGTAGCTCTCAAATCTCATTCGCACTTAAAAACTGTGCAGACTTGGGGCCAGATTTACTAACAGCTTGCGCCAGCGCAAACCCTCTTTTGCCGGTAAAAAACTACTGTAGGGATTTACTAAAGACACGCATTGATAAATTAGTGCTGAAGAGGCTTATTTCTGCGGCTGACCTTATTGCATATGCATTTGTAGGAGTTTCCCTTTTAGGCACAAAATTCATGGGAGGAGAGTATTTAAATCAATCACGCTAAGTGATTTACAAAGGTTTGCTGCCCAAAAAAAGCACGTCTTAAACCAGACACTGACGGTTAGATTGCGTTGGTCATTATGGAAATGATCTGGCTGCGTCTGTGTTCATTAATTTGTGCGTCGTCAGTAGAGCCAGGGTTGCCAACTTTTAAGCTCAGGTTGGAGTGAGATTTTTTTTGGGGGGGGGGGGATTGGCACAAATAAACGATCTTGATTCAGTATCAATTCATATGTTTATATCCTACTGTACATATAAGGAAAAATAAGTTTGCCTTTTTAGTACTATTTTAAACTTTTCTTGGGTTAAATTATATTCACTTGTGTGTGCTTATATAAGTATCTAGTTATCTAGTGTTTGATCATGTCTAAATATTTATTCAAATGCAAAACCTAAAAATAAGTAAGCAGTTATGATCTGCAATACTTTTTTGAGCAACTAGACTAGATAGGCCTACATGTATATTTATTAAAGAGCCATACAGGCACCTAGTGGGTAATGGTATTACAAATGAAAATTATTATTTTTCCAGCCACAAAATGACTCTAATTTGCCTCTTTGCAAAGGAATTCTCTATTTTAACCTTAATTACTACACTAATTGTAATATAAATAATAAAAAATATTAGAAGAAAAATATTTTAAGTGGTCATTAATGGACCATAATTATTGCACAAATAGTATTTAGTACTAAAAGATCTCCTCAAAACATTCAATAAACATTATTGAACTAAAATATAGAACATTTATTTAATTGAAAATAGTTAAGGTGTATGGTCACATTTGACCACCAATGAGTATGAGTGTGACCAATTAGTAAGGAATACCTGAGGGCTAAATACAAGAAAAACATTAACATTAATGTTAACAATGTTGCATCTCCATCACTCTCCATAATATACAGTTAATATACAGGCAACCCTGAGATCACGCGCAGAACTGTCCACTCCCATCGGCGCTTTTATGGAATTACGCTCTCACGCTAATTTGCCCTGTTTAGTAAATCTGACCCTTGATGTGTGGAGACATGTCGCACCAGGTTTAATGCCAATGATGCAAAATATCTCATAACCTGAGTTTGAATATGTGTACACTACCGCTTAAAAGATTGTGGTCAGTAAGATTTTTTTTATTCAGCAAGGGTGCATTAAGTGAATCAAAAGTGACAGTAAAAACTGTTACATTGGTTACAGTTTTGAAAATGAATAACAATAAGAAATATTTCTTGAGCACCATATCAACAATAGAATGATTTCTAAAGGAGTAATGATGCTGAAAATTCAGCTTTGCCACCACAGGAATAAATTATGTTTTAAAATATATAAAAATAGTTATTTGATATTGTAAAAATATTTCAAAATATTGCTGTATTTTTATTTATTTGTTATTTTTTACTGTATTTTTAAAATGCAGCAATGGTGAGCATAATAGACTTCTTTTAAATGCATTGAAAAATCTTACCGACCCCCAAACTTTGAACGGTAGTGCAAGTGTGAATGCAGCTTTACAGCAATAAACAGGAAAATAACGATTCAATGATGCAAACATAATTAAATTCTGCTGTAAAGCAGCTCTAAAAAGACAATAGTAAACAGTCATTATTCAGTTGAAACCAGTTAAGTGTTGATTCAGTCAAATGTATTTGTTTATATTCCTATTATTTATTTATTTATTTATTTATTTATTTTTATTGATGTATTTATTTATTCATAAAAACATAAAAGGAGGTGCCTGTGTGTGTGTGTGTACAACCAAATGTCCCCACATGGATAGTAAAACCTGAAATCATCTACATTGTGGGGACCAGGCAGCTGTCCCCACGAGATAAATGGAATAATAAACATACTAAATGATGGTTATTTGAAAATGTAAAAATGCAGAAAGTTTTCTGGGATGGGTAGGTTTAGGGGTAGGGTTAGTGTAGGGGGATAGAATATACAGTTTGTACAGTATAAAAATCATTACACCTATGGAGAGTCCCCACAAAGATAGCGAAACCAAGTGTGTGTGTGTGTGTGTGTGTGTGTGTGTGTGTGAAGTGCGTATCTTTGTGCAGCATAATTTCAGGTTGGCTGGCAAAACATGTTTGCTGTGTGGAGGAAAAATATTTTACCTCATAAAACTGGGATGCTACAGGTTAAAAGCATCAGAAAGTGTCAAATATTCAATGAAAACTCAGTGAATGTGGAGACACTGTGATCACACTCTAAAATATTTAATAACATGGCTCGGCTGTGGTTGGATTGTTATTTGTGCATGAGCAGAGACGTGTTTAGCACCAAGCAGTTTAGATGCAGCGCAGCCCCTACAGCCAAATGAAGCCCTGTGCCCACAGACATGCCTGACTCTCCCATCAGGCCTTGCTGCCTGCGTCTGACAACACTCCAGCCTGTTAAGGTCAAGACCAACAGAGTGTCAGCGAGGATGATGATGATGTATTTTTTGACTCCCTCGTTTTTTCCTCCTGTCTACTCGACTTTATACTTTCTCCTTGTGCCAGTGTCAGCGGTCCATCTGCCCACTGCCGACTCAAACCCCGGCACGGGTGCGGTGATCCGTCTGAACCCTGTTCCCAGCGACCCCCCCCCCCCCACACACACACACACACACACACTCCCACTCCTCCTCCTCCTCCACCGGCCTGCCATCATCGCCCCCCTTTAAAGCCGCGACTGTGTGAACATGAGAACACACAAATACACACATATGCCACCAAACTCATGTCAGATAAACCACAACAATTACAATCTCACAGTCATAATGAAACGGTGACAAAATTATACCCTCCAATCCTCCCGAGAGTCACAAGATTTTAATATCTGACATTTCTGCACATTGACACATGTGAGGCAGCATCTGCTGCCATGGCTGTGAAATCCGCTCTTCTATGGTGTCTGTCTGTGAGTGGGTGTGTGTGTGTGCGCTCTTGTTTCTGTAAATATATATATATATATACATATGCGTTTCTGTGTGTAATTCTAGATTTGTGCATGTGCTTCAATATACGGATGTACAACCTATTGAGCTGCTTAAGATACCACATTTTGGACAAATTCTATGTATCTTTCAAAGAGAAGACAATGCCAGAACGCATTGCTTTAAAAAATAAAGTCAAGGCCAGAGGAGATTCTAAATTTCTGCATTATTTATATACTATTATAGTAATATTAATATTTTAAAATAATTTTGTTTTTTATATCTTTAGTTTTAATGTTTTCATTTTAATTTTAGTAATTTTATTATGTGCTTTTGTCATGTTTATTAGTTTTTATATA
Organism: Coreius guichenoti; assembly: GCA_039654105.1. Taxonomy (NCBI): domain Eukaryota; kingdom Metazoa; phylum Chordata; class Actinopteri; order Cypriniformes; family Gobionidae; genus Coreius; species Coreius guichenoti. Next base: position 13,509,151 of record CM077184.1, on the reverse strand, counting down.
TTTCTATTTACCTTTATTCCTCTTTTACTTTTAGTAAGTTTTTACTTTTAGCAAGTTTGTACTTGTAGTACAATTCTGATTTGTGTTTGTTTTTCATGTAATATTTATTTTATTTTATTTAATTAAATCTTTGTTTCAATTAGAGAACTTTTATTAGTTTTAGTTAACACTTAATACTTATGTTTTTAATTAAAAAATAAATATAAAGTGGTTATTTTACCCAATAGTTGTGTGTGCTATATATGTTTTTGCTTGAGTATTATACTGTTAGCTTAGCAACAGGCTAATTGACATTTAGGGAGCGTTTACACAACAATGATGTACTAAAAACTGAAAAGTTTTTCCTTTGCGTTTTTCACGTACAGCCGACAACCTTGTCAAAATGATCCCTGTTCACATGGTCCAAATGACTAAAAATGCTGTATTATGCATGCCAGGCCAGTAGTTGGCGATGTCACTTTGTAAATAAACACTATACGCCTAATACGTAGTTTTTGTAGTTTACACAGAGAGGATACCGGTATCGTTTTCAAAAACTTGCACTTTGAATCCAAAAATGGGTTGTCTCATAAATGAACGGCCAAAACACACAAAACGTTTTCTGTTTTTAGTTGAAAACAGTGTTGTGTAAACGGCCCCTAATTCACAAAGTGACTTGCATTTAAAGGGATAAAGGAAAGATATTTGGAAGAATGTTTGTAACCAAGCAGATCTTGGCAGCCATTGACTACCATAGTATTTTTTTCCCCCACTATGGTAGTCAATGGCTCCCGAGATCTGCTTGGTTACAAACATTCTTCCAAATATCTTCCCTTGTGTTCAGCAGAAGAAAGAAATTCATACAGGTTTGGAACAACTTGAGGGTGAGTAAATGATGACAGAATTTTCATTTTTGGGCAAACTATCCCTTTAAAGTGTTTAAACTTCAGGCATTCCCTTGGGATCGAACCCATGACCTTGGTGTTGCTAGCGCTATGCTCTAATGTTTGTGCTAACAGAATGCTAATGCTAATGGAGAACTCCAGTGAAAATGGTTATGGTGAGTGCTATTCATGTGGCACTGCTTATGTATAGTGTTTCTAATTAATCAGGATGCTGTCTTAGAAGGCAGCTGCCCATGTAAGCAGTAGCAGCACGACAGCTCACTAGCTCTAGGAACATGTGCACCTTATGTGTTTGTCTATTTGTGGCTATGTGTGTGTGAGCGCTACATATAACATATCAGTGTGTCTACACATAATTAGACCTCACCTACCAAACCAGCAGTCTGACTGCCAGTTGCTGGGATTGAATGAGCAAGACACTGGGCTGAACAGTAGAGTTCCATAAACACCTCTGGGTTTGAGTCTAAGTGTTTGAGACTGCTGCCTTAGGGTGACATGAGCGTGTGTGATTCTGAGTGGGAGCCCGGAGCTAAAGGCTGAGGGCGGCATGAAAGATACGCTGGCGTCTCCCTTCTGCCACAGGCTGCACACTTTCCCAGTTCTCCCCACAGAGCAGCCTCACTCTTCCCCTGCAAAGCTGTCAGTGCCACTTCAGCGATGCCGCTTGTCTTTGTTCCAGTCAGACGAGGATGATACAGATGAGAAGATAGATAAGATAGACTGCAGGCTGGAGAGGAAGTGTCGGCCGCTGTTTGGGAGTCTGTGGCTTGAAACGCCTCGCGCGTGGTTTCTGGTGTGGCGCGGAGGAAGTGCTAAATTGAATCTGTGCTCTGTGTAGTGTGAACTACTCAACGTATCTTAACGTCTTAACTCAACGCCCCCTTGCCAACTCGACACATCAAAGACGTCCTCACCTCTTGCATTATATAACTATTTCAGACTGATGTAAGAGGAAGGGCCCTGTATATACACACAATCAGAAGTAGTGTAGTAGAGCGATGGTTAGCAATAATAACAAATGTAACAAATATAATAATAGACCAAAGAGAAGGCTGCATAAATTGGATGCAATTATATCTTGGTCACACGCAAAATCATGCAGGAAAAAACTACTGGACACAAAGGATAAGGCTCTTTTTGATATACAGTATTTATATATATATATATATATATATATATATATATATATATACAGTGGGGGAGAACAAGTATTTGATACACTGCCGATTTTGCAGGTTTGCCCACTTACAAAGCATTGAGAAGTCTGTAATTTTTATCATAGGTTCTCTTCAACTGTGAGTGACGGAATCTAAAAAAAAAATCCAGAAAATCACATTGTATGATTATTGCATGACATAAGTATTTGATACATCAGAAAAGCAGAATTTAATATTTGGTACAGAAACCTTTGTTTGCAATTACAGAGATCATACGTTTCCTGTAGTTCTTGACCAGGTTTGCACACACTGTAGCAGGGATTTTGGCCCACTCCTCTATACAGACCTTCTCCAGATCCTTCAGGTTTCGGGCTGTCGCTGGGCAATACGGACTTTCAGCTCCCTCCAAAGATTTTCTATTGGGTTCAGGTCTGGAGACTGGCTAGGCCACTCCAGGACCTTGAGATGCTTCTTACGGAGCCACTCCTTAGTTGCCCTGGCTGTGTGTTTCGGGTCGTTGTCATGCTGGAAGACTCAGCCACGACCCATCTTCAGTGCTCTTACTGAGGGAAGGAGGTTGTTGGCCAAGATCTCGCGATACATGGCCCCATCCATCCTCCCCTCAATACGGTGCAGCCGTCTTGTCCCCTTTGCAGAAAAGCATCCCCAAAGAATGATGTTTCCACCTCCATGCTTCACAGTTGGGATGGTGTTCTTGGGGTTGTACTCATCCTCCTTCTTCCTCCAAACACGGCGAGTGGAGTTTAGACCAAAAAGCTCTATTTTTGTCTCATCAGACCACATGACCTTCTCCCATTCCTCCTCTGGATCACCCAGATGGCCATTGGCAAACTTCAGACGGGCCTGGACATGCGCTGGCTTGAGCAGGGGGACCTTGCGTGCACTGCAGGATTTTAATCCATGACGGCGTAGTGTGTTACTAATGGTTTTCTTTGAGACTGTGGTCCCAGCTCTCTTCAGGTCATTGACCAGGTCCTGCCGTGTAGTTCTGGGCTGATCCCTCACCTTCCTCATGATCATTGATGCCCCACGAGGTGAGATCTTGCATGGTGCCCCAGACCGAGGGAGATTGACCGTCATCTTGAACTTCTTCCATTTTCTAATAATTGCGCCAACAGTTGTTGCCTTCTCACCAAGCTGCTTGCCTATTGTCCTGTAGCCCATCGCAGCCTTGTGCAGGTCTACAATGTCCTTACACAGCTCTCTGGTCTTGGCCATTGTGGAGAGGTTGGAGTCTGTTTGATTGAGTGTGTGGACAGGTGTCTTTTATACAGGTAACGAGTTCAAACAGGTGCAGTTAATACAGGTAATGAGTGGAGAACAGGAGGGCTTCTTAAAGAAAAACTAACAGGTCTGTGAGAGCCGGAATTCTTACTGGTTGGTAGGTGATCAAATACTTATGTCATGCAATAAAATGCAAATTAATTATTTAAAAATCATACAATGTGATTTTCTGGATTTTGGTTTAGATTCCATCTCTCACAGTTGACCTCTACATGCTTTGTAAGTAGGAAAACCTGCAAAATCGGCAGTGTATCAAATACTTGTTCTCCCCACTGTATATATACAGTCAAACCAAAAATTATTCAGACACCAGATATAATTTTTTTACTAGTGGGTGCAGGACACTATAGTTCATTTATGCAAGTGAGGATAGCAAAATAAAGTAAACTGTGATATATTATATCCAAAAATTCTTCATACAGTGGACTACCAGTAAAATTTATATTCAGACACTTTGACCTGACCATGTTTTGCTTAAGTGTTTTTTTTAAATTGCGAATGTGACCTTTTACACCACAGACTGAACAAAATGAAGTATTGCTTGGTAATTGGTCGACCTAAATTGGTATTATCTGATTGTGTACTTAAATTTAACAGCTGACAGCTGATTGGTTGATTGTAATCTATTGCATACCTTTCCATCAAAGTTATCTGACATTATCAAGATGAATTTGTTCTGATACAGTTTAACTCTGAGTTCTTGTCATATTTTATTACCATTTTCTACACTATAGCGAATAAACTGATAATGTGAGAAAATGTTGAAGGTGTCCTCCACACCAAACTTGCTCATCCATGTCTTTATGGACCTTGCATTGTGCACTGGTGCGCAGTCAGGTTGGAACAAGAAGGGGCCATCCCCAAACTGTTCCCACAAAGTTGGGAGCATGAAATTGTCCAAAATGTCTTGGTATGCTGAAGCATTAAGAGTACCTTTCCCTGGAACTAAGGGGCCGGGGCCAAGCCCAACCGCTGAAAAACAACCCCACACCATAATCCCCCCTCCACCAAACTTTACACTTGGCACAATGTAGTCAGGCAAGTACCGTTCTCCTGGCAACTGCCAAACCCAGACTCATCCATTGGATTGCCAGACAGAAAAGCGTGATTCATCACTCCAGAGAACACGTCGCCACTGCTCTAGAGTCCAGTGGCGGCGTGCTTTACACCACTGCATCCGACGCTTTGCATTGCACTTGGTGATGTAAGGCTTGGATGCAGCTGCTCGGCCATGGAAACCCATTCCATGAAGCTCTCTAAGCACTGTTCTTGAGCTAATCTGAAGGCCACACGAAGTTTGGAGGTCTGTAGCTATTGACTCTGCAGAAACTTGGTGACTAATGCGCACTGTGTGCCTCAGTATGCGCTGACCCTGCTCTGATTTTACGTGGCCTACGAGTTTCTGTTGTTCCCAATTGCTTCTACTTTGTTATAATACCATTGACCGTGGAATATTTAGTAGTGAGGAAATTTCACGAATGGACTTATTGCACAGATGGCAACCTATCACGGAACCACACTTGAATTCACTGAGCTCCTGAGAGTGACCCATTCTTTCACAAATGTTTGTAGAAACAGTCTGCATGCCTAGGTGCTTGATTTTATACACCTGTGGCCTTGGAAGTGAATGGAACACCTGAATTCAATGATTTGGAGGGGTGTCCCAATACTTTTGGAAATATAGTGTATATTTACTCAATATATTGTTTTCAATATATATTTTTATTTGCAATAATTTTCAGTTATTTGTATAAATGTACCCCTAGACACATATATAAAGAACCACAAAGTTATTAAAAGTTTTTATTTTCCTCTCATCATGTCTTATCTCTTTAAGTGAACAGGGTGAGCCAGGACTACAACTGTTGCCCCCTCAAAAAGGCACAAGAACGTCTTTTTATTTAATCTTACTTGAGCTTCTTAGGTTAAACAAGGTGTTTACTTTAATTCCATGAGTCATTTTTAATGGTAAACATGCTCTAAACACATTACTGCTACATGATAGTTTCTGTATTTTAGTGAACAGAAAATCTTTTGTCTTGTGAGGAGGCATTAATTTATCTTTGCAGTGGGCCTTGACTGCGGTAATTGTTGTGTGAGGGCAGGCGGTGTGCCGAGTCAATCGCTCTCACTCTCACTCTCTCTCTCTCTCTCTCTCTCTCTCTCTCTCTCTCTCTCTTTCAGGCACATAGCTTCACTCTTTCCGACACGCGTGTGCATGCAAGAATGAGTCAAAATGACTTATCCAGCGGGGGATGTATTAACACTTCATATCCATAAACTCAAACCTGCAGCATGTCATGTCGAGCACATCAGTCAGAATGAAGCACCAACACAAAATAAATATTCCAGTTTCAGGACCAAAATGGCACTGAAAGACCTAAAGAGAGTATTAATAGTGGAGGCATATCATATTAAAGTACCCTACAGCCTCTGCGTGTCTTTGTGTTTGCAGCGTCTTCCTGGAGAGCATCTGAAACCCTCGGATTGTAGTACTGAATGGAACAATGAATATGAGTGTGTATGTTTGATGCTTTGTTTTCTCTTTATGTAGTACATAAGGCAGTTTGTGATTTCCAGTATAGACAAGTACAGCCTACGCTTGGTAACCATAGTTTCCACCATCATAGTTACCATTACTACAGTTATTGTTTTTACATCAAAACTGTGGTAAGTCGATATTATATATATTTGGCATGAACATTACATGGCATGGCAAACATTATACTTCAGAAATGTGACATATTTCAGAGGAAAATGGGATGTCGGATGATGCTAGATTGTAAAAAGTCTCACTATATGACACCAACATTATGTTTTTATGAAAGATTACAAATGTTTCTTTAGAATAACATGCATTAATGAATCGTTCAAGAACACGAAAAGCAAATAAGGTCAATTTATATTTTATGTTGACTTTAACATGCTATTTTTTTGTAATTGTAAGGTAATAAGTGACTGATCGTCATGATTTAATGAACAAATAATTTTGAAAATATTTAGCATTTTTAAAAATGCATGATTTATTATATTAAGAAGAGACTTTCTGCCTTAACTCTACCCATATTTCACTACTGTCAAGCAACAAATAACATCTTCCTAAACATTACCCATAATCAAAACCCTCATGCGGTCATGATTCTTCATAATCAACCGAAATACTCTGACATTCCTTTTTCATTTTCCCTAAATTTCTCTCTGAATCTCCCCGTGAGTTTGCAGCAAACATCTCGGGTGTGTTTTCCACTGCTTGTGCTATTGAGGCTAAACAATTTCACTGCACTAATTGGCCAATGTCAGGCGTGACACTAGGATAAACAAACGCTGCTCAGGAAAACTGAGACAAATGTTGGCTAATTAAACTGATGGGGGAGAGAAAAAAGCTGACAAAAAATTAGAAAAGAGGAAGAAAAAAATCCCACCATGTGAGGCAGTCTTCCCATTTCGAAACGTCTCTGCTCCTCTAATTAGTCTTTATTTGGCAAACGGGAGAATGAAATAAATATATGCCGAGGTAAATAAATAAAAGCGTTTGAGCGGCAAAAGTCAAAACGATTTTGTGGCGAGACCTTTGAAAGAGGACAAAGCGGGGTTGTTTTAGCGAAGGCCTCAGATATGCCGTGTGATCACCTCTTCATCATCTCGTTCGCCATTTAATCACTTCTGTCAATTTGTTACTCTCTGTCTCGTTTGCGAAATAAACAGTCACGGCATGACGACGGACCTTGGCTTTGTTTGCGTTGGACTTTGAGATGCGCTGGCACACACAAATGCGTTTCTGTTACCTTCCCTCTGTTTCTAAATCATTTCTCCGTCTCTCCTTCCATAATCTTTCATGCTGTCTCTCTCCCTGTCTCAATTCCTGGTTTTACCACCCCCGCTCCACCACCTCCTACTCCGGAGCGCGTGTCACTGGATGTTTATAGGCTGTTGTTTTCGACGCTGATGACCATTGTCACACAGTGTTTCTATTACCCATCTGCCCTGATGGATGGCCCCTCTCTGCGCTCATGCTGATAGGAGTGTCCTTGATCAGCAGAGGAAGAGAGCGAGAGAGAGAGGAGGAGGAGGGGGGCTGGCTGCGGTGGGGTTGGCACTACCTGTCCATCCACGGTCTCGGCAGACTGCAAACTTCAGCCGTGACACGTGTAGATCAGCCTACTTACAGACACGCGGTGACACGCCGGTTGTAAATTGGGCCGCTGCCAGCTGAGGTGGGTGTGGACGCCGAGTCCCTTTCACTGTTTAATTGGCAACCAGCAGTCTGCTGAGGACTCTGCCGTACAGCTGTGTTGAAGGAGTCCGCGGGACAATGGAGATGTAACGGGCCAAAGCTTTATAATTAAAGACATAAGTTGAGTGTCTCTGCTGCACTTCTGTATTTTGCGAACATCTGCAGAAGTTGTTTTTGTTTAAAGTACAGATGTAAATAGTAAGACTGGCGATCCAAGTTGTACTATAAAAATACAGATTTTCATTTGAACCATACTGGTTCTTAAAATCCCAAGAATTACCTTACACTGTATGATGTGTTTTACAGAGAGTGTAATCTGATTCAGGAACAAATGGCTTTTTAGTGAATCAAAAACATACAGCATGACCAGTGTAGTCTGATTCAGGAACAAATGACTCTTATGAACCGGTTCTTTTTAGTAAATCGAAAACATACGGCATGACCAGTGTAGTCTGATTCAGGAACAAATGAGTCTTATTAGTTATTTTAATGAATCATCCAAAAAGACTTCTTAAATATATAAAATTGTAGTATTTTAATAAAAGACATTAGAAGTAATACCATATATTATATGTAATATTATTATATATTATATTAATGTTTATAAACGTGTGTGTCTATATATGTATATACTGTATATAGTTATATTTGATACATAGTTCACAATTGAACCGTCTAGTTTAGGCCATTATGTTAATTCTTTAAATTAATATTTTTGTAATGCACATGAATCATTCAAAAATACTTAATTATGTATAATTGTAATATTTTAATATAATGCATTAAAATTTTATATTTTATATTACATATTTGTATTCAAATTGTATATATTATATACAATTAATTGTATATTAATTAATTAATATACTGTATATATATATGTGTGTGTGTGTGTGTGTTAATATTGTTAATGATAATATTTTGTTATATACTACATTAAAAGCTTCCCTGAATTTGTTTCATAAGCAGAAGTGACATTATTGAAATATGTCCAAATATATCCAAATAGAATCAGATGATCTGTATAAATAACTAGCTCCAATATATGCACTAATTTAAAAAAATGGAAACATGTATTACATGGACATTCTTTACCATTTCACCATTTTTTTCTTTAGCATTTTGTGTTGTGTTTTTAAGACGCGTCCCAAGTTAAAAAGAGTTCAACTTGAATAAAATCAATGCATGTCAAGGTGCCTACCCTCAGAGCCATTCTTCTGCAGCTGTTGAACACAGAACACATCCTGTTTGAACAGCCCCTAAGTATATGTTTGAAGCATGACATGAAAAGGGTTAAAAAACATATGGTTAGGATGAGGTCACTTTAAAAAATGGATTGTGCGCTATATGTGGAGTCGTTTCAAGTGTGTTTGGCTGTTTCATCTCTGATAAGAGTCATATTAATGATATTCTGTGTGGGAACAATGATAGCAGCGATTTGCCTCAGCATTGTCATTTACTGATTGATTATCCCGTGATTTATGTTTTAATATAAAGGGGGGGCTGCACCAGAGCACATAATACAATATTCACAGTTAAAATAACTTAACGAGCTGGAGGGAGAGAAAAAACAATGAAATTTCAAATGGATAGAACAGCTTATCAGTTATGACCTCTCTACATATACACTCTACGTGTGTGTGCATATGTGTACATGAATAAGAGACAGAGAGAAAGCAGGAGATTGAGAGCGAGTGAGTGTGTTTCCTCTGTAGACAGTAGGCTGATGATGAATTTTTAAACAGATCACACTGATAATTGTATTTCATATCTGTCAGGGACGAGGAGACTGGCCACTGAGATGCTATTTATGTCAGCGCACCTCGCTTGGTACAGCCCTCAATAAAACTCAAATCATGAGGGAGATTGTTAAGTCTTCCTCAAGAATTATTAAATCGAAGGAAAATTTATGGATGACACTTTATAACAATTAATCAAGAGATGTTGATTAATAAAGTTATCCTCCTCCTCCCATGTCGGGCAGCTGAGCCGTCGTTGTCGTCACAGATATGGTTTTGTCATTCTCTCTGATTAATGCAGCCCAGAGAGACGCCTCCTTCTTTGCCCACCACACCCTCGACTTAAAGCAGCCCGACACACTCAAAACATTTTCTACCTGTTAACCTTGAGGAAATATTGGAATGAGTGGGGCAACAGAGAGCGAAGGAGATCATGTGGGACTGACTGAAAAAAAAAAAAATCAAAATGTAGATTTTAGAGAATGTCACCCAGCCAACCTTGTCACTGTGATTAGGCTACTGTGATTAATTAGTTTAGTAAGATTGAGCATTTAGGTCAGAAGTGTGTGTATATGTGCCTTTTTTTTTTTTTTTTAACTACTTCCCAATCTAAAATCCCAACTAATATATAGTACATTTAAATAAATAAATCAATCAATATAAATAAATAAATAGGATTATAAATTCAAATGAACAATATAAAAATTGAAATTGTATACAGGAAGCTTGGAACAGGAAAACATAATGGTCCTATGGTGTGCTAAAAAAAAAAATGAGAATATGAATGGGAATATACTTAAGAGATATTTTACTCTACGAATTTCTAGGGGTGCTAATAATTGTAGCCAACGTGTATTGGAGAAAAAAAAAATTCATAATGTGACCCCACCCCCCACACACACATACTTTCAATTGTTTTACTTCAGTGAAAGTGAATATATATTTATATATATATATATATATATCAAACGATATATAACGATTAATCGCATCCAAAATAAGTTTATTTACATAATGTATGTGTGTGTACTGTGTATAATTATGTATATTTGAATACACACACATACATGTATATATTTAAGAAATATTTGCATGTATATACTGCATATATATATTTATATCATTTATATTATATATAAATATAACAATTTTTTCTTAAATATATACATCCATGTGTGTGTATTTATATATACATAATAATTATACACAGTACACACACATACATTATGTAAATAAACTTATTTTGGATGCGATTAATCGTTTGACAGCACTAATATATATATATATATATATATATATATATATATATATATATATATATATATAGTACACTAATAAAATAAAACATGTATGTGTGTGTGTGTGTGTGTGTGTGTGTGTGTGTGTATATATATACAGTGGTGTGAAAAAGTGTTTCCCCCCTTGTTAAATATGATCAAAGATGGCTGTAAAAAATAAATCTGCATTGCCAAAAAATTCACAAAAATCTAACCTTTCATTGAAGTAAAAGAATTGAAAGTGGGGGGTAAATCACATTATGAAATAAATGCTTTTCTCCAAAACACGTTGGGAACAATTATTTGCTCCCTTTTATTAAATACTTTTTGCAATCTCTTTTTTCCAAGATAACAGCTCTGAGTCTTCTCCTATAACGCCTGATGAGTTTGGAGAACACCTGACAAGAGATCAGAGACCATTCCTCCATACAGAATCTCTCCAGATCCTTCAGATTACCAGGTTCATGTTGGTGCTTCTTCTCTTCAGTTCAGCACACTCATTTTCCATAGGGTTCAGGTCAGGGACTGGGATGGCCATTGCAGATGCTTGGTTTTGTGCTCAGTGACCCATTTTTGTTTTGATTTTGATGTTTGTTTTTGGATCACTGTCCTGTTGGAAGATCCAAACATGGCCCATTATAAGATTTCTAGCACAGGCCGTCAGGTTTTGATTTTTTATCTGTTGGTATTTGACCGAATCCATGATGCCATGTATCTGAACAAGATGTCCAGGACCTCTGGCAGAAAATTAGGCCCACAGCATTAAAGATACAGCAGAGTATTTCATTTTACACATGGGGTACTTTTTTATCCCTGTGTAAAAAAAATAAATAAATAAAAACCTGACAGCCTCTGCTAGAAATCTTATAATGGGCCATGTTTGGATCTTCCAACAGGACAGTGATCCAAAACAAACATCAAAATCAAAACAAAAATGGGTCACTGAGCACAAAACCAAGCATCTGCAATGGCCATCCCAGTCCCTGACCTGAACCCTATGGAAAATGAGTGTGCTGAACTGAAGAGAAGAAGCACCAACATGAACCTGGTAATCTGAAGGACCTGGAGAGATTCTGTATGGAGGAATGGTCTCTGATCTCTTGTCAGGTGTTCTCCAAACTCATCAGGCGTTATAGGAGAAGACTCAGAGCTGTTATCTTGGCAAAAGGAGGTTGCAAAAAGTAGTTAATAAAAGGGGGCAAATAATTGTTCCCAACGTGTTTTGCAGAAAAAACATTTATTTCATAATGTGATTTACCCCCCACTTTCAATTCTTTTACTTCAATGAAAGGTTAGATTTTTGCTAATTTTTGTAATAAAATATCAAAAAGATTAACATTGCAGATTTATTTTTTACAGCCATCTTTGATCATATTTAACAAGGGGGCAAACACTTTTTCACACCACTATATATATACACTCACCTAAAGGATTATTAGGAACACCATACTAATACTGTGTTTGACCCCCTTTCGCCTTCAGAACTGCCTTAATTCTACGTGGCACTGATTCAACAAGGTGCTGAAAGCATTCTTTAGAAATGTTGGCCCATATTGATAGGATAGCATCTTGCAGTTGATGGAGATTTGTGGGATGCACATCCAGGGCACGAAGCTCCCGTTCCACCACATCCCAAAGATGCTCTATTGGGTTGAGATCTGGTGACTGTGGGGGCCATTTTAGTACAGTGAACTCATTGTCATGTTCAAGAAACCAATTTGAAATGATTCGAGCTTTGTGACATGGTGCATTATCCTGCTGGAAGTAGCCATCAGAGGATGGGTACATGGTGGTCATAAAGGGATGGACATGGTCAGAAACAATGCTCAGGTAGGCCGTGGCATTTAAACGATGCCCAATTGGCACTAAGGGCCCTAAAGTGTGCCAAGAAAACATCCCCCACACCATTACACCACCACCACCAGCCTGCACAGTGGTAACAAGGCATGATGGATCCATGTTCTCATTCTGTTTACGCCAAATTCTGACTCTACCATCTGAATGTCTCAACAGAAATCGAGACTCATCAGACCAGGCAACATTTTTCCAGTCTTCAACTGTCCAATTTTGGTGAGCTCGTGCAAATTGTAGCCTCTTTTTCCTATTTGTAGTGGAGATGAGTGGTACCCGGTGGGGTCTTCTGCTGTTGTAGCCCATCCGCCTCAAGGTTGTGCGTGTTGTGGCTTCACAAATGCTTTGCTGCATACCTCGGTTGTAACGAGTGGTTATTTCAGTCAAAGTTGCTCTTCTATCAGCTTGAATCAGTCGGCCCATTCTCCTCTGACCTCTAGCATCAACAAGGCATTTTCGCCCACAGGACTGCCGCATACTGGATGTTTTTCCCTTTTCACACCATTCTTTGTAAACTCTAGAAATGGTTGTGCGTGAAAATCCCAGTAACTGAGCAAATTGTGAAATACTCAGACCGGCCCGTCTGGCACCAACAACCATGCCACGCTCAAAATTGCTTAAATCACCTTTCTTTCCCATTCTGACATTCAGTTTGGAGTTCAGGAGATTGTCTTGACCAGGACCACACCCCTAAATGCATTGAAGCAACTGCCATGTGATTGGTTGATTAGATAATTGCATTAATGAGAAATTGAACAGGTGTTCCTAATAATCCTTTAGGTGAGTGTATATAGATTAATCGCATCCAAAATAAACGTGTGTGTACTGTGTATAATTATTATATTTGAATTCACACACATACATGTAAATATTTAAGAAATATTTTTGTATAATTGTATATACTGTATATATATTTATATAATTTATATTATATATAAACATAAATATTTTATGTATAAATATAATTTTTTTTCTTAAATATATACATCCATGTGTGTGTATTCAAATATACATAATTATACACAGTACACACACATATATTATGTAAACAAACTTTTCTTTTGGATGCTGCTGTCAAACGATTAATTGCGATTTATCGCATCCAAAAGAAAAGTTTGTTTACATAATATATGTGTGTGTACTGTGTATAATTATGTATATTTGAATACACACACGGATGTAACAAACAAAGTTTGTTTATATAATATGTGTGTGTGTATATATATATATATATATAAAGAGAGAGAAATTTTATATATATAAATATAAATTAAAATTACACACATATCTTTGTTTTATTTTATTATTAAAATGTTGATGAGACCTCGAAGAAAGTGAAAAAAAGCAGGAAAACTCCAGCATGTAACACGGCCAGTATTTGAGGAGCGAAAAAAAAAAAAAAAAGCTCTCATTGAGAATGAAGTGCTACACGTGAACATTTGCAGGGTAGTTCGGGGTGGAGCAGGGCCATATACGTCTGATTTGCTGATATAGCCTTGAGGCTGGCGTCATCAGTTGCTCCCACTGCAGAGGCCAGCTAGAGCTAGCTGAGGCATTTGGAAAGACAGGGCCGGCGTTCAGGCTCCTGCCAGGGTGTGGAGCGACAAACATAGGGCCAGAAAACCTGGCCTGGTTCAACACCCGGATCAAAGGCAGTGAGACTCTATAGGGCCGTTTGTTTGAATCAACCTATTTCTCACAAAGAGAGTGAAGGGACGTTTAGTGTGGCAGAATGGTGGACTGAAATGGTGCATACGGAGCCTCCTCAGTGTTACATAAACCAAAACCCCTATATAAACACCTCCTGACTACTGAATTGTGTTATGATAGGCAGCCATATCTGCTAAAATAAACAGAACTGGCAGGTTTGGGCTGTGAGATGTGACCTGCATTGGCTAGGCAAGATTTTTTTTCTGGTTATATTTATCATATTTTACTAAGACTCTAAGGATAGTTTCCCCCATGTCTTTTTAGTAAAAAAACCCCACACATTTATTTGAATGGTCTTGAATGCGCCATGTTATCCTAACAGTTTGGCACCGTGCAGGATATTTTAGCTGGTCAATGGAGAAAAGAGGAAAACATTTCTTGTTGTTCTTATTAATGCTTTTAGATCTTTTATATAAACAAACACATTTCCACTAAGCGTCTCTGAGCAGCTTTAGGGGGCTGTTTTTCTCTTTGTTGCATCAGTATAGAGGAGAGATCTCTCTCTAACTGAAACCCTCAGGCTATGAGTTTGACTGAAGCAGAGAAAAACACATCCTATTCTGTTTCTCTTAAAAACCATACATTATCAAAGGCGTCTCATGCATATCTTTGATCTAAAATGGTTACATCTTAATAATTACGGTTCAGAAGTATGAAAGAATCAAATGTTTCTTTTTTTCATTCCGGTAGCATTCGAAATTGTTCACCATCTTCCCTTTTTCCAGCGTGGAAATAAGACCTGGGGAGCAAACAAACAAACTAATAAATAAATAAAAACAGACAGAACTGCGCTGCTATATCATTTAATGACAAGATCTAGAAAGAGGGGAAATATCCTTTTTAAAACGGAATATAAATCACGGTGTATAGCTTTCGTGTGTCATCTCGATCTTTGCACTTTTTCTTTTTCTTTCACTTTTTATATTCATCCAGTCAATAAAACGCTGAGAGAGACGTTTCCAGTAATCCTATATGCTTAAATATGACTCCAGGAGTTTATCTGCATCGCACTTTCTGGGCACTCTCCTTCCGAGCTTCTGCGGAAAATGATGTTTTTACAGAACATTTCCCTTTGCAACCAATCAAAGAGGTGCAGTCAGTGGTAATGAAACAGGAAAACATTTCAGTACTCCTCTCTCCTCTTTAATGACTGAAAAATGCTAATTGGAAGAAGACCGCATGTGTCAAAGAAAACAAAAGAGGTGGTATGGCAGGCAACGGGACTCGTGTTGGAGGATGGTATTTTGAAATGTGAAATGTGTCACTTAACTCCTGCTAAAACGCACAGGGTTTGGAGGGGAGGATCGAGGAACGGAAGCCCCTCCTGAACGTGGAGGTGCAGCGGAGCAGGAAGAGACGTTTATGAGGTAATAACCAGATACAGTCACACAGAGTATGAAAATCTGGTTGAAGAAACCTGGAAGATCCTGATAGGCAACTACATGTGATTCCTAAAACGTCTCGGTCACTGATTTCCATATGCATGACTTGTTGCATGCATAACACTACCAGTATTGTTTTAATTGAAGATGTCTATTGTGCAATTGGTTGCATCTGAACTTTAAAACACTTTTAGATGCATTTCAATCGCGTTGTTTACAATGAATCAAACAATAACACTCGAAATCACATCTCATGTGTTGCACTAATAAAGTCTTATTTGTCATGAATTAATCATGCTATTATTTCTCTATTATTTGAAGGGAATAAAAAGACTAAGA
Organism: Coreius guichenoti; assembly: GCA_039654105.1. Lineage (NCBI taxonomy): Eukaryota > Metazoa > Chordata > Actinopteri > Cypriniformes > Gobionidae > Coreius > Coreius guichenoti. The sequence continues at coordinate 13,493,273 of CM077184.1, read as the reverse complement.
TAGAGGGTTTCCACATGTCAAATTCTCAAGTCAAATAAGTTTTGTGATCAGCATTTAGTTGAAAGTACAAAAGTAATGAGTTACGTAAAGCTGTGTGATGGGCCTCCTTCCTCCAGAGAAAGGTGACATTTTAATTACCCTGCCTTATCTGATGGGTTTCAAGATATTCTTCCCAGTAAAAGCCTTCTCTTTATTATTTTTTGTATTATATATTCTTAGCTTTCGCCTGTCAATGACTGTACAAAATTCATTTGACCCAGTCGTTGATTGAAGCTGGAAGTTTTTATATGGTATAAAATAGTTTTATCAAAAATCTCTTCAGTGTGAGAAGTGTCTCCTGCTTTTATGACAAAAGAAAAAAATTCCTGTAAAGGAATAATTGTGATAAAATAGATTTCTGACTTGAGCAATATAAAACTTGCTCACTCGCTTTTTTTTTTTTTACACAATCATCCTATTAATAATTTAAAAAAGACATTTTATATCATTTCAAATGATAACAAGAGACACCATAACTTTGTCCATTGTCCTTTATTTGCATGATTATATAAATAAAAAAACAGCAAATAAATGAATCAGCAAATTGTTTTTTATTTCAAATATTAGAATTAGCTTAAGAAACAGTTATTACTTAAACAGTGAAAAACACAAATATATGTACTGGTTTAATATATTAAAATGTAAAAATTTTAATTAAAAATAATTAGCAGTGCTACAAAAGCTCAGTGGCAACAACAGCTGTTCCGGCGATCCAGAACTGTAATTGTAATACTGTATAGATTTCAACATAAAAGTGATTGTAGAGATGTAGCAATATTAGTTTTAATAAACATAATTGCAGTGGTGGCATGTAAAATGGCTTTGATCATGATCACAGACGTAAGGTTACACCACAGAGCCGTTCTAGAGTATTATTACTACTATGTGGGTTGCCCTGTTTAAGTGCACGGCATATAATTTTAGCAGTACTGACGTTAATACCCAAGCGATCATCGCCATCAATAGCTGGATGACTTCATGTGCAATTGTGAACAGTGTACAGCTTTACAAATTTTTTTTATTATTAAAAAAAAAACATTTAATTATTCTAAATGCAAGTGTTGCTGACCTCTGACCTGTGGACTGCAAGATTGTCCGTTTCGAAGAACGGCAACATCACCTACAAGACAAGAGCAACATTTTGGAAGCATAATCAATACATCTGAGTCACATGCGAGGTTAGGGTACTTTCTCACAAGATTCACAAAACAAAGCTATTTCTGTAACCCCATGGGGGAGATATGCTGCTGAAAAATAATGCTGTATCCTGTAATTGGTATTGATCTTGCCTGCTGATTTTATGAAATACATGATTATTAAAAAAAGATCACTTGACACACATATTTGCATAACGTGTTGAAGTTTTAGGAGAATGGTATGATTGTTTCTCTTATGCTGCTCCACAGACTATTTACATCACCGTTGAAACCCACGGTCCAGAATTAGTAAGTATGTGTATTTCCAACACACATGACAATTGTATGATCAAGTCCTTTTTTAAATAAGAAAATATATTTTTTTTGTCATTGTGACAGTCTATAGAGTTCCTCTAGTCAAAAATACATCAGTGACAGCTAGCTATGTTTTTGTTTATAAACCTTCAGTTCTCGCCATACATATCTGTGGACACATATGACGGCATCCCGCCTCGTGTAGCGTGCGGGCAATTTGGATCATAATTTGTTGATGTGATGTGACATGCTACATATATATAAAAAAAAAACTACTTCAAAGACTATCACCTCGAATCTCCCTCGGTTTTTCAGTCCCAGTCTTGTACCATCCGTCTGCGATCCCTTTAAGCATAAGCGTAATATTGAGACATGAAGAATTTCTGCAACATATAATGTGCATTATAGCATGTCCAGGCATTTTAATGCAAATAGGGCCAGCTACAGTAAACAGCAGATCAGACAAATGCATATAAATCAGGTTATTTTTTTTGGTTCAGGAGAGATGAACCAAATCCATTTGCTCCAGTTACTATTAAGTATCAACACATAAAAGCAGTGATAGAGAACCAGTTTAAAACACTATAACACCATAAAAGGCATAAAATCTATAATCACTCAATATGATGCTGCTCTACTAAAATACATTAAGTTAATAAATTAAAAAAGTAAATATATATATATATATATATATATTTTTTTTTTTTTTTTTTATCACTGCATGCAGTGGGTGATGACACATTCAGGGACACTATTATTTTTTTTTATTTACTCACTTATGCTTTAACGTTCATGTTTTCCAATCATCTCCAGTCATTTATTTCTTAAGAGAACCACAGAAAAAAAATGAACAGTTCCCCTATTGTAGGAGCTTTAACCAGGACTATAAGTCTGAAAATGGCACAGTTCAGACTCCACACGAACCGTTAAAAGTGCTTGTGCTTGCATGGCATACCTTCAGGTATGGCCTTTTACAAAAGAATAAGATGTCCTACACTGAATAAGATGATACACACAAATATTTATACATTATATATAGATAACTATTCCCAAAGCACACAATAAACACGCATAAAACACACACACACACACACACACACGCACACACACACACGCCGACCTGTCAACACTAACTAATCTTCACTACCAAAATTTGCATTGCCGATGATGTGTTCTGGCACATGTTAATAAAATACTAAGTGCATAAATAAATAGTTTTACTTATTTTTCACTGGGTGGTAGAAAAAGATGCAATTACAATTTCATTTCTCTAAGACAAATGAAAATACTGTAGCTGTTTGTATATCTATTTATCTAAAATTATTTCTGTTCATCAAGCACAGCTGGGTAATTCACCATGCCAAGACACACAATGCACAAGACACCCAGCATGATCAGCATGGATATTTTTTTTTTCTGCTGTATTATATTTTTTCATTTACACTTTACATTACAATGTTAATGTTACAGTGAAATTACTGATTCCAATGAACAACATACATCTAATATGTGCTAATAATTTTGTGGATTTATTTGCGCCTTTATTTACTTGTAAATACACATTGTTATTGTGGTTGCTTGCTTTTAATCACTTATATTAATATATGTTTAGCACAGGCACTGTATAAAGCGTTAAATCCCTTTTAAGTGCACAACACCTTAAAGGGAACTTCATCACAATGCTGAATACCAAACATTAATTCTGGAGGACAATACTATAAGAACTGCTCCAAACAAGAAAGAAAGAAAAAGAAAGAAAATCACTGATTTGTAAGTCTGTTAGGATAATGAGAGGATAATGCGCATTGATATAAATACCACGACAAACCAGCACGAAGCATTCATTTCTAGGGAATGCAAGTGAATTTCAGTCGGACAGTTACACAGGAAGAAACTGTTCAAGAAAAGTAGAAGAACAGCTACATGTACGTTTTTAAATGTGATTTTCACGACAGCGATAACAAGAATCAGATAAATCAATAATAATACGAAAAATAGTAATGATAATTATTATAATAAAAATACAGTTTTATAAAAGTTTAAATTAAGCTGTTAGAAAACACAGAAATCTCTTTCTAACGCATGCGTTTATTTGAATATGACAAGCTAATTATCATTGTACCTTCGTCTTGCACTGAGACCGAGAGATATCTGTTGTTAACACGCAATAATCTCGGAAAACCGTAGCATTTTTTGCCCAGCGCTACTCCTGCCCTACAGCGGGAGAAATCTTGGCTTCTTTGAGCCCGATGAGTTTCTGATGGGAGATTGGTGACGTAAGAGCCATCAACAGCGACAAGCTGATCGAGGCAGTCGCGAGGATGGATAGATGGACAGATGTTGGGGCGGAACTTGGACATATTTCCACATTATTAGCCCCTACCGACAGGCGTACAGCATAAATGATCAGTTAGATTGCAACTGGCAATAGCTCAAGGATGCGCAGCAGCGTCAAAGGTAAGAACATGATTTAAACGTCGCGTATAGAGATATCAACGCTTCGGTGGTGGTGGTGATGTATAATATCCTAGCCTGGCTTATTCACACATTTACACTATACTAACAAATGTGTACACTCACCGGTATGCGGTGTGCAAGGCGAAGCTCTCGCGTCGGTCCACAGGCTGAATTATCCGCTGAAATCACAGCAGAATCCCCGCGTGCCGAACCGCCGCGCGTCGAAGAACCTTAAAATCCGTTAGAAACATCATCAGGCGACCGGAGCGAGCCAAGGCCACCTCAAAACATTTTTCGCGTTCCCCTTCCGAGCGATTTAAAAACACACCCACCCACTCGCCAACTTACAGAAAGAGTGGACATTGCGTCAACGCTGGTTTAAAGACAAAAACAAAGTTGAGATTTAAGTGTGATTTTGGGGGGTGCAAGGTACGCCGTGTCAACAAAGTACTGAAAAGCAGATATGCTGTGGCTTTTTTTACGGTTCTTAACCTAATAGGATCCGAAATATCTAACACCGTGGACTCGTTATTTAATTTGTGGATGTTTTGCAATTGATGAATAAGTAATGTGTAAGCGTTGTAGAGAGGCTTGTTACGGTCATACTCAACTTGTTCAGGAGTCCCTCCCCTTCCCGTGCAAAGTGTTCACTTCCTAGTAAGGTGTAACGAATCAATCTGTAACTTCCAACTGTCCTTTTTTTTCGGGGATGGAAAAAGGTCGCAAATAATTTCCTTTTAGCGTTTGAACGCCTGGAATAGTTCGTAAAGTGTTGTTCGCCTCGGCAAACGTGATCGAGACAGATAAACAAAACTGGCAAAAAGAATAAAAGACAGTGAAAGGATCAAAGAAATGTTGTTGTGTGCATGAAAAACTGTTTTAAAATATCAGACAAAATCAAATTAAATGTTTACAGCGGACATCCCGCCTTTATGCGTTTGAATGTTTGAAACTTATTTTCACGATGACTGTAGTACAATCATAGTTTAATTTTAAATGGCACCTTTTTTTATATAAAACCGTATGCTGTGTGTATTAGTTTGAATGGACAACATACAAACAAGTGATGTCTTCTCCAAAAAGGCAGTTCGTTGTCTTTCAAACGATCCTGTTTTGTGGGGAGGGAAAAAACAGAACAATTAAAAAGATTGACAGGTGGGTTTTCACTGTCAGAGTGACGCTCCGGAGGGGTGGAGTAAAGAGAGAGAGGCAGGAAAGGCAACTCGATGTGTCTGTCTATCAGTTGAGACTGTCTGAACCGCTCACGCATCCTGAACGCGCGATACATATTTCAGCGAAGAGCCGCGAGACCAAGAACGCCGTTTCGCTCCCTGGAGTTTCTGTTTTTTTAAAAGAGTAATTAGTTTACGTTCGTTGCGGGAGAGTGTGTTTTTTGTTTATATATCGCTCTGTAGTAAACGCGTCACGCTCGCCCGAATCAACTGTCCACATGTTTCCCTGAGCATGGACGGACAGTGTGTTTGGTGAATATCGGGAGGAGCACGAGCACGAGCAGAGATTCTCCACTGCGCGCGTGGGGAATTTAGTCCGTTGAAAATGCGCACTGAGCTCGAGCCCCATTTGTGACTGACATTAACTGTCTCCTGTCTGCCTGTCTTTTCCCTTGGTTTTGTCCCGGTTTTTAGGCTTTCCACCGAGCGAGAGGACGGAAATACACTTGGACGGGCTCTCCATAACTGGAAGTTTCTTCCGTTTTGCTACAAACTATTGCCATAATCCAAGGAGAACCTAAGGAAGCGGTTTTTTGTCCTGTGTTTATGCGCCGTTAGACATGGACGGGAAATATATCTTGAGCTCTTGGCAGTCATGCTATGACTTATAATTATTAAACGTGTCGGCCATATACACCTCCTTTTTTTATTTTTACAGACATTTTAGTCTGTAAAAAAAATCTACAACCTCTCAAGACCTATTGACCCCTCTTAGACTTTGCATCGGCTCAAAGTGACTTTTTAAAGAGGTGGAATAAAAAGACAGACTCCGAAGAGAAGAGGAACGCGTTAATACATGCTTTGTATTACATTTTTGAAATTAATTCTTTCCCCCCGTCACTGGCATTTTGGTTCTGTATGAGAAGTCAAGTGGAGGGTGGGACGACAGCATGCCGCGGAGAAAGCAGCAAGCGCCGAGGCGATCTTCAGGTAAGCGGTGCATGTTTTGTTTACGAATAAGAGTACGTAGGGAGAAAAAAAATCATAAAATCACCCACACTTCATTATTATGTGGGCTGAAATGCTTAATCCAAATATTGACAGAAATTTTTGACTTTTTGATTTGTTTTCTGTTCGTCTTTAACTTTTCAAGAATGTCAAATACAAAGGTAATTTCATCAGAATGCATTTGTTCATTTAGCAGAATTAACTTATTTTCAAATGAATGCGTGAGTTTAGTTTTTTTGAAGTTGTGCCAAATTAAAACTTCACACTCCACCGTGGCCTATGTAGTCCAGTGAAAATGTAGTTTCAAAGTGCTCAAGTTCGCCTATTTAGATGCGGATTGCCATCCTTGATTTGATGCTTGATTGATCGCCTGTCACGTGGCCGCCTTTGATCTATTCATTCCTGATAAACATCAGTAAATCATTCACCATGGAAACACGCATGCGCCTTGCGGCCGCAGCCACTCAAAGGACAACTTTTGCCCCCGTCGTGCAGGAAAATAGAGAAAGGAAAGAAGTTTTCGGCAGGGTTATACTACTTTTTTTCGTCATTCAAAGAGAGGGAGAGAAGAGGGGGATAAGGGATTGCTGGGGCGTGTCGAGAGCACAAAATGTAGCAGAGAGAACATCTCTTCCCTCATAGATGTCACTGAGCAAGGCCTCTGTACTAAGATCTGTTTTCCTCTTAGCTCAATTTATTCATGTGAAATGTACCAGTGCTCTTTGATGTTACAAGAGTTCTGTTTTTAATGAATCTTCTATGAAGATCAAGAGAGCGGATCTCTGATTAGTTATGAACGCTGTTGGATTTCTTTTAAGGCGATTAAACACAAACTAGCCATTATATATTAAACCGTTTTGTTGTTTTATACTAAGGGAGTTCCATTTTGTCCTTTTGGCGTTCTTTCTCTTTTTTTTTTTTTTTTTCTTCTTTTTCTTTCCTTCGTTTTTTCTTCTCTGATTTAATCTCTGTGACTAACAGGTCCATTCTCTCCTGAATGAAGGCTCTCTTTCAAGTTCAAGCATCAGTAGAGTTACTGATCTGCAGAATTAGGCCCTGATATTTGACTGATGAGGGAACAGCCGACATACCAGACACACTGCTGTAACCGAGGTCGACTTTATAAGGGCTAACAAGTGTGATACACAGTTGACGCTTCATTCGTTTCCACTGACTAACATTTATTGTTCCTTGGTTTTTATGTTTACCTTTCTGCTCAGTGGAGGGAAATGGTATTTTTAAGGGATTATTTCGTCTCCCTGGCTGTATGGCGAGACTGACGTGGGGAGTTCGAAAGCTCACAGAGGTGAGATGGCGCCTGGTAATCTGACCTGGCAGCTCCTCCACAAAAACAAGCCATCAGCCCCCTCCACCTCAGCTGAATATTGATTTAATTTTCTCTATTCTGACAGGCATGTTCATCATTTGCTTTAATGGTCATTCAAAAGTTGGCAGGCACATTGTTTCCGTTTTTCTCAGAGCCTGACACTTTTCCCCTATCCATCAAAATATAAATGTTAGGAATTATTGATTGAGGGAATAAAAAGAAAAGCCGCTTAGTGTGACAAGGTGATTTGTTTTTACTAAAACTTCTAAATCATTCGAGCTGACTGATTATTTTTTTTTTTACATTTTGCGCTGTGTACTAAAAGCACTTTGTACCTCCGTGTCACCGCTCCACTTCTCCGTTATGCTCCACCTCTTTTAACGGATGAGTTTGCCTCGATTTGGTTGCTATCATTGCCATTGTTTGCTCTGAGTGATTTACATGCATCGCTGTGGGCTTAGGTCGTTTTGGTGCAGTGGGATCGGAGTGGCCCTCTCTGTGTTGGGCTGCTGCAGTCATTTGTATTTATTTGCTGGCTTTTCTCTGAAACAGACACGGGCCTCCCACGTAGAGCACAGACTGTGTCTGTGAGTTTGAGCTCTAGCAGAGAGGAGAGGAGCCAGGGGAGGACTCAGCGTTGAATGCGGTATCTCTCCGCTGCTCCAGGTTTCATTTGGTTTTGTGTTTTCACAACCTCCCACGCAGATAGAGACACGCTCGGTTTGCATCCATTCCACGCACCTCCGTCCTCTGGATAGCCGGGGCGTAAACACTGCCGTGAGGTGGTTTGCAATATTTTTGCTGCTTTTACTTTTCCTCCAGTTTAACTTTATTTGATTTTACATCTTCGATAACTGCCCTTTTTTACTTTTTTTTTTTTCTAAATGTAAGCGTGACAATTAAATTGTATTCCTTTTAGATTCGCATTTGACACAAGATTGAGATTGGGAAAAAAAACACAAGCGCACTCGAAAGAAGAAAAATAAAATGTGAGGAGGGAGGGACCAGCACGGGGAGTCATTAAAACGCATTCTGTCCTCAGCACCAGAGGCTTCTTAATTATCCGACATAAAGGTAAAGGTTCCTCTGCTGGCTTCATTAGGGAGGAACCCTAATTATCTGAGCTCCTGATGGATTTGTGACAGGCTCTAACGATTAAAGCTGACAAATTCAGCGAAGTGTCAGGTCTGCAGCTGCCTTGATGTAATCAAGTTGATATTATACAGTCCCTTTAGCCTGTAGTGCTGAATTAACTCAATTTTCTGGTGCAGGTGACAAATGGACTTTGCTACCTGACTAATCACGTCACCGTGGCAATGCTGCCTAATGACCTCAGTAATCCAGGCTCTTAACCGCACCGCTGGGCCCAGAAAGCATTTGAGGCAGCCAATCAGAATGCCCCTGCGTTAGCCAATCGGGCCTGGTGCTCTGCAAACACGCCATCGTTCCGTCTCCATGTTGATGGACGTACCACTGTTCTGTGTCATTGGTCACACTACCGTTCAAGCTCTGAGTGTACCGACACACCGTGCTCCTGCTGACAATAATCGCACCACCACGCTCTCGAAATCTGAAAATACTGTCAGAATTTGAGTGCTGTTGAGCGGCTCGCTTTGCTTAAGTCTCTCAGTGCAACGTTACATACAAATCAGTCTGCATTTACAGATTATATTATGTGCAGTGCTGTTACAACTCAGTTGTGATTTATGTGTTTTTGTAGCACGAGTATGAGGTTAATGCCTTTTATTCTCTAACAAAGATTTATTATGTTGCATTAAAGATGTGGAGGTTTTGTTGTAGTCTGTTAAACAGCCTGGTGCCTCTTCATATTCATTCTCATATCTGGTGAGAAATGTGAAATATACTGGATTATCATTTTTCAATTTGTGATGAATTTGTATTAAAAGATAGGAGTTGACTGCCACCATTTGTTTTGCATGTACTACACAAATTATAGAAATAAATCTATAGGGGGACATTTAGACGTCATGTTTTATCTGTCTCTCTTTCTTTAATGCCTATTTTCATGCTAGTAAAATAAATAAATCTTCCCGCAAGACGAGAGAATGCAGCGTGACATCTGGGCTCACCTTGTGGTGGCTTCGCTGGAGGGTAGACTCATCCGCTCTCATGTCATTAACAGGTGACATTGACCCATTTAGTCAATATTCATGTTGGGACCCACCACTTACAACTAATAGTTTAATTTGCATTTGGGGATCAAGCCAGTGGCCTATAGGAAATCAAAGCGTATCCAGTTATTCTGAGTCCCGAGCTTGCCGTTCCCCTTGTCCGAGATCGTGGAGGTTGAGTTTGATTAATGAAGATCGATGACAGGTTTTATGGGAAGAGTGGATCAAAATGAAAATATGTTGGGACTTAGTATGAGCCAAGTGTGATGGTACACAGTCTGCGGTAAACACCGCTCTGCGGTTTTAATGAGCTTAGACACATTTGGGAGTTATCTGGTTTCCTCAAGTTTCATAAAGTCTAAAATTAAGAATACTTCCAGACGTGTGTTTGTGCGTCTGCTGATAGTTGCTGAAAAACGAGCACACAGAGGACCACAAAAAGCTAGCGTGTCACCAGAGGAGGTTTGGATTAGAGGTACTGTAGCATTATGGGAACTCCAACTATCAAAAGGGCCAGCTGTGTTCTTTCTTTCTTTCTTTCTTTCTTTCTTTCTTTCTTTCTTTCTTTCTTTCTTTCTTTCTTTCTCTCTCTCTCTCTCTCTCTCTCTCTCTCTCTCTCTCTCTCTCTCTCTCTCTCTCTCTCTCTCTCTCTCTCTCTCTCTCTCTCTCTCTCTCTCTCTCTCTCTCTCTCTCTCTCTCTCTCTCTCTCTCTCTCGTCCTGTCTGTTTTGATCCCCCATGTTTCATTTCTCAGCTAATTTAGTCCACAGTGAGTCAGAAAGATGAGAGGGAGGGGGAAGAAAGACAAAAGAGAGAAAAGCTCAAGTCATGACCCAGCAACGGGAGTCTCCAAGCTAGAGGAGTACACGGAGGTCAACGTGTACCCAGGGGAGCCCACGTCTGCCTTCTCTCTGTCCTGCCCTGCACTCATCTGTTGCTGCTTTCCCTTGCTTTTTTTCCTGGCTCACAGGAAGGATGGGGTGTTTTTAGAGGCTCGGTGGAGTTTTCTCATCCCAGTATGCCGTTTTCCTCATGGAGCGCCTTATACATCCTCATCAGATAAAACACAAACGGCTCGGCCAACAGATCCGTGCCGATGTTTATAACGGGCCAGCAGGAGATTGAGGTTTGATGTTTGTGTTGTAGGATCTGAGGAGCGTGTGGCGTCTCAACAGGATGATGCTATTTGTGACATTGTCTGATTAGTTGCATATTTTTATAGATAGCATAGTTAATGTTATATTTCAGTGGTTGACATCATTTCATCAAGGACGGCCAAACGTACTTAGGTTTAAGCCTTGCGGTCATACGTTCATATTTAGTAACATTCATTTTGACAGATGAGCATGAAACGAAAGGAAGCTCTTTGATGATGTTAAGTAAACACCCATGAAGCCCCCTCAAACTCAGGGAAGTCACGTCCTGGGACTCGCTGTTCCTCCTCCCATCAACCACTGTATTCTCAAATCAAAATATCCTGCCTGCTTGAACACAAAAGACCAGCTAAAGACAGATGAAAACACAGGTCCCTTTGCATTATTTTCTTAAACCAAAGTCGTACACTGTATTGTTTAAGTTCAAATAATGTCTGCAATAAACAATATCGCAAAAAATATTCAAACAAGTTTACAAAACACTTCCCCTCGTCTGTCATTGGTCAGAAAAACGGTAGTCCCGCCCCCAAACTCACACTTGTTTGGGCTAGTTGGGATGCTCAAAGAAACCAAGCACTGGTTCTCATTCTGTATTATTTTATATTTGTACGCACAGGAGAAATTCTCACTAAAAATTTCTGCCAAATTTACAACATGCGTACGCAGATCACTTTGATCTTAACCTCATTACGTGATTTTTGCGTACACGTGGTTTCATGTGGTTCGTAATTTGGAATTAAATTTAGTACTAAAGTTGTTGGTGAGTCATCATTTGGTTGCGAAAATGTTAGTACACAGACTTAATGCACGCTTGGTGAATGAGACCCAATGTATATTTAACGCGCATGAAACTCGTATATGTAATTTTATATTAAAAAATTGCGTTTAACTCGGTTAGTCAAGGGCTATGGGAAGAAGACTGCAAACAGGAAACCGAGGGTTTAATGAGTAAACTGTTATATTCAAAAATGCAGGAGGGTGGGGGGGGCGGGAGGAAGTGAAAAAATAAAAAAGGGAGCGAGCGATAGAAGAAAGGAGTGGTGCTCAGAAAGGTATTAGAGCTGACAGATGAACAGGAGTGGGGAGAAATTCTCCCGCAGCAGCTGGGACTGCAGTCATTATCCTGACAGGTGTCAATTAAGAATTACTGCCTGCCTCAGTCCTCTGCGCAGCCCAGCTGTCTGCGCAGCAGAGAAATAACACTTTACCCTTGTCACTTTGTTAGTTCGTAGCCATAGCCTCCGAAAATGAGTCGCCCCAACGCTAATCGATAACCAGTGTATTAGCAATTATTTTGCACATTGATTTACGAGGGCCAACGACTTCTTCTGTGCTGTTATTAGCCCTTGATTAGATCTGCCCGCACACATGAACACACACACACTCACACACGCATTCATAGCATGCTGCCCTGTTGCCAGGTGGATATATGTTTCCTCCGAGGCCCCGAGGTCTAGAACAATCTTAGTGCACAGTCTTAGTGGCCCTGTTGGGCCTTCCATCACTCGTGGCCGTTACAGAGACAGGCCCCTCTTAGGCCCCACATGCACCCACACACACAAACATGTACAACTCTGTGGGGGTTGAAATACAGCCCCATTTCAGGCCAGCCCTGGATGAACGCTGATAGGGTTTGAGTATGTGTGTGTGAGAGAGGGGCTTGTAAAAGGCAAGAGTATTAGTGAGGTGTCGTGGTCTGTTTCAGCTAAATGAATGGCCCTTTGCTGTAGAAGGTGCTCCTGGTTACCAAGAGTTATGGCTGACCAGATAGGGGGCTTCTGGGTAATGTCTGTGTGAAGGAGCACTGAACCTTTGCTACATTTATTTTCATGCCTGTGGACATTTAATACTCAACTTTAAAGCCATCGTCAAGAGCTTTGTAGGTGTCTTCATGACTCTGCAACAAGTATGGCAATGCGGGATATGTTTTCTTTGGATTGATTAGTTGTTAAAAGCTTAGTTCACCCAAAAATGATCATTCTGTCATCATTCACTTGTCCTCGGGTCAGTCCAAACTTACTTTTGCATATTTTAACAAAGAAACATTAAATTGATCAGAAGTGACAGATACAGTGTTTATAGTGTTAAAAAAGAT